>CM055823.1:12609836-13263374 GCA_029582265.1 Zoroaster sp. YZ-2022
TTTATTAATTAGTATTGATGTGATGATGATGATGATGATGATGATGATGATGATGATGATGATGATGATGATGATGATGATGATGATGATGATGATGATGATGATGATGATGATGATGATGATGATGATGATGATGATGATGATGATGATGATGATGATGATGATGATGATGATGATGATGATGATGATGATGATGATGATGATGATGATGATGATGATGATGATGATGATGATGATGATGATGATGATGATGATGATGATGATGATGATGATGATGATGATGATGATGATGATGATGATGATGATGATGACATGATGATGATGATGATGATGATGATGATGATGATGATGATGATGATGATGATGATGATGATGATGATGATGATGATGATGATGATGATGATGATGATGATGATGATGATGATGATGATGATGATGATGATGATGATGATGATGATGATGATGATGATGATGATGATGATGATGATGATGTAAGAGCTTTATTTATTGATGGTAACCATGTCAGCTATAGATGATTATCAATTACCTACCAGAGACATCGGGGTAAACCCCTACTCTTGCATGATAAGTGTTATTATGGGTTCTTGCATGCACTGATGTTTGTAGTACAAGCGACCTACAGCTTAACGTCACATTTCACTGAAAGGTCTTCCAAGGTTAAGTAACAAATAAATAAATGACTTAATATAAATCTGTAATAGTTTTTATATAATTTTATTGATATATATTTTTATATAATATGAGGGCCCCAAATGATCAGCTATGCTGGATGGGTTACCCTCGTTAAAGATGGTTTTAAATAAAAAAAATTAAAAAAATAAATTCCATTGTATCAGCCACAAACCATTTCAACAACTGTTTTTTCAGTTTCTGTACATGGGCTCATCCTATATCCTGTATCTTTGCAGGAGAGGTCTTGGAGACTACTCTGATGAACTACTCTGATGAACTCCTCCAGTTCTTTTCAGAACTAACTGCTACTCAATTAAGAATTTCACATGGTGTCACTACAGTCTTTACTTAACAAGAAATGTAGCGATTTTTTATTCACATAGACTAGTGTCACCAGAAACTATGTCTCTCTTTTCAACATGCAAAATCTCAATATGTTTAAAGAATATAACTGTTCCACTTTTCAGCAAAGATGTTCCAGGCATTAACACTATCAGCTGCAACTCGAAGACCCCCATGCCTTCATCTGCCTCTGCCCTTGAATTTGGAGACCTGAGCCATCAGGCCAACCCAGCCAAGAGACATCTTGCCTCAGTTCCCTGGAGGAGTTGCCCAGGGCAACACCATCACCTTGGAGACAAAGAGAAGGAACACCCAACAGTACCAGGTAATTAAGAGTTGGACCCTCCCAACATATATCCAGGGGTTCCCTTTTCAAAATATTTAACACATAATAATGAAACAAAACCTAATTGGGTATGACCATCCTGTCCTTATCCCCTTCCATGTCCCCCAAGGAAAGAAAGAAGTAGCCTGTATTGTGTCTAAACCTCTAGTTTCTTGTTTTATAGGGATGTGGAGAGTGTTTAAATCATCCAAAATTAAACATCCAGGAGGTTCAGGGGCTTTGTCCTCTAGACCAAAGGGAGACCCAGACCCGCTACCAATTTGTCAGGATTTTTTACTTTTGTCAAATCATATCCCTGCTAGCATTTAATATTGATTGAATGTTTTCTGAGGGTCATTCAGGCCTAAGAAACACGTTTATTATTTGCTGTGGCCTTACACCTGTTCTGTAATTCTGTCTTAGTTCCAGACCAAGCACCCCAGATAAACGTCAGTGCAATGGTTTGACCAAGTTAGGTCAACCATGCCGTATGGCTAGCCCTCAGGGCTCTGACTTTTGCTTCCTCCATGCAGATACCGAATAAATAATATACAGTAAGTAAGTACTACCAGAAAACAACCCGGAAATGAAGTTAATAAAATAAATTGTCATGAAATCATGCACATATTACTAAGATATTTCCTTTGCTACAGGTAAGTTTTACAGTCAATCATTGTTGAAGAGAAAAGTATTGTTTACTTGTTTCCTTAAAAGCATTATGAAAAAACAGAGTTTTGTATGACTATTTTCACTTTTTAATTTAAACAAAGTGTAATAGTAAAGCATGTTTGAAAACAATTCAGTTAAATAAAATAGAAAAATTTATTTGCACCTTGCTTTGTTTAAATGTTTACTTTGAATTTATGTAACATGATTGTGTTGTCTTTATTTGGAATAATGTGTACTGTGGTTTTCAAAGATTGACTTAATAAATATCTACATGTACATTGTAATTCTGTATCAAAATTGGATTTAAAACCTATTTCTAAAAGTAAACGTGACAACACACACAAAGACAGACCCGCACACATGGACGACATGGGCAAGTTTAAGATTTACAATATTCAACAAAGTGTCATGGACAAAACCATGGAAACTGGTCATCAATTTGAATTTATTTGTTTTATTAGCATGTCATTTCAGATTAATAATTTATATAATTTGATGACCTTGGTTGTTCATACAATTCAATGATATAAATTAATTCATTTCATATCCTATTGATGTCTAATTAATTGTTTTTATGGAATCTCATTTACTCATTCATGTAGCTATGCTTGGCATAACAAGCTAAAATGATCATAGTCTCTACACACCGTTGGTAACTCTGTTCAGTTGTCAGTAATTTTTTGTTTCTTTCTGTATTTGAATACTTTTCAATGAATTCGTCACTAGTACACTTAAACGAGCTCTGGCAAAATTAATAGCTTAATGTTTATATATTTTCTGTCTTGTGGTTTATATGTTAATGTACAGTGTGAATGAATAAATGTGTTGTAAATAAGATTTAATTAAAATAAAATGTTTATCTTTTCAAGAAAATAGATATTTAATTTTAGCAGCAGTTAATTACGCCCCACACCTTTGTCTACATTATAAAGAATTATTTTTGAATAATAAATTTTGAATGATGATGAATAAAATAATATATTTTACGTATACTTTGTTTGTGTCAACAAGTGCTCCAGTAGCCAGTGTTCCAATAATAAAAGGCGGCATTTTGTCTTCCCTTAATAACGGCCAGAATGAGTGATTGTTCATTTGTTCACGTGCCTTCCCCCCAATCTCGCTGAGAATGTAAATCGCTTATTATAATAAGCGAAGCGAACAATAAATGAAATTTATTGTATGTCCTCCTCCAGTAAAGAATTTGCACATAGATAAGGGATAATATAAAGATAGGCATCCCGTTCGTACATTGTACATGTGGCGATCCCGATCGGATAATTGTATGTATTTTAATTAGTTGGGCTGGGCTCATTAGTGGATCGGTTAATTGCGGGCGCTAACATTATAGCTAGAGATGTGATGAACACATCGGTGAAGGAAAAAAATACAATTTTGCCATCTTACGATGGAACACTTCTCGTCAAAAATAGTTCGTACATTGTGCATATGGAGATCCCAATCGGATAATTATATGCATTTTAATTAGTTGGGCTGGGATCATTAGTTAATTGATTAATTGGGGGCGCTAATAGTTTATAGCTGGAGATCTAATCTAATCTAATCATTTATTGTTTTAAGTGCACCACATACAATTATCTCAGCACACTGTACACCTGTATAAGAGCCCTTTCCATTAAAACAGTTCCAGTAAAAGTTAAAAAGTTAAAAAATAAAAATTAAAGTAATTAAAGTAAACAGCGACTACCATAATAAGAACGGAACAAATGAGTTTTAACCAATGACTTAAAGGATTCATAGCTGCGGACTGCACGAATGTTTGATGGAAGATCATTCCATACCATGGGAGCAACAACAGAGAATGTACGATTACCATAATACTTACCGGTAGTCATTATAGAATTCACAGGTGGAGGCTCCAAACGAATCTTCACTACTCTGTGACATTTTCAATTATTGTAGTAATGGCAAGGATTTTGAAACGAATCCGCTGTTCGACTGGCAACCAATGAAGATCCTGAAGCACAGGAGTAATACTCCCGAACTCTGGTTCCAGTTATCAGTCGAGCTGCTGCAGAATTCTGAATGAGTTGTAATTTTTTCAGTTGATTTGAATGAAGCCCAAAAAGCAGACTATTACAGCATGAACAAGTTTCTCAGTTGAAGATTTTTCCAACATTTTTCGAACCTTCCCAATCTTCCACAAGGCAAATGACGCCGATTTACAAAGACTTGTTACATGGTGCTCCATGCTCGCAGCAGAGTCTTAAAAACTCCAAGATCTCGTACTTTGGACGAAGGATGGACCTGAACATCACCCACCCGCACACCGACCGCGGCAGCACCGTCGGACACAGTCTTAAACTTTCACGAGAACAAAACTATTCCGTTTTACCGCCGTTGAGTGCGAGCCAATTGGATCGCATTCAACGTCTAATCTGTCAACGCATGCCTCAATGGAGGCAATGACTGATGTATCCGCAGGCGTATCACAGGCGATGTACAGCTGGGCGTGATCAGGATAAATGACACTACTGAGACCATGACGGTCGATAATGTCTTCAAGTGGCACCATATAAAGGGCAAAAAGGACAGGGCCCAATATTAAACCCTGTGGAACACCAAATTTCAACTGGGCCTCATCTGACACCATCGATCCAATACACACAGGTTGGGTACGATTTGTTAGGTACGACTTTAGTTAGCTGAAGACTGTTCCCCCAATACCAAAACGGGAGCACAGTCGCCTAGTGAGAATATCATGATCGATGGTGTCAAATGCGGCAGAAAGATCTAACAATACCAAAATAACGTCACGGTGTCGATCAAGAGCGAGTGCAGCATCATTCTGCACCTCAAGAGTGCAGTCTCAGTGCTATGTCCCTCTCGGTAAGCGGATTGACATCTTGCATACATGGAATTTGTCTTGAAATAGCAGTTCAACTGTGATAAAACTATCTTCTCGAGCAACTTTGATAAAATGGAATGTTAATAATAATAATAATAATAATAATAATAATAATAATAATAATAATAATAATAATAATAATAATAATAATAATAATAATAATAATAATAATAATAATAATAATAATAATAATAATAATAATAATAATAATAATAATAATAATAATAATATGTGTGGACTTATATAGCGCACGTATCCACCAACTAAGTGGTGCTCAAGGCGCATTATATCATTACCCTGCTCATAAGGCTCATAAGTCTCATAAATCATTCCTGAAACCATCTCAGCTCCCTGGGGAGTATACAGCTCAATTGCTGCCATTACAGCGCATATAGGGCTAATCAACCAATTCTGCCCTCACAGGTACCCATTTAACCTCTGGGTGGAGAGAAGCAATTATAGTTAAGTGTCTTGCTCAAGGACACAAGTGTCACGGCTGGATTCGAACCCACATTCTGCTGCTAACACCAGAACTTGAGTCCGGTAAGCTAGACCGCTCGGCCACGACACTCCATAGACGCTGGTTTATAATTAAAGATGGACTACAACGGAATAATGATAAGTGCTGTATTGCTGTTTTCGTTCGAGAAATGTGTAATGATTACTAACATATTATTATTATTCAATAAAACTTGTTCCTTCATGCAAAAACCTCAATTTGATCGGCGTTCTACGACCCAGAAAAGCCCAGTTTCACCAAAAGCCCTCAACTCATGAATAATTCATACTTCGTGTGACGTAGCACCCATGACGCTTTGTTACCCGCCCCACGCACAACAGTCGATCGTGTGTACTGTATGCGCATTTACCATACATGCAATGCGGAACAACAGCGGACAAGCGACATCTTCTAGACCGAAAACAGCGAAAATGTCCGATAGCAGCGAATATTGGGAAGATCACAGTATAGATGAGGAAGAGGAGTTTCATATAGGCACTCCTGAGGATAGTGATGTCAGGAGAACGCTTCGAGACGCGAATGAGATGAGACGTGCTTTTGCGAGCGGCAATCTTGGTATTTCTAACAGTTTAAAATCTTTTCCTTTTTAAGCAAAAGAAGAGGTGAAACCTACTCCTTTCTTTTCAAATTATATTATTCATAAACAACCCATTAAGGTCAATTTTCTTTTGCATTTTCAAATCTTCAGTCTAGTTTTTGTTTTTCATAGCATAGGGGACCTCGGACTTCGTTGGACTAAATATGTCCGACGAATCTGAGGATGATATGACATGGGATAGGTTAACATAAATGGTGTTGATATTGAAATTGTCACTGAATATAAGTACCTTGGGACTTATATTGATAGCCATCTAAACTGGAATGTTAATACTCAAAAATTGTGTTCTAAGGCAAATCAGCGTATTTATTTTCTGAGGAAACTCAAGTTATTTAATATTGACCGATATAATCATGATGTTCTACCAAAGTGTCATACAATCTGTTATTACGTTCTCTTGCATTGCATGGGTAAATGGTCTGTCTATGGGTAATCTAAATAAAATCAACAGAATCACTAAATCCGCAAGTAAGATCATCGGTACTACTGTAAAAAACTTGGGTTCAATCTACGAGGCAGCTCTAACGACTAAACTAAAAACAATACAACTTGATAATACCCATCCACTTCATTCACTTTTAGTTTTTAATAAGTCCGGCAGATTACGTCAACTCAAATCCAACACAAATCGTCATCGCCTCTCTTTCGTACCCAGTGCAATTTCTTATTTTAACAACAGTTTTATTAGATGACTTGTTTTTGGTTTTGTTGTTTTAAGGCTTACTGTTTTTGAGGTTCAGGTTTTCTTTTTCTTTCTTTTTCTTTGTCTACCTTTCCAGCCCCCTTTCCAATTATGTCCCCTTGGCCTTCCCTGTTCCCATGTATTGTTTTCCTTCCCTTTCCCTTTCTTCCTTCCCCACCTTTTCCTGTCCCTTCCCAGTTTCTTTATATTTTTATTTGTATTATTTTGTAATATAACAAATACAATATGTATAATATGGAATAATTTTTAATAATTACAATTTTTAAATTTTTAACGTAATAGTGTGTATTCAATTTTTTATATGTGCAAACTGAGGAAATGATTTTCATGCTGGCATGACGAATAAATGAATTGAATTGAATTGAATTGAATTGAATTGAATCTCAAGAACAACTATCTAACCGGAAAAGAAACATACAAATAAGTAACCAACCAAGATCCACTCTAGATAGACTATTAAGCCAGGCACAAGAAGAAGATGATGAAGAAGATATAGAATATACAACAAAGATTTCGAAAGCGAACAAAATCATTTCAAAACAAAAGTAGCTCCTCTAGTGACTCTGATAGTGATGTAAGACAACAGAAAAGAAGAAACCTTAGCACATATGAACCACAAGTAAACCCTACTATAGTAATAATAAACTCCCCAGATGTAAAACTTGCACAAATTAATCCAATAAAAATAGCTAAAGCTCTTAACTCAATGGGACAAGATTACATAAAATATGTTTCTAAAACCAACCAAGGAGGTATTAGTATCAGATGCTATACTTCAGCTCAAGCACACAGACTAAAAGGAATCAGTCAATTAGGACAATGGGCCGTGGTCACTGAATACGCTAAATCAGAAACACAAAGTTAAAGGCGTCATTTCAGGAATTCCATCAGAAATTCCAGATAAAGAAATACAAAACGAGTGTAAAAGATTTGGGGTTACAGATGCGCAGACTCATGTATAAAAGAAACGGACAAACAGGGAAAACTTCATCGGTATGTCTTACATTCAATACACCTAATATGCCTACACACATCCAACTGGGTTATGAATCATTTACAGTAAAACCGTACATTCCACCAGTAATACGTTGTTTCAATTGTCAACGACTAGGCCACACAGCAAACAATTGCCGAAGCAAGACGAGGTGTGTCCGATGTAGTGGTTTTCACACATACGACGAGTGCACTCAAAAAGAGCAAGTCAAATGTAGCAGGTGTGGTGGGAATCACTCCTCTGCCTATGCTGGGTGTAACTCCTACAAGGAAGAAAAGACAATCCAGGAATTCAGAGTTACCTATAATATTTCATATGCGGAAGCAGCAAAGACGGTTCGAACTAACATCACAATTCAAACAGATAAAATATACGGACACATCTAACCCAAACCAAACCAGCATGGATAAATATGCAAACCCAACAAAATCCAGAATCTACGCAAAATAAACCCACAGCTGTCAGCCGAAAGGAGGCATCCACCCAAACAGAGGAAGCGGTTCATGCCAAACGGAACCTAACCCACAATACTTGATAAATCAGTCATTAATAGAATTAATTATTGGAGCTTTGCAAATATGGGAAAGTACTAGAAATGAAGGAAGGAAAAAAACGGCAATTCAATCTCTGGCTGAACACATACTCCATAGCACAGAAGATAAAAACCTACAGAAAAAACCAAAACATCAGTAAGTCACGTAATACATCACAATCACCAAACAGACCTATAAAACAAGATACACAAAGAAAGAGTTCACAATCAAAACCTAAACAAAGAGAAATGGTCATGGAAACTGGGGCATCCAGTTCATCAAATCATAAGGCACCTAAAGGGAAAAATAACCCAACGCAATAATGATCATTATTAATACGTGTAACCTTTTGATATTGTAAACCACCTTTTTATTTCAATATATCAATAATAGACATTAGTTACAAAGGGCTCTAAAATATACTGATAATCAAATGACAATACATGATTTACTTGGATTCAAAATAACAGCCTTTTTTTCTTCATTTTTATTAAAGAGAAATTCGGAAAATATTAAAATAATACATAGTTTTCTCCACACAAGCAATTTTGTT
The DNA here is from genome assembly GCA_029582265.1 of Zoroaster sp. YZ-2022. NCBI lineage: Eukaryota > Metazoa > Echinodermata > Asteroidea > Forcipulatida > Zoroasteridae > Zoroaster > Zoroaster sp. YZ-2022. Next base: position 12,618,633 of record CM055823.1, read on the forward strand.
TTTTCAGAGGACTGGGTGTTTTGATGATTGGCTGGACAGGGTGCCGCCTCATCACCTGAAGTGTTGCGGCCCTGCAAATTTTACCTGGCGGAGCACGGGCTCTTAAACTGCAAGGGAAACGGACCGGCTTGCAGGAACACATGCGGCGCTCTATGTCTGGAGGATCACCAGCACCCACCCCTCTTTTTTCTAGATCGTGCTATAGTAACCTGGGTTTGATTTTTTGGGTTTGGGTTAATCTCCTTTCAGTTTTTTAGAATTCTCCAACCTATTTTCTTGTTTTGTACCGGTCCATCAAGATTTCTTCTAAGTAGGCTACAGAGTCCGTTTTGTTACGTCATAATCTCAAAAAGTAGTCTCATATCATTCGCATCTCTGCGCGCATGCGCTGTTCAAACCGTACAGCAACTGGCACAAAGGGCACATATAGATTGCCAGAAGTGCCATTAACAACAACAACAACAACAACATAGTGATGTCAGCTGTAGCGATGAGGGAGCTCCCCAGACGAGAGAGAAGGCGAAGACGATGACGAACAAGTCGAAGTACGTGGCGCTGAACCATACCGGTTCGAGCCACTTGCGGCGCCTGCAGTTGACCAGCCCGGTGACGCCTGATCGTCAGGCCGAAGACGACGAACCAAATCCTGATGATAGACGGCTAAACACAGACTGGTAAGCCCACAAAATGATTAATGAATGAAATACTGAATGATGCTTCGTTTGATCAATTCGTTTCTGCTGTACAAAAATAGTTGTAGGCTATACTTGACAAAAACATGAACGAACATGATGGAGACCCAAGGTACATAATGTAGTAGTACATGTACATGTGTACAATTGTACATGTGTACAATACATGTACAGTGGAAATTTGGGGGTAATTACTACATGTATGTCTTGCGTTTTATGATTTGTTGGCAATATTAGCCAGTATTTATGAAGACATGATGGGAAAGTAATCACTGCTCAAAATTCAAATAAAATCATGATCTTTTACCATCATGCTTTAAGCATAATTGACATTTAGTCTTTCCCTTCAAATCAAAGGTTGTAGCCCCCTGCACAATAAAAATGTTTGATCTGCCCATGGAAAATGTATTCCTTCGTGATGTACCTGTCCTTGATCAGTTCATGGGGGATGTATTTCAAGATCAATTTTTAAGTAGTGCAACCCCAATGACAAAGTTACTAAAATTATATTTTCCAAACTTGTTTTTTTTGTAATAGGTGTTCGTGTGGACATTGTGTTCTTCAGCCTTTGCTCGCAAACTGTATATGTTGCAAAGAAGTTGAGAAGACAGAGAACATGATGTGGCAGCTGGCCATCAACGTGGATGATCCCAACCAGTGCCTTACCATCCATGATTGGTTTGATGCGATCTGACTCCACCCAGGAGTGCTTGCAACAGCGTATCTTCAGAGATGCAGTTGAAGGAACGCTTGACCAGTAAGTGATTTGAGTGTTGACTGAATGTACAAAGCCAATGTACCGTCAATTTAAAATAATATTTTAGAGCAATGTCAGTTTTGAATGATCTGCATATCAAGCAGATTACTTTTGATTGACCAGAATGAGCACCGGTGTTTACTTCAGAGTAACCGCACACAACTGAATATGACCTTGGTTGACCCACGTGCATCTATATCTTATTGTACATGCATTACATGTATGTAATTGTTTACTTTTGATCATGATTGCCTTTTGGTATGATTATAGTTTTATAGCTTTTCAGTTACACATGGTGTTAACGTAAACAATATCGATACTCCACCATGCAAATCACAAATCTTATGTTTATAATTTTGTCAGATTTTTTGTTTTGTTTTACAGAAAATATCGCCATGTTGCATATCGGCAAGTGGTGAGGTGGTGTTAGTTATCTTGGCCGTCAACCGGGTGCCACTGCCATCATGTGTAATGGACGCAATCCGCAGGACGTTCCCAAACCATGATGGACAGTACAAAGGATTTTCGTATCCACCACTGGATTAGGCCGATTTGCTTTGTTTTATTTTTTAAATTGGTAACATTCTTCCCTAGTTATAATGATCTGGAGGGAGTTACAAATTATTTTGTGCGTTCATAAACCATGATCAATGGCAGAATCAATTACGTGTGTATTTCATTTTGTCTTTTCGGGGGGAGAAGTTGATTAATTTAGCACTAATGTGAAATAAACTTGTTTTATGTTGCCAACAATACACTATGGTAAAAACATTACAAATTCGGTATGGCAGAAAGATGCCAAGAACTGAAAATTTTACAAGACCTTAGTACTTTCGAATAAATGACAAGACAAAATATGTATGTATTTGCAACCAACAATTGAGTTTATTTTTGAGGTTAAAATATCAAAATTAAAAAAGTTGCCTCTTGATGACGAAAACAACTTAATCAAAATCCTGTACATACTTGTTTGGAACTTGGCCATTGTTCTGTTAAACCGAACTGGAAATCCTTTGAAATTCGTTTCACACTTGCTGCTCTTTTCCCAGGAAAAAACTTACAATCAGCATAACTCTACTGCTGAGCAGGTTCAGATTTTCTTGGATTAAAGCTAATTCAATTAGGTTTTTTGGCTTTGCATCACAAAAGGGAGAAGTGTGACAAAAACTAATATTGTAAATCTCATGTTGGTAAATCTCATGTACTTCTGCCTATAAAACTTAAAACTTGTTCTGAGTGTACAGTGGCAATAAATTGTAAAATACAAGAATAGAATAACAATAAATGTGTACAGGCCATGTCATTCTGTCTTCAATCAAATATTAATAAAAAATATAAAAGACATGTATATAGCACCAAATCCATTTGAATAAAATGCTCCCAGGCCCTTTAAATATAATAAAATAACCTAAAGTAACAATAGCAAAGATTATAAAAGATTAAATACATGGGAGCCAGATAAAGTGATAAAAACAGGCAAATATCAGCAGGGCGGATCCAGGAATTTTGGCATGAAGGTGAAATCCTTTCGTGTATTATTCACGAACTTCACCCATTCCTTTGATATCGCAGTCCGCGCGGAAATTGAAAAAATGAGTCTCTGGATTCTTAATACTATTTCTAGTGCATCCACCAACAACACATGAAGTCGGCATTATAACTGTTAGACAACAACGTCGAAAAAAGCTTCATAAACTTCATGCCTCTGCTGACGCATGAAAACGCATGTATAATATACACGGAAGTAACATGGCGTCTTCTGTTTACTCTAGGGTGTTAATGGGTTATACGTCATCCCTTTCCGCTGGTTTACAAGTCCGCTGGTACTATATCGTGGATTTCATATTGGATTTTCAATGGGTCTTTGTCGGGAACCAGTGCAGGGCGGGAAATTTCAAAAATCGAAGAAGCGGGGCCTAATTTTTTCGGTCAAATTGCAACAAAATTATAAAGAGAAAAAACATGACCACAACAATAAATTGTTACCTGAACACAACATAAACAAGGTTCGATAGTCAATTTAATGTGAGAGTTCTCGTTGTAGTCCATCTTTAAGTAACTCATTTCGATCCAACCCATATTTCTTAATCAGAGGGTGCACTAGAGCTGACTTACACGCAGCTGGAAAAACACCAGATTTGAGTGAACTGTTAGCAATGCGACACAGAATAGGCGCCAACTGATCAGGAAACTCCTTTACAAATTGGGTTGGCATTGGATCAAGAGAACATGTTTTATCTGTCATCTTACGTACAAGTAAAATAATATCATTGGGTGTTACCGATGTAAATGAATTAAAAGACAAATTGTTTTGCACAAAATTGTCCAAAAACTCCGGGCCATCCATCAAAGCCATTCTAATATCACAGATGTTCTGTTTAAAAAAGTCCATAAATTGTTGTGGTAGTAGATGAGGACTAATATCAGGTAAGATCAAAGACGATGATTTCTTATGACCAGAAATTTCATCTACGATAGAAAACAGAGTCTTCTGATCAGAGATGGGATGAACACATCTGTGAAGAAAATAATTTACAATTTTGCCATTTTACGATGGAACACTTCTCGTCAAAGATAGGCATCCCGTTCGTACATTGTGCATATGGAGATCCCAATCGGATAATTGTATGTATTTGTAATTAGTTGGGCTGGGTTCATTACTGGATCGATTAATTGCGGGCGCTAATAGATTATAGCTAGTGATGTGATGAACACATCTTTGAAGAAAACAATTACAATTTTGGTATTTTACGATGGAACACTTCTCGTCAAAGATAGGCATCCCGTTCGTACATTGTGCATATGGAGATCCCAATCGGATAATTGTATGCATTTTTAATTAGTTGGGCTGGGCTCATTAGTGGATCGATTAATTGGGGGCGCTAATAGATTATAGCTAGAGATGTGATGAACACATCTGTGAAGAAAAAAATACAATTTTGGTATTTTACGATGGAACACTTCTCGTCAAAGATAGGCAACCCGTTCGTACATTGCTTCACTAGAGTACTGTAATGCTGGATTGTTTGAGGATTATTGAACTGCAGGTTAGATTTAATATTGACCCTGTAAGGAATTAGTAGTTCATCTCAGCAGAACTTAATCTAGACATGACCTAGCCCTGCTGAAGTTCCAGTGCATAATGTAATAAGTCACCCTAATCTGTGACAACACTGTCCTTTCAGGTGAATTACTTGACATGTATAATTATGCCTCACCTCTTGTATAAATTGGTTTACTTATTATTTCTATTTTTTCTTTTCTCTCCTTATATGATGTGCTTGTTAGTGTAAATAAAAAAAAAAAACATTCTGCTCGCCTCACGTTGTTGGTGCTGTCCAATCCAATCACCTAAACAGCCAACCTCGAACCCACTGTGGTGATTTAATTAAACCAAACATTTAATTAATATCACACCCCGAAAGGGGGGGGGGTCCTCCACATGTGTGTATTTCAAATTTAAGATAATCCTTTAATAATACAGGTTATCATTAAATCAAAGAACTAACTGCTTCTGTTTTTATCTCATTCTATTTGTTGTGAGCATCTTACTTTAATTAGTGGACGGACTAACACGCATAAGTGCAGCACACTACCCCCAGCCGTTTTAAACAGCTTTTTAAACTTTTATACATTGAGCTGTGGAAAACTACGTGAAATATTCATATAAGATTATTCGATGAAAAGAAAGAGACAAGTTATATTATTTAAAGGCATTTCCATTTGCTCTTGCCATCGCGATCAAATGTCTATCGCTCGTAAGTCCTTCGATCTGCATTCCGAAGAGTACTCCACCCAATCTGGCAAACAAGAGATGGATTGTTGTAACTGCATGCACAAGCGTGATTGTCGCAAAGCAAATGATTAACACTTCCTTAGAGTCGAGTCGAAGGTGGCCGGCATGAGGAGGGACTCAATCTGGCTATGATGCTTAAAGTACTTCTTCAACTCCTCCTTGAGCTTGTCTCTGGTGGTCATCGCTGACTGGATGATGCATTCACTCGTTGGGTTCTCAATCGCATCGGCAACTTCTTGTGATTGATGTTTCAGATACTCTTCAAGTCGGGGTAGTAGCCCATAATGGACGGTGTGGAGTAGGTACCTCACCAACACCAGGGATCTCTCCCTCATCAATGATCACAAACCCCCTCTACTTCAGACATGTCAAGAATCGCTCTGCGTATTCCTCGACCTCTGTGTCCAGGCCTGCCAAGAAGTGAGGTCGGGCAAGTCCCTCATGTGCGTCATTTTAACACCGTAGTCTGACGCCCAACGCCCGCTGGTAGGGCGAAGTACCCTATGTACAAGGAAGGTGGAATCCGAATCAATTCTGCGGTGTTAGTGCAAACAGCAGCTGGGACAATATCTGCGGCAACGCTCCTCCGCTACCAGCCTAACACGCATACTGCCCCCGCATGTGTTGTCGAAATTATGGAAGTTATGGCTATCCCAGCGTGAAATTGTTGTTTATTGCCATTCCGGCAGCCAACTTGGTGGCCATAACGGTTAGTCCTGTCAGTGTGTATTACTCATACATCAAAAGCCTCTCAATAACGACCTCAGCTATGTGCTTGGGCTTCAGACCATGTACCAGCTACACCCGGGTAGCCAGCTCCGCAGGCATCACCTTTTATATAGTGTTATCCTTCAAGGCAATTAAGATTCCTTCTTGAGGCGGACTGGTGTTAGTCTGATACCTGGCATCTCCTTGGCTTCCTTCAACATCCGATCCGTATCCATGAAACGAAATAGTAGTATCCATGCAGACGAAGCAGTTAAGCACTTTCAGGTCCTCAGCCCGTTGGATGACCCGTTTCGCATAGGCTTCACACGTCAGGGTGCCATCCTTAAAACGATCCATAAGATCTCTGATGCCAAGGCGATACATCGCGGTGAATCTTTACAAAGGTCTGCGGGATTGTTGAAAAGGATAGTTGTTTATATCTGAACTTTGTATATCACAAAACCAATGTATCTTAAATTATTAATATGGTAGCGCCGAACTTCACCTGATGATTTCATTGTTTGTATGTCTGGTGCACGCTGCGCTGCTGCTTTCCCATCCGAACCGAGGCTACATAAATCACGTTTGCATTTCGAGTGATGGCGATGCTGTGGGTATTCCAAATGCGGACAACCTCATCAAGCCCGTTCTGAAAGGGAAAAAAAACGTTCAAGTTCAGTCTGTCAAAATCGGACACTTTGGGAAAATGTGATAATTAAAACAAAGACATCATACTACTGAAGTTTGATTTCCCAAACACTATTTTGATTTCTTAAAATACATCCCTATTGTAACGATGGCAATTAAAAATCACGTCTAATATTTTGAAAGGCAAATCAAGTTCAAAAGGAAGTGGGTGCATGTGCCCTTACAACGACCAACCTCTGGGGTACTTTCACCAACGGAACAATGGTACACTATTCAAGGAATTTATTTCACCCAGTGAATTGGTGTAATGTCTCAGGAACATAATCCTAAAAGTCACAAGGAAATCCCTCAACGCAAATTTGCATAAATCCAATATGTCCGCTAAATACTAGGCGATCGCTCATACACTGTAGGCCTACTGTACCTTGGAAAAGCAAGTTGAATAAGTTGCGGCCGCAAGATATAAGTGGCGGTGCTGTGAAATATATCACATAAAGTGAAACATATAGGCACTTCAAGTGGCACCACATACATGTAGATCGGACATGTCGGATCTGACTTAACGTTTATAGTTACTTGTCTGTTCTCACGTTTTAACGAAACATCGCTCGTCGCTTAGGCTTGTCGTTTGAAGGATTCACAGGCTTCTTTATTTTCGTTGAAATCGAAGTTTTCATGAGTCTGGGTGCCTTTGACATCCCAAATTCCCCATGAATGCTCGTTTCGAAGTCTTCAGCGGTAAAATGATCGCTACATATCGCGCTGGTTAGAGACGGCACGAACCATTTTGCCCTCGTCAACCGCACTTTTGTGGCCCAAATTTTTCGTGGTGCCTCGTCTTTAGGGAACCTATGGAGGCTTACACCTTCGCTAGGAGTATTACTACAGCCTGCTACGACACATCTTGTAGGCATGATGTATATTTTCAAGGAAATTTAGGATAAACATATGTATACACATATATTGGAGTTTTGACATAAGCGCATCAGACACGTACACACACAAACAAACAGCTGTGCATTGTATCACGGTATCACGTGATGCATTACATCACTCAATTGCCAATAAAGTGGGGGGCTTGTGAAGTGGCATAAAAGTCTCCAAAATGAACAGAACAAACTTATAAAAAAAAACTAACAAATATCTTGTTTTATTATGCAAAACACATTTATTAAGAGCCATAATGGTTTTTATTTCTGTGATCCTTTAATACACAAAAGTAATAAGGTTGACAGTGTTCACGACCCAGCAGCGAGCACACACACAGTGTATGTACAGTAGGTATTGTATAATGTACAGTAGTACATAACAATGTAGCAATTGATTTTTTTTTAAATGTTGCCCTACACCGACGTGTGGATAGCACTGTATACTCAGCGCTTTCCGAGTGTCTGTGGAAACAACTTCACACGTTGGTGTAGGGCAAAGTTTAAAAAAAAATCAATTGTTTATCACCCGACGCAAGAATTTCATTAAACTATAAATATCGCGGCACCCGCTGCTATATAGGATTCTAGCCAGCCAATCGACATTGGGCAAGCTCGGTTGTCGAGAGGTTAAGATGTCTGCACTATAGTAAGCAGGGGGTTGTGGGTTCGAATCCCGCCCGAGTCGCCTGTGTAGTTTTTTCACAGACACTCGGAAAGCACTGAGTATACAGTGCTATACACACGTCGGTGTAGGGCAAAATTTAAAAAAATCAATTGTTTATCACCCAACGCAAGAATTTCATCAAACTATAAACAATGTAGCAAGTTATGATTTACTATGATTTACTATGATTACTATGATTATTATTATTATTATTGTCCATTACTGTCTATTATTGTGCATGCAGTATCGTTTTTATCCTCTATGATTAGGCCTACATGTACAATTATTTTTATTAGTCTTTATTGTGCATGTTTTCAGCACAACTGTTGTTCTGCTTGGAACCCCCAAGCAGATTTTCTGAAATGAAAGGGGAATTACTTTCTTTGGTTTGCTTGTACGTGCTATACAGTATTGTTTTTATATTGTTTATGATTACTATTATTATAATTGTCCATTATTGTTCATACAGTATTGTTTTTATATTGTTTATGAGAACTATTTTTATTATTGACCATTATTGTGCACAGTTGTTTTAATTGTTTATGATCACTATTATTATGATTGTTCATTATTGTTACAACTGTGTATATATGTATTAATGCTCATACAGATTTTCGACTGGCCAAACTTAGAAAAACATGTACGTACATCTGCTCGTATTTGAATATTTCGTTTATTTCAAATTTTTAACTTATAATAACCTTAAGTCTTTTTGTTTTTACGCCCATCTATATTGTATTATCTATGTTTTAATTACCTGTAACACATGTACTGAATATTACGTTAATGTAGAACGCACCGTCGATTGACGAGTGCCACTGATTTAAAAGTGTATGTTCTAATAAATATTATTATTATTATTACCAGGCTGGCCTGCTGATTATGCTGTGAGCTGTTTCAATTTATGCGCTTGGCGTAGTATTCTCTTAAACCGTAAGTTGAATATGCATGAAAGGTCCCATACCTCGACTCAGGAAGGCAAGGCGGCGCGGCCGTGGACAGGCATGAATGGCGCCCGCAGCGGCGCCCGCATCCGCTGTGATTTGATAAACCATGGAGGAAGAAAACTTTTCTTCCTCCATGGATAAACCAACGGGTTTATCAAATCCATCCAGGCAGGCCGGCTGCACATGTAATAAGCCTTATCGTAATTGTGTGCGAAATGAATTATGGGAGTTGGGTTTTGGAAAAAAGTTGTAAACAAACGCACACGTTTGTGCACAAAGTCAATGGAGAAGAAAGGTGGTCAGTCAGAAAATTGACGTTTTTTACGTATTGTAGCAAAATTATGGAGAATCTTTTTAAAGAAATCAGTTAAATTATAAACAACATTTTTATAATTAAGACAGAATTGATTTTTCCCCTGGAAGTGAAGGAATTCTCAGCTGATTTCTGATCCCCGGGTGCGACGACCATATTTTAGTCTTTTAAGCATTTTTTCTTCTAAAAAATCGGGGGAAATTGCAAATAATTTCATCGTATTTAAAAAAAACAAAGTAAACATTATGGTCAAACCGTGGTCAAACCCACAATAATGATGATTATAAATTGGGGGTGTCGGTTGAGCGTAAAATTAAAAACATAAAAAAAACAATTAAATAAACAAATAAATAAATAAATAAATACAAAATTGCTGCCACCCAAAAAACAAACCATTAAAATATAATTAAAATCAAACAAAGGTGCTAGTTGAAACAAAAACTATTATCTTATCAAGAAACTATTATCTTACTTTGGCATCACGTTCCCCGATCGTAGATTGGGGACACGGATCGCCGCCCATCATATATGAAATGAGACTTGCCTATTTTAATCCCCTCGGGATTAATCAAACACCAATACATTAATTGTTGTTCCTACCGCTAATTAGATTGTACAAAAAATAATAACAGTTGAATATCAGGAACGTATAAAAAAGGTAAGTGGCACAATGCACTGCTTTCTCCTTTTCCATCTTTTAATTTATATGCAATATATATTTTTGTCGATGAGGAGAATATTTCTAAAAGAAAATAATGTTCCAAAAACCGAACTGAAGAGCTTCTCGGCCGTTAGTAGTGATCGAGTTTGCCTAAAAAGTACAGTGCGACGAGCAAATTAGAATATAACTGTCACTCCAGAAATCAGCTGAGAAATCTTACGTTTGTGTGGTTTCTAGGAATAAAAAATGATTCTTTTCTTAATTATACCAATGTTCTGTATGTAATTTAACTAATTCTTAATAATATTTTCCATAATTTTGTTATAATACGTAATATCTTCTGACCGACCATCTTTCTCCTGCATTGACTTTGTGCACATGTGTGTTGTTTTTTCCAAAACCCGACTCCCATAATTCATTGCGCACACAATTCCGATAAGGTATACCATACATAGTACATGTACATGTACATTCGGTTCAATTGATTGTATAGTGAACGTATACCTCCTGTTATATTGCCCGCCATTTTGTAACAGCTCAAGCTAGAATTACGCCTGCGGTTGGACACCAGACTGAAGCTAGCCGCGTATTGGGCCAGAAATTCCAACCGCAGATTCACAAACTACCCAGCCGCGTATTCAAAAAAATAGAATCCATGCAGTTCAAGGTGGTGAAATAAGCACTCTGTATTTCAGAATGTTTCCTGGATATTTTGAACGAAATTTTATATTATCTATATTTATCACCAATTTTTTTTTCCATATTCTTAAAAATCATAACACTGGGTATACTTGAATGTACACAAAGGTAATTTGGCATATAAATTAGTGAGTAATTAGCCGCTACAACGTAGACCTCATTATTCAGTATATACGACACAAATATTGAATAAGTTCCACTCACCCCAAAGAAAATGTACCCTTCATGTTCAATAAATTATGAAATTTTGTTTCATAATCTTAAAGACCATACCACTGGGCACACTTAATTTTGGAGGTGGCTAATTTGGTTCACTAATTAATGGCCAATTAGCTGCTAGAATAGACGCCATTTTCTTACACAATATGCGGTATATTGTACACATACCGACTATGATTGCACTTACCCCAAAGAAAATGTACCCTTCATGTTCAATAAATTATGAAATTTTGTTTCATAATCTTAAAGACCATACCATTAGTCACACTTAATTTTGGAGGTGGCTAATTTGGTTCACTAATTAATGACTAAATAGCTGCTAGAATAGACGCCATTTTCTTACACAATATGCGGTATATTGTACACATACCGACTATGATTGCACTTACCCCAAACAAAATGTACCCTTCATGTTCAATAAATTATAAAATTTTGTTTCATAATCTTAAAGACCATACCACTGGGCACACTTAATTTTGGAGGTGGCTAATTTGGTTCACTAATTAATGGCTAATTAGCTGCTAGAATAGACGCCATTTTCTTACACAATATGCGGTATATTGTACACATACCGACTATGACATGCACTCACCCCAAACAAAATGTACCCTTCATGTTCAATAAATTATGAAATTTTATTCTATAATCTTAAAGACCGTACCACTGGGCACACTTAATTTTGGAGGTGGCTAATTTGGTTCACTAATTAATAGCTAATTAGCTGCTAGAATAGACGCCATTTTCTTACACAATATGCGGTATATTGTACACATACCGACTATGATTGCACTTACCCCAAACAAAATGTACCCTTCATGTTCAATAAATTATGAAATTTTGTTTCATAATCTTAAAGACCATACCACTGGGCACACTTAATTTTGGAGGTGGCTAATTTGGTTCACTAATTAATGACTAATTAGCTGCTAGAATAGACGCCATTTTGTTACACAATATGCGGTATATTGTACACATACCGACTATGATTGCACTTACCCCAAAGAAAATGTACCCTTCATGTTCAATAAATTATGAAATTTTATTCTATAATCTTAAAGACCATACCACTGGGCACGCTTAATTTTGGAGGTGGCTAATTTGGTTCACTAATTAATGGCCAATTAGCTGCTAGAATAGACGCCATTTTCTTACACAATATGCGGTATATTGTACACATACCGACTATGATTGCACTTACCGGTACCCCAAAGAAAATGTACCCTGAATGTCTTATAATGGCCACTTTCTAGTGAATTGCCTTCGTGGACAACAACTGAACGCAAACGATAAACTGCAGGTGTGTTATTTACACAGAACTTTGACAAATCAATTACAACACTTGGATCAATGTATGCTGTTATTTTCCCCCATTTTCCATGAACAGCATGGAATCCTAATAATTGCACGACTAATAGTGAAGGACAGTTTACAATACGAGAAACAATTATTTTTGTACACTTCTTTTGACTACAAAGACTGCAATCAACATCCCTAGCAATTTCATCGCTAAAGTAATGTTGCAAACATTCATCAAGACACATCTTTTGGGCGGCAACAGGTAATACACGTACCTGATGTTGAATTTTCAACAACGGATTTTCATTGCAGTTTAGGTCCGTTACACTTTTACATATTTCTATTTCAGTTGTTAGACATGATTCATTAAGAAATGGCACCATCAGCTGCGAAAAAAATTCAGCAGCATCGTGTTGTTGGTTGCAATTAATTTTCATTTGCGCTGCAGATTCCTTAATCATTGGGCTCACAGTATGAACAGAAATTGCTGTGGGTATGTCTAGTGCCAACGTTTCAAACAGTTGTCCGAACTGTCGCCAAAGATAGACATATCACTTCCTTGAAATCTAGAAATGTTCAGTTTAGCTTTACCTATGAATGGCTTTAAAGCTTGAACTGTTGCAATCCACCAACAAGATACTCTGTCATTTGAAATACCCCTTGGAATTGACGCTGGGTGCTGGTAGACGGTATTCATGACATGTGGATTTTCAATAATATGATTACTTTGGGGGGCATGTTGTTTTTTGGGAGGCGAATCGTGCTTTATGCTTCCCCCTTTTCTGAGTCTAGAATGTTGTTGGGTTTTCTCAGGCGTTTTTCCTTAGCTCTTGCTTTAAAGTGCACTCCCTTTGATGGGGGTGTTAGGTAAATTCCTTCATTATTTTGGGTGCTGGTTCGAACACGCTTGCTCCACGTTTCAGTAGTTAATTTAATTGATTTGGCATGGACTTTCTTTTTTTTTGCAGAAAGCTTCGCAAAATTCCCTTTGAAGAGGCAACATGTCACGCTCGCATATTGTGTAAGAAAATGGCGTCTATTCTAGCAGCTAATTGGCCATTAATTAGCGAACCAAATTAGCCACCTCCAAAATTAAGTGGCCAGTGGTATGGTCTTTAAGATTATGAAACAAAATTTCATAATTTATTGAACATGAAGGGTACATTTTGTTTCGGGTGAGTGCATGTCATAGTCGGTGTGTGTACAATATACCGCATATTGCGTAAGAAAATAGCGTCTATTCTAGCAGCTAATTAGCCATTAATTAGTGAACCAAATTAGCCACCTCCAAAATTAAGTGTGCCCAGTGGTATGGTCTTTAAGATTATGAAACAAAATTTCATAATTTATTGAACATGAAGGGTACATCTTGTTTGGGATAAGTGCAATCATAGTCGGTATGTGTACAATATATACCGCATATTGCGTAAGGAAATGGCGTCTATTCTAGCAGCCAATTAACCATTAATTAGTGAACCAAATTAGCCACCTCCAAAATTAAGTGTGCCCAGTGGTATGGTCTTTAAGATTATGAAATAAAATTTCATAATTTATTGAACATGAAGGATACATTTTCTTTGGGGTAAGTGCAATCATAGTCGGTATGTGTACAATATATACCGCATATTGCGTAAGAAAATGGCATCTATTCTAGCAGCCAATTAACCATTAATTAGTGAACCAAATTTGCCACCTCCAAAATTAAATGTGCCCAGTGGTATGGTCTTTACGATTATGAAATAAAATTTCATAATTTATTGAATATGAAGGGTACATTTTGTTTGGGATAAGTGCAATCATAGTCCGTATGTGTACAATATATACCGCATGTTGCGTAAGAAAATGGCGTCTATTCTAGCAGCCAATTAGCCATTAATTAGTGAACCAAATTAGCCACCTCCAAAATTAAGTGTGCCCAGTGGTATGGTCTTTAAGATTATGGAATAAAATTTCATAATTTATTGAACATGAAGGGTACATTTTGTTTGGGATAAGTGCAATCATAGTCGGTATGTGTACAATATATACCGCATATTGCGTATGAAAATGGCGTCTATTCTAGCAGCCAATTAGCCATTAATTAGTGAACCAAATTAGCCACCTCCAAAATTAAGTGTGCCCAGTGGTATGGTCTTTAAGATTATAGAATAAAATTTCATAATTTATTGAACTTGAAGGGTACATTTTGTTTCGGGTGAGTGCAATCATAGTCGGTATGTGTACAATATACCGCATATTGAGTAAGAAAATGGCGTCTATTCTAGCAGCCAATTAGCCATTAATTAGTGAACCCAATTAGCCACCTCCAAAATTAAATGTGGCCAGTGGTATGGTCTTTAAGATTATAGAATAAAATTTCATAATTTATTGAATATGAAGGGTACATTTTGTTTGGGGTAAGTGCAATCATAGTCGGTATGTGTACAATATATACCGCATATTGCGTATGAAAATGGCGTCTATTCTAGCAGCCAATTAGCCATTAATTAGTGAACCAAATTAGCCACCTCCAAAATTAAGTGTGCCCAGTGGTATGGTCTTTAAGATTATAGAATAAAATTTCATAATTTATTGAACTTGAAGGGTACATTTTGTTTCGGGTGAGTGCAATCATAGTCGGTATGTGTACAATATACCGCATATTGCGTAAGGAAATGGCGTCTATTCTAGCAGCCAATTAACCATTAATTAGTGAACCAAATTAGCCACCTCCAAAATTAAGTGTGCCCAGTGGTATGGTCTTTAAGATTATGAAATAAAATTTCATCATTTATTGAACATGAAGGGTACATTTTCTTTGGGGTAAGTGCAATCATAGTCGGTATGTGTACAATATATACCGCATATTGCGTAAGAAAATGGCGTCTATTCTAGCAGCCAATTAACCATTAATTAGCGAACCAAATTAGCCACCTCCAAAATGAAGTGGCCAGTGGTATGGTCTTTAAGATTATGAAACAAAATTTCATAATTTATTGAACATGAAGGGTACATTTTGTTTCGGGTGAGTGCATGTCATAGTCGGTGTGTGTACAATATACCGCATATTGCGTAAGAAAATAGCGTCTATTCTAGCAGCTAATTAGCCATTAATTAGTGAACCAAATTAGCCACCTCCAAAATTAAGTGTGCCCAGTGGTATGGTCTTTAAGATTATGAAACAAAATTTCATAATTTATTGAACATGAAGGGTACATCTTGTTTGGGATAAGTGCAATCATAGTCGGTATGTGTACAATATATACCGCATATTGCGTAAGGAAATGGCGTCTATTCTAGCAGCCAATTAACCATTAATTAGTGAACCAAATTAGCCACCTCCAAAATTAAGTGTGCCCAGTGGTATGGTCTTTAAGATTATGAAATAAAATTTCATAATTTATTGAACATGAAGGATACATTTTCTTTGGGGTAAGTGCAATCATAGTCGGTATGTGTACAATATATACCGCATATTGCGTAAGAAAATGGCATCTATTCTAGCAGCCAATTAACCATTAATTAGTGAACCAAATTTGCCACCTCCAAAACTAAATGTGCCCAGTGGTATGGTCTTTACGATTATGAAATAAAATTTCATAATTTATTGAATATGAAGGGTACATTTTGTTTGGGATAAGTGCAATCATAGTCCGTATGTGTACAATATATACCGCATGTTGCGTAAGAAAATGGCGTCTATTCTAGCAGCCAATTAGCCATTAATTAGTGAACCAAATTAGCCACCTCCAAAATTAAGTGTGCCCAGTGGTATGGTCTTTAAGATTATGGAATAAAATTTCATAATTTATTGAACATGAAGGGTACATTTTGTTTGGGATAAGTGCAATCATAGTCGGTATGTGTACAATATATACCGCATATTGCGTATGAAAATGGCGTCTATTCTAGCAGCCAATTAGCCATTAATTAGTGAACCAAATTAGCCACCTCCAAAATTAAGTGTGCCCAGTGGTATGGTCTTTAAGATTATAGAATAAAATTTCATAATTTATTGAACTTGAAGGGTACATTTTGTTTCGGGTGAGTGCAATCATAGTCGGTATGTGTACAATATACCGCATATTGAGTAAGAAAATGGCGTCTATTCTAGCAGCCAATTAGCCATTAATTAGTGAACCCAATTAGCCACCTCCAAAATTAAATGTGGCCAGTGGTATGGTCTTTAAGATTATAGAATAAAATTTCATAATTTATTGAATATGAAGGGTACATTTTGTTTGGGGTAAGTGCAATCATAGTCGGTATGTGTACAATATATACCACATATTGCGTATGAAAATGGCGTCTATTCTAGCAGCCAATTAGCCATTAATTAGTGAACCAAATTAGCCACCTCCAAAATTAAGTGTGCCCAGTGGTATGGTCTTTAAGATTATAGAATAAAATTTCATAATTTATTGAACTTGAAGGGTACATTTTGTTTCGGGTGAGTGCAATCATAGTCGGTATGTGTACAATATACCGCATATTGCGTAAGGAAATGGCGTCTATTCTAGCAGCCAATTAACCATTAATTAGTGAACCAAATTAGCCACCTCCAAAATTAAGTGTGCCCAGTGGTATGGTCTTTAAGATTATGAAATAAAATTTCATCATTTATTGAACATGAAGGGTACATTTTCTTTGGGGTAAGTGCAATCATAGTCGGTATGTGTACAATATATACCGCATATTGCGTAAGAAAATGGCGTCTATTCTAGCAGCCAATTAGCCATTAATTTGTGAACGAAATTAGCCGCCTCCAAAATTTAATGTGGCCAGTGGTATGGTCTTTAAGATTGTGGAAAGAAAATTCATAATTTATTGAACATGAGGGTACATTTTGTTTGGGGTAAGTGCAATCATAGTCGGTATGTGTACAATATACCGCATATTGAGTAAGAAAATGGCGTCTATTCTAGCGGCCAATTAACCATTAATTAGTGAACCAAATTAGCCGCCTACAAAATTAAGTGTGCCCAGTGGTATGTTCTTTAAGATTATGAAACAAAATTTCATAATTTATTGAACATGAAGGGTACATTTTGTTTGGGGTGGGTGGAACTTATTCAATATCTGTGTAGTATATACTGAATAATTAGGTCTACGTTGTAGCGGCTAATTACTCACTAATTAATAAGCCAAATTACCTTTGTGTACATTCAAGTATACCCAGTGTTATGATTTTTAAGAATATTGAACAAAATTTGGTGATAAATAAAGATAATATAAAATTTCGTTCAAAATATCCAGGAAACATTCTGAAATATAGAGTGTTTATTTCACCACCTTGAACTGCATGGATTCTAATTTTTTTGAATACGCGGCTGGGTAGTTCGTGAATCCGCGGTTGGAATATCTGGCCCAATACGCGGCTAGCTTCAGTCTGGTCGGTTGGACGCCTCGAGTAAGTTCATGACTTTGTTATTTTGCATAAACTTCCTTTGCTCAAAAACTGTCGAATATGAGGGACCCAGTCTTTGGAACACATAAAGCATCAACAAATATTCACATTTTTAAATGTGCGTTTAAATCTTGTTGAATTCTTATCGCTGAAACCATGTTTTGCATTTCATTCCACGCTGACCTGTTTAAGCCTGCCTTATATAGCCATTGTCCATTGTCTTGTTGTGTATTATTTGTGTATGATTAAGTAACTATTTTTTCATTTATACAGCATGTGCATTGAGCCCTATAGTATTAGTACATTTATATTGGTAGGTATGTCTGTGGTATGGACCCTCATGTAGTGGGCCCATGGTACAATGGACATTTTTATTTCCAGCTCAATGCACATGTATGCTAGTATTAAGGGACCCATGTTTACAAGCTCTGCTTCTGAATGGGTCCCTCTGCAGTATCAGCCATATCTTGTGCTCACTTTTACTTCCTGTTGTAATACTTTTATTTCAATATTTGTAATACTTTTATTGTTATTGATAAATTCTGATACTGTGGAAATAAATGAACCTTGAAATCTTGAATCTTGTTTCTTGTTTTACCATAATATAAAACTGAGTGTAACGTTAAACGTTTGGTAAAACATTTCTGTAAATGCATCTATAGTAAGAATCAAGAGAATTGCCGTTTGTATGGTACGTTAGGCCTATTGTACAGAAACCAAACTAGCTGCAGTTACAGTATCACAAAGGTTTTGTCATTGGGTCAAATCTAGCCCTGATAGGACCCTATCTACAGTGCAAAGTACACTTCCGATAGGTTCCTGACCAAGAGTTATTCCCGTTCGTATACCTGTAAATTTGCATTGAATTTTCTCTTTTTTTTTACCTGACTTCGTTGGCTGAACCGAGGAAATGCAGGCAGTGTAACTTCTTAACTACCTCTTGGAGAAATGATTTTTGCCAAAAGATATCTAAAAAAGGAGGATTTCCCCGACATTTCTCAGAGCAACGGCCAATCTGTGTACAAACATTTTATGTCGAGCGATGACCTTGTAACCTTAAGGGTCAGAACATCAATTGCGCGGCAGAACATTAATTGCACAAGTAAGACGGGACTTTACTAACGGGTGCACCCCACTAAAATAATAGTGAGGAATTCATGCGCCGAGCTGTTTATCATAAAGTGTATGTCCTCAAATTTTTCTGAAAAACAAAGATTTGAGGCCCATTGTGTAAAAATGGCCCAATATCATAACCTGGGATCCTTGACTTCCAACCGTGAGTATTTTGGATACACTAGGCCCTGAAAAAGTGGTCCTAATTTGATTTCAAGCGTAAGGCCTTTTTCCAAAATGGCTGATTTTCAGTGTGGTCGGTTTCACTACTGTAGAGGGTGGTTTTCATTGGGATGAGAAGAACTCCCTGGAAACCTGGACTTTAGACAGTAAATAGAGAAGAAAATAAAAGGTTATATGTCGATCAATATTTTCGTTTTAAAAACTGTGGGACTTCTAAGTATTTTTTTATGATTTTTGAATATTTTGTGTTTAGCACTGTTTACTATGGGAGTTTATTTAGTGGGGTGCACCCTGTAGTGTCCAATACTATTTGCATCACCATTTAGATATGGTGTGTAGGGCAATACTATTTGTAGCACCATTGAGCACAAGTGCATTGTGGGAAAAAGCACATGGAAAGTATTACCAGTACTTGGAATAAAGTGCAGTTACTCAGTTCGTTCAGTACATACAGCTCTCCAGTTTGTGTTTATTGATTTACATCCTTTACGATTGATACAAGGATAATACACTGGCGACGAGGATAAACCAAGGAACAAGGAACATTGTACGCTATTGTCAGTGGATATTTTGTGAACCTTCTAAGAATAGGGGTCATGCCTATGTTCCCTCAGCCCTATGTTCCCTCAGCCCTATGTTCCCTCAATGCCTAACATTTTTTTAAATCCAAATTAGGCCCTATGTTCCCTCAACCCTATGTTCCCTCAACCCTATGTTCCTCATCCCAAAATAGACCCTATGGTCTATTTTGGGATGAGGGAACATAGGGTCTATTTTGGGATGAGGGAACATAGGGCTGAGGGAACATAGGGCTGAGGGAACATAAGGCTGAGGGAACTTGAGTACGGTCCCTAAGAATACAGCAGTGTCAAACACAGTGATGTGAACGTGATATTATGGTGTAATACACACGTTACAGCGTACTGACTAGTACTGGTGAGTACATCTTGAGAACATTACATTACCGGTCCTACCTTCGAGATGGCAAACTACCTACCCTCATTTCCATCCTTTGACTATGAGGCCGACAAACCTAATGCGGCTACAAGATGGGAAAAGTGGCTGAAACGTCTAGAGAACTTATTCGTGGCACTAGACATACAGGACGACAACTGCCAAAAAGCACTGTTGCTGCACTATGGAGGTGAACATGTACATGACATCTATGATGCAGAGAAGCCCCCCCCCCCCCCCCCGGGTCTGGCAACACATACAAAGATGCCAGGTCAGTCCTTGACAAATGGTCAGTCCATAACAAATGGAAATCTACTCATTTCGTGCTTGCAAACAGAGGGATGGGCAAACACTAGACGAATACGTCACTGAACTACGAACTCTCGCTAAAACTTGTGAGTTTGCCGAACCAGATAAAGAGCTCCTCACGCAGTTGATACAACACTGCTCACCCAACAGACTACGCAGACGTGCTCTTCGTGAGCCCGACAGGTCCCGCAAAGACATACTCAATTTGGGGAGGGCCTTGGAAACCGCTGATGCTCAAGCAACCACAATGGAACGCGAAACGGTACACGCAACTCGAAGGCACACTGGACCGAAACAAACGAAGCACAGAAAGCCAGATTCCAAGAAACGCAACAATACATCAGGTACAACAGGTAAACGGGACAAAACATGTATTTTCTGTGGCGTATCATACCCACATGATGGCCGGTGCCCAGCGAAGGGCAAGAAATGCTCCTACTGCGGAAAAGAGAACCATTTTGAGCGGGTGTGTATCAAGAAAAAACAGAAGGTACACAATCTCAACGAACCAGATGGTACAACTCCGGGAGAATACAGTGATGACGAGTATTGTTTCACTGTTCGCCCACAACACGCAAATACTACACATACAGTCTACACACTTTCCTTGCCCAGAGCCTGTGTTAAAATAAACAATAACACAGTCAAGCTGCTTATTGACACAGGTTCAACCGTTAACATTCTTGATGAACAAACTTACGCTAGAATAGGCTCGCCAAAGATGGCACAGCACGGCCAATCCCGAGTACATGCTTATGGGAGTGAACAACCCATAACAATTCTGGGTGAGTGCCAGCTTACAGTGGAGACAGCTGCTCAGATACAGTGCCACAGATTCCTCATAGCAAAAGGAAACCATGGTTCATTGCTGGGGTATGAGACTGCGACAAATCTACAACTCATCAACGTTGTCCACGCCACTACGCTTAAAACTCAGTGCAAAGACAAATACCTCAGACTCTTCAATGATGTCAGAAAACTAAAAGATAAACAAGTCAAGATACACATAGATCCGACAGTACGACCGAAAGCCATAACAAACCGGCGCACACCGTTCCACCTTCGAACAAAAGTCGAGACAGAGCTCAAACGCCTGGAACACCTGGACATTATCGAACGTGTGGGGGGTGAACCGACCCCCCTGGGTGTCACCAATAGTCACCCCGCCCAAGAAAGATGGCTCCATACGCCTCTGCATAGATATGCGTGAACCAAACAAAGCCATACTACGCGAGCGCCACACTACACCAACAGTGGACGAGCTAATACATGATCTTAACGGTGCATCCGTTTTCAGCAAAATTGACCTACGCTCAGGCTACCACCAACTCGAGCTTGAGCCCAGCTCGCGCTCCATCACAACATTCGCCACACATGTTGGACTCTTTCAGTACAAGCGACTTAACTTTGGCATATCATCGGCAAGCGAAGTCTTGCAGGAAGCGATACGGAATGTCATTGCCGGCATTGATGGCGCACGGAACATTAGCGATGACATAATTTGCTTTGGATCTGGGCCCAATGCACAGCAGGACCATGACAAAGCACTAGACGATACACTCAAACGCCTACACGATCATGGTCTTACTTTAAATTGGGATAAGTGTGAGTTCAATGTGAACACCATACAGTTCTTCGGCCTTGTTTTCATCTACGGACGCGAAGAAAGTGGAGGCAATCAAAACAGCATCCCCACCAATGAATGCTCAAGAACTACGGAGTTTCTTCGGGATGACAAATTACAGTGCCCGGTTCATCAAGAACTATGCTACGATAAATGAACCGCTACGACGCCTGACCAGGAAAGATTACAGCTGGAACTGGTCACATGAACAACAAAATGCCTTCGATACGCTCAAAAACACACTCAAGGAGAACGCGAACATTGCTTACTTCGATCTCCGAAAGGACATCGCAATTGCAGTAGACGCAAGCCCTATCGGACTAGGGGCAATACTTACACAGGACGGGGATGTCGTTGCATATTCCAGTCGTGCTCTTGCGCCCGTTGAGTCCAGATACAGCCAGACAGAACGCGAAGCCCTCGCAATCGTATGGGCATGTGAACACTTTGATATGTACATTCGTGGAACACCACACTTCACAGTGATCACGGATCACAAGCCACTTGTTAACATTTGGCAGAAACCATGCCCCCTTTACGGATTGAACGGTGGGGCCTTTGTCTACAACCATACAAGTTCACAATACAATATCAGCCAGAAAGCGAAAACCCAGCTGATTACATATCTCGCCACCCTCACAAGGATACACAAGCTACATCCCATGAACAGAGAATCGCTGAACAATACGTTAACTTAGTGACATCGACTTCAGTACCGCGAGCAATGACCATTGATGATACAGTGTATTAAGACTGCTACAGCCAACGACCCAACACTCCAGAAAGCAATGGAGCTCCTCCGGACAGGACGCTGGTTCAAGCTTGATACAATGACAGACCCCACTGTCTCTACAAATGATCTACTACATTGTACATGTACAACTCCGCAACATAAGGGATGAACTGTCATGTCACACAGCTAACATATTACTACGACATGACAAGATTGTCACCCCGCAACACTCCGCGAGCTCGCAGTTTCCCTCGCTCACGTAGGCCACCAAGGAATGGCCAGAACAAAAGCAATGATACGCTCGAAAGTATGGTTCCCAGGGATAAACGAAAAAGTTGAGAACACCGAACGCAACTGCCTCGCATGCCAAGCAGCTACACCAGCCAAGGGACCATTCGAACCACTACGCATGTCACCAATGCCGCCAGGGGTGTGGCAACACCTCAGCATGGACTTCTGCGGCCCGCTACCCAGTGGGGAATACCTAATGGTCCTCATAGATGAATACTCACGTTACCCAATCGTTGAAATCGTGAAATCCGTTTCATCGACTACAGTCATACCCGTTTTGGACAAAGTTCTCTCCACTCTTGGCTACTGCAAAGTCATCAAAACTGACAATGGGAGTCCATTCAACTCCCATGCATTCGCACAATTCGCAAAATACAGTGGATTTGAACACAGACGCATTACACCACATTGGCCCCGGGCCAACGCCCAAGCCGAAGCATTCAACAAACCGCTCATGAAGATCGTCCGTGCTGCTCACCTCGAATGCAAACCATGGAAACAGGAATTACACAAATTCCTTCGGCAATACCGCGCCACCCCACACCCATCTACTGGCCTATCCCCCTTCAAACTAATTTTTGGACGCACACCTCACACACGCCTGCCACAGGTTGACCCGATCACAACATCTACATCCGACGCCACCGCCAGGGATAATGACCAGCGCGCAAAGTTCAAACAAAAACAATACACTGATCGCCGTTTGGGAGCTAGCCCTGACACACCCAATGTGCAAGTGGGTGATACAGTGTTAGTCAAATTTGACCACCGCCCTAACAAACTCTCCACACCATTTGACCCCCAGCCACATGTCGTGTCCGCCAAAAATGGTAGCATGTTGACAGCAACAGCAAGTGGTCACACAATCACTCGCAACTCGTCTCGGTTCAAAAAGGTACCTATTCGCGTGGATGCTTATGTCAAAACCGACAATGAGGAGGAAGTGATAACCAATTATCCACAAGCAGCACCCACCAACACTCCGCAAAACCAGACTATGCCTACCATTGCACAAACCCCAAATGAACAAACCCGGAAACAACCAGCTAGACTGAGACGCCCCCCCGGTTATCTCAAAGACTGTGTTACAAAGTGACTTTGAACAGAACTCAGTCTAACTATAGGCCAACCACTTTAAAGTGTTTTATCATGTTTAACAATGTTTAACCTGTGTTTTATAACAGGAAGCTATCAACATTCATTTGGTTTTGAACGAAGTAATTTTTGAACACTTTGCCTTTACCAAAAAAAATATTTAAAAAATCCAACTTAGTTTCACAGTGGGCAGGCATATTACTTACATTGTATTTAAATGTAACCCTTGTTAACACCAATTCAACTTGGGGAGGGATGTACAGTGCGGGTGATTTAAAGAGCCGTGTTCTGCCGCACAATCGATGTTCTGACCCCAAGGTCATCGCTCATGCGCATTATTTAGCATGAACGGCATGAAAAGTTTGTATACAGATTGGCCGTTGCTCTGAGAAATGTCGGGGAAATCCTCCTTTTTTAGACATCTTTTAGCAAAAATCATTTCTCCAAGAGGCAGTTAAGAAGTTACAGTGCCTGCATTTCCTGGCTGAAGCCAACGAAGTCAGGTAAAAAAGGGAAAAAATTCAGTGCAAACTTTACAGGTAGGCCTACACTGTATATGAACGGGAAGAACTCTTGGTCAGGACCTACATGTATCAGGGCTAGGACAAATCAGATGTTAGAGTAGAATTGTTAACCCTTTGTACATGCCCCCGGTGATATTTTGTGTGACACGGGATGGCATCCAGTCTTGTGCAGATTACTTGAATACCGTTGGTGGGCACCAGTCTATTTTGTTTGAAACACAATGATAGGGAAGCAATAAAGAATACATCACTTCAACAATTATTTAAAAGTACTTTAATTATATTTACCTGTTGAAATACTATTGCATGACAACTTTATAAGTACTTTATTATATTTACCTGTTGAAATACTACCGCATGACAACTTTATAAGTACTTTATTATATTTACCTGTTGAAATACTATTGCATGACAACTTTATAAGTACTTTATTATATTTACCTGTTGAAATACTATTGCAAAACAACTTTAAATTGCCCTATGAAACTAAAAATCTGATCATTTAAAAGTAACATGTATCAAACAGTGCTGCCTGTGGGTTTGTATGGATTGCAACTGCATTGTTTGCTTTTTAACGTCTCCCAGAAAAAAATAAATTATTAAAATAGTTAAAAAAATATATAATGTGATGCAAATTAAATCTTGCCTTATGAAATTGAGTAAAGAAATGGGGGTACATTCTTAAATGTTTGGTCCATGTAGTATCGCATGTTGGATGGCCTAATTGCATGACTCTGCTTAAAAACCATAAGCTAAGAATCAGTGATCACTTTACATTGTAGTAACTATCATTAGCGTTAACATATTTCATGGATTACCATGGATTTTGGCTTGTATAATGCCAAAATGTGTTTCTGTTAGTGTATGTGCTTCACATGAATGGTGTAAATGATACAGTAGATTCAATGCTCTTGAAGAAGTTTTGCTAGCAGATGTGAAACATCATCTTTAGATCTTTGGACTTTTCCAGCTCAATGTGGTCTCAGTAGATAGAGCATATTCTGAATGACGTCTTTTTTTATGGGAAAGACTCTGAGGAAAGTCTGCTCGCTCATGATAGTCCACTTTTCCAAATGTATTTGTGTTGCTTTTGACCTGGTACTAATGCTTGCTTGTGCCATTCTTGTAGATGTAGCTATTACATAATAAATTATGTGTGAGCTAACAAATTTGTTATTACACAATTGTGAAAGTGAAAGATAATATTATAACAAATTATTCATAAATTTGCTTAATCAGTTGGTAGAGATACGGCTCGAATCTGTCTTTTAACCCACCACACACCATCACCCCTTAAAAATATTAAAATACAAATAATAAATCCCATATCCAACTATTTTATTTTAAGCTAGATTTCAACTTCATAGGTTCATGTGTTAAAAAGTTATGAACCCTAAACTTATTTGGCAATTGCCAACTTTGTATTCTCTTACTATTACTATTATATCATCGTGATTGTACAAACTAGTTATATGACAGGAACCAGGGGGTAAATGATTCATGATTTTTAAGATAACGAGTCCCAGACATGTCACTATATTATAATGTACCCAACACCCCTGGAAAGATCATATTGTACAGTACTACTACTACTTAGGCATGGTATGGTAGGTAAATAAACAATGCATGAAAAATATTAAAAACAAACTTACCCAACTATGGAGGTCAAAGATAATGACTTCTGTCAGTGTCACTACCCATCTTTGCCAGCAAACAATCCTTTTCGATGATATGAGGTATCCACATTTACTAACCTAAATATATAATTGTCTTAATTGACTTAACAACCATCAACCATCAACCATGTGCCAACATACCAGGAAGAGCTGTAGCCCATTCTAGGGCCAACACACTGGAATCCCTCCATATCCTTGGCCCTAGCCCCACATGTACAAAAAGGAGCGATTTTTCAACGTTTGATCTGCTAATTATTACAATCTAAAATGTTGTGATTAGGTAAGCTTGCCCAAGCAGACACTTTTGGCATGAAGTTTTCTATTGTAAGATCGGTAATTTTCGTGAAATTGTAATATTATTGTTCTTTTTTAAATTTCAAAACTTTCGAATAACAGATCTCAGAATAACAGATTTTATGCCAAATGTGTCTGCTTAGGCAAAGTTACCTAAGTTTTAGGTCATAATAATTAGCAGAACAAAAGTTGATTTTTTTTGTACATGTGGGGCTAGGGCCAAGGATACGGAGGGAGTCCACTGTGTTGGCCTTAGAATGGGGGATAGAACAGCTGATGAGTAACTACGTGTGGTACATGTCACATACACATAGACTGGTAACCACCATATGCATGTCTCTTAAGTGCATATTAGGTCAGGGAACCTGTACGTTAAACTAACAACAGAAGGCGCTCTTTAACCAAAACTTTTAGGGGGCATGTTTTAATGTTTTAGTCTTGTTTCAAATAGGCCTTTACATGTTTTGAGGGTGGCAGAATAATGAAAAAAAAAATGATGCCCTCTACTTAGAGCTACAAACATTAAATAGGAAAGGTTGGCCTTTCACCTTCGTGTACTACCGTTTCAGTGCATACAGAGACGGAGTCCTTAATTGGGCTTATTTAGCCAAAATAGACTGGTTACACAGATTGATTCATAATTATAATAAGATACAATCTGTAATATGGATTATATTGGGCTTGGATGACTTTGTAATGCAAGGTGACTTGTTCTGTCAAAAAGAGTAAACTTTTTTGGCATTTCAAATCGGTTTGGTCCTTGTTGATCCATTCAAAGGTACTTAATATCGGTGTAAAAGGGGATATATTTAAAGGAGCCAATTTTTCCTCTAGTGTCTTCCAAATTTTCTATGTAAATGTCTGTAGCTCTAAGGTCCGATTCGACCCAATGACAAGACCTGAAATATAGTAACTGCATCGAAAACCCAACCTGTGACAGTGTTAGATTATTTCTTTCGTTAGTTAAGAAAAACAAATGGAAAATTCATTATTAGGCCCTAAGATTTGTATGTTGACATGGATTGCATTTCAGATAAAATTTTCTCTGATTTGTCAACATGTCAAACGAAAGTTACTTCTCAGGGGGCATGTCAGAATGATAGATATGATTACCATCTTCATACCAAGTAACTTGTTGAGATACTACTAGTTTCTTATTGGATAAAAAGTGGCATATCAGTGGCGTAGCCTAAATATTTTTTCTTAAATCTAAACCTTGTGTTTTTAATACCAGCTGGTATTATGAAAACAAATATATATCAGTTCATAAAAAATATCAATTTCGATAATCTTCCAGGCTTTTGCTCCAGTACCATATCACGATGTACCGTCTAAGCATTGGAGGTCTTCTTAACCACTTCAGGGATGGCACCCTGACGTGTGAAGCTTATACAAGACGGGTCATCCAGCGGGCTGAGGACCTGAAAGTTTTCAACTACTTCGTCTCCATGGATACGGATCGGTTGTTGAAGGAAGCCAAGGAGGCAGATGTCAGGTATCAGAGCAAGACCAATCGGCCTCTTGAAGGAATACTAATCGCCATGAAGGATAACATCGACATTGAAGGTGAACCGACTGGAGCTGGCACCTCAGGTCTAGCTGGTTTGAAGCCCAAGCACACAGCTGAGGTCGCTAAGAGGCTCTTTGATGCAGGAGTTATTCACGCTGGCAGGACTAACATGCACGAACTGGCTTATGGAGTATCAACAAACAACAAGTACACCGGATCCAGCCATAACTTCCATAACTTCGACTACACATGCGGTGGCAGTGCAGGAGCTGTTGCCGCAGATATTGTCCCAGCTGCCCTTGGCACCGACACTGGAGGATCAATTCGGATTCCGTCTTCCTATAGTGGGGTATTTGGACTTCGTCCCACTATTGGACGTTGGCCGTCAGACTTCGGTACCAAAATGTCGCACATGAGGGATTCAGTTGGGCCTCTTGTGAGGAGTGCCGATGACATTGCAATTCTTGATCACGTGATGACTGGAGAAGAACAACACGAAGAACTGTTGCCCACAGAGATCAGAATTGGAGTTGCTCGACCTCACTTCTGGGAAGGCCTGGACACAGAGGTCGAGGAATACGCAGAGCGATTCTTGACAAGTCTGAAGCAGAAAGGGTTTGTGATCATTGATGAGGGAGAGATCCCTGGTGTTGGTGAAATGTGTCATAAGTACTTTATCCACACCATCAACTATGAGCTAATACCCCGACTCAAAGAGTACTTGGAACATCACAATCACAGCGTAACAGTGCAAGAAGTTGCTGATAAGATAGCCTCTTTAGATGTTAAAGCCGCATTTCAAGATGTGATTAAGAACCCACCAGGTGAAGACATCATCCACTCAGCAATGGCCGCCAGAGACAAGCTCAAGGAGGAGTTGAAGAAGTACTTTGAACATCACCAGATTGACTGCCTCCTTATGCCGGCCAATAAGATACCCCCACCGACCCTCAGCGCCTTCGATGCAGAAAACTCTGAAGAACTGTTTATCATTGTTGATAACCATGATTGCGCAAACATTTGCAACAACCCATCTCTTGTGATTCCTGGTGGGTTTGCCAGAGTGGGTGGAGTACCCTTCGGGATGCAGATGGAAGGACTTACCGGGAGCGATAGGCGTTTGATCGCCGTGGCAAGAGCAATTGAAAAGGCCTTTAAACCATAGAGTTTAAAAATGATTAATCTGGCTTGTATATTTCACATAGGTTTCGTCGGCTCAGTGTTCAGTTTTAAATGCTGGAATGTAAATACTTTCTGATGCTTGTATATATATTTTGACGTTCGGACTTCATTACAAGCACATGATGTGTTGATATTGCACACTTATGTCTAGTCACTAACATGCTACAGCACCCTCTCTTGGTTTTAGAAGTACAACTTATATTCAAACATGGCTGCTTAAGCATAGAACCAGTAATAACATATTTATAATGGAACACTTGCAACATAATCCAGTGTAATCCTTGCCATCCAGTCTCAATTAAAAACAAACATGAAGCTGTGACTGTAACATACCAACAATAGAGGGCGCTATATATACCCACTCTTCACCTTATCAAGCAAGTCATGGATGTCATGTTTTATTAAAGTGTTACTTTGGAAGTTCTAAGCACATGTTTGGTAGTCTCTTATTCCGTGTGGAGTTCACCACTCATTTCATGGTGGCAGCGCGGTTCTTACCTCGTTATTGATGCTACAGATTTTATATCAATTCGTGACAAAAAAAAGGTACAGTTTTGAATAGTCGTCGTCGTTCGAATTGCAGATCTATGCCGCGACAACGCAAATCCAAGCGTGACATGCATGTGCTCGCTGACACAGCTTCCCAGAGTGGTGACGCAAATGATCTTTTCGACCAGCTTACACTCGATATTGTTATTTCTGATATCTGTCCAGATACTATGGACAGAGATGAAGCGTATACTTACATCCAATTGAGACAGGACACAGAACGTCGTTTCATAAACCTACATGCTAAGATAGATACTAGTGCACAGACAAACACCATTCCTATTCGCATGTACCGCCGGATGTACCCAACCAAACTTGATTCTGATGGATTTCCACGCAAGGGACATTTGACTCCTTCCTCTGCAGTTCTCCAAGCATATAATGGGACGTAGATAAACCAATATGGAACGCTAAATCTCCCATGCAGGCATGGCAAGTCGGAGTGGCACACTGCCCTATTTCACATACGTGCGATTGATGGTCCAGCGATCATTGGTTTACAGTACAGCGCTTTGTTTAAACATTGTCGCTCTCAATTGCTCGGTTGAGTCTGATACTTTACCAGCTGACACAAAGCTGATGAACCAGCCGCCGATTGCTTCAGTTCAAGATCTCATGTCAAAATACCCTGAGCAAATTGATGCTATCGGAAATGTTCGTGGTGCATATCACATTGTTCTTCGTGATGATGCACAACCTGTCATCCATGCCCCTCGCAAATGCCCTATCCACATTCGCGATGAGTTAAAAGCAGAACTTACTCAAATGAAAGCACAAGGTGACAGAGCCCACTGATTGGGTTAGTAGCATTGCCGTATCACGCAAAGCAAATGGGCATATGCTTGGATCCTACATATCTCAACAAATCGATCAGGCGATGTCACCATAAAACACCGACAGTAGATGAAATCACCCACAAACTTGCTGGTGCAAAAGTTTTCAGCAAACTTGATGCGAAACATGGTTATTGGTCAATTCACCTGGTCACTATTAACCACATTCAACAGTCCCTTTGGACGCTATTGTTATCGCCGTATGCCTTTTGGTTTGTCCATCCGTCAGTCAGGATGTTTTTCAACATCGAATATACCAAATACTAGAGCAATGTGATGGCGTTATCGGGATCGCTGATGACATCGTCTTTGGTGGCTCAGAACAGTCTTATGATCGCAATCTTCACCATCTCATGGCTGTTGCTGCCGATTGTGGTTTAAAGTTCAACGCCAGCAAATGCACCATCAAGGATAAACAGGTTCTCTTCTTCGGCATGGTATATGATGCGAAGGGTGTTCACCCTGATCCTTCTAAGGTAAAAGCGATCAAAGCCATGCAACCCCCAACTGGCAAGACTAAGCTTAGAGAGTTTCTTGGTATGATAACATATTTGAGTCCTTTTCTTCCGCATTTATCGAGTCATACTGCGGATTTGTGAGAGCAAGTCATGGATGTCATGTTTTATTAAAGTGTTACTTTGGAAGTTCTAAGCACATGTTTGGTAGTCTCTTATTCCGTGTGGAGTTCACCACTCATTTCAGTGACAACAATTTATGGAAACAGGCGAAGGGGGCCTGAAGTATGATTCCAAATCTCAACAGTAGCGACATCCGTTTGATTCATTGTTATTTTGAATCATGTCTTTATTGAGAAATAATTATGTCTATGTGACTGCATGCAATAAATTTCCCCCTTGGGAGGGGGTGGGGAAACAAAACAATACAAAAACATAATAATAGTGTAATTCTGGCAGCGCCCTCATCATTCGTTTATTGAGCTCCTCTGTCTTCGGATTCTTCTATGTGAGTAGTTGGCGTCAAAAGGGCAAAAGTCAACCAACAAAGGGAACAAAAGAGGGGAACAATAACAGCTCCTCTGTACACACCACAAACAAACGTGTAGGGGGAGGGAAATGTGGTTTTCGTGCTTAGAAATTCAACGTGCCCCTGCCCCAAAAGTATTTGAGTTGTCCAACAAATACAGAAATGTTCGGCTCCCGATGGATTGTGCGTTAATTGGGTTAGGTATATACGACATACTCAGTGGGCGAAATGCCTACTAAGTAGACTGGGCCAGTACGTCCGGCAGACAAACATACATAAACGACCAAAGTAACCAAAATAAGGGAAGAGGACAACTAGCAACTAAAAGAAGACCAAGGTTGAATCATTCTCTGACATAATAAGTTGTACACTTTATTTTACAACGTCAATCACAAGTAAGATGAACTGATACGGGTAACCCACAATGAAAACAAGGAAACAAAAGATGGTCTGGTCTGCACAATGATTCGGCCAAAATATTTGGCCTAAGTAATAATATCAGAAGAAAAAAAAACAGGAGGCTTAGTTAAATCGGGTGCTGAGGCTTTACAACACATACGTTAAATGCAAGTCCCAAGCTTTATAATTTCTTGCGTAAATCCTTTAAGAAAAAGGTGGTTAATGTATTTCCAATGGGCTGGAGCCAGCACGTGCGAAGTGGGCATGGTTTATGTTGAAACTACGTCACAATAACGAACAGGATCGGGCTGATGGGTAAAATACTTCTGTCTAAAGGCTCGAACTTCATTTGGTATGTTTTTATGTAGCCTTATATATTGCTCAGTATATATTGCTCATAATTTATACACATATGATATGCAAATATTGAACTTGAATTTAGAAAGTTATTTTCATAGTTTCTAGTTACTATAAATAATCGCTTCAAAAAGAGTACATGATCTAATGATTCAACTTCTATAATATTTGTTTTACAGAATAGCTTACAATTTGTATATAAGGTTTCAATGACAAACATTTATTAGCCCCAATGAATAGTCACGCTCGTATCCACAAACAAACTACATGAAACAAACACGTTTTATTATCCAATTCATTAATGTCAAGTTAAAATTATACGTTTGGAAACAACAGACAAGACAAAATAAAATATTTCATAAAATAAATAAAAATGAATGGATGAAAATGATTGATAAACATTGTCAAAATAATCAGAAAAGTACTTATGAATTAAATGAAAACTGTGCCAATATCTATGTTTGCTACATGTTTTGTGCAGAATCTATACAGATACTTATCAGGAGTGTCATGGTCGAGCCGTCTGGCGCACATATACACTTTTAAATCACAATTTGCTATGTCTATTGTTGGGGAAGTATAAATCTTAAGAGACATTATATGTTCTTATATAACAGTGAATCAGTTTGTAATTTAAATAATTGAAATTTGTAGCAATGAAACATTATACATCCTCTTAGGAGTGACCTCAGTGATACAAAATAATATAAATTTAAATGTGTCATGACCCGGGGACGCAATAATATTTATTTATTTATTTTATTTTTTATTTTTATTACTTTTATTATGAGCATTTTATTGCCTAATATATGAATAAATATTACCAGAAGTCGATTACCTACATGAAGTGTGCCAGCCTGCTGTAATCCATACTGCACTGTACAAATGCGCTCACGCACGAGTTTGGTTAGGAGTTTTGCTCCCCTTGCACTGCTCGGCCAGCTGCGGGGGATCACAGGATAGGCGCTTCCACGCGAAGCTAGTTCCTAGAGAACTAGACGCAATCTTAAACTAGACGCAGGCGCGAACCATCTTTGTGGCAAATGGGGCGCGTTCGATAAACGCTAAGTTGTGCATGCAAGATTTATTTCTCTCACACGCAGGGTCTCACAGAATGCCCTGCTTCTTTTTGAGACCTTGCGCATCAGTTTATGGAACAAATGGTCACAAATGGGCCAAATCATTGATCTCCATTATTCGCACCGTGCATGAGCTGTTGAGGGCACATGTCGTTAGATCACTGTGCGTCAGGTTTGGCGTATTTTGCAGATGATGTGCGTACGCGCGGAATATCTCCAGCGATCATTGGCTAATTTTTGGACAATGCTTGTTTTATTTTGTTTACTAATGCCATAAATTTGCAAGGGCAACATCAAGAAGGCGATTTTTTTTGTTCCTCCAGTGGACCTTAGGAAAGAGTACTATTTTCTAAATTCAAAATGTAAATTTTCTTTAAAATGATGGCACAATTTATAGTAACAATTACTTATTATTAACAACTACCTTTCCACTCCAGATTTACCATATTATCATAAACTGACTGATAATAATAATAATAATAATAATGTGTGGATTTATATAGCGCATGTTTTGAGACCACTGATGTTTTTGATTCTGAATACATATGACATAAAACACACTTTGCATCCGTCACGTTAGCAGTTTTTCCAATGGTTGTTATTTATTTTTAAGTACCTGAAACCGACCAAAAAGTGTTTCAACATGTGAATGGACATGCAGGCTTATACTAGAACTAATTTGAGTTGATTTATTTAATTTTTTAATTTTTTAATTAATTTTTTTAACCTCAAATATCCATAAAAATTGGACGGAAAAAGTTACCTCACTTTTCCGTCCATTTGTTGATGGAAATTTTAGGGTAATTAAAAAAATAATAGTAATAATCAAATCAAATTATCTTCAGGATCAGCATGCATGTCTATTCAAATGTTGAAATTCTTTTTGGGTGGTTTCAGATATTTAATTTTTTTTTACAACCATTAGAAAAACTGCTAACGTGACGGTAGGAAAGTGGCCCCCTTTATTGTGTTTTATGTCATATACATGTATATTTTTTAATTGCAACATTTGATTTACCAATAGGTTTCAGGAAAACTCAAAATGGCACATGGAAAGAAAGTGCTTCCAAACCATACAAATACATAACTGATGTTGTGATATGCGAAGCAAAGCTCTTCTTAAAAGAAAAGCAACACTTTGATGTGATGATCTGAGAAGATTCTCGTCAACAATATTATGTGTCAACTCCATTATCATTGCAAAAGTAGGATGTTCATGTATGCAGTGAACCAAAAACATTTGTAGTTTAATTCTAAATTATTAACTTGTTTTTTTAATTGAAACGTTAATTGTTAATTTCACAATGTATTTGATATTCCATATTAATGGAATCCTAAATCAATTTTTGTAATTAAAACAATATCTCAGCCAGAATCATATTTTGAATAGGCCTATGGTAATTGTTACGTAATTAGGAAAAGTGATTGACGAAACAGAAGTTCCTTCTCTGTCATATTTATGTGCATTTAACAAAAACACTTGTGTACTTATAATTTGCTCTTTTCTTTACAAATTTTAAAGAAAATTGTTATTTGTAAAACCGGGAACTTCTAAATGTATATTTTTATTTAAACATATCCTCTTTTTGTCAAAAATGTTTTCAAGAAATAGAAATAATTTATTTAATATCATCTTGTACTAGTGCAGAATGAAATGGCTTATAATTAAGGCGGTGATTGGGACTCCTACCACACCCCACCCCCGTCCCCACTCCACCACCACCACCCCACCACTCCACCACCACCCACCACACAACCATCAACTCTCCGATAGCAATTTTGTGCTACTGGTCCATTTGTATGGATATAGGTCTACAGAGACATTTAATTGGGTTGCGTGCATGGACCCCGCTAATATCAAACAATTCGGAATGGAATGTTATTATGTAAACAAATACATGATTTTTTGGTACAAAACATCCTGAACTGAATGCACTCCTTCATGAATAGTTTTATTTTTCCCTTAAGGGTGTCAATTTTAGGCGTTTCTGACCGTCGTTGGCTTTGGCATTTTGACACTTAGTGGCAACTATGTTGTATACTGTATACAGAAATGGATTAAAAGATGAGTTAATGGGTAGGATAAACACGGCAATCCATGCATACATATCAAGACTGATCTGCACCGTCCCGGTCTGAGAGAGAATCCCCATGATGATGACAGGCATCCAACAAGCAAAGTCCGTACCGACTATAAGCGCCATTTTGACCACCATTTTGATTTCCTGCTGGCGGCGAGCGGTCCCCTTGACACCGACACTCTTGGCCGTGTGTTTTACTTTTACGAATATGGCGATGTAACAACAAAGCACGATGATGAAACACAACATGTTCACGCCAAGAAACAGGACAATAGAGTAGATCCAAGATGGTTCACTTCCCTGAGGTACTGGGATCAAAATTTTGGATGTCCACCACATTCGTTCGCTATCAACGTTGTTCTCTTCACTACCAACGCTATTCGGATGTGTTATTAGAGGGAGCCCAATACACACATCAGATAATCCATACACCTTTGAATTAGACTCACTTATGACGGTTGGAATAATACTGAGACATGCAGACACTACCCATATAATGCAGACGATAGCTCTGGATGTTTTCTCCCTGATTTTGATTGGACTTAAGGGAAACACAATGCTGAAGAAACACTTGAGACTGATAATGGTGACAAAGAAGACAGATGCCTCACTTGAAAGCACCGACAGTACACCAGCAATCTTGCAAACTGCACTAGACCGCCATCTCTCCGCTCCGTTAAAGAACTTCTCCCCAAATTGTAAATCTGCACCCGCAATGATCAGCATATAAACCCCCATGATCAGGTCAGATATGGCTAAATTGACCACCAATAACAAGTGCATCTTATTCTCATGAATTATTTTTCGTTGTCTACACCTCCATATAACAACAGCTGAATTACCAATGAGGGCACTAAGACCAATAATCCATATGAATACTCGGAGTACTTGGTTCCTCATCATACTGCCACAGTGGCTTAATGGTGACGTATACTCCGTGGTCTTGCAATTAGAATAATTAAAACCAGGAATAGCTGAAACAAATTCACAGCAGAGACGGTAGTCATCGACGGTCCTTAAATAAAAACACATGTTAGAAAAATAACATTCAGTCTGTTGTAGCATTCTGTGTATGTTGCATGATGTTGAAAAGGCGGTAAAAACCTACTAAAACTGGTTTGCGAATGTTTCGGTTAAAAGGGTTGATTGTGACTCAACAAAAATGCAACAGAAGTATTATTTCTGAAAGACTCTGTTTTACAATGAAAACATAGTTGTTAAAATATAAAATTAAAAATGTGAACGAAACTATACAATATAAACTGCAAAATATCGCTCACTTTGAATTCATAAATTAACGGCAAACAATTTGAGCGAAATATTTTTACAACATGAATGGGGCGAATTGGTTTGGAGTCGAATTTCTGCAAACAAGAAAGTGAGACAAACATGTCTCACTTTCTAGAAGGATTTTAGTACTAAGTTCCATGGTTTAAAACGTGTCCAACTAATTAACCGTATCAAGCCTTGCCTTTTGTCGAGTTCTCAGAGCAGGGGATGGGGGCACATAGTTCCCCTTTCGTATTTTCTCTAATGATCAGCCAATTTTAATGAAACATCATAGGGATGTCAAGTTCCACAAGTTCTATGAGGTCATAACAAACTTCCATATGGGTAATTGTGTACTAAAGGCATGATTATTGAAGATTTTGGCCCAAAACAGATCTAAAAACAACAGTATCAAACATCTAGTATTCGCCGCAAAAAGGAAATTCAATTAGACCTGTTAAAATGAATGACATTGCAACCATCAACAGCCAATATCGTTAATTTGTATATGAGGGGGCAGTGGTCTAAAGCTAAAAAATAGTTAGCAAAGTCAGAAATGTGTAGCATGATCGGTTGAAGCGTTCTGGAGATATAACAAAATATCGTAAGGGGGAACATTGTGCCCTCAGGCTTGATAAGGCTGTATACAGACAACAATAAGTGTTAATATAAGTCTTAACAACTATAAACAAAAAGCATTGTTCTCATGCAGGATAAAGTAATGTTGGAAGTTTCTTTTGAATAAGTATTATCTGTGTTCGAGCAGTTACTTTCATCATTCACTTACAGGTTGTTGAGGTTCACAAGATCGTTAAGCGCTTCTTCGTGGACATCAATTGGGTTATCAGTGGATGTTTTACGTCTGATCAGTACCCTGGTAAATAATCAAAATAATGTAAAATAACGAATATTTACATATCCCTACCCTAATTTAAGACAGAGAAAATTAGGGAAGATGACGTGCAATGTGTTGATTTATTAAGTCTGGATTCCAAAATTCTATGCGGTAGCCCGTCTTTAACCACAGTTCAATTTCAATTTCAATTCAATCTTTATTTCACTTTATCACAACATTGAACATTAATTAATATAACATTATTATACAACAGTAATAATGATAAAGTGGTGGAGGCCCTGAAAAGCAAGCTTGTCGAGTGAGAGCCCCCACTTTAATCATTCACTTCAACACATTTTAAAGATGCAGACAGCTATTATGAGAAAGAGAAGAACAATGTCTTACAGGTTTCTTAGATGCCCGAGTCCAGCGAAGGACTTGTTTTGTATTATCTCAAGAGAAATATTCCTGACATCCCTTGAAAACAAGCAAAACATATGAATTAACTACATGGGTCGGATTGGATCCAGATATCTGATGCATGGGGTTAATTTCTGTAATTGATGGTCTTATTCAACGCAGCTACGAGTTTTGATTAAAATTACATTTTATTTCGAAATAATATACAGATACGGTATGATGAAGCATGGTTTTTGAAATATCTTACAAGGTTTCCAAGCTAGCGAGATCCGAGAAGCAGGAAGCGTCGATGCTAGTAATTATATTGTCTGAAATGTTTCTGGAATAAAAAAAAATAGAACAAGTTTGTCACGTCAAAGTTTATAAACCAATTCAACGCATGACAATGCATGCTCATGCATAATTGCATTAATGCGATCTTTATTTCACTTTATAATTGCATATAAAGAGGAATGGAAATCATGTCCTCTTACTAAAGATCTTTTGATACACTATTTGCAATAATACACCAACGTTTAGTATATAGTGCATCATGAGAATGGGATCCAATCAAGGTTCAAGGTTTATTTATTTCCACAGTAAAACACATTAATACGGAATACATTCAAGGTACATATTTATGAACAGGGGTATTATCGTGGAGGGACCCATTAAAAAGCAAAGATTTTAGGTATGGCCCCTGGTGCATGCATGTGTCTTGAGCTAAGCTTGTAAGCATGGCCCCTAGTGCATGCATGTATCTTGAGCTAAGCCTGTAAGCATGGCCCCTAGTGCATGCATGTGTCTTGAGCTAAGCCTGTAAGCATGACCCCTAGTGCATGCATGTGTCTTGAGCTAAGCTTGTAAGCATGGGCCCTAGTGCATGCATGTGTCTTGAGCTGAGCTTGTAAGCATGGCCCGCAGTGCATGCATGTGTCTTGAGCTGAGCTTGTAAGCATGGCCCCTAGTGCATGCATGTGTCTTGAGCTGAGCTTGTAAGCATGGGCCCCTGGGTGCATGCATGGTCTTGAGCTAAGCTTGTTAGCATGGCCCCTAGTGCATGCATGTGTCTTGCGCTGTTATAAGTACAGGGTCAGGTCAAATGACATCTCGGAAAGAAAAACACTGTGATGAAAGCTCAAGGCACAAGCAGCGTTCTATGAGTTACATAATGTAAGGGTATAGAACAAACAATGTAACAATGGGACAAACAACAAAACAAACAATAGACATGCCTCAGTAAGCGAGCATTGGAACAGTAAGTACACATATAAATAATACCTTAACAATAACTACATAATTATTACACTAACCGTTTCACAAAAGTGATTTATTAACAGCGTTTAAAGGAGAAAATATTTGGGCGCTTCACAGCTTGGGCCCCTCATATTGGATGTTTGGTTTTTTGTTGCTTCGCAAAAGGTCAAAGGAAGATGGAAATGATGAGCTTGTCTGATGAGATAGTTCTGAACATCAAAATTCCAAATGAAGATTGAACTGATGGCAGATGGGTATTAGAAGTAGCCTGATACATGAGGGCCCCAAGCTGGTCATTATAAATATCATGAACTTTCAAGGTATTATGTTTAACGAAAAGAAGATCAGTATGAGCATAATAGTCTCTTAGTCTTAAGCTTACGCGAAGAACCTGTTTTATAAAAGTATAAGCCTGTTTAGTTTGCTAAAAGAACAGGTCCCCAGGCAAGCACACCAGAATTGAGATAAGATAGGATTCAAGTAGATTTAGATCTATGTTTATGAGACGTAAGAGGAATAATTTTAACATTCACATAATTAAATGTATCAATAAAATATATAGGTTTTCCCGGCGAATTTCAATAATTTTTCATTCAATTTAATACCCAACTCATTCAATTTACTTTGAAAATGAATACTCATCATCATTTATTCAGCAAAAATATACAATCAAATTCATAAGTTGAGCATTCTCTCGTCATTCAACTCAACTAATCGCCATAAAAAGTACGTTCCGATTGAAAGTGTCGCTAAGTTAATTAAATTTCATCAGAACCAACCGGAAGTTCAATTTCGTCAATTTGCATTCATTTGTCACATTTTACTTTCAATTCTCAGTTCCAGTATGAAATTTTAGGATAGATGCCTTTCCTATAACTATCTCACTTGCCTAGTGCATCAGGAGATTGTAGGAGAAAGAAAGCACCTCAAATATAAAATAAATAAATAAAATAAATAAAGTAAACCTTAAGGAAAAATTGAAAGAATGAAGTGGAAATAATATTGCAAAGGGGAACAAATCTGTTATGCAAAATGACCCCATAGGGATAATTAAATTCTTGTTCAAATCGTTTACATTTGGAATACAAATCCATACATTGGATAGCGACACAAAAAGAAGACTTTCGAAAAAGATTTAGTGACTTTCATAACTCACAAATAAAAAAAAAAATAACAAAAGGGCGCGTTTGAATACTCTTAAAATGAAACCGATTGCCATAAACGAAAGCGAGCATAACAAAATACAAAATCCTTGGCACATCGATGATTGTTAATTTGAATGCATCAATCGCGAAAAGATGCGAAAGATCCAATTTCAGGATGAGATATTTGAATGACAGGAACGAAATAATGATTACTACTTTGGTCGGATCAATAAAAACTGCGTGAATTTGAAAGTTCTTTAACGAAAAGTAACAAAAACGTTGGCTGGGTAAACCTATGTTATAACAGACATCATGAGTGGACCTTCGAACAATGTCTCTTGTTGCCTACTGATAGTGGATGCGACCAGACTCTATAGTCAGGGGATAGATTAGTGGATTCCTGGATCACCTAATCATCAAGGAATTACCAGACTAATTGGTTGTATCTTTTGTCTCACCATCCTAGTTCGGAATTTCAGGGATAACAAAAAAATGATTGAAGTTAATGGCATGAACACTTACAAGAATTTGAGTTTGTGTAGACCATTGAATGTTCCTGATCCGATTTTACCTAAAATATTGTTTTCCAGAAATCTTAGATAGGAAAAGAAAGTAGGGTTAAAACATTGTATTAAAGCCATAGTATTTGGTAATTGATCACCCTTTCTGCTTCAATATAGTATACATCAAACAATTGACTTCTAAAAATGTTTAGCTTATTACTTTTTTGGAAAATAGCAAAAATAGCGAAAAAGTGCATTGCAAAAATTTGTTATCTGAAAACACGAACTTCATACACCCTATAATATTTCAGAGAAAATTCAGTCAAAAAGAGAAATAAGGATGGTTCCTGCTTGATCTGTGAAAATGCTAGCTCATTAATTACGTTGTGTCATTAAAGAGAAAATAGTAAAAAGGTTTTATCGGCAAACGGGATCAACATACTCCTTTTAATGTTTTGAAAGTGACATATGAATTTCAATATACAACACTTAAGTGAATCGAAATTAACAACAATCCTTGAACTATTGAAAAGTTTGACATAATGTGGCGAATTGTAAATTGTTTGAAAACGAATAGTACAATATTTTCACTAAATACAACTACTTTCTATATGCGTGTCCAAGAAGAGAAGGAGTTGCGTCCAGTTGGGAACGACCCCCTTTTTAAAAATAAAATTTATAAAATTGTACAAGTTCAAATTTCATCTAATTTGATTGCAGTAAGACATAACTATAGTCAATAGAAATCAGTGGCTAGATGCTGCGTGATTGAAATCCATGACATGAATACTTACAAGTACCAAAGATTCTGTAGACCATCAAAAGTTCCGGGTTTAATTTCGCTGATTTTGTTGTTGGACAGCGATCTAAGATGGGACATACAGGAAAGGAATGACTAATTTTCCTTTTGTTTTACATTAGTTTACTTGTTAGTCTATATGTCTGTTTTGTTATATTCTCCTTGTTCTCTTTTTCTTCTTCCAGCTCAAAACTCCTGTCCTCTCTGTAACGTGTTCTATTCATGTTTATTTCCTCTTTTGTCCTGTC
The DNA here is from genome assembly GCA_029582265.1 of Zoroaster sp. YZ-2022. Taxonomy (NCBI): domain Eukaryota; kingdom Metazoa; phylum Echinodermata; class Asteroidea; order Forcipulatida; family Zoroasteridae; genus Zoroaster; species Zoroaster sp. YZ-2022. The sequence continues at coordinate 12,660,573 of CM055823.1, forward strand.
CCAGAGAAATTGATCATATTTGTCATGTACTGGTCGTACATGGCCAATACAAAATATTAGAGCAACTAGCAAGGTATCAGGAAAGATATTAAGAAAGATCCCAAAGGTATACCCAAAGAGTAAAGTTATTAAATATATTAATATTTACTCAGTAACATATTTTTGAGCTTTCTTGTGAACAAAAATAGACTTTGAATACTTTGAAGAGAATTATCTAATAAGTTCCAGAACTTAGGGCCTTCATAACTAACAAGCTTTTGAGCTTGTGCTGTACGGATAAAAGGAACATGAAAATCACAAGAATGTCTAGTATGACGTAAATCATTAAAATGAATTTGTTTGTTAGTAATAATCATGAAAATAACTCATTATTTTGGAATTGATGCACAAAGGTACAAAAGTGCACAAAAGTTGGAGCAAGTAACTATCATCAAGCTTTAGAGTTTTATGTTTAAAAAATAAACGATTGGAATGAGCACGATAATTAGTTGTATTAATAATTCTCAAGGCCCTTTTTGAAGCATTAGAATTCTATTCAGCAAGTAAACATTGGTCTTACCCCCAAGCTAAGATACCATATGAAAGGTAATATTACAGCATTATAAATATTAAACAAAATATTTGAAGAAAAAAGAAACCGTTTCAGTTTATTAATAATGCCTAAATTTCTAGATAAAAGTTTACATTGAAATATATAATGTGACGAATTTTAAATTATTTGAAAAGAATAGTACAATGCTTTTCACTCAATGTTTTTTTTCACTCAATAGGACGAGTGTGACGCCTTGCGTTTTTATCTGTTTAAATGTAACTTTTTTGTAATATTTTGGACTGTGTATTCGTAGGATGTGGTACAGTTCTCCTGGGGATTACATGTGAGTTGGAGTATTTAACTATATTTTGCATTTTAAAATTCGACGTTACATTGCATAATATCGTCGAGATTCAGTCAACCATGACAAGCTAGTCCGTGTCTCAGTTGCGTTAGTATGACAACGTATTAAGACCCTTGGACTGAATAATGCTAAACCTTAACGTTGAGGCTACAGGGGAGGAAACAAAAGAGTGTATACAATACCTACAAGAATCAAACCCTTCAGACCAGAACATTGTTATGTAATGCCCATCAGTGTTGTACAGATATCATATCGCTCCCCAAGAAATACCCACCGAGATCGGTAGAGAGGGATATTTGACCTAATTATCTTACCACTATTGCTACTAAAGTCTTGGAGTCCATTGTGTTAGACTGGGTTATTATGGGATTAAATAGACCCTAATCCTTTTGGTTGTATCCTGGGACCGGCACTACTGATGCACTCATTGAAAAGATGCATCAGAGGTATGAGGCTACTGACAAGTCACGTCGTCTTGCTTCTGAATTACTCTAAGACGCTTGACCACATACACCCTCATCCAGAAATTAATGAACAATTGGTCTCGATCATCATTTTACACGTTGTATGGCTGCATTCTTGGTTGACAGAACGTGTCAAAGTTGGATCCATAACGTCCGAGTTTGGATACCCAGATGATGGTGTACCACAAGGGACGCTACTAGGTCCTAAAGACTTCCTGGTCCAGATCAACGACCTCACCACTCCCTGTCCGATTTACAAATACGTGGATCTTTGAGATCCGCAAGAAGGGATCGGATACTATTCTACAGGGCCGGTATTTATCAAGCAACTTAAGTTAGGTATGCCTAAGCGGTAAGTACCATACTAAGCTAAGTACCATACTGATGTTGGAATTCACAACTTGACTTAAGTACCTACATAGCTAAGTAGGATACTCCAATTTAGGTATGGTGCCTAGATCTGTCGAAAGGTCGTTTCCAAGGATTTATGTCACATTTCACATTGTTTTTATGTAGATTTATGCGGTTTGGCGATCAGCTCGTGCGTCCGAATGACCATGATAACACATTGTTTAAGATTAATGACTGATAATAATAAATTCATCCTGGGTAATGCGTTGGTCGTAGGCCTATACCTTCTTGCACTGGAAACAACTGTGCATGGGCCGGTATCCACTAGTATAGAGCTGTTATGGAAAAACCAAAAAGGAAACCAAACTTTGATAAAGTTCAATGTCATTGTAGGTATCCAATGGATGCATCCTGTCCCGAAATACACGTTCCCGCCTCATTGCGCGCCGCTGATTTATGTCCATTTGCGCCAACAGCATTAACACAGCCATCTCCAAGTAGCTCCCTTTACGAAATGATTAGAATTTATGTTCAAAAAGCCAACGCACTTGGACTTAAGACACCCCGAGAGGTGTCTCAGATTTAGGGGTGGATTTGAGCAGGATACTTTAGATAAGTAGCTTGGAGAATTCCACTTAAGTATAGTATTTTACTTAAGTACCTACTTAGGCACCGTACTTTGACTTAAGTTGCTTGATAAATACCGGCCCAGGGCCGGTATTTATCAAGCAACTTAAGTTAGGTATGCCTAAGCAGTAAGTACCATACTAAGCTAAGTACCATACTGATGTTGGAATTCACAACTTGACTTAAGTACCTACATAGCTAAGTAGGATACTCCAATTTAGGTATGGTGCCTAGATCTGTCGAAAGGTCGTTTCCAAGGATTTATGTCACATTTCACATTGTTTTTATGTAGATTTATGCGTTTTGGCGATGGGTCAGCTCGTGCGTCCGAATGACCATGATGACACATTGTGTAAGATTAATGACTGATAATAATAAATTCATCCTGGGTAATGCGTTGGTCGTAGGCCTATACCTTCTTGCACTGGAAACAACTGTGCATGGGCCGGTATCCACTAGTGTAGAGCTGTCATGGAAAAACCAAAAAGGGAACCAAACTTTGATAAAGTTCAATGTCATTGTAGGTATCCAATGGATGCATCCTGTCCCGAAATACACGTTCCCGCCTCATTGCGCGCCGCTGATTTATGTCCATTTGCGCCAACAGCATTAACACAGCCATCTCCAAGTAGCTCCCTTTTCGAAATGATTAGAATTTATGTTCAAAAAGCCAACGCACTTGGACTTAAGACACCCCGAGAGGTGTCTCAGATTTAGGGGTGGATTTGAGTAGGATACTTTAGATAAGAAGCTTGGAGAATTTCACTTAAGTATAGTACTTTACTTAAGTACCTACTTAGGCACCGTACTTTGACTTAAGTTGCTTGATAAATACCGGCCCAGGAGTCGGCCAACACAGCTTGCCAGTGGTCGAGGGAGAACGATATGAACATCAATGCAAACAAGTGCCAATAACTGCTGATTTGTTTTTGTAAAGACTCGTCTAATGCCAACAAATTGCCAAATATTATTGTAGATGACAAATGATAGACTTAGTCAAGCTAAAATATTAGGTGTCATTATATCTGCAGCCTTAACTTGGAATAGAACGCCCATGTGGACTACATTGTGTCTAACGCTGGTAAAAGACTGTACATACTATATCAACTCAAACGTGCTGGCATTGTGACGAGATCTACTAACAATTTACCTATCTGTGATCAGAGCTGTTTTGGATTATGCCTGCCAGGTTTGGCATAGTAGTCCAAAAGTATCTGTGCAATAAAATTGAAATTGTTCAGAAAAGAGCTCTTACGTCCATTTACCCAGTTATGCGAGTATTCTGTCTATGGTTAAACTGCAATCGTTACATGAGAGGCGCAACAAATTATGCAAGTTATATTTTAGCAAACTGAAAGATAGCAATCATAAATTACACTACTTATACTGCCCACTCACCTGAACTCCCCCTTCCACACACCCGTACAAACAGTTTTCAGAATTCCTTTATCCCCTGTTTATTCAATCAGCAATAACTGTGTTTTAATGGCTGATCAGCTCAGTGTTGTGTAGCACACCCTCTACAGTTTGTATGTACTGGCAGTTTTTAGCTTTTGTTTTTAGTCTGTACATTACAACTTTGTACACTTTGGTTTGGTTTTATGCAGTACGCTTTCAATGGACTTTTTTACGTAGGTGTGTTTATGTAGACGTTTATTATTTATTAGCCAATTGATTTGCTTTGCTTTGCTTTATTTGTGTGTGTAAAAGATTATTATTATTTTATCAACTTTGTAATTAATCCAACCTTATTTGGTTGTAAGTAAAATGATTCTATTCTGTTCTATTCTAAATACAACTACTTTCTATGCGCGTCATCAAGGAGAAAAGGGGTGGGTTGGGTTCGGAACGGCCCCCTTTTTGGTAGACATTTTTACACTTTTAGAAATTCGCACTTCATCTAATTTGTTTGCAGTAAGACGTAACTTCAGTCAAGATAAACCGAGTTGCTCGTTGCTGTGTGGTTGAAATTCACAACATGAATTACTTACAAGTAAAGAAGATTTTGTAGACAATCAAATGTTCTGGGTTCAATTTCACTGATTTTGTTGTTGGACAGCGATCTAAGATGTGAAAACAAAGTAGGTGTCATTTGATTATTTTCACTAGTGTTCTTAGACTTTCCTTAAATCTGTCAAATACTTTCACATATTATAGAAGAAAAACATCTAAATGGAATTTTGATCGAACACACTAAACATTCTTAAAAAACGTTTGTTGGCGTTGGCACACCGCCCACCATTGACAAAACAGACATCGTGTGACGAATTTAATTTATTCTTGAAAACAAAAGATCGTAATTTCCATATTAGTATGGTTACCATTTTGATTCAAGATATCACTTATTAAATAAATGATCTCTGATTTTCTTGTAGCTTATTATAAAGTGGCGTTAAAAAGAAAATAGTCAGCATGTATGCAAATATTTCAATCGACAAACACAAACTTTGACAGATGTCAATTAAATTATAATGTCAATCGAACAGTAACCAACCACAGAAAAGTTTATGTCATAAGTACAACCATGTATAATTATTATTATATCTGTCTTTATTATGCTTTTGGAAAAAATCCCAATTTTGGGTCAAAATCTTAAAAAATCATGTTTTGGAACAAAAGGATCTACATACTCCTAATGTTCTTTTGCCGTCAGACGTTAATATACTCAAATAAATGAAAGTGATCAATGAATTTAATTATACAACACTTGAGTGCATCAAAATTAAGAACAACAATCATTGCATTTAAAATTGTGACATAATGTAACGAATTGTAAATTATTTAGTACAATGTTTTTCACTAAATACAACTAGGAGAAGGGGCTGTGTGGAGGAACAAATTCCTTTTTGGTAGACATATGTAATTGATGTTATCATTTCCAATATATTTCTGTAATAACATACTTTAACAATCTTTGTTAAAATTGCATTTTGTATATACAATCGAAATAGTGAAAATACAGACATAGGCCTATGTTTCAACCGGCAAACATGAACATCGCAATTAATCTAATTTGTTCGCAGTGTGAGACGTAACGTCAGTCAATATAATTCGGTGGCTCGATGTTGCGTGATTGAAATTCATGACATCAATACTTACAAGGTTTGGAGATTATGTAGACAATGAAATGTTCCGGGTGCAAGTTTAGTTATATTGTTGCTGTCCATACGTCTAAGTTTGGAAACGAAGTAGGGTTAAAACATTGTATTGAAACACAAACACATTGGTAATATCCATCAATGTTCTCAGATTTTCCTGAAAGCATAGTTGCGAAACGTTATCATGGTATCAAACAATCTAAAAAATTATCCTGCTCGAAGTTCAGTGAATATCAGTATTTAAGTGCATCGACATAAAAACAACAACAACAACAACAACAACAACAACAACAACAACAACAACAATCGGCATTTAAAAAAAATGTTTCGCTGTCCATCGTAAATTCAGTCAATAATTGCGTGGTTTGATGCTGTGTGATTGTAATTCATGACATATAATCTAACAAGGAAGTGAGCTTTTGTAAACCATTTAATGTTCTTTGCGGAAATTGTTGTAGCGGAAATGTCAATAGCGCCCTCACTTAACCAGCGCTTTCTGATTGGCTGAAAAAGCACGGCCCGCGAGCATTTGCATCCTATATATCGTCATTCGAACGCTGATCAAAGTGCACAACTTTTGGAAGAAATCTTCGCAGATAGTGGGTCGGACATGTCTTCTGACGAGGATTCTACACCGAAGTCGGAAGATAGTGAAGAGGAGTTTGTCCCTACCTCATCATCTTCATCGGAAAAGCCGAACTACCGGTCAGGTTGGTGTGAAACGAACACTTACACGAGACAACCCATGCAATTCAGTGGAAACAGGGAAACTACTGAAGATTTAAGTAACTGTACACCTTTCCAATTTTTCAACTGTACTTCTGTCAAGTGACTTGGGAGCTGATGGTGACGGAGACAAATCGATATGCTGAGCAAACTTTGCCTGCAAACCCAACCAATCGTCAGCCTGCTTGGACTCCAACTAATGTTCCCGAAATTATGGCATTCGTGGCATTATTACTTTGCATGGGCATCAACAAAAGGCCTCGATACATGTCAGATGTCCTTCGAAGTCTAGTATATCCGTCATCTATGTCCCGCAACAGATTCACCGCAATCCTTAGATTTTTTCACCTAGCTAACAACAGAGCTCAAGTAGACAGCCCTTCCGACAAACTGGCAAAACTTCACCCTTTACTCGACATTGTACTGTCAGCCTTTCTCAAAATATACAGCCCTGGACGAAACCTCTCACCAGACGAGAGTATGGCGGATGAAGTTCAAAGGACGACTGACCTTTAAGCAGTACTTACCGCGAAAGGCCAACAAGTGGGGACTGAAATGCTTCTCTTTAAATGAGTCCCAATCCGGGTATACGTGTGCTTGGAAGATGTTCACAGGGTCTCGGCCAAGCACAGCAACAGGTCAACCCTCCACTGCGCATGCTGCAACCATGGCAACACACAATCCATCCGTCCTTCATGCAGCAGTGAAAGGACTGGAACACAAGGGGCATGTCATCTTCATGGATAATTGGTACAATAGCCCAAGCTCTGGTTTCCAAGTTATCGCAGCTAGGATTTGGAGTTTGTGGAACTGTGCGCTATACACCACACAAGGAATTCCTGATTTCGCTCATCCCAAAAAGTTCCCAATGAAAAGAACAGAAGATCCCCGGTTTTATACAAAGGCAGGCCAAGACACAAAGCGTGTAACTCTCTTGACAAATTACGGCACTCGAATTCGTAGTAAAAACGTAGGAAAAACGGACATCGCGAGATTAAAAAACCTTCCGGTGTGAGCGATTATAATAAATATTTGGGAGGAACTGATCTGGCAGCACAAATTGTGCAGTATTACTCTCATCCGCACAGAACAATGAAATGGTGGAAAAGAGTATTCGTAAACATTCTCGACATCTGTTTTCTGAATGCTGCAGCATACCTACAAACCACCACCTTTCCAATTTGGATTTTAGGGTAAAGGTCATCGAAAGACTTTTATCCACCTGGAAGTATAACCCCGTACAGCATGCAAGCCAACTTCCATGTGGTTCCAGGCCCTTTTCACGTCAACAGTATCCTGGAAAAAAATGTCGCCAGCAAAAAACGTGACTGTGTTGTTTGCAGTACTAGGGCAAAGAGAACACAAACGCTTGGACTCCAACTAATGTTCCCGAAATTATGGCATTCGTGGCATTATTACTTTGCATGGGCATCAAACAAAAGGCCTCGATACAGCATGCACTGGTCCATGCCAGATGTCCTTCGAAGTCCGACGGTATATCCGTCATCTATGTCCCACAACAGATCTGTCTGTGCCCAACTACTTTTGGTTGTATACATGTGATTTCATTCCATTCCACCCCCGCTTCAATGTTGATGTGATGCACGCACCGCAAAGCCCAGAATTTCCAACATCGAACGGGGGTGGGGGGGGGGGGGGGTGGGGGGTGGGGGGAGCGCTTTACCATCTGAGCTATCCCTATAGGGCTGGATACGTACGTTATTCCAGAGGCATCGGGTTCAAGTCCCGATTCAGTCTTTTTCTTTGCTCAAAAATTGTACACAGTCAGTTTCCTTTCTGTCACATAATACTTAATAAACCCCAATAACAGCGTTTCACCATTTTCATGTAGGACAACATAATTGGTATTTTATTGTAAAGATCATTTCATGGCAGGGAGAGTAATTCATTATGACATCTATGTTAACAATAGAGAAATTGCCTTGCTTTGCATCGGCACATGAGTGCGCTATGCAATGAAACTTGCCAAAAGTCCTGTGGTAACAAAGTAGACATGAATAAGAAATGACTGCGGTACCCAAGGCATAAGTGAAAAATTGGTCTTGGTACTGAAAGGGATATTATTTTCTGCAGCCATCTAGTATATTCAATATATTATGCATTAAACGAATGATTTGTGAACATTTTAGCTCATTAAGTACATTGTGTCGTTATAGGGAAACTAGTAAAAATGCAACCGCATATTTCGATTGGCAAAGGATCTACGTAGTCTTTTTAATACTGTTTTGCCGTCATGTGTTACTCAGAGACATAATAGTGACAAATTAATTTTAATACACAACACTTGAGTGCATCGACATTAAGAACAAAAAATAGAACTTGCAAATGGAGGGTAGCACTCCACCGAATCGTTTTTTGTTTTTGTTTTGTTTTGTTGTTTTTCTTTTAATCGATGCACTGAAGTGTCTGTCGAGATTCATTTGTTATTTTAATATTCGATCTGTAAACATAAACTACGCAGTTAATCTAATTTGTTTGCACTGAGATGCCACTTTAGTCAAAAGAAAGCGTAGGCTCGATGGTGTGTGATTGGAATTCATGATATGAATACTTACAAGGAAACGAGTTTCTGTAGACTGCCAAATGTTCCGGGAGCAATTTCACCGATTTGGTTGTTTTTCAGCAATCTAAGATGGTGAAAAATAGCCTGATAATATGGTTAATATTTTCACAAAATGTTCTTGGAACTTCCCGGAAGCATACTTGGTGAAATAATCGGTCAAAAACTGTTTTAAATTTTTTCTTTTTTACATGTAGTAGGGTTTTAAAAGTAGATAACATAGGCCTACATCATATCCATAGGTACTAGCTACATGAGCTAGTACCTAAGCGCAGGGATTTTTCTTGTGTTACTCGCTTTGCTAAACAAGCAGGTGAACACCCTCACTATCTTCGACTCCCCAAAATCAAGAGTAAGTTCCATTTGGAAGGCTTTTTCCCTAGAACAGCATTACAATGGAACGCTCTTCCAGCTGATTGCTTTCCACCAACTTACGATCTTGCTTAAATGGTGGATGACATAATTACTATCATAATATATGTAACCCCTTACACTTTCGTGGCTATTGGCCTTGTTTAGGGTCACTGACAGTAAAAAATGGCCTACATCATATCCACCAATGTCCTCAGACTTTCCTGAAATCATAATTTGTGTAACCTTCTCATGGTATCAAACAAGTTTAACAATTATCCTGCCTGAAGTTCACATATTTAGAAAATTTAATTTACAAATGAATCTCGATAGTCAACGGTTGAGTACATCGATATATAAAACATAAAAATATAAGTTCGTTGTCCTATAGTCATCCAATGAATAAATGTCATATAGTGTGACGATTCGTAAATTAGCTTTAAACGAACAATACAAATCCTCATTTGAGACAATTTATTATGTGAGTATGTTTAACTTTATGATTCAAGATATAACCCTGTTAGGCATTGGGGGGCACAATGTGTCCCATATGATATTTTGTTTATAATATCTCCAAAACGCTTTTTCCGATCACGCTGGAAGTTTCTGACTGTTCCTGACTATTCCTTGGAACCCCCTCATGCCACAATGAACGACAATGGGTGTTAATGGTTGTCATGGCAACCGTTTATTTTGAACAGATCCAATTGAATTTCCACTTTTCTTGTTTAAAGTTCTAGATTTGTTACACTGTACGACATTTAATATGTATTTTGGGGTTTGTTGTCAACTTTGTTGTCAACTCTGAACTGGACAACATTGAGTCATGTGATCACTTCCAATGCATTCTTTGTTGTACTTTTGTTTACAAGTCATGTTTTTGGAGAGAGAAAAAAACCAAAGTGTTGATTATATCACCCTCTAGCGTTGATCATAGTGACGTCACATTGTTGTTTGCACTGAAGACAACATTTTTGCAAAGTTTTATGGCCAATGGATGCATTACGTTGTGTCTTACGTAGACAATAGCGAAAATGCATACATAATATTTCAGTCAGCAAACATGAACTACGCAATTCATCTAATTTGTTTTTGCAGTGAGACGCAACTTTAGCTATAAATTGGTGGCTCGATGCTGAATGATTGAAATACATGACCTGAATACTTACAAGTGATTGAGATGTGGAAGACCTTTAAATCTTCCTGGAGAAATTTCACTGATTTTGTTGTTGTTCAACCATCTAAGATGGAAAAAAAAAAGGGTTAAACAAAGATCATTTAAGCCTGTTAATATGGTTATTTTCACCAATGTTCTTATCATTGATTTTATTTTGCCTTTACACCAACGTATGTAGAAGCATTGCATGCTCAGTGATTTCCGAGTGTCTGTGAAATAAAAAATAAAACAAAAAATTCAAACCCATGAGTTTTATCACCCGACGGAAGAATTTCACCAATCTATAAATATCGCAGAACCCGCTGCTATATAGAATTCTAGCCGGCCAATCGTTATCGATTGAAGTTTTTCTCAGACACTCAGAAAGCACCGACCATTGCATACATTACGTCAGTGTAAGATCAAATCAATTATTTATCACCCGTCGCAAGAATTTAATCAATCTATAAATGTTCTTATATTTCCCTGAAAGCATACTTTGTGTAACCTTGTCATAGCATCAAACAAGTTGAAACATTTTGCTGCCTGAAGTTCATTAATTTTACATAATTAAATGTACAAATAGACAACATGTGAGTGCATCAAAATATAAAACATAACAATATAAAACATAAAACATAAAACATAAAAATTTATGATTTTATGATATTTATTTATGATTCAATATACATACATTAAACAAATGATCCATGAAATGTGCAGCTAATTACTTTGTTTCTTTGATACAAAGTAAATACATGTAATTAATTCCATCGGCAGGAAACACATACTTCCTGTAAATTAAGTTACCTGCGTAAATTTAGTTAAAATTAATGTATGACATGTTCTTGCTTGAAAGTACTATACTGAACAAAATTATAAACGCCCCATGTGGCACTTTGAAACTTTTATTAGCCTTAGAGGTTGCAAAATCATACAAAATGCATTTTGTTGTTCAATATGCTACAGATTACTGTCCGTTAGAACACGATAGTGGCGTCTGGCAATCATGGACATGCATGTGGACACGGTGGGGGTCAGGTTGAAACATGGGGCGTTTATATTTTTGCTCAGTGTAGATCATCAAATCATCAAATCTTCTGAGTGAACGTTTTCTGATATTGTTGTTGTCCAGACATGTACAATGGGAAAACGAAATAGGGTTAACAAATTGCTTTGAAACATAAAAGAACGATTATTCTGCCCGAGATTGACATATCTTAGAAATTTTAAATAACAAATTAATCTCAACAGACAACACATCGATTCATTTACCCTCCATTTACAAGTATTATAGTATGAGACAAGTTATTACATATTATTTATACAAGTACGTTTTTGTTAAAATATGTACAATAAACAAATGATCTGTACAGATGTTGATTATGTACGTTGTGTCGTACGTACAATATAGTGAAAATGCATAGGGCCCTTTATATAATACTACTCAAAACAATTTAGGGAACACCGGATTTTTAACATCAAATAGGTTTGAAATGTTCCATGAACCGGGATTTTCATTTGCAACCACCTCTCTCTTTCAGTAGTCATGTCATGAAATGTGTAATCACTACATGCATCCTTTATCATCTGTTTCATTGTGCAGTTGTTTCTCATCAATTCTGTGAAACATTGTGTTTATCTGAAATAAACGATCTTGCTTTAACTGACATTATTCCGGTGTTCCCTCAATTGTTTTAAGTAGTATATTTATATCAGCAAACATGAACTACGCACTTCTAATTTGTTTGCAATGAGACGTAATTTCAGTTAAGAAAAATCGGTGGCTCGAAATCCATGACCTGGATACTTACAAGGTATTGAGATTTGGTAGACCATTAAATGTTCCTGGAGTAATTTCACTGATTTTGCTGTTGAGCAACCGTCTAAGATGGGAAAACAAAGTAGGATTAGTAAGACTAATTGTGGTGACACCATGTGGAATCTCAATTGAGTAGTAATTAGTTCTGAAAAGAACTGGAGGTACAACTCGACGTTTCGATCAGTGTGCTCTGATCGTCCTCTGGAGATTAACACATCTAAAGTAGGATTAACACATCTGATTAACGCCCACTTATTTGGTTGTTTTCACCAACATTCTTAGATTTTCTTTAAATTCTCTCATAAATTATTCTGTCAGCAGATCATTATAGAAACAAAAATCTAAACGGAATTTACAGAATTATCAACATTCTTATAAACGTTTGTTGGCACACTACCCACCATTGACAAAATCGACATAATTCGACATAATTTGTTCAAAACAGTAGTTATTGGCCTTACGTTTTGAACCTACAATCTCGGCCAAATCTCGCTGGGCCCCCTGGCCCCCGGACAATGTTGGCTCTCATTGCGCGGTCTGTGCTCTGGCTGGAGATAACAACATTGGTGGGGGGAGCGGGGGACAGGGGAGGGTATGTTTATTGTCGCGTGTCCCAACTATTTTGGCCGAGATTGTCTGAATTTTCTCTTAGTTTATCTTTGAAGCTATGACCAGACGTGGACAAACGGCAGTCTTTGTCTTTGTCTCAGGGACAAAGATCTGTATGCAGCCGTGTTAGTCAGGTAGAATAAGATATATATATATATAAATGGTAGCACTTTTAAGACTAACTAAACTTAAAAATAGGCATAAGCTTTCGTAGCTACAGCTACTTCATCAGATGCATCTGATGAAGTAGCTGTAGCTATGAAAGCTTATGCCTATTTTTAAGTTTAGTTAGTCTTAAAAGTCTATATATATATATATATATATATATATATATATATATATATATATATATATATATATATATATATATATATATATATATATATATATATATATATATATATATATATATCTCAGGGACAATACATTGAAGCAGAGGACTGGGGAGAGTATGTTTATTGTCACGCTTCCCAACTACTTTGGCTGGAATTGTAGCCGGATCTTTCTCAAAGGCAAGAATGGGCGATATGAAGACAGGTGTTAGTCAGGTGTGAAATGAACACAAAAGAAGAGGATACAAGAGGCAGAGTCTTGTTCTGGTCTTGGGACCAGACAAAGAAGGGATTAAACGTGACTAGATGAAGATACAGGGAGAGGAGGAGTTTATAGCTGAAAGAAGAAAGCGAAAGATGAGTGAAAATGAAAGAGTCAGTCAGGGAGGGATAAACTAAACAGACAAATGGACTAACAAGCAAAACAAATGTAAAACAAATGTGACATGTCTGTGGATAATGAAAAAGTAGTCATTAGTCATTTTAATTTATTTTTGAAAACAAAAGATCACAATTTCCATATTAAAAACAAATTCTTCTACGATTATGATTACCTTTTTGATTCAAAACATCACTAATTAAACAACCGATCTCTGTTTTTGTTTAGCTTTTATAAAGGGGCGTGAAACAGTAACCAACATGCATACATCAGCTTAATGTTAATGTCAATTATTGTTGGAATGGAAATAAATGTCATTAAATGAAAAGTTTCGGTGGCAAACTATACCCTCTGTTGACGAGTGTTATAGTGTTGGACAACCTTTTGATTGAATATATACATGTTAAATATTTCACTTTACAATGTAAAGTAAAAATGCAAAAAAAACCAGCATATTTGCATTACTAACAAGATAAAAAGCAGAGCTGTCGAATCCGCGCCTCGTTAATTTACATTAATGCCAATACGTAGATAGGAGGTAATGGCAGTTAACACATATCGTCCCGATCGCGACTTTTTTTCTGCAAACGAGAATTGCCATCCCGCGATATTTCAGCCAATCAGATGTCATATACATATTCATGAGCTATTCTATCAGTCCCAAAACACTTAAATCTCTGACTCAAACATACTAATGGAGGTGGGGGGGGGGGGTATTAACCCAACATTTTTAGTTGCCCCCTCAAAATATGTACCAACCTATAAGAAACAAGGAAAATGTACCCAAACAATTATTTGAGAGCTAGTGTTAACCCCCCGTACAACTCCCTGAAGATTTGTTTTTGTGAAACGGCATGGCATCCTGTCTTCTTTGTTTAAAACACAATGATAAGGAAGCAATGAAGAGAACATCACTTCAACAATTATTTTCTTATGTTTACCTGTTGAAATTTTAGCATATACTATTCCATGACAACCTTTAAATTGCTTTATGAAACAAAACAAATTATTAAAAAGTAACATTTATATGAATAAAACACAGTGTTCCTGTGGGTTGATATGGATTGCAACTGAATATATTAATTCATTATTGTAACTAATTACTTTATCGACCACCGAGCTTGCCCGATGACGATCGATTGGCTAGAATCATATATATAGGCCTATATATATATATATATATATATATATATATATATATATATATATATATATATATATATATATATATATATATATATATATATATATATATATATATATATATATATATACTCAATGGCGGATCCAGGGGGCCAACAGGGGCCATGGCCTCAAAAAAAACCGAAGCTGTACGCCCCCCAAAAAAAAAAAAAAAAAAAAAAAGAAAAGAAAAGAAAAGAAGAAAAAAAAGGGGGAAAAAGAGAGACAAAACAAAACCCCACAACTTTACGCCCCCTCCTTGTGCAGCTAAGTCTTGCTTATACGTTCAGCTTTTGTTAAAGTATGCAAATTACAACACACTGATTGACTACATGAATGTGTTCATAATCCTACTCACGATCCAACATTGCCACAAAATTTGCAATGGTAGTTTGTGCAGTTAAGCCAAGCTGCATTAGACGAGGCGTACACGGTGATTGTATGCATGGCTTATGCACACGCGACTGGTTGTGTGGGGTTTCCTGGATATTAGGTGAGCCATGCAACGTCCGCAATGTAGGCCTACGTTTAGACTTGGCGCGAACATCGCGTGCATAAAACGCATTTCAATCTTGTGAGTACGAGCAGGAGCAGTGACTTGAAAGATTCGTCTTCCATCGTCATATGAGCAGTAAGTATCAACGTCTAGACCCACAAAACAAACAAACCCCACCAGAAACGTTTTGCGCTCGCAAATACGCCCCTCCACTGAGCATTTGGCCCCCCCTAAACTTTGGGCCTAGATCCGCCGTTGTATATACTGAACAGCAAAAGAAACGTCGTGATTTTAAATCGTTGACATAACTCAACCACAAGAGTTTTACATGTATCGTTTTCGGGAAATATGCAGTCTAACATCATTCTGAATCATGACTGTGCCTGAAAATCCTATAGGCGGATGGAATGAGACTTGAATGGTTTTCAAAGTGTACGTTACAAAATATACCTGTTGATATCTTGTATTCATACGACGTTTCTTTTGCTGTTCAGTATATATATATATATATATATATATATATATATATATATATATATACTTGTAGTAAAACTAGTGGAACGCTGGTAGTTGTAACTCCGAGTTTCACGCGTTATGCGATCATCAGACAACTGATAGTCACCAAGTGATTACTCCTATATATATATAGGCCTACACGCGCACGTACAGGTTACTCGATACTCAAAACAATTTAGGGAACACCGGATTTTTAACATCAAATAGGTTTGAAATGTTCCATGAACCGGGATTTTCATTTGCAACCCCCTCTCTCTTTCAGTAGTCATGTGTAATCACTACATGCATCCTTTATCATCTGTTTCATTGTGCAGTTGTTTCTCATCAATTCTGAGAAACATTGTGTTTATCTGAAATAAATGATCTTGCTTTAACTGAGATTATTCCGGTGTTCCCTAAATTGTTTTGAGTAGTATATATATAGCGGAACACGCTGCTATATATATACATGTAACCTATATATATCGTTGTAAACCCCTAAACTTATTTGGGAATTGCCAACTCTGTGTTCTCTTTTTCTTACTCTTACTATAATATTATTGTGATTGTACAAACTACAGTTCTATGACAGTAACCAGTGGGTTAATAATTCATGTTTAAAGAATTGCCAATCATGAAAATTGTTTTGACATTTATTAATATTTCATTTATAGTGTAACTTTCCTTGTTTCTCTGATTTAGTTGAGACATCTTTATATTGGATGTTAAGAACCTAGAATAGATTCAGTTAATTGTGACTGGATTATTTTACTTTCTTTCTGATTATTGTTTAATTCTTATTATTGTACTTTATTGCATTTCCCACTTTTGTATTGCTGCTGATTCCTCAGATCAGTTTCTTTTCAGAACTAATTACTACTCAATTGAGATTCCACATAGATCAGCTTGCTTACACTTTTATTGTAATCTACTGAATGAGAGGTTTCAGAATTCATCTAGTTTCCACTAATCATTTTGTTGTGGTTATAAAAAATAATATATAATACATACAAAACACAACTTTACACGAAAACAATCACTACTATTACAATAACAAAAATGAGATATATACCAACATGTACATCATGTATACCATGTCCCGTTAATACTAATATTTTGTGTGTAAAACTAAAAGTCATGCTATGTAACTGTTTAGCATGTTGTATTGGATTTCTTTAAAGGTATACAACATGTTTGATTTAATTTTGCCCTACACCGATGTGTGTATAGCACTGTATACTCAGTGCTTTCCGAGTGTCTGTGAAAAAAAACTACACAGGTGGGATTCGAACCCACGTCCTCCTGCTTACTAGTGCAGACGTCTTAACCTCTCGACCACCGAGAGGTGAACATAGGTTTACCAACCTATATACAAAATGTTAATGAAAACTGAATGTCAAATCTTTGGCAATATTCTAGTTGACTAAACATCCGTGAATTTTGATAAATGTTTAAATGTGTCACTGTCCGATCATCTCTTCGTGTAAGTCATCGAACATCATCCGCAATGTACACCCCTATGAACTTATTAATGCAATGATCCAGCCCCATCTGTTTGCCTGTATGACACAGCAATCCGCGTAACGTTCATTACGTCGACGCCAAACACGTAAACGCCCGTCAGCATGTGAAAGATGGAAGCGAGACTCATCTGAAAAGAAAACTTGGCGCCACTGAGCACGTCGCCAACGTTGATGTTGCCGGGCCCACTGTAAACGTCGTTGACGGTGTTGTCGTGTCAATATTGGCCCTACATATGGACGTCGACAGTGGAGTCCTCCATCCCGTATAGTCGACGTCTAATAGTATCGGCGGATACTGGTCCTCTTGGTCCCTGAACTAAGGCTGCTGTTCTTGATGCTGCTTGAGTACGGTTCCTTAGATGAGTGACCCGGATGAACCGATCTTGTGCAGGAGTTGTCACTCTTGGTCGACCAGAACGTGGACGGTCAGCAACGACCCCTGCCAGCCGGTATACGTTGGGCAAGTCGTGTGATGGTGGTGAGATGACATCCAACTTGTCTGGCTACATCGGTTGCAGAGATACCGCCTTGCAACATTCCAAGGGCCACTCCTCTTTGCACAGTCGAAAGTCTTGGCATCGTTTGAGTAAAGTGTACACCTTCTAGAGCGAACAACGAATGTTTTTCTGACACAGCCCTTTATAAAGGATGCCTTAGAGTGATAATCCACGTGTTTCACCAACACCTGTCAATGCACGTGCACAATTCATGGTTTAACTTCACTGTGGTTGCGTTTGTGCGAATGTTTAGTATGGACGCCAAACTGTATGACATTACATCACCTGGACTCATTACATCAGTTTACCATCATCTTTTCTAACATGCGAATGGTTACTATTCTGAAATTTCGTTTTTTCGGAACTTGCGTTTCTTTTGCTGTTTAGTATAGATTGAAAGCTTATTTTAACTAGTTTATAAAACAAGTGAGTTTGCCATTCGATTTAGTGGGACGACCCCTGGAAAACACGATTAAAAGTGTGGTGACCTCCATACAAAACTGAGAATTTCAGACCAAAAGCACTTTTTGAATAAAAAAGTGCCCTTCTTTACCGTCATTTAATTACAAAGAAATTACACTCATTTGAAAGGGGAATATCCGTAATTATTTTCAAATGCCGAGCGATCTAACACGTTTAACAAAGGTACTTTCTGGAAATAGAGGAAATAATCTTCCAAGCGTAGTGATTTGATGGGAATTTCCGTGTTGAACAGGTCGCCGTAGACGGCGTTGAGCAGATGCACGCTAGTTTATATTTATATTTATATTTATTTCATTTCTCGGGCATCAGATAAAAAGTACAATAATGCACATTGGTAAAAACATTAATTTTTTTTTTTTTTTTAAATATGAAAAAAGCAATTAAAATACAAAGTAAAGATAGAAAACCAGCTGGAGCCCGAAGGATTGCCTAAAAGAAACAAAGTTCCTGTCAAGAGGCTTTCCTCCCCAGCTGGTTAAAAAAAAAAATAGATATTGATTAAAAGAACAAAATATATATAAAAAATTACAAATACGCATGAATACACAAACACAAGTTGTTAATATGGCGCTTTCAATGCCTCAGACTGAACGGACGTCATGTGTGCTACACGTGTACACGTGTATTGTATGCAATCTAGTACGGATGCAAACAACATACAGCTATATACACCAAGGTCGCAGGCGCAGCCACATACTGTAAAACCTGCATACCGCCCTCGTTATCTAGACAGGTCAAGGGGCATTTCGTTTTTGTTATGTCTGACAAGGTCCGCGCGTGCCCTTGACATGGTCAACTAACAATGGCGCACAAATATTGCCAACTGTTCGGTGATGATCATCCTACTCTACGTCGCATATAGCAGCTAGCTGTTTTCAAGTTTATACATGAGTTTCAAAAGGGGGTGCTAAAACTGTTGAAGAAGCAGAATGGAGATTTCACATGTTCATGTAATTTTAATCTCTGGTTTTGATCATGAAAAATATGACTGGACGCCATCAACGATAATTTCATTGAACCGGAAGTTCACGCGAATACCGTGTGTTTGTCCCAACAAACACTTGAGCTCTAGTTTTTAGGTGTTCGTGCGACAGCGCGAACACCTCTTTGAAATTGTTCGTTTTTTTCCTTCTCCTTCTTCTCGATGAGACTTATTGAACAAAACAAAAGTTCCAAAGTTCACAGAGCCTTCAAACTTGACACATACTTAGACCATAACATGCAGTTGTCAATAAAGTTATGACATATAGTTTCAGGTAAAGTTTTGACGTCATGGTGACGTCATCAGATATCGAAATACACTAAAATCTAATTTTAATATTTCAAAAAATCATATCTCATAAACCACACAATCTTTGCATCATCTAAGAGATCTTGAATTATGTGACATTTCGTATACAAACATGACACCAATCTGAACAGTTTAACTGAAAAAATATCCTGAATCACTTTTATAGGGTCTGCAGCCAACGTGATATGGTATTTGGGCGTGCCTTCCGTGGACGAAATTTTTATTGACATGTGACCTTTTAAAAATGTGACTGATGACGTCATCACCTGTCACAGCGCTCTCTGGCCGCGGGTTTAGAAAAATAATAATTTTTTATCTCAAAAACCATAGGCAATTTGAATATGACTTCTGTGAATAAAGTTCAGAGCGCCCCTACAGGCATTTTTAAAAGGGATTATTTTCCAATCTCAGATATTGAACCAAAGCAGGTATTAACGTTATTTTTTCTTGATCATGAGGAGGTTTTATGACCTTCAAATACCCAGATCTGACCTTTACTTTACCGGTCTAAATAGGAAGTTCAAATTCAACACATTCTAACGCAAAATCGATAGGTGTTTTGAATATGAAATTGATATTGTTATAATAAAAGATAATACACCTTCGCAAAATATGATTGACATCATCGATGATAATTTGATTGAACCGGAAGTTAACACGAACACCGTGTGTTTGTTCTAACAAACACTTGGGCTTCAGTTCTTCTTCCTCGTGAAACTTATCGAACAAAAAACATAGTTGCAAGGTTCACAGATCCTTCAAACTTGACACATACTTAGACCATAACATGTAGTTGTCAATAAAGTTTCAAGTCGTGCACAGATATGACCCCAATCTAACCTCTCCTTCCGGTCGAAACCGGAAGTTTATGTGAAACAATATTCTGAAGTACTTTTATGGGGTCCATATGGTATTTGTACATGCTTTCAATGGACGAAATTACTATTAACATGTGACCTTTTTAAAAATGTGACTGATGACGGCATACCTGTCACAGCGCCCTCTGGCGACATTTTTCAGAAAATATAAAAAAATGGTTTTTCAAATTTTGCCATGATTTCCAGGTTAATAATTAGGACTTAATTTTAGCTTTGAACTCAAATATTTGTTTCTCTTAGGATAATGTATTTGTTGATGCATAACTCCCTGTGAAAGATTCAGCAATAGTGAAAATACGTTCAGGTTGTTTGTCTTTATAATGTGAAATGTTTGTCTCATGAAAAATAGTTATACTGAAATTATAGACAAAAAGGCTTCAAAAAGAAACATTTGATGAATGATGTGAGGCTAGTTTGTCATTCCATTACATATATAAATATGTGTTCCTGTCTATAGTTTAAATACAATTAATTAGTTGTGTGACAAATTTGATTATCTCAAAATGCAACTTGTGGGACATATTTGAGACAGTGTTGTACATGTACATAACAATATATAATGGTTGATGCTTTAAACAAGTGTCTATAACAATAAAATCATCTGATTTGTACAATTTTTGTGTCCATTTGGCTTTTTATCTTTCATCTAGCTCCCCCATATAATTATTGTGTAACCCTGAAGTTAGGGTATGTGCTTTAAAATAGTTTGTTGTGAAAAGAGGGATCAGTATATAAAACGTACAATTGTTTTTAACCACTACGTTATTTCAACTCAGTACCACCATAGAGAAAGAATATGATACCACTAAGTTATTTCATTTAAGTACATGTAGTGTACATGTACATTGCATTTGGATTACATTGCGCTGAGTTGACTACGCAATAGTTCTACAAGAAGTTCACACATACTGTATATCTACATTACATTTATATATGCGTGTACAGATAGGCCTATTGTAAATATAATATGCGCGCGCACTACTGATCAGTGTGCCTGCATCTAATATACATATGTTAATAATATCTACGCCATATTAAAATACGTGCCATGTGATTGGCTGAAATAATGCGGGATGGCAATTCTCATTTGAAAACAAATCGCGTCCCGATCAACATGGCATGGAATCGGAGTACTAGTTTTAGATTAACTCAGTGACTGAAAATAATACCCCACGTGACAAGGTCATATTACCGTTGCTGCATGCTGCATAAATGAGCCAGTAAATTTCAATCACTGTGTTCTTCTTAAACTAGGATACCGATTCCATGCCCTGTTGAATTAGAATGCTCCGATCGTGACAATACTGTCCCTTTATCATCCCAACCAGAATGATAATACATCACCGTAGACCTTAAATTTAAAGAAGAACAAACATTAACACTTACAATTCTTGTAACGACGGAAAGCCTTTAAAAAGACCAGTTGGCAGAACGCTGATATTTCCACCCGATAACTGACTGCAGATAAAAGGTGTCACAATAGAAAGAAAAACACTTTATTTGACAATATCGACACGATCAGAGCCATGGGCGGCGATCCGGGGGGGGGGGGGCTATGTCCCCTAATATACGAATAAAATGAATAATAATGAGTTTGGCAATACCCATAATCTAAATCTTCTCCCACATGAATATTCACATACAGCAATGTGTTTATTACATTTTTTAGCTTCATCGTACTTGACAGCGATTCCTCCGAGGACGACATTTCCCCGTCCTAATTGTAGCCAACGTTTCCCCTTTTGTTCTGAGAAGTAATGATATTTCATTAACCCATGATTGGCGACCCCAATAAGCATGTCTGGCAGTCGGGGAGAGAAATACAGCATGTCCTCCAATATTTGTGACGGGAACGGTAATGGCAATGTCGCCCAATAATTATCATCCCCTAACAAAGAGTTATTCCCATATTTATAATTCATTTTGTTTACAGACCACCACCTCAAATTAACCTTTTGGGTAATTGTTTGCCTAAAAATCTTCCCGTGTTCATTTGCACCAGAGTAAAAACGTCAATACAGATTGACAAATACCAGAAAATAATTTGTGTAAAAAAGTAGGTCATGTCAGATCCCCGTTGACGCGTCCCCCGATTGTGCAAGACGTCTAAAACTAGGACAACGATTCCATGTCCCATCCAAAGTGTGTTCTGATCGTGACGATATTGTCCCTTTAACTAATCTAAATTTGACCGACAAGAGACATGAACTTCGTTCAAATCTCACCATGATTGTTATAATTATTTGGTTATTAAGTTGTTTTATTATTAAGTTTAAATAAAGTGTAATTTCTATCCCTGCTCATACTTACAGTAGGCCTATATTCGTTCTGTTCATGATGCTACCGATAGTGGACTGGTTCCAACCATCCATGCAATCAACGCGGGTATAATCATACCGGTACTGATTCGAACAAGTGCAGACATCAGGACACCACTGATCTGTATATCATGGATCGAGAAATTAAAACTCATTTAAAATTTATAATTAGTTGCACCAACATGTGCAAGTTTGAGCTTATTTCATTGTGTCGTTAACGAGAAAACAATGAACATGCATTCAGTTTTGTTGTATTTATTCCAAAGTGGAATTTATGTCTCCATGTGACAACAATTTATTTGCCAAATAATTTAATTAACTGCACTATAATGGTAGCATCTCAGACAAAGCATGTTAATAAGGGATGTAAGATACCATCATCAACTTTGCACTTAGGAGATTTCATGTAAAACTGCGATCATTTATGTTTTTTGGGGAATACCAATAGTGTATAATATGTATAACACTTCAGCGGGTGAAGTGTATTAGAGAAAGAGAATAATGTGTAAGAGAATAATATGCATGTATGGACTACATGGACAAGAAGATTTAACAACCATGATCATCTTCAGCCTATATGCACCACTGGTCCGAGGTCATTCCGTGTATCCAACGGAATGAAAATCAAGTAATATGAATTGTGAAAAAAAAATCCAATTTGATCAAAAACATCCATTTGATCAAAAACAGCAAGTACCATCTAATAGTGAATTTATTCTCATAAAAAATTACATACGGGTATACATTTCTACCCTAGTAAAACACGGCGTAGGATGGGAAGGCACAACATTACCCCCCCCCCCCCCCCACACACACACACAGTTAGCTGTTGTTATCATCTACAACATTTTAATTCTTTCTATCACGACTATAATAAAAATTACTTGACATGAACAGAATTAACTTGTATTTTTATTTAATTATCGGTAGCCTTTTTTCTGGTTACCTGCAAAACATCGCATCCTTTTTAAATTACTTCTCAATCTTTTCAAGTGCCAACATGGCGTAGCTCCTCCCTACCTGACTGACCTATTGTCCTCCTATGTCCCAGGTAGGGAGGGGCTTCGGTCTTCATCTGATACATCCCGTTTATATGTAAATATAAAATCACACAAAACTGGTGACAAAGCTTTTGCCATAGCTGGCCCTATGGTTGTGGAACAAACTCCCTGTTCACATCAGAAATTCTTCTTCAATCCAGATTTTTAAAAAACTTCTCAAAACCTTTCTCTTCTAATTTCCTTTGTAGCTATTGCTAGGTTTTCATTCTTGATTTGTTAAGCGCTTTGATCTTGTTAAAGGCGCTATATAAATACCCGTTTATTATTATTATTATTATTATTAATAAACATTTTAATAAATACAAACAAATTCGAAAATACCAAAAAAGTATTTTCCCATGGTAGATTTTCCGCATTCATTTGGGGCTCAATATATCCCAATTGGTTTCAAACTAAATTTCAGTTATTAACTAAAATGAGCCTTTTTTGGTTAGGTTCAACATTTTAAAACGACTGAACGATACATACACGGCCCATTTATGTTGTGTACCATTAAACATAATGAATGCTTCTTTACTTGAACTGAAACATTCACAGATCGGTTAAAATGAATGTATTAATTAACACAAAGGAAGCATGCTATCTGTAAACATACTAACACATGTATGTAAATGGAAAACAAGCTGGGATTAGGACAAAAACCCTTTTCCTTCAGGATAGTGGATTACACTATTTTGTTCTAAAGTGTACTATTGTGATTTAAGATGTCAAATTCCAATGATCCCCGCTGAAACTCAACTCAACGATTATTCGGACAATATACACGTTACGCAGTATCACACGCAGCTTATATGCATTAGCTTGAGTGGCCGAGTAAAAAAAACCTTGTAGGATTTTACCTATCGCTGATTGGCTAAAAACTTTGAACCGATGCCACTTGAATGCGTAGGTGTTTTCTGGCTATACCAAATATGGAGGGGTGCAACCAAATAATAATACAAGAGAGTTCTTGGTCTGACAAAGGGACCTTTGTGTCATTATTGATGAGCATCTCACAATGAAAAATCGTATCAGTAACATTTGTCAACAACAGAAATACTGATTCATGCATTTGTGATGGGTCACAATCGCAACAGCTTCCTCTATGGATTACCAGAATCACAGCTCAGCAAACTATTATGGTGTACAGAATTAATTTGGGATGAAATTAATACCCTTACATACAAATCACAAAAAACAATAAATATATATAAGGGTTTCAAATGACGGTCCTAAATATAGGCATTACGTTTCCAAACGATGAAACTATGATCTGTTATTATCAACAGGTTTATGTTATGAAACTATGAAACATAATTTCGAGCAAAAAAGAATAATAATACTTCGGCGATGACTGTTCCGGTCGTTAGTTTCTTTGTTCTAATGACACGCAAAATGTACAACGGCTGTTTGACATTGGCCATTTAGCTTATAATTATTTAACTGCTTTGAATAGCATGGGAACTGTTTAGGCTACTTCTGACAGCTATCATTAAACAGTCGTCGAAGTGGTTAACTAGGGTAATGATTTTCATATTAAACAGCGAAAATCGCTTGTAGACTTATACTAAGCTATACCGTTCCTGTAGGGCTATCATATATTTGTTTAATAAATAGATTTTGCGTAGAAAACATATGATAGATTTAAGCCATCCAGATGGCACCGTCACGTACTTTCCAGCCCCTGGCTCATGGAATAGTTGTTAGTAAAAGCCAAAGTACACCACGAAGGATTTTGAAAACTCCGTTCTGTTAATACATTCAGCACTGCTTAAGGTTATGGTCTTTAATCGCAGTTTTTGGCATTTGACCCCAGAAAACGATCCAGGTTTTTACCCCTATGATATTTAAGTCATCTTTCAGCAGTATACACAATTAAATTTTAGAACCGAATAAAATATTTTTGTATAAATATCACCACTGTCAATTTAACTCAAACGTAGATTAAATTAAACAACAGTTCTATTATATATTAAAATATAAATAAATAAATAAATAAATAAATAAATAAATAAATAAATAAATAAATAAATAAATAAATGATGTGATGTCATAGCGGGATAAGATGCAATATCATGATTGGTTAGTGCAAACAGTTTGAATGAATTTCTAATCTGTTCAATAGTCAGTTCTCTGAACAATTGTGTTGTCTTGTTAAGTAAGTGTTTAGTTCCAATTCAGTACACTTTAAAAAAAGTTTTTTCTTCATTTTGGAATACTTACACTACTGTTATGACACTGATTTCATATTGTGATCTCACAATAGTGCGCCCTCATGTGTCAATGATAAGCACGTACTTTTCAAACATTTCAACAGTAAACTCAATATTAATTGTATTTAAAGAATATGGTTCTCTTTTTGTTTAAAGTGCCCAGAAGCATGAATATATTCAAACATATGTATCTACATAAAATATCAGTTCAGAGACCCTTTAATTAGTAGCCACAATGGTTGTAATCTTCTGCGTCTGATACTGAGTGCAGCCCAAATACGTATGCACTTACAACATTTTAAGACGTACAAATACCTGTAAATGTGAATTTTTGTTTTCATGTTTTCGGACGCAATACAAGACCTATCCGAAACAAAAAAGCAAGCGCCCTCTATTGTCATCAACTACATTCATAGAGACTGGACCCACCATAAATTATTTTCGGTACATGTTTACTATAAAGCCATGCTTTTTACGATTATTGTGAGAAATGTGTCATTTGTTTCAGTTTCTCAAGTAAAATAGCAAAGTTCCGATTAAAAAGAAACTGTTAAAGTAGCAAAAAAACAAAGACAAAACAAACAAAAACATTGCCACTACATCTTTAAGACATAAAATTGGTTGTGAAATTATCTTAGTAATTAGTTATTTTAAATGCGTGACAACGAGGTAGACCCTTGGGGACGAGAATGATTTAAATGTAAATGTTTTAATGATTCATTTTATCGAGAAAAATATGAACGAAATTAATATCTAATTGATTTAATTTTGCCCTACACCGACGTGGGCAAAATTAAATCAGTTGTTTATCACCTACTGCAGCACATGTAATACTGCAATGATTACTCGGTTAACCGAATGTTTATATGGTTACTCGGTTAATTTTTACGGTTTGGTTATCAGAAAACTACTTTTAGAAAATTGATGCTACCGTTGTGTACAATAACTCCATACAAAATCTGTCAACATCTCAATCAATCCACAAAATTTACCAGATTTATTGAATACATTTAGCATCTAATACTTTTTTGCTACCATTATTTCCCTACCATCTTCGAATTTTATGTTTTTGTTTTGTTGGACTCAAAATTTGAGCTTCCGTCTGTTTCCTTATTCTTGGCGAAATGAGAGTCTGGACTTTTAAATAATATAGCAATATAACCGAATGTAAACAGTATGGGATATATAGTTTATTTATAAATCTCCATATTAACTGATAATTTCTACTGAGTTCCTGTGTATTTTATCCTAAAAAGTTATAACAGCCTAAGCAAAAAGAATAGGTTGTGCGTACCTTCAACATCAACATTTCCTACCACGAAATTAAGTAAGAAGTACACATATTTTACGCTGAAGTGATTTAATGAGAAGTGGTTCTTTACTCAATAGAGTAAGGACATGTTTACGCATAACTTACTTGATTGTGCCATGATGACACAGCATCCCTGTGTCATAAGAACTACAACGATGAGATCCATGTAGCCCATGGTTTCTCGTTCCACCTTTACCGTTGATGTCTATTATCTGAAATGGATACAAAGTGAAACTAAAATTATGTTGTGCCTTCACTTTTAAACACCGGGAATACAACTTAATTATTTGCATTCAAACTGAATGAAAACACTGATCAGTGAAGACGTTAGCATTAGGATATCTCATATTTCGGTAAATTATTGCAATAGTCATAGATTTTGATCATATTAAACAGTAAATTTCTATTCAACGATTGCTGATCATTGAAATACTGCTGCCTGATGTGTAGTCAATTACTAAGTCGAATTACATGTAATCAAAATCTAAAATAGATTTTATATTGACAATGCAGGTTGATCAATACTAAGACTTATACCATCGTGTGTGGGTGCGTGGGTTGGTGGTTGTATGATTATGCATACACATTATGTGCAACTCCGGCAGTTTTTACTTTGTATATTAGACCACATGATGATTAATCAAAAGTAATATTTTCTAAAAGAAAACAGTCCACAATCATTAACTTTTGGCTGTTTATATATTTACTGAATTTGAAATTCCAAACACGTTTTGTCCCCTTAAACATAAAGGTAAACTTGTCACCGAAATCAAAACAAATTACATCCTCAAAATTATTATTTTAGAGCCTCGGTGACAAAGTGATGCTTTTGATATTTCGTCATTGTCAGAACGATCAGGGATATTGAATTGACAAGAAGAAAAACAAAACAAAACAAGAACAAAAACAAAAACAATTGCATTATAGCCATTCTGGCTATGACGTGTACAACAATCGATGTTTATGTTTTAGAGAGGGTCTGTAAGCAAATATTAATAGTTTACCTTTCTCCATTTTAAGAGAGATATGTTATCATTATCTGAAGGCAAGGTAACATATTGTAAAAACATAATCATCATTTTATCTGAACCTCTTTGTTTTGAATTCAGAAAAATCCAAGGTCAACTGATGGAAAACAATTGACCCTCTTGAGTTTACACGTACGACAGCCCATAATACTTTCATTGTTACTTACACAATACTGTTTTTGTTTTTAATATACCCTACAATGATTTAACATTTCAGATTTGTACAATATTTACGGTTTTCTCCTGGACGCAAAATAAAGCATAACATACAAATTAAAAACAAAAATCATACACCTACATAATTCATTTGTTCTCAGAATCAATTAGACTGAAAGGTGTTTCTTCCACTCATTGACAGGTTGTTCCCCAGGTGGTAATTTTAAACTGAAATTTATTAACTAAATTGCCATATTCCTAGCAAATGAAATTATAGACTTTAACATGGGTTATTGAATATCATAATGTATGGTGTTGTGTACGTGACCATGCAACTGAAACTGACAATTTAGATTCATTATCCATGCTCCCATGAGTAGTTCTAGAATTTCTCTTATTGATGGCTCTAGCAGCTGCCACGTTTGTCGTCAAGTAGAAAACCTAATTGGTATAGGGTCAAGCGTGTTGCCAGAAATTTTCCAAGGGTGGCAAACAAGTAATTTAAAGAGTCCCAGGGAAACCTCCCCCATTTTAAGGGTCGACATGGGGTCAAATATTTCGCTGCGGGCCAACAAAAGTAACTAAATAATTAAAAAACGGGCCCAAGGGGGGGAGGGGTGGCTTCCATATCCACGCTTTTGTTACATGTGAGGCAAGACCGTATTCTAATCTAAAATGTGCGGTGGCCTTTAACTTATCTTATAGTCTTAATGAATGTAGACAGCGACGCAAAACAGGTGATAAAAGAGACATTCTAATTTTGATACAAAACCATCCAAACAATGTTTTACTTGAAAACCATTTCCTAAATGTATATCACATATGGGTAGCGGAAACATTGACCCCTACCAAGGTCAACTGAAGATTGTATGTGTTGTAAACATATAGGCCTATATAGACCATGGGATGAACTTAAAAATGAGAACTTTTTTTTTTTGGTTTCGTGATCCTCATCACAGGACCACATATAATTTGGACCATAGGGGGTTTCAATGGTGCTGAATCTAATTATGATTATTGCCAAGTCTTACAATTGCACATTTTAAAGATATTAAATATTATTACTGTAATATTGGTTAACCCTATGGGGCGGGGCACAATATGCGTATTTTTTCAATTTAAAGAAATTCTTTTTTAAAGAAATGTGATGGGTATTTCTCACATTATCATATCAGATGTATTACAGGAATTCAAAATGGCCACTACAGCCGGCGGCCATCTTGGATTTTGACTTTTTATTCTGTACTGTTGGGGTAAAACATACTGAGTTTTCTCAAGGGCATGTGAAAAACTAGCGTGCATCTGCTCAACGCCGTCTACGGCGACCTGTTCAACACGGAAAATTCCCATCAAATCACTACGCTCTGAGGATTATTTTCTCTATATTCTTTGTTATACGTATTAGATCGCTCGGCATTTGAAAATATAGATATTCCCCTTTCAAAAGAGTGCAATTTCTTTCTAATTAAATGACAGTAAAGAAGGGCACTTGTTTTATACAAAAAAGTGCTTTTGGTCTGAAATTCTCAAGTTTTGTATGGAGGTCACCACACTATTAGTCGTGTTTTCCGGGGGTCGTCCCACTAAATTGAATGGCAACCTCACCAGCAAGGTCACAGCAATTTAGATCGCACAGTTTTATAAACTAGATAAAATAAGCATTCAATCTATGTAAAATCTATACATAACAGCAAAAGACCCCTAAAAATATTTATTATTTTCATTTTATAATTAATATAATTTGTTTAATGAAGAATATTATGAGTATGGAGTGTAACACGAACACAATGTTGCAAATTTGGTTGACCTCAAAATTCGTCATGCATGACGTCTGAGGACACATAAGCTAAACATGTTCTCATACTTATCAAAATTTAGGGGGTGACGTTTCTTTTGCTGTTATGTATATTTTGAATGGTGGACTGGAAAGAAGAGCACTTTTTGTGTCAAAATCATGAAGCCCGTTTTGGGGGAGCATAACCTTTGGTTTATTGATAGCCTGGACTACGTTTCCATATGATTCACGGTTTCCGTGGGCGGGCATTAGACCTGCTCGAAACCGTGCGTAAATACAACAACGTTGCATCTTTCAGTCCAGAAGCAGAACTCGGTCATTTTAAAAGCTATTCGCCGTTTCAAACCATTATTTATTTTTTGCTTGAACCATCGTTTTAATACAATTATACCTTTGAGATAAACATATTTATACCCTTTTTACACCCAAAGTATATCGGATTGGAGGTATTTTCCCTGTTTTATTCGACCCATTGTGGCTGGATCACTGCATTAAGTTGATAGGGGTGTATATTGCGGATGATTTTCGGTGACTTACACGAAGAGATGATTGGACAGTGACACATACATTTTGTCATTTAACATTATCAAAATTCACGGATGTTTAGTCAGCTAGAATATTGCCAAAGATTTGACATTCAGTTTTCATTAACATTTTGTATACCTTTAAAGAAATCCAATACAACATGCTAAACAGTTACATAGCATGACTTTTAGTTTTTCACACAAAATATTGGTATAAACGGGACATGATATATGATGTACATGTACACAAAAATAATGTAACATTGTGTTGGTATACATCTTAGTTTTTATTGTAGTAGTAGTGATTGTTTTGATGTAAAGTTGTGTTTTGTATGTATTCTATATATTTTTTTATAACCACACATTTATCTGTGTCACTTAAACTATTATTGGATATAGTTATCTTTCTATATTTGTTACACCTTTTCTTTTCTGTTTTGAGTAATAAACCTTCGTTACAACACGGAGAAAAGAAAGAAATGATTGTTTTCTACCAGTTTGTATACGAACAGTAGTTTCGTCCCCTATTATGTTAATGGTATTCCATTTCCGGCAACAAGTGTGGTGTGCGCTCAGTCGTATCAAGATCAGCGCACACATTGTGTGAGCCACAGAATAGGTGTAAAGTTCTTCGTATGTGTTTCTTACTTTTCATGACAAGGAAGGATATAGAAATGTCACTTCATTCTCAGAAATGCATTCCAGACCCCAAAAAGCTAGCCGGCAGCCATGTTGATGTTCAAATGACAAAAACGTATATTACCGTTTTTTCCGCCTCAAATTGGAAAAATAATGGATTACAGACCGCAACAATGACCCCAGGGGAAATCCGATGTCATTTTGTTTATTTTTATTTGCCAAGTTTTATGAAATTTAGCCAAAGAATACAGAAAATATGACAGAAATACGCTTTTTGGGCAAAACACACCTTCTAGTGGTGACTTTTGGAAATTATTTTTACGTCGTCATGTAGGTTTTGCTGAAAGGAACATTCTTGCCGAGTTTCATGAAAATCGGCCGATGACTTTGGAACATACAGAGATGTGCACAATGAGAAGCCCTATAAATAATGCCTGGTCCTGATCTATGTAAATTAATAAAATGCAAAGTCTTTATTCATTATAAGTTATTATAAGATTTACAGCAAATCCATCTGTTTGATTTTGCATTTTGAATGGTTGGCGTTGTAATAATTTTATTCCCAGTTTCGTCATTATAAACATCGTGCACTGTAGAGGCCGCCATGTTTGCTTGTGTTTACCACACATTATTTTCGGAATATATGAACAAGGCTGATCAACACAGAATTTCATTGGTGCATTCCAGGTCTCAACGATGACGTAATGCGTACATTTCAGAGCTTTCTAATTACGAAATTGTCGTAAATTTCAAATAGATTTAGAGATAATGTGCAACTTATATGACAAGCAACATCGTGTTTTGACATTTGTATATCTATTTCCTCAATTATACATCCAAATTGGGTATCACGGTTTGAAACAATTTCACTGTTCATCCCATGGTCTAATATTGAACATTATGTTTGTATACAAAAAAAAACGCAAATGTGTAAATGCATTTATACATGTTTGATACTGTATGCGTTTGTACTGTATAGGTCTCTACATACTTATTTAATATTGGTTTGTAGCCAGGAGCTGGTATAGCTAGGTATTAACATTGGCTTGCCCACTCGATCATCTGTAACGGTTCTAAACGGGTATGTATCTGTAACATTTTGTAAACATTATATGATGCTACATAATAATACATGTAGTGCCACATTCAACCTTTGACATACTTGAAACAAAGTTGGATTATTGCTACATAGGACAAAAGTACCAAAATCCTATTATTTTATATCGTTTTGTTTTTCTTCTCCAGCATCAACCCAAGGCCTGGGGGGGGGACCATAAGGTCACATGTCAATATAGGGATATATATATATATATATATATATATATATATATATATATATATATATATATATATATATATATATATATATATATATATATATATATATATATATATATATATATATGCACATACATGTACCTTCTTAAAATAACTTGCCAAAATCACTTCAGATGAATTTACGGCGAGCCCCTTCATAACATTATTTTCTCACTGTATAAATTAAGTCATGATTTGTACAATTATTTATTGTTGTTTCTCCTATACCTGTATTTGCTATTTTCACATTTCAAATATCGCATACATTAGACAAGCATACATGTACGGTAAGACGTTAGTCTGGCAGCCAAACCCCAATTGTTTTACTTACTTTGCACTGAGGGATAAACAATATTTTTTTGCATAATATTATTGTCCAGACTTTACTTTATCAGTAAATGATTGATGACATCTTGTCATCATTGAGAATTTTGAAAAATAAGCGAAAATTTACTCCACTTTTAGATTTAAGTTATTATTAAACTTTTTTAAATAGGAATAACAATTGAAAGTACATTACACACGGACAGTGTAGTGAATGCCAGGCGTGTCACAATATTTTTTAGGGGGTTCTATTTTGTAGATTTTTTTGGAGTACATGTGCGAGCATTGCCGTGTGGGCTGTTGAGGTCCAGCAACTGGTTCAAACATATATAGACCTAGGCTCTATGTATATATGACTATCATGATTAGAAGGAAAAATAGTTTTTAGAAAAAGTAGACCTCGGTGAAATGGGAGGTGGGGGGGAGGGGTGGTACGCACACTTCGCACCACCCCCACTGATTCCTTTTTGTTTTTACAAGAAGAAACTTTTTGTTTGAATAGTCGCCTCTATATGTTTTAGTGTGTTTCATTTGAAGGATGGGTTGTAAAATATATGTAGTGAAAGGAAAAGCATAGACAGATAAACAAGCAGAGAAAATAACCTAGATTCATCCACTAACGCTGAAGTTGCGATAGCCCAAGGCTTATGCAAGGCACGTGTGTCAGATCGATTAAGAGTTGAATGGAGAGCATGGGTGCTGGGACGCCCTATCCTTAGCCTATTTATATCCCCCTAACCCCACATGTGTACAAAACCGTATTGAAACCGTATTGAAGCCTCCCCCAGGAATAAATAATTTGCTAAAATTATAATGGTGTCTTCTATGTTGTTTCTCTTGTATGATTTATTTTGGAAAACGCATCAGAGCTTATATTTATTTGATATTTTAATGCAGTACATAATATATGTACTACATTATATATATATATATATATATATATATATATATATATCTATAAATATATTAAAATATATATATATATATATAGGCCTATATGATGACAAACACATGCATATATGCATTCCCAGTTTTGTAGGTAATCTTTTTCTTTATTGTGAAGATTTATCATGCAATTCAAAGTCAACACATCCTCCCCTCTTCCTGCGCCTTTTCTCACCCCTCCGTACTCTTCTCTGCCTATTTCTTGTTATACAAGATAACATCTAACAACTATGCAAACCCTAATAATTAATGTCCTTCCAACCTTTCCTTTCGCCTATAAGATGATTCATCATACAGTTACTTAAACTATACATTAACATCTGATTATTCTAAATATTGTTTATAAGTTTATTGGTTTCTGTAGCCTTTATTCAACATACATGAAAGTTCATATTGAAAAAAATTCGATATTTCAAAAATCTAAAAAATTTCTCAAACCTTCCCTAAACGTTTCCCACCCTAACCTTGCCTACATGGTAATTCACACAAGAAATAGGAACAACTGCTTATCCTAAATATTAAAGTTTGTGAGTGTATGTAGCTTTGATTCACTGTACAATTAATGTTTATATTGATAAATATTGATAAATTAACAATCATCGACATATATCACACTGACAATTTTTTTGTCGTTAACAACAAAAACATGAAAAGTCAGTTATGGTTATTCTAGTTGTGAGTTTATGTAGCTTTGATTCACTATACTAGCATATTTATATTGATAAATATCGATGAATTAAAAATCATCTATATTCAAAATGCCCAATGATGACAATGTGTCATCATGCAGATTCTTATTCAGCATGTTTTTTTTTCTGGTATAGAAACTGCAAATATTATTGTATATCCCTCAAGACACGGTTCATAATTCACCCTGCCGGACTACGTGACATTATTGTATGTACAAGTACATGTACATGTACATACATGTACACGATTAATACATGTACATGTACATGTACTCACACGGCAAGAGTTACGGCAAGAGTTTGTCTGCCGACGCCAGTGCACAAAAAGTACCGATTACGGCGACTAGGGTCTCAGGAAAGGTCTCAGCTGTAACTCAAAGGGCGGCACAAGGCAGCATCCAAATTTTATATCAACGTAATGTGGAGATCACGGGAGAAAATGTCAGTATACAAGTTTTGCACTGAATATTCTTTTGGAGCGGATTTTTTCTAAGTCTTTCCCTTGAATAATCTACTCCATTTTGTGACAAATAACGACATATACTAAAATTTTTGAAAGTCCACATAAACGTCTCAAGATCCTGCATAGTGTACACACATTTTGTTCTCAGGTCCACATAGCGTCAGCGGCGTAGCCAGGACTTTTTCAGTGGGGGCCCAGGGGGTATGGGTTTTTCAGTGGTGGGGGGGGGGGGGTCATGTTTTTTTATTTTTATTTTTATTTTTTTGAAGGGGGACGCCGCAGGTGCCACAATCGTCTTATTTTCTTGGCATTTTGTGTAGCCACTAACCGCACATGCCTATTCAGCATGTATGATCAGCATATGCCAGGATAATTGCTTGGTATACGATTAC
Source organism: Zoroaster sp. YZ-2022 (assembly GCA_029582265.1). NCBI lineage: Eukaryota > Metazoa > Echinodermata > Asteroidea > Forcipulatida > Zoroasteridae > Zoroaster > Zoroaster sp. YZ-2022. The sequence continues at coordinate 12,695,965 of CM055823.1, forward strand.
AAAGGTTTTTGTTTTTTTACTGGCAATATTGTAAATGAAGGCCTACAACTAGCAGACTTATTCAGGATATAACTTTTTAATGTTTTTTCCCTTTTCTATTTCTTTTCTTTTTTGGGGCACTATCGGGATTTTTTTCGTGCGGGGTGGTTCAACTGGGGGCACTGGAAATTTGTGGGGGGACGTGCCCCCAGGCCCCCTGTGGCTATGCCGCTGCATAGCGTATGTAACACTTACACAGGGGTGATTGATTACATTACCTCCAGACACAGGCCTTCTGTGGCGGAGGTAACTATTTCCACAACTATTTCCATGACTATTATCCAAATATGAATTGCCTTGTAAATAGTAATAATTGCTCACTTACCTTGAAACTGTTGATATTCTGCTTCAAAAATCACCAAGAGGTAAGAGGTAAGATGTATGATGTTTAACGTATTACCGGTTTAGTTAGTAGTCCACATGTAAATCAGATCTAGTTCGTTGTCCGTGCGAAACTCTGACATTATACTGGTTATGATGGAATTAACAATCAACGTTGATACATTGGAGAGCTGTGCCCGATCAACGCGTTACTGTAATAGGCTGACGAAGGGATAATTATAATAATGAATCAATGACGCTGTAATTAATCGTCCTGTTGTTGAATAACTTGTACATTTGAGAAGTTGGAAATCTGTACTTTCAAACAATTCACATAATTTGGCAATTCTGCGTTAGGCCTAATGGTGGCGAAACTACAACAATTTCAAAAAGTTAGCACTTAAAACTCGATTATCTCGAAGCGTGTGTTTTGTGCTGTGTGGCCCTTCGTGATAACGGTTACAATTTCTTGCAGATGACATTATAAACTAGTTCTCATGTTCGATTATCTTGAAACGAGATAAGTAGTCACAGATGCATTGCACGTTTTGTTTCTCTACACACCGAAGTAAAGCACCCATACAGCAAAAATAAAAACAACATATAATTCGCACTTCTTTCATTTTCAGAGTCAATTAAACTAACAGGTGTTTCCTTCCTTGCTATCCGCTCCACTCATTGACAAGTTATTCAACAGGTGGTAATGTTGAAAAACTGAATTGCCACATTTCATGCACATGGCATTATAGACTTTCAAATGGGTTATTGAATTTCATAATTGATTGGGTGTATTACTTACACGACCATGAAAATGATATTGACATTAAGAATATGCTCTCACGGTTAGGTTTAATGTTTTACTACGGCCTCTGGCGTGATGAGTAATCATATTGTGAAACTTTGGTCGTTGCAAATATCAGTAGTGGTTTGTATATTGTTTTCAACCAAATGCGATTTATATTTTACAGGATAATTTTTGTAGTAACATTAAGAGATATTGAATTATTTTGGGGATACCCTGTAATGTGACACATTCGATTATTAACAAAGTAACCTACATATCATTTTATAAGGTTTTCTAACATGTTCTGCAATATAATTTTAGTAATCATAAAGGCATTGCAGGTTTTGTTTTTCTTATGCACAAAAAGTTATACATCAATAAACACAATTAATGCAAATGAGGTCAAAACAATTTCCATAGGTCACTGTTAGAGGGCGCTATGCCTATTTTAAAAAAATCTTTGGTCACCAACAGTGTACTCGTAAAAAAACAGGATTCGAACCGGGGTCTGGACGAGACAGCCGCTACATCTAACCCGCTGAGCCACCAACAATTCTTGAAACTTGACGATAACATTAGGTTAGAAGTAAACAGGTCATTAGTACGCACCTCTCGGTTCTACTTATTAACTCACAGATCCACGATAGATATGGTCCTAAAATACACTTTCTTGAAATCAGATCTTCATCAAAATGTAATCGATTGGTCCATGTAGCAAACTCAACATAGCCTATTCAGCAATTTTCATCCGAATCCGTGGATAAGTTTTTCAGATATCATGTACAGAAGTTCACACACACATACACCCACACATACCGATCACACAAGGTAGCGGTTATAGGTACCCGTTTGTGGGGTACCACCATTGTCCCCATTCAGAAAGTACCCCACAAATGGCCTCCTGTGTGCCCACAATTACACACACCCACACCCACCAAGTTAGTTTATTTTTGCCTGCAATCAGGGACTTTCTTTGTCCTGGCAAACGGGGACGTATTGTCCCTTTAGTTATAGGTCCCCGGTTTGAATGCACACACACACGCACACTCTCACATATGCCCACTTGTGGGGTACTTCTTTGTTTCGTTCTATTATCCCTGTTTTCGTTCTATTATCCCTTTTCTATTGAATTCCCCTGTGGGGTACCAGCATTTCTAAAGATTCTCTGTGGGGTACCATTGTTCCATTGTGTTTGGTACCCCACAACGAATGGCGTGTAAGTACACACACACACACACACACACGGTTAGTGTATGTAAACAGAACATTATGCGAGATTTCACATGTAACCCGATACACCTTCAACTCCAGCGCTCTCCTACATGTAGAGTGGGTCAAAGGTGACAAAGTCAAGTGGTGTCTGGTTTTTTGGTCGAGTATTAAAGGGGCAGTGCAACAAAAAAAAACTTTTTGAGAACTGGAGTACATCCGCTCCCTCCTAGCAGGGAGTATTTCTGGTTTACATATTTAATTTACTACTGTCAAGATACTGAATGTATTTCTTTATGATTCTTTTAACTTTTGTATATATTTGTATATATGCTGTTACTTCAAGGAATTTTGAAATAAAGTCTTCCTTGGAAAAGTTTTAAAAAAAGTATTCATTCATTCATTCATCCATCCATCCATCCATCCATCCATCCATCCATCCATCCATCCATCCATCCATCCATCCATCCATCCATCCATCCATCCATCCATCCATCCATCCATCCATCCATCACAACAAACAAAACAATACTTCCAGATGGGCTTGGAGCAACAAAAGCAAAAGATAAACAAATATATTGATTTAGAATAATTTATGTAAATAAAAATAAACAAAATATCAAAAATATATATATATATATATATATATATATATATATACTGGGTGAGGGAGCTATCTTCATGCAGAGTGCTCGATGCTATGCAGAGCGTAGTATAGGAATGAAGACTTGCTGGAACGGTAGTTGTAACTCCGAGTTTCACGCTTATGCGATCATCAGACAACTCAGAGTTGTCTGATGATCGCATAAGCGTGAAACTCGGAGTTACAACTACCGTTCCAGCAAGTCTTCATTCCTATATATATATATATATAGAAGTATACAAATAAAAGACTAAATAATTAATTAAATAAGTAAATAAGTAAATATATAATAATCCTATAGATGAATAATAATTCTGAGTAATGATTCTGAATAATGATATGAATAATAATAAAATTCTTCTTTAGTTATACAATAAACTGTTTTCCACTGATGCCCAGTTCGTAAAATAAAATGCAAAATTTAAAACAATATTTATACATATTTAAATGAATATTTAAATTCAGCTTCGGGAGAGAAAACCATGGCATTGAAATGTCCATAACAGGCCTATGTCAATTAAACGGAGTGTACACTTTTGGTAAATACCCGATTACACAATTACAACATTTAATCTGAAAACTAACTTGATGTAAAGTTCGTGATTACACTAAACATTTTTATAAATTATTCCCTCTGACATAGTGCCATGTTTGACAAAACGTGAAATATATTACAAATGTGAAAATAGATCATGGATAATGAAACAACGGAGTAAAACTAACTTTCTCAGGTTGGTTTCCATATTACGTACTTTGTTTAAATATTGGTTTTGGTTAGCCGGTACAAAGCAAAATTCTAAATGTTATTGCAGTTTTTTTTCATTTTAATTTATGTAATAACCAAATAATATGTTTAATTATATTTTAGTATTTGATATCTAATAAGTAAATATAAAGATTAAGTCCTAAACATTTTAAGCATTATTGTGGTTTTTGTAAATGTAAGGTTTTTCTTCATAAAGTGACTTTGAAATTTAACTAAACTATTGTTATTTTTTCATAATCAAGAAGAATAACCGTGTCTTACATATAAGGCCTTCAAATTACCTGAACTTCTGTTCCAAACAGGAAGTTAAACTTTAAGACATTCTAACACAAAAATTATAGGTCTTTTGTAAATGAAATTGATATTATCATGATAAAAGACGTCAGGCATTTTCAAAAATATGATTATGACGTCTAAAACTGCTCACTTGATTGGACACCTTAACTTAACAAGTTAACTCGAACACCTAGTTTTTGTAAAGACAAAAACATATGTCTAGTCTATTATTACTATTATTTTTTTTCCTGGCTAACTTTCTACAGGAATTTACTCATTGAATGGACCAATGTATTAACTTGAAAATTGGCACAAACATTGGTGTCAGAATCAGCCGTATAGTTATATTGTATTTTCAGTTTTGTTTCATTTGCGAATTATATCACCCCTGACAACGTAATAGTTGAAACCTCTAGCCGACGTGGCCATTAGCCAATGACACATGTTTACATTTTCCTGCGTAGACTCCTGCAGCCACTAGTATTTTTTTCAAAGCGCTTTTAGTATCCTAGGATGTTTTTCTCGTTGCCACAGAAATAACGTAAGAAAACCGGCCATGTTAACATCATTTGAAAACATTATAACTCCCTAACGGAATGACTTACTGAATAACTTGGCACAAACATTTTGTATGATATGTAGACGTGTCTTAAATAATTAAAGTCATAAAAACGTCATCTGTTAAAATTTGCTAAAACAGTGGAAGTTTAAACGCACTATAACTCCCAAATGGAATGACGTACAGACTTTTAACTTGACATAATAATCGATTAGATTGACAGGTACGCGTTAAGGAAGTTCTGTGGTCCATTGATGAATGCGTCTCACTGCTAATCAAAATGTCCTAAGTTCGAGATCCGCCGTGAACATGACCGACTAATTTTATTACTCTTCTTTATTTTTATCCGTTCACGGCTCTCATCCGCGGCAAGTAATAAGTTCCGAAAAGCTATTTTTATTACACTTACTGACTTGTAACATGGCACAATAATCGACTGAATTTACTACTACACGTCATGGAAGCTCGGTGCTCCAGTGGTGAAATCTTCTGACAGTTAATTTTAATGTCCTTAGTTCGAGATCCGCCATGAACATGACCATAGCAATGTTGTTGCTCTTCTTATAATATTGCTCAATTATCGACTGGATTTACTATTACACGTTATGGAAGTTCGGTGGTCCAGTGGTCCTCTCACTGCTAATCTGAAGGTTCTGAGTTTGAGATACGCCATGAACAATGACTGCACTAATTTGATTACTTTGTTTTATTTTCTTCTTTATCCTTTCATGGATATCACCCGTGGACAACGAAATCAGTTCCACAAAAATGCCTGAAAATTTTACATCAACGACTTTAAATGTTTTACTTTCCGACTTTTTACCAAAACCTTTTTACTTTTATTAAACTTACAGACTTACAGACTTGTAACATAGCAGAATAATCGACTGATTTACTACCCACACGTTACGGAAGAACGGTGGACCAGTGGTGAATTCGTATGACTGCTTATTAGGTCCTGAGTTCGAGATCCGTCATGAACATGACTGATCTAATGTTATTACTTATTCTTTATCCGTTCATGGATGTCATCCGTGGACAAAGTCAATGTTTTACTTTCCGACATTTTACCAAAAACCAAACCCAAACAACTTACGTTTGTAAATGTGTGTGTGAAACTGGCCCCTGGGTCAAATGAAAAGTTACAGACGCTCTTCGCCAAAAAGTGTCTCCCGAAGGGTGCGCATGCGCGAGTGAGCCTCGTCCCAATCTATGTAGCCATATGCAATATAGCGGGTTCCATCTCCTTTTATGGTGTAGTCACTGCGGTCATGAAGGATACGGAGGTTGTTAAAAGTGGCTATTTCACCTGAATAACAGAGATTATTAAAGGCAAATATTAGCATTTTCTTTGTTTGGGGATTCCTACTTCTATTATTTCACTTCCCACCTTAATTGATGTCTCGACTGTTAAGGGAAATACATTTATTACTGTGTTCCTTGATCCTGAGAAGTAATAAACACTTAACGTAAACGTTGGTGGAAATAATGTTAACATTGAGAGCAATATTTGTTAAAGACTTGGTCATCACTCAGAACAAAAGTCCGATTCAATCAACCACTCGGCTATGTCAAAGCAACCGCATTTAATGAATTGAGGTGAGTGCATAATATGGACACTGAGTGACATCCAGTGTCATGACCGAGTAGTTTAGATATTAAAATGTGGGTTCGGATCCTGGCCAGAATCGTGATCTTCTGTTATATGGCAAAACATTTTACTGCAATTGCATAAGGTTTGTACATCTCAACAAGAAAATAGTGAAACTGCATTAAGATTGTTCATAATAAGGCTAAGAAAGAATACTATTTCTGGTAAACTTACTGGTATTTAAAAAACAAAATAAAATACAATATGTCAGCCCTTCAGATAAAGCTATTTCTAAGAAAGATTGATACTATTATCACCTTTAATTATTCTTTAATTATCCTTAAAGATGTATCGCCCGTGTTTTGCTCAAGAGACCCAAAAATAGAATTTAAAAAGCGAATGAATTTTGAAAAATAGTATCGTTATTAAACGAAAAAAAAAAACCATTATGAAATTCAGATGAAAACGCGCTTGATTCTGATTGACAGCCCCACTAGCCAGTCGGACCGCACACGCCCTCTTGTCGTTTAATACGTACACGTACGTGTGGTCACGTGCAAGGTGAGTGGGCCAGCATTTTATTAATTTGAGTTTTTATTTTACTGGACTAATCCTTGACGGACTTTTTCGTTCAATGTCTAAAATAAAAGGTTAATAATTCCTCAACCCCAGAAAAACAGCAATTCAACATTTAAATCTGTATTTCTTTTTACCATCAAATCGGCCCAAACACGGGCGATATATCTTTAAATGTTTTGTTGAAATGTGTGTCGGTTTTTAATTTGGATTGATTGGTTTTACGTTCTTGATGTTTCCAATACAAACCTGAATCCACTTGAATCTTAACAGCGTTTTCTGGGCGATACATAACTTCGTTAAATAGCTTTATTGCTCTGTACACAACAGTAATCTGCTCCACCGGTAGGGACATATAGGGCGCCCTCATCATGTCTGAACAGTTGATGCGGTGGTACACCCCATTTTTCTTGCACCTTTAAAACATATAAAATTTCATTTGGTTTATTTAAACAAGGCTCAAAACGATGAAAACTAAATCTAGTGATCTTTGTGGTAATTACATTGTAATTATTATTGTAATAATAATTATTATTGAAATAATTACATTGTAATTTTTCCCATTTCTGAACTTAATTTGACAAAGTTTCGAACGGTATATTTAGAAATTTGACATCCGAACGGGAAAGAACCATGGTTAGCCTACAGCTATACATGTTGTTATTCTCAATAATCTTACAAACTTTCAAGAACTTGGGAGTGTCACTCTGAAAATTGTGTCTCGCAGTTGAATTTTGAGCGTTGGTATCTTTGCATATAGGTTGATATACTTGATAGACGTATAATGGAGTCAGGTAAAATTTGTCACGCGCCACACTGGCTCATTATGCCAATGTGTTGCTATTTCATCGGTATGGAACGATTGAGAATATTTCTATTCCCCCTGGATGGGATGCCAGTCGATCGCCTGTTACTTCCCTGTGTGTTGCCTGTACTCATCTATATGTTTTGGACATATGGGCCTAATTGAAAATAATTTATTGTAAGTTTAGTCAAACACTCCGACGCATCATTTAAAATAGCCATGTGACAGTTATCTTATTGGAGTCCGTTCCACCATAGAGAAATACAAGGTATGGTGTCTATTAACCTTCTTGCTCGTTTTGTATTAGAATAAGGGAAGATACTGGTACGTTATTGGTATATGATAAAGTGCGTTCAACCATCTAATTTCCAAGAAGAATATCATAAAACTAACCTTTGAAAGTTTAATCACAATAAGTGTTCATGTTTTTGAGAAAACGACGAAAAACAGTTGCATGTTATTAATGTTTGTATGATTTACTAAAAGTAGCCGGAGGGCAACTTTTTGTAAATTCGACATTACAATTCCTATTTTCTCTAATATGAAAACACTTTCTTGGACAGAATCATTTCTCTGCATAATTTAAATGTGTACCGACTTTACACCAAGCACTTTAGTAATTCGTCAATTTTGATGTGGCAATTACCAATATTGTACCTTTTGATAAGACAATTACATCTCTGCAAAAAAATGGATTTAAGAAATAAACACAAGTGAATCTGTGTTAAATCAATTAGTCGTCATAAATATTTCAAATGAGTATTATTTTTGTCTTAAATATTTATAATTCTTCACATTGTTAAATACAGGGCAATATTTGTTGCCATAATGAGCAAAAATGGAGGATATGGAACGTCGCTGAACGGGAAGGGTAGTTAGATGTGCCAATTATATTTGTGAGCTACCGTAATTTCTTGAAGACTGATTTTAAAATTAGGGGGCAAATCCAAACCATGAGTACGAAGTTGGCAAGCGTGAGAGACTGATTTCCCGTGTTAGCACTATTTCCTGTGTTAGCACTATTTCCTGTGTTAGCACTATTTTCTGTGTTAGCACGGAGGAAGGAACCCAAGTACATGTATATCATTAGTTAGCTCCAAAAACCGTTTAAATCCCTGTCTAGAACGAGTATTTAGACTGTTCAACCTGGCACATTGATCGATACCCCTATTGGCATGTACCGTCTGTTAGTTTTTGAAATAATTGTCAAAGTATCACTGTATCGGGCCTGCCCATAAACGGAGTGGGTCCCGCTTAAGGGCACCGAGAAAATTTCGATAACCACCCGTAAATGTTGGCCTGTCCTAACTCTCCCCCAGGCCCACCCCACCTCAGCCTAGCCTGTGAATTTTCGAACAATGTTAGGGAAATAAAGTCTTTGAGATTTGTTTTATTTAGTTTAAGAGAACCATTAAAGATATATTGTCTGTGTTTTGCTCAAGAGACCCCCATAAATACAATTTAAAAAGCGAACGAATTTTTAAGGATAATATCGTTATTAAAAGTTTTATGAAATTCAGATATCGGAAACTGTATACAATTAATATTTAAAACGCACTTGGTTCTTATTGACTCTGAAGACTAAGCCATTACATACAATAAATGATGCGGTCGTGTGAAACATCCGGATTAAAACGCGGGGTCTTTTCCTTTTATTAATTTGAGTTTTTAATGTACTGGTTCTAATCCTTGACGGATTTTTTCGTAACCATCCTATGAAAGTTTCATCTTTCATTTAATTGTGTCGAGAATTCAGATACATTCAGATTTTTCCTATTCATTCAATCCAGCAGACAACAATTCATTCGCAAAATTATTTCATCTTGATTATTAGCACTATCTGACAGAAATGTTTTCAAGGGATGTTTGGAAACATTTGTGTCATACAAAACTGTGTTAATTTATTTTTGTTTTTTAGATTATTAATAGTGTAAAGGGGCTTCAACTGAATAAATGTTGCTTACTGAATAATAGGCAAAATTGCTTTTAAATGGTGTGGAAAGTTGTCAATTGTGCTAACATTCCGGAAATCTATTCCTGTTGTTCTCAAGATTTTGTACGTCTCAGGAAACTCCTTCTTCACTTGCTCGGCCACATGAAAACCGTCCACAAACCGATTCTCACCGCCCTCAACGTTCGTCCTCTCAATGCAGTGCAGAAATTGTATCTGTGATTAAAGAAAAGATCCTTGCTGAATTTGAAACTCCCAACATTCATCTTTACAATATAGGTACACTGTAAACAAAATTGTAAATTTACAGTCATAGTGCCGTAAAATGTTTTTACAGTGTAGGCTTGCACAATTAGAAATCAAAAGAATATTATTAATTGAATAGTTTTGATGTAGGCCTAATGATAACAAGGTTGAGCTGGTTAGCGATATCGGCAAAAATGGGGATCCATGATAGACACTATTTTGCCAACAAGTGGGGGCGGCGTCCCCACCCCCCCCCCCCCCCCCGCTTTGCCCATGCCACTGGTTACGCCACCTGAATAAAATGTCAAGTGCTTGACCGACGCAATAACAATTGTTATGCACTGTAAAAAAATTTAAAAAAATAAAATAAAAATGGGCAAATAATTACCCAACATTTTACCAAACGTATAGAGCAAAAAAATAGTCAACATACCCATCTATTGCAATACATTAGTCACTCTTACTGGGTAAAAGTATTTAGCTAATTCTTGGGCAAATTGAACTGTCTCAACAATTGGATAAATTTAATTAACCACTAATTGGGCAACTTGTCTCTGTAACCATCTATAGAGCACATCAAAGTTTCCATTTGTTGGTCAAAACCTAACCAACGTTTGAGCATAGCTCCTAACCAATAAGTGGTTACTTCTCCTATATCTAACCAACCCACGGGTATTGGACGGCCTTAATGTGTCCAAAATCACGGCAGATTTTACCCACAGTTATCCAAGCTTTTACACAATGGTTGTGTAATTATGTCGCTCAATTCCTGGCCGTTATATATTGAAAAGATATACTGCGAAAGATGATTATTTTATTGCATAAGAGTATCGGCTGTCCTATGGCTGATTTTATATTGTCGGCAAAGTAAGGCTAGGCCGATGAGTAAAATAGCATAATTATTTGTCCTTACTTAAATGATTCTGTAATATAAAACTGTAGTTTACATTATGCGTAATGCGCAAGCACAAGCTCCGGCCGCCAGCAGCAGTATAGTAGCACATGGCCTGCGCCAAATCGTTGGTTAAGTGACGTGCAGCCCTCTGTCGTTTTGCCCATTTTGGAGACTTTTGAGTTCCGTGTTCCCAATTGAAGAAAGTAATCGTGTGCCGCTTTGACCAATATATGGGCAAGCCCTGATAATATCCAACCATTGCAAAAATATACCCAACTTTTATGAAATTTAATGTAACTAATTTTAGGCAATTTCAAAGCTTTACCCAACGTCAGAATTTATCCATAAATTAGACAATTATTTACCAACAATTAAGTAGTTTACTTTGCCCATAAATAATATACCCGTTACTTTTACAGTATGGAAAGGGTTATTCCTACACTGGACATAATTTTCTGTTAAATGTACGGTAAAACATACTAGTTCAACGAGGTGCCATCGTTTTACTGTATTATTTACATTATTTAATTAACCATTAATGTTGAAACTTCCAAGGGTACCGTATTTTATTAAATTACTATGGGTAAGCCCCATAATTTTTGCCTGTTGATCTGCAAATTGCGGTTAATCGATTAATGCCATTATTTATTTTACACATTGTCTTTCACCTACGGACACGTACGCTAAGTCCGTTTCCTTTTTCAACCCTCTCTCTTCAGTTACTGAAGAAAACATGTACCGGTATCCTTATTATGCACTGTCTTTCCAAGTCTCTTTTTTAGTCATGGTGGCATGCAATTATAATCTATATTTCAATATTTTATATTTTATATTGTTACATACACAAACCGCAAGTGTAGATAATCCGTGCGTGACCGCGTGTTGACCCTAAAGGGGGCGGGATTATGTTTACAGGTTATAACTAGAACGTTCTGGAAGTTTCTTTTGGAAAATGATGTAATTTTCAGAAATTTCTAGAAGTGAAGTGAAGAAGAAATCTCTAGTATTTTCTAGAAGGGATTAAAAACTATAAATACGGGCTGGTAGAGGATTTTAAACAGGACTTGAGCAAACCATTAAGACTTCGGTAAACAGTACGTGAGAAACCAGTCTTCAGTGTACACCAGCTAGGACATGTGATGTCGCTTACGACTCGTCTGTGGAGTGTTTTGAGAAAGTTCGTCTTGACCGAGTGAAGTGTCTGAGAGCTGAATTTATAATTCTGGAAGAGACATTTTGTGAACTAAATCTACAGTTCAGTATTTTTGGGATTTCTTCTTTCCCATATTTTTGTCACGGTAGTCGACTTGCGTCCCCGTGGTTTCGTCTATTTCCGGCCGTTTGTTGGAGGTGAATTCGCCCCACGTCCAGCTCTATTTACACCGTATCAGAGAACTGTTTTTGTGTCGTTTTCGCTGGAGCCTGCTCAGTCCTCGCCCGTAAGGTCTTCTTATTTAGTATAAGATCTTTTCTTAATGTACACTTGTTTACCTTAATCATTGTACGCTTGTTAAACTCATCGATATTTGAAGTGGTTGATATTTTCATTATTAAATCACTTTGTTTCTTTGTTCTTTATATCAGTGTGACCTTGTTTGATTTCTTTGTTGCATCTGAGAAAATTCTGGCTTTTTGAGTAATTTGCATTCACGGATAGTTTGAAGATTTTCGGATCGTAACAATATGTACTTTTTACAGTTACATAGAAGAGAACATCAAAATATTACCTTTTTTATCATAAAAGTAACAATAACTATTTGAAAATAGCCTAAAATCACCCATTTTCACATACTGAAAACTTGAAAATAATTTGAGCACAAAGCTAGGACAAATTAAGGTCAAATCATTTACATATTGGTAACGGAAGATTAACCCCACAATGCTTTGTGGATGTATCCCAGAGTGGAGCGGCCGTAATATGGGTTTCAGACGTAAAACACTGAGAAGATATGATTACTGTAATTCACCATAGAAATTTACACACTTTTCGCCGTAAAATTACGGATTTTTTGTTTTTTTTTACAGTGTAATGATTAATCCGCGCTGTTTATTGACAAGATGGATCGATGTATTACAAATTGCAAGGGGCGGAGCTCCTTGCTTACGTAGTTGTGTGTTTTGAGCAACTGCTGCATGATTTCGAAAGCGTAGAAAACCAACATCAAACACTATACTTACGCCTGGTAATATGGAAGATCAACATGAAGAGCCAACTTCTTTTGTGTGTAAGCCAAATTATCAGCATCTTGTTTAAGAACAATATCATTCTCTTCCCTGCAAAGCAAAAATAAAACCATAAAGCTATCAGTAAAAGGGCCTTATTAAGCATATAGATACATAAAGATATAAAGATTATATGTTTGTAGTTTGTATGTTTTATAGTTTTGACTGGTGGAGTGCTGTGTCAAAGTACAATGATGCCATTCCAAAACATTACTCATACGTCTACAACAGGGGGCGCTCTGATCTGTGATGACGTCATCAATATTTTTTTGTGGAAAATATAAGATGTCATTAGTCACTTTATTAACAAAAGTCATACTCAAATTCCACATTGGCTGCAGACCCTATAATAGTGCGTCAGAATGTGTTATGTTGAACTTCCGGTTTCAACCGGAAGAAAAGATCAAATTGATGCCATGTCTGTGTACCAAATGTCACATAATTCGAGGTCTGTAAGATGATGCAAGGATTGTTAATGAGTTAAGATTTGTTTTTAAATATTAAACTTTGATTTAGAAACTTTTAAACTTTGATTCATGACGTCACAACTTCATTATGACATCATTAAATATATTTATCTTCACTAGACCAAAGACTATACGGCTATGTGGAATTCAGTTCCGCATGCGACTTGACTTAAGGCTCTTTGTGTGCAAAATGGGTTATGCATAACGTGTATAGTGAAATTTCGTTGTGCAAGTATCGCCGCGCTATTCCAGAAGAAGTGGGCATAACTTATAATACATTAAATTTAACGAAATAAAATTTCTCATGTGTTATTATTATTGAATATTTATTGAATACAATCGACCTTCGAAGTGTGTTATTGCACTTTAATAATTACAAACATGAACTAGAGGTATAGAGTTTGTAGAAAACTCGCATCCGTGGTGCCGCGAAGAAACAAACGCGGGGGAGAAGAAGAAGAAGAAGAAGAAGAAGAAGAAGAAGAAGAAGAAGAAGAAGAAGAAGAAGAAGAAGAAGAAGAAGAAGAAGAAGAAGAAGAAGAAGAAGAAGAAGAAGAAGAAGAAGAAGAAGAAGAAGAAGAAGAAGAAGAAGAAGAAGAAGAAGAAGAAGAAGAAGAAGAAGAAGAAGAAGAAGAAGAAGAAGACTTTTGACTTTTCAAGGGAAAACTTTATTTACAAAACAAAACAACAATACAAAATGTACAAATAAAAGAATAGTAAACAATGTTTGACCAAAATTGGTGGTTTACAATGTTACTGTGAACTAAAATAGGTTTACATTGTAAACAAAGAAACTACAAAAATACATTAGTAAATGAAAAACAATAATACATTGATAAATCAATCGATAATAAACAAAAGGTTTAGTGGAAGAAAGGAAGAAAAGGGAAAGGGCACCTCTAAAAGGGAGACTACAAGCACCATGGTGCAAGCAGACTCCCCCGAGGATCCCCGGGGTGGGGAGCCACTGGCACTACTGGTGTGGGTCTTAAAACCCACTCCAGCGGCTCCCAAAGAGAGAGAAAGAAAAAGAGCAGAGAGAGGACCCCACTCATGAACAGTGGCATACGCCTTGCCTCCAATCAGAGAGAGATTGGAGTAGCTGTTCACAAGGTGGGTCGAAAGGGGAAAAGGTGGACCGAGAGGGGTCAGGTAGTAGGATTAGATCAACCATGTTAACACATTCTTAACAAGAGTGAAGATAGTGTCGTTAAACGACCATTTATTAAGGAAACCGGAAAGGTTATTACAAAGATTGTGATATTGGTAATCGGTGATAATCTTTCGTTGTAAGCAGTTGCGCCAAATAATGTGAGGTTCGGAGAAACATGAGGTTCTGTAAAGCCAGTATATAACATGTTTAAAGCTGATGATGAGGTAGTTGGACAGACGGACTGCCCCCCTGGAGCGACCTCTAGCACAAGGAACGAGAGTCCAGTATAGTTCGAAGTCAAGTTGAAGATCTGGAAGGATGCTATGTAGAAGAGAGTGTAGCAGGTTGAGACCAGGTTGAATGGCAGGGCAGAGGATGAAAAGATGAAGAAGTGTTCCCCTCTCTCCACACCAGCCGCAGGAGGAGCAGATGTCAGGGTTGAGATGGTGAAGAACTGGAAGGGAGGGAAGAATATTATGGAGGAGTTTGAATTGCGTATCCCCTTCCTTCTTTGAAGTGGGAAGCTGGTATATTTCTTTCCATTGAAAGGATTTTGAAAAATCAAAAAGTCCGGATTTATGCCAGTAGGTGATTGTATGAGGAGGATGTGAGTTAACTTGGTTGTTGAAGATTGCATATATATGTTTTGAATACGCAGAGAGTCCATTTGGACCAGTGGGAAGTGTGAAGTCCATAGGAGAATCTGGACGAGCGAAAAACTTCTGGAGGATTACCGGACGGACGCCGGTTACATTGAAGACAAAAGGAAAGGTATTGGATATACTCCGATGTAGATGTTGAATATCAAGATGAAGAAGTCGGAGAGAGGGTTGACGAAGGGCTCGGAGAGGAGGTTGAAAATCTCTGGCCTCTTTCCACATGCCGGTGTTCGAATTAACGAGGTGCTTGACAAGCGTGATTCCATGGGAAAGTAGTCGCGCAGGGAAGAGTACCTCATCATCAGCTTTATCGGTAAGAAGAGGACTATTAAGTGGAAGATTGAGAACATGGTTGATCGAATCAGAGGGTATTTCAACGCGAGCTCCGGACGCCGTCCAAGCACGCAAGAGCTCACCATAGAAGCAGGGGAGGCTAGTGTAGAATTTGGGGAAGGTGTGGGTAAGAAAAAGTTGGAAGTCGAGATTGAGGTTCATATATTTATGGAGATTGTGGCTTATCATGTTGTACGCGGGGTGTGGACAGAGATTGAGATATCGTTGGATAAGGGAGAGCCTGAAGGTGAGCACGCGTGCTTGGAGGCAGGCTAGACCTAAACCTCCCCTGTCAGGTTTACGATAAAGAATGGTTTTCTTAAGGAGGTGTCTTTTGTTGGACCAGACAAAATCGACGAGCATATCTTGGAGTTCACTTAGGAGGTTATCAGGGGGAGAGAGAACAGCTAAACAATGGAAAATTTTGGAGGCGGCAAGTTGGTTGGCGATAAGGACTTTGCCTTTGTATGAAAGGGTAGATGCAATGCCTTTCCAGCGGGAAAGTGTGTTGCAGAGTTTAGTTTTGCAAGCGTTCCAGTTTTGTTTTATGTAGTGATTAGTGTTGCCTAAGTGAACTCCAAGGAAGGGAAGTCCTTCATTGTTCCAACGGAAGTTCAGGGGCTCGTCGTTTCTTCCGGTCCATGACCCGACCCACAGCCCCTGTGATTTATGGTAATTGAGGCAAGCAGCAGAGGATTTAATGAAAAGTTGGTACACTTCATCAACAATTTTAAAACCGGAATCAATGGTGACAAAAATTGAAACATCGTCTGCGTAGGCCGAAACCTGCTGGTATTGATCGGTTCCGGGAAGAGGGAACCCATTGGTGCCTAAACGATTTCTTAGGGTGTTGAGTAGGGGCTCAATTGCGATGGAGTATAACAGTCCCGAGAGCGGACAGCCCTGACGAATACCTTTCTCTGCAGGGAAGGGGGCAGTGAGTGAACCACCAACCTTGATGAGGCTCTCGGCACCATTGTACAAAAGTTTGACATAGGAAATAAAGCGGTCACCAAACCCCATGGCTCTCATGGTATCAAATAAATAGCCGTGGTCAACATTATCAAAAGCTTTCCTCTGATCAAGGTTGAGCACGGCAAGGGGAGTATCGTTAAAATTGGAGCAGTTAATTATGTCTTTAATCAAAAGGATATTGTCGTAAATCGAGCGACCTGGGATGCAATATGATTGGTCATGGTGAACAATACATTCAATGTGTTGCTTGAGCCTATTTGCCAGCAACTTAGCAAAGATTTTATAGTCAGTATTGAGAATAGAGACAGGACGCCAATTAGCAATATCGGAGAGATCTCCCTTTTTTGGAATAAGGAGATAACAGCTCTTTAAAGGAATGGGGTAGGTTGCCGGAGGCAATAGCGTGGTTAAAAACAGACAATAAATCATTTTTTAGAAGAGGCCAGAAATGCTGGAAAAATTCACAAGACAGACCATCAAGGCCGGGTGCTTTGTTATTGCTGAGTTGCTTAACGGCAAGGTCAAGTTCCTCAGGAGTCAGAAGATTGTCGAGATCTTCCGAGTCCTGAGGGTCAAGCGAGGACAAATCCGAGAGAAGAGCGTCGCGGGCGCTCTCGTCAGTTGGGACATTATTGTATAGAGTACGGTAAAATTCGAGATTTAATTTCATCTGGATTCTCAGTAACCGTGCCGGATGGCAAGCGAATATTGGTCATGGTTTTAGATTTAGAGTGAGATTTTTCGAGCTGAAAAAAGTAGGACGAGCTTGTGTCGACCTCTGTGATGTGTTTGAAGCGCGACCTAACGAGAGCACCACGCGCCTCGTTTTTAAGTAAAATGTTTAAATGATTTTTCTGCTCATTGAGCACACGTATAGTTTCCGGTGTGAAGTCTGGCGCAGACTGAAGTTCGTCAATAGAGGCATTCATTTGACGAAAAAGTTCGCGCTTATCATGCGAGACTTTAGCCCCGTACATTTGAGAAAGGGATTTCAGTTGGGACTTGCCAAAATCCCACCAGGTACCAAGGTCAGAAAATTCGTTTTGTTTATTTCTCCAGTCAGTCCAAAAATGAGTGACAATATCCTTGTAAACATTATCTTCGAGCAGGGAGTTATTAAAGTGCCAATAGGCGCTCCCTATAGTGTCTTGAACGGGAAGTTTAATGACAAAAGAAACTGCTGAGTGATCAGACAGAGAGCAGGGATTGATGTTGCAGGAAAGAACGCTAGACATAAGATTAAATGGGACATAAAAACGGTCTAGCCTGGCTTCAGAAACACCACTCGGATTGCTTGGGTTATTTCTGAGCCAGGTAAACTTCTGTAATGAGGGGTTCCGTCTACGCCAGACATCGCACAAAGAAAGAAAATTAACAGTATCATTGAGAGCCACGGAGATTTTGTGCCGATGCTCAGTCGGCCTACACAGACGATCAATGGACGGATTAATTGTACAGTTAAAGTCACCACCGATTACAATGACACCGTCACTGCACTGACCACAGTGATTGAAAAGAGCGCGGATGACCTCCAGAGCCGTATAATCAGTTTGAGGAATAAGAACATTGTACAGGTGGTAGAAAGTATTGTTAAAGACAATCTTGTGATATAGAATATAACTTTCAAAAATAACTTTAGAGTCAGAAACATGGACGTTTGGGTTTTTAATGAGGGTTGTGACTCCCGACCCCCGGGCAGGGCTGGGGGAACAGTACGGAGTGTAAGGCCAGAGTTTCCAACAAGCACAATTTTCACTAAGGTCGTTGGTCTCTTGAAGGAAAACAACATCGGGGTTATTTTGAAGTCTTTCGATGTAAGTTTGGAAAGCGGCATTCCGGATGGAGGAGGAGCACCCCCCTGTGTTAAGTGTTAGCAGTGACAGTGTCATTGTTACAAAAAATACAAAATTCCTGAGTAAATAATCCATGGTTGGTGAAGTTACATATCGAGTTTTTTAATTAGCTTTGAAATCCTCTGCTGCATGCTTTTTCGCAGCAGGGGGCTGTTACGCAAGGGCTTCAGTTGCTTGACAAGCCCAGGTAGATTGGGAGTGAATTTTCGAGCAATGACTTCCGGTTTTCTTCTGGCTTTAACTGTGGAGAGGAACCTTATCAGTTCCACGTTAGAAAGGGGGCCCTTGCAAGTGTGTAAGGAGTCGGCGGTGAGGATCGCGTCATCATCAGTAGTCTGGGTGTCATCCAACAGGTCGGAGTCAGTGACAGTACCGTCTGCTGTGGAGGTAGGGGTGGAGACTGAGGGGGAGGCGGCACTGAGGGCCTGGGAAAGGGAGGGGGAAGAGATTTGCATTGGGGTAGTGATTTTCCGGGTTAATTTACGTGGCGGTGAGGGGGTGTTTAAGGGGACTAGGTTGGGGTTATAGTTTGGAGATTTGGGAGGGGACTGTTTCCTCTTTGATAAAACTTCAGAAAACAGTCTGGAAGGAGCGGGAGGGGAGCCCCAGATTGAGAGGTGAGGATCAGTTGATCTTTCCTTACCAGAGGAGGGCGAGGGGTGAGGGGATGGGTGAGGGGGTGGGACAGAGGATGGGACAAGGGAGGGTGAGGGGGAAGAGACGGGAGCCCCTCCACTTGCACTAGGCAAGGATGAAGCCTGAAAAGGGGAGGGGGGAGGAACCGACGAAAAAAAAGCAGAACTAGAGTTGTTGAGCTCAGGCATTGAGTCAGAGGGATTAACGGAATTGGGTAGCTTGTTCGAAACGACAGCTTTGGACTGTGTGGCACTCAAAGAGGCCGCCTTAGAAGAGGCAGGAAATTTGGGCGGACCTTCGGGGGGCCAAAATAGCTTAGTGGGGGCCTTCGTACTACTAATGGGGGCCGGTGGGGCAATGGATTGGGGGTTCTTAGGTGGGTGTTTGGGGTCTGATTTGTTTTTACCATGGATAAAAGTGGGAGGGGGGTTGAGGGGGTTGTGAGTGTCATTACTGGGTGCTTTACTGTTAGGTTTTTTGCAAGAGCGACTGATATGGCCGTATTCTCCACAGTTAAAGCATTTGACCGATTCGGTGGATAGGAAGACACGATAGTTAACTCCCGCAAATGTGAAGTTAATGTGATCCGGAGGGGTGACGTTATTATTGAAGAGTACCTGGACTTGTCTTCTGAAAGACATGATATGTGAAAGCTGATGCTTTTAAAACCAAGTGGTATGGGTCGGATCTGAGACACCACCTTGCAGAAACTTGAGATATGATGAACAAGGACATAATTAGGGATTTCCGGGTAAACATTAGAGAGAGTGAGACGAGTAGTAGGTTTGATAAGTGGAGTGAGTTCGAAAAAAGAGTCATCAAGTGTCAGACCGTGAGTAGTCGCGTCGATGACTGCCGCTCTCGAGCGTAGATAGATAGCTACTCGGCCATTGGAAATACGAGAGGCAGAAACGACTTCTTCGGGTGGTATTTGATTAACAAAGGCGTCAATGTATGTTTGAATGGAGATTTTATCAGAGGCTTTGAAAGCCACTCCATTGTTCCTGGTTACTGCACTGAAAGGCTCGTCACCGGGAACAGTTGTCTTCGGTGGGGCAGCCGTGTTCACGCTCGACTGCCCCTGAATGGATGTCTCTGCTTGACTGGCCATGAGGGCCAGCCTAGCTACAAATTAAGACAGGAAAGTGGGAAATTTTACTCACAAATATCATGAATTTAAAAACGCCAGACAAGGGGAGGTTAGCCTAGCCTAATCTATAAACAATTAACTACAAGTAGGTGAAAAAACTAGGACCGTACTAGGTCTATAAGCTACAAATAAACAACTTACTTCGGAGCTCGATTGAAATACGTGACACACGAAGAAGAAGAAGAAGAAGAAGATAACACTGATTAACAGCTCCCTAAATAGTGTTACGTTTCGGTAGACAATTAGTTCCTAATTCAAATGATAAAGCATGTTATTTTGTAAGTTTTTAACCTTCATATCGCTCTTGGAATATCCAATGGAATGTTCGTCAAATTTGACTTTGGGAATTAAGGGAAGTAAATTGTTACTTGCCGATAAAGATTCAAAGAACAGGGCATAATGTTTTTATTTAGGGAACTGTTAATGTGGAAAGTCCACTTTATAAAATATTTTAGTAAACTTAGACAAGAGTTGGAAAAGGCAAAAGAAACGCGTTGGTCATTTTTTACTCCCGCAACCACATACAATGTACAACGTACCCTTACACGACTTTTAGCCGCAGCCCTAATATCGACTGTGATATGTCAGAAGTGTTAAAAACAGGTATTTTTGACGTAGGTCCTCTTTGAAAAAGTTGCAATTTGTTTTGATACATATGTCTATTTTATGTTACCCATTGTTGTTGAGAAACCCTGGCGTCACATCATTATCAGTATTAGCCATGCATTGTATGGCTGACTCATTTAATTGCGAATGCCTGGGACCTGGTCAAGCATTACCGGTATACGAGACAATTAAATATAGAAGCAAGCAGGACGTTACTCACCCTGCTTTTCATCCACGAACGTGTCCATGTGCTGTGACAATAACACTGTGCAATTAGTTGGCCTACCTCTGCAACTAGCAGATTTCTTCGCAAGTCTATCAATATTTATAGTCTGTTTCATTGCAATGCTTACGCATGACAGCGTCTGCGGATTAGTACCGTAGCCTCCACCAAACAGTTTTCCGATTTTATAACTTATTTCTGACCCTGTGACCTTTGACTGTAACTTGAGGCCTCTGTCGCAGCCCCTAGCAAGTCTAGCAAAGTCTCGTCTGGTTGATTTGCCCCGTTGCTCATTATAGGCCTACGCACGTAGGCTTTCAGTACCTTAGACTCCACCAAAGCGTTCTCTGTTTTTAGAAATTGTTTCAGACCCCATGTCATTTTACCTTTAACCTCTGGGGCCGAGATTACCAAAGAGCACATTTTGCCCCAGGGGGACATATCTGCCGAGTAGTTTGAGCACCAGGGTTGCCGTAGATTTTGAGTTATGCTGTAATATGTGACCCGCTCTGGCAAAACCCGAAACTTCTTGGCATTTACCATAATGCGTAACAGCCATGAAAAGGTCAAAAACTGACCCCAGGGACCAGTTTTCATGTCACCATATATATAGAGCATTTTCTATAGATTTTGATGGAAAAAGAAAAATCCTGAAACGTTTTGGAAGGTCACTTTTGAAAATTGGGTCCAACAAGTTTAGGGTTTTGCCAGAGCCAGTCACATATTAGTACAGCTGCCTTTGGACAAGAAGATGAAAAAGAAAATATCCCCAAACGACAATATCTCTACCGTTTCACGGGCAGAGACAAACCATACCCATGAGTAGGAAAAAGATGTGAAAGATAACACAAAATCAAACTTAAAGCTACTATATACTATTTGTTGGTAATCTCAACAAACGTAATTGATAACTATACATGAAAAATACAATGGGGTTAAAAATGCTTTGCCGTGGCTTTTGTCGATCCCTCATAATATACTTGGTTAGGGCTATACTATTATTACTTTTAAGGCTGTTGGAAAAGGTCACCTGATTTCAATAATAAGTGGACGTAGCCTCGTTTTGGGTGTTTTTTGTGGGTTTTTTACTCAAATGTTTCAAAATGCTTAAAAATTTACTTGTATTTCCAATTCCACAAATCAAAATTATCCCACTCAATCATTTTCAAAATGGCAACCAAATTGTTTGGGAAACATTTAAGTCCATAAATTGTACCTTCTGAGGATTCCATCACTGGTTTGGGATTGTTTCGTTTATCAGAAAACACATAAGTATAAATACTGACCCCAAGTAGGTCTATAATGGAATTTATATAGTATTGCTGTGGTCGTCGATGTACAGTGATTATTCCAATCACAAAAATAACTAATTTGTTTCTTTCTGTGAATTCGGTAACCAACACTTCTTTGTAATTTAAGTTATTAACTATAAGTCAGAAACCCAATCAAAATATTTAATGCTGAAAAGTCTTTGAAATGGCGATTTCGAAAACACTTCAGAGGCGTTTTGAGTTTTTTCAAAACTGCTTGCTGGGGCTGAATTGTAACTTTGTGAAAACGGTGACCAACATGTGATAGTTTCAGTTTATTTCAATGTGTTTGAAATGGCATTCAGAATGGTTGTATTTATGTCAGTGTAAAATTGCCGACGTCATCATGACAGAAATTCGTTTTGGAAATTATTTCACTAATTTTAGCACATGTGACAAAAATATTTAAAGATATGTTTAATACAATCACCAATACGTTCTTATGTAAACCTGTGATTATTTATGTTGTTGATATTACAACTAGTGAACATGTCTATAAGCAAAGGAGAAGGAGATGTAGAGTTCCACCAAAACCCTTACCCAAACGCAGTTGTCCTCAGATAGGCAATTTTCTCTGCAAGTTGGCGGCCAGCACCCTTTGTGGTCGGTGCACCCCTGATGAGAGCTAACCCCTTGGTGTTTAACACATTGAGCCAGTTATACAACTGCCCGTCTTCTTGCAGGATTTTGTTGAACTCAAACGTAGGTATGTTTTTGTTCATCTCAGCCCCCCACATTTGCAGCTCGGGATTACTCATGACGTCTTCCTCCATGTCTGAGAATCGCTGGCGATTGAGCCATGAGGCGTCGAAGTTGCTGCGATGCTGATCAGGCCAGGTGACACTCAAAACCCTGCCATCGTCAAGGAGTGTCTCACTCAATGGTATCACATCAGGATCCAAATTAGTCAGAAGGAAGGCTCTTTGCCAGGAAGATGCGAGGAAGCAATCTGAACAGCGACAATTATCCCTCAGCCAAACATAAGGATAGGTACCCACGTAGCCGTTGTCTATACTCACACGATACCACTTAGCAGAATCGTCCCTATCAATGCTTACTAACTTGGATTTGGACGCCATGTTACCGCATACGCGTACTTAAAGCTTTCAGAATAATATGCCAACCAACAACGTTTACGTTGAAATATAATGCGACCTTACCGCTCAATATAATGTGTTCATGCACTGTGTGGATACAAATATATGGATCCGTCACACTCAATGTGTCTGACTGTGAGCCACATAAAAAAGGTCTCCCGTTTCTGGTCATAGGTCGGCTTTTGTTATTATTTTATTTATTTATTATTTTTTTGCCAACCAGTGAAATACGTCATACATGTATACGCTGCCTCTCTTAGCCACCATACTTTGTGTATGGGAAATTTGATTCTGATTCCAATAACCGCGTATACATCTATCACTTAAAAAGAAACAAATACAGAAATTAAATAAATAATTGTTTTTTAAAACGCGTCACCGCATCGATTTTGAAGCCGACGTAGGACCAAAAACCGGAAACCTTTTCTTGGTTTGTGGCCCAATATTCAATCTGATATACAATAACTAAAAGCATATACCGTCAAAAGTACCGCAGCAAAACAAGAGGCACATTCCTGCTTCATCGTTATGTATAGTATTGTACATATAGTCACTAAGAATGAATTGATGTTTTAAATTAACTACATTAATAGTTCAGCAACCAACTTTAAAAGAAATAAGTTGTTTTAATTACCACTAGGCTTTATTTTAAAGGTAACATACATCTTTGGTTTAGAACCAGATTATGAAATTTACGAATTATTATCGAAACATTTTCTTGGCTCGAACACAAATTAATCATCGAGAGAAATATTTCGTCCGAAGTGCTTTCATCTCACTGAGAGAAAGCAGGGACTGCTATTTCGAATTTACAAAAAACATGCCCTCCGGCAACGTTTTGTGAAACATGACAGCAGAAAAAATATAGGTCAGAAAACGTGAGCACCTATATTTTGATGAAATTCGTTGTTGGAAGAAAAGGTACCCGTCGAATATCCTTTGCTGCTACGCGGAACACCCTTGTACCCTTATAATGGTATGCAGCCGACATTGTTAGACATAAGAGGCATAAAGGTTAAATGTAATAACAAATGTACTATTATTGTGCACATTTTACGCTTCTGCTAGGTTTCTTCCCCCATCATATTCATCAGAAAACATGGCATCCAAGTCCACTTTAAGGCTGAATGGAGTTGTTACCCAGGGTACTTGCCAATCATGCACGGATTACCGCACGGGCAAACTGGGCACGTGCCCCGGGCCCAGGAGCCAATAGGGGCCCTTGGTTTTCCCCCAAAAAAGAAAAAAGCATAGTACTAGTAGTATTATGCGCGTGTATGGGCCCGTGGTGAATTTGTGCCCAGGGCCTGTGCTCATGATGATCCGTCCATGTTGCCAATAGTATCCAGACAACCATAAACGTCATCTAATACGTGTCCAGGATTGAAAATTCTCCCCTAAACGTACCCAGGTTACGAAATCTCGCGAGAGATAAATTCCAGCCCAGAATTACGTTATTTATATGTGCAGCCACATTGAAAGCATTGAAAACTGTTTGTTCAATATTGACAGCCCCCTCCCAAAATCGATCGCAATATTTGTCAGTGAACGATTTCCCCTGTATCGAATCGCAAAATGCGACGTAATTTGGACAATCTGCTACGGAATTTCAAACAATACATCGCAGATTTTGCGATACAAATTGCAACAGATTTGTTCACTATTGCGGTTTAATAATAAACATTTTTGAAATTATATTCACAAACCTTTCGCGTCGCTTGTGTCCTTCAGCAACACACTAAATCGGATGAGACGTTAGTTATTTAAGTAAAGCACGTAAAATAACCCGGAACATTAATCGACGATGAGTAGGGGTAATTAACCCTGTGTTCCGTGTTAACACAGCAAAATAACACCCTTGTCTACAGGTTTCTTCAGGCTTCCAAAATATTAGTTCAGATGGAAAACCTTTCTGTAATTCACTGCTGTGGAGGATATTTTTCCAGGAAAATAAAATACAAAATTTTCAATTAAAATGACCACCACTAAACATCATTATTACAAAACCAGCAAACATTTTAAAATAACAATTACAGGAAACGATTATAAAGAAATCTGTTCAATTGGACTCGGTGGAGGGCAAGTGGAGGGATTTTTAACACAAGCTGGAAGTAGAGTTTCGCCTTTCATCGTACGCCTTTCATTTAAGTCAGTATGTGGGTTAAAATCCCAGCCTGGCCGATCATGTTGCTTGTGTACTTGAGCAAGACATTTAATCGGATATGACGTTAGGTCTCGTGTACTAGTAGGGGGTATTATTTCACTTTTTTGACTTTTGTTATATTCTGCCCCCTCAAAACATTATTAGGCCTATTAGACACGAGACTAAATCATTAAAATAAAAAGTTTATATTTTTAACCCCCCTGTACATTCCCCTTGAAAGTTTTGGATGAAGGGCGCCCTCTGTTGTCAGTTCAACCTGAAGAAGAAACGAAACATTTATTTCATGTCAGCATCATAATAAGGAAATTTACATTATTAGTTAAGTACATAATTTATACAAAATAATAAAAAATAAATTTTATAATGTTGACATGTAGGGGAAATGGGGAAGCAGAGCTTTTGTACTCTTCCCTATGGACAGACAGAACACTCAATATGACATAATACAAAGAAACAAAGACAGGACAAACAACAAGAAACATGAGTAAGATCGGATGTAGTTTCAACTTTAAAGATCTCTACACATAAGATTCTAAAATGCTACTTTTAAGTTTTTTGGCAAAAGATGCCAGTGAAACAGTTTGTCTTAAGTCATTATTTAAGATTGTTCCAATACAAAAGACCACTCTGTAAAAGGCTATTTTTGAGTGAGTTGTCCTGCTAAAATTAACATAAAAATATCCTTTTGATGAACTACGAGTCTTGTATGAGTGAACAGAAGCAGTTAATGTAAATCACGATTGAAAACTAGGAGGTAATAAGTTGTGAGTATATTTAAACATAAATTTCCCCAAGTTAAGATAACAGATGTCTCTCAGTTTAAGATCACGGAACCCAACATTGTTTACAATGCGAACTTTTTGTAGAATAAATAGCCTGTTACAGAGTGTAGTGGATCCACAACAAGGTAAGAAATGAATAATTCAAATAAGGAGACTTGAAAGAACAGTTAGATAAAGGAAGGTTGTTGGCTAGGCTGCTGCCAACATTAACAACGTAATAATTAAAGGCTTCAGCAATCTCAATATCCTTGTAATTTTTTACACCATCATGTATAAAATAAGAAGGGTTAGTTTTAGGCTTTGATTTATTCAAAAGATTATTAATTTGTTTCCAAGTACCTTTAATATTGTTTTTTTACCTGTGTAAATTTCCTGTCTAGATAACTCTTTTTGGCAGTTTTTATAAAACGAGTGAGCATATTTTTAAATTTGTATAGGCCTATACATGCTTATTTTGAGAAATAAGATTCTGAAGAAACTTTTTGTACAAATGATTTTTTCTTCTAATGGATTTGTAAATACCTTCAGTTAACCATGGTGACTTATTGGTATTAATACGACATTTAACTTCACACTGTGGGAAATTGTTATCATAAAGGAGAAGAACTTGATCTAAAAAATGTTCATAAGTATCACTAAGGTTATCAGAAGAGTTAATGAAATTCCAATTTGTCTCATTAAGGTCTTTGATGAAATGTTGAATATTAGCATCACTAAAAACGCGTTTAATATAATTATGTTGAGCTGTATTGATTATTTTTGAGATTGCGGCTCTTTACAATAACAAATACAGGAAGATGGCCACTGGTAGTTAGTATACCACTGGTATGGTCAGATAATTCATTTTTAAACATATTGTCAATCAGGGTTGAACTCTCAGCTGTTATTATGGTAGATTTGTTAATTAATGGATAACATAAATTGGAAGACAACATTTCTATAAAGTCTCTGACATTCTTATCAAATTCTTGATGTAATAAATTTATATTAAAATCACCCATGACATAAAATTTCTTATTTTCATTATTAACACAATTCGGTATATCATTGAAGGTTCTCACAAAAGTTTGTACGTGATGTGTCAGGTTTATAAATAATTCCTACAATGATATTAGTTGACGAAGTATTCTCAATCTCGATAAAGCAACACTCAAAGTCAATAATATTGGTACACATGTCATCATGAATCTTATATGATAAATTATCTTTAGTAAAAAGTGCTACAACACCCCCTCTTCTATTTTTTCTACAAAACCTTCTGTTGAATAGCCATTTAATTTAACCAGAGGATCATTTATATCTTTTAACCAGCAGGTTTCAGAAATACCAATAACTGAAAAATCATTACCCAGTAGATTAATGTAACTTGGAGTTAACATCACTGGAAAATATGTAAAACGTGTAGCTTTGCATGGTGAAGAGGATAAGTAAGACTAATTGCGGTGACACCATGTGAAATTCTCTATTGAGTAGTAATCCTCACTGTGAACCTCATGGGATCCTCACTGTGATCCGCATGGGATACTCACTATGTTCAGTTACTTTACCATTAGTAGGGATCCTCACTGTGATCCGCATGGGATCCTCACTATGATCTGTATGGGATCCTGACTGTGATCTGCATGGGTTCCTGACTGTGATCTGCATGGGATCCTCACTGTGAACCTCATGGGATCCTCACTGTGATCCGCATGGGATCCTCACTGTGATCTGTATGGGATCCTGACTGTGATCTGCATGGGTTCCTGACTGTGATCTGCATGGGATCCTCACTGTGAACCTCATGGGATCCTCACTGTGATCCGCATGGGATCCTGACTGTGATCTGTATGGGATCCTGACTGTGATCTATATGGGATCCTGACTGTGATATACATGGGATCCTCACTATGATCCATATAGGATCCTCACTGTGATCTGTAGTGGAGTGTCGTGGCCGAGCGGTCTAGCGCACCGAATTCAAGTTCTGGTGTTGCCAGCAGCAGGATGTGGGTTCGAGCCCCGGTCGTGACACTTGTGTCCTTGAGCAAGGTACTTAACCATAATTGCTTCGTCCTTCGGATGGGACGTAAAGCCGTAGGTCCCGTGTGTTGTGTAATGCACGTAAAAGAACCCGGGATACTTATCGTGTTTCTGGTTTAGCGCCTCGGAATAGGCAACTAGATTGATGTGCGCTTTATAAATTCAGATTGGATTGGATTGGATTGGATCCTCATTGTGATCTGTATGGAATCCTAACTGTGGTACACATGGGTTATTCACCATGATACACATATTTTATAAGTATGTATTGTTGTTACGTATTCACCATAGAAAACGTTTTTCCTGTGTCCAGTTACTTTAGCATTAGTAGAGATCATCACTGTGATCTCCATGGGATCCTCACAGTGATACAAACGAGATCCAGAGCTGCAGTCACTGGCTTAGAAGCTGTGATCCACCTGCCTTAGAAGCCTATCATGCTACCCCTGCCATATGTAAAGACGAACATTACCGTACACACATCCGTGTAATACTGCGGGACATATGTACTGTACATGTACACTGTACACATAAATTGTATAGCCTATGTACGATGCCGTATTCAGTTGTATAATAGTTGTATAATTAAGTTGTATCATGGTTGTATACTGTGAGAATGGTGTAAATTTTCACGTATTTTCACACACAATAATGCCATACCTTAACTTGTAGGAAGTTTGATATCTTGAGAGATGATGACTTGAGGGAAGGAACGTTTGTGGCCCAATGTCATGTGAAAAAGAAAAACAATTCTAGGAAATTATTCTTTCCGCGTGGCTGACGGTCTTTCTGTATGTACCTGAAACACTTAGTAGTTATGCATTGGAGAGACGTTCCATTTGACGTGTTCCGGCGTTTCCTGACGTGACCGCGAATGCCAGACCGCGCCTCACCAGAATCTGACATGACTATACTTCTGAACTTCTTACAAACAAAATGATAATATTTTGACTTAGTATTCACCGTGAAGCTAGATCAGACAAAATGCTCTGGATAAATAACCTTTCTATGCATTTTTAAGAACAAAAAGGATAGATATTGTAGTTGCGAGTTCGCCATCATTCCAAGTTTTTGTCGCAAAATAGTTAATTTTTATTACGTGAAATTCAACTTTCTATTTTTTTGTGAAAGAAATGTTATATATTTCACTTTCTTTAAGATCATAAACAAATATTAAGAATTTATCTCTTTTTTTGGTTCTGGGGATGCGATTTATACATAATTTCAAATGATCCCAACCTGTAACTTGCAGTTCAATCAGGTGGTTGCATTCATATTTTACCATTTTATTGTATGTGATGTGATTGTTCACTGTGCCAAATTTTGTGAAATTCTGACTCATGTTTTCGAGATAGGAAAAGTTAATTACATTAACATGCCGCTAGAGGGCGGTTTTCAGGAGCGGATCCAGGATTTTAAGAAAGTGGGGGCGCAAACTTTGAGGGCTAATTTCAAAGTTGAAAAATGCGAGTGCGTAGCGCGAGGCCCTATACAAGGTATTTATTATTATTAATATTGTTTATGACTCGGCAAAAATAAGGGGGGCGCGCGCCCGTTGCGCACCCCACTAAATCCACCACTGGTTTTAGCACTGATGACATCACCAACAACATTTTAAAAGGTCTGAACTCACTTATTATAACTATACTAATTTCGTTTCCCAAGGTCAAATCAAATTTGTGTTATGATTTTTGGTAATTTGAACTTTCTGTTTGGACCGAAAGTAATTAACTCGGTCTTGAGTAATACAAAGACTCATGTAATGTTTGTAGCATCAAGCATGAAGGAAAGTCAATTAATAATTCTACGGATATTGCCAACAATTTCAGTGATCATTTTGTAGGTCCTAACCTGGCTAGTAATAGCCCAGAAAGAAGTACCTCATCTTCTTTTACTGAATTTCTTGCACATTTCAATCCAAATTCCTTCATTGCTTTGACCAGTTAGTAAAAGCACGCATGAAATGTTGGATATTGTAAATAGTTTTCATAATAAGAATAGCTCTGGTCATGACTTTACAAAAAAATGTGTTTAACTGATTAAATTCCTGCCATCTGTAAACCTCATGTATGTAATTTATCATTAAGATCTGGTGTTGTTCCTCGCTAAGGTTATTCCAGAATTCAAGAGTAAACTTTCTAAATGTGTTAGTAACTAGAAAAAATGTATTTATACTGGTATTATAATTTGTTTTTAAAATAAAAAATGTTCTTGTTATAACTGTTGATCAAAGCCTCTCCTTCTCAGCCCATCTGAAGAAATCTGCTGCTAAAACACATAGCCAAAACTACTCCCATAACATCAACCTGGGGCGTTACCAATACGCACCTTCACCCCTACATAAGTGAACCCTCAAAAACCACCGGGCCACCAACACCCGCCACTTCCAACGCAAAATAGACACAGACTTCTGTCCCTGTGGCATATCGCAAACTCTAAAGCATCTGGTAGAAGATTGTGAGATGTTCAGGTCGCTAGGAATTAATGAGCTGGACGATGATACAATCAAATGTGATGATGGAAACTTCATGCGAACGACGACGACGGCACTTATTAAGTGATTTTATAGCGGTAGTTTTATTATGACAAACTATAGTTTATATAAACATGATAAATGCAAGTTATTCAGACTAAGTAATACCGAACAACGAGGAAGGGAAAAGACAGGCCATACGGCAACTACCGTGAGCGTGGACCTTACTACGCCTAGGGACGAGCAACCCGATGTGGATTGTCGGCAAAACGGCGACGAGGATTTTGAGACCTTCGTCCGGTCTACCCTCTCCAAAATTGTGGACGGTCAGCGGCAGCTAGAAATTAAACTTGCGGCCTCTATTGAATTTAACAGTGAGAGAATCGCCGAGCTTGAGACGTCCAAAGACGCCCTTCAAAAATCACTCAACACCGTGACTACGGAGGTTGCCACCATGAAGGTTCAACTGGCTAGGCTGAACAGTGACATAAATAAGCAGGAGCGTTTTAGCCGCCGGAACAATTTTCGAGTGGTCGGAGTACAGAGGTCAGCAAACAAAAACTGTGTCGATAAAGTCGCGGACATTCTCCGTACCCATTTCGGCTGGGAATCTCCTCGGCATATCGAACGGGCTCACCGGGACGGAAAGGACTTCGATGGTAGGCCAGCACATATCTTAGTAAAACTTTTGTCTTACCAAGATAAAGTGAGAGTCATGAAAAAATGCAGGCAGGTTCTCAAGGGGTTACAGATATTCATAATGGATGATCTCACAACACAAGATTGGAAGGAAAAGAAGACCTGGAAAATTGAAGTACAGAACTTATACGAACGTGGTATCAAGCCTCGTTTCTTCGCAGGCCGTTGGAGGCACGGCAATGGTGAGGCCTACAAGTTCAATGACAATTAAAGGAGTTCCTAATTTACAATGTGACTTTTTTCGAGCTTTTGGGTGTCTGCACATTTATATCTCGATTTATGTAGCTTTTTGCTCATCTTTTACAACCTTGAGTTGGGCACGGGTGTTTTCTTCTTAATTTACTTTCATTCTCCTTATCCTCTTCTGTATTCTTAGGAGGCTTTTTTGACTGGATTTATTGGGTTTCTTTTAGAGGGGTTGTGGTTTTTCTTGTTTTTTTTATTATCTTGGATCCATCTGGGTAGTCTCCCTAGATGGCGGGGTGGGGGCTCTCTTTGGATGTGGTTTGGGTTGTAGGCTTGGGATTATTACATGCAAAACCCCGGGATAGTTATTTTGTGTGCCTTACTACTATCATGGTTCTTATTAAAATCTCTGGTTTCCAGTACAGAAAGTATCTAGATAATATATCTTGTTCATTCATCGAAAAGTATTTAATGTGTTTGCTTATAAAAAGGGTTCCTTTTTACCCCGTCTTTTCTATAGATAAATATGTCTAATAGTAATAGTAATCTCTCTATAGCCTCGATGAACTGCCGAGGTTTGGGCAATTTGGCCACTGAAACGTAGAGATGTTTTTCATTTCCTTAAATCAAAAAACTATTCCATTTATTGTTTGCAGGATGTTCATTTTGATAAGGACATGGAAGACATTGTCAAGAATGAATGGGGATTAGAATGTTACTTTAGTTCCTTTAAGACTAATTCTCGAGGGGTGGTCATTTTATTTAAAGATGGACTACAACGAGAACTCTCACATTAAATTGACTATCGAACCTTGTTTATGTTGTGTTCAGGTAACAATTTATTGTTGTGGTCATGTTTTTCTCTTTATAATTTTGTTGCAATTTGACCGAAAAAATTAGACCCCGCTTCTTCGATTTTAGAAATTTCCCGCCCTGCACTGGTTCCCGACAAAGACCCATTGAAAATCCACTATGAAATCCACGATATAGTACCAGCGGACTTGTAAACCAGCGAAAAGGGATGACGTATAACCCATGAGCACCCGAGAGTAAACAGAAGACACCATGTTACTTCCGTGTATATTATACATGCGTTTTCATGCGTCAGCAGAGGCATGAAGTTTTTATGAAGCTTTTTTTCGACGTTGTTGTCTAACAGTTATAATGCCGACTTCATGTGTTGTTGGTGGATGCACTAGAAATAGTATTAAGAATCCAGAGACTCATTTTTTTCAATTTCCGCGGGATCCTGCGATATCAAATGAATGGGTGAAGTTCGTGAATAATACACGAAAGGATTTCACCTTCATGCCAAAATTCCTGGATCCGCCCCTGCTGATATTTGCCTGTTTTTATCACTTTATCTGGCTCCCATGTATTTAATCTTGTATAATCTTTGCTATTGTTACTTTATGTTATTTTATTATATTTAAAGGGCCTGGGAGCATTTTATTCAAATGGATTTGGTGCTATATACATGTCTTTTATATTTTTTATTAATATTTGATTGAAGGCAGAATGACATGGCCTGTACACATTTATTGTTATTCTATTATTGTATTTTACAATTTATTGCCACTGTACACTCAGAACAAGTTTTAAGTTTTATAGGCAGAAGTACACGAGATTTACCAACATGAGATTTACAATATTAGTTTTTGTCACACTTCTCCTTTTGTGATGCAAAGCCAAAACCTAATTGAATTAGCTTTTAATCCAAGAAAATCTGAACCTGCTCAGCAGTAGAGTTATGCTGATTGTAAGTTTTTTCCTGGGAAAAGAGCAGCAAGTGTGAAACGAATTTCAAAGGATTTCCAGTTCGGTTTAACAGAACAATGGCCAAGTTCCAAACAAGTATGTACAGGATTTTGATTAAGTTGTTTTCGTCATCAAGAGGCAACTTTTTTAATTTTGATATTTTAACCTAAAAAATAAACTCAGTTGTTGGTTGCAAATACATACATATTTTGTCTTGTCATTTATTCGAAAGTACTAAGGTCTTGTAAAATTTTCAGTTCTTGGCATCTTTCTGCCATACCGAATTTGTAATGTTTTTACCATAGTGTATTGTTGGCAACATAAAACAAGTTTATTTCACATTAGTGCTAAATTAATCAACTTCTCCCCCCCCCCCCCCGAAAAGACACAAAATGAAATACACACGTAATTGATTCTGCCATTGATCATGGTTTATGAACGCACAAAATAATTTGTAACTCCCTCCAGATCATTATAACTAGGGAAGAATGTTACCAATTTAAAAAATAAAACAAAGCAAATCGGCCTAATCCAGTGGTGGATACGAAAATCCTTTGTACTGTCCATTAGGGTTTGGGAACGTCCTGCGGATTGCGTCCATTACACATGATGGCAGTGGCACCCGGTTGAAACGGCCAAGATAACCCCAACACCACCTCACCACTTGCCGATATGCAACATGGCGATATTTTCTGTAAAACAAAACAAAAAAATCAGACAAAATTATAAACATAAGATTTGTGATTTGCATGGTGGAGTATCGATATTGTTTACGTTAACACCATGTGAAACTGAAATGCTATAAAACTATAACCATACCAAAAGGCAATCATGATCCAAAGTAAACAATTACGTACATGTAATGCATGTACAATAAGATACAGATGCACGTGGGTCAACCAAGGTCATATTCAGTTGTGTGCGGTTACTCTGAAGTAAACACCGGTGCTCATTCTGGTCAATCAAAAGTAATCTGCTTGATATGCAGATCATTCAAAACTGACATTGCTCTAAAATATTAATTGAAATTGATGGTACATTGGCTTTGTACATTCAGTCAACACTCAAATCACTTACTGGTCAAGCGTTCCTTCAACTGCATCTCTGAAGATACGCTGTTGCAAGCACTCCTGGGTGGAGGCAGATCGCATCAAACCAATCATGGATGGTAAGGCACTGGTTGGGATCATCCACGTTGATGTCCAGCTGCCGCATCATGTTCTCTGTCTTCTCAACTTCTTTGCAACATATACAGTTTGCGAGCAAAGGCTGAAGAACACAATGTCCACACGAACACCTATTACAAAAAAAACAAGTTTGGAAAATATAATTTTGTCATTGGGGTTGCACTACTTAAAAATTGATCTTGAAATACATCCCCCATGAACTGATCAAGGACAGGTACATCACGAAGGAATACATTTTTCCATGGGCAGATCAAACATTTTTATTGTGCAGGGGCTACAACCTTTGATTTGAAGGGAAAGACTAAATGTCAATTATGCTTAAAGCATGATGGTAAAAGATCATGATTTTATTTGAATTTTGAGCAGTGATTACTTTCCCATCATGTCTTCATAAATACTGGCTAATATTGCCAACATATCATAAAACGCAAGACATAGTAATTACCCCCAAATTTCCACTGTACATGTATTGTACACATGTACAATTGTACACATGTACATGTACTACTACATTATGTACCTTGGGTCTCCATCATGTTCGTTCATGTTTTTGTCAAGTATAGCCTACAACTATTTTTGTACAGCAGAAACGAATTGATCAAACGAAGCATCATTCAGTATTTCATTCATGAATCATTTTGTGGGCTTACCAGTCTGTGTTTAGCCGTCTATCATCAGGATTTGGTTCGTCGTCTTCGGCCTGACGATCACCGTCACCGGGCTGGTCAACTGCAGGCGCCGCAAGTGGCTCGAACCGGTATGGTTCAGCGCCACGTACTTCGACTTGTTCGTCATCGTCTTCGCCTTCTCTCTCGTCTGGGAGCTCCCTCATCGCTACAGCTGACATCACTATCCTCAGAAGTGCCTATATGAAACACCTCTTCCTCATCTATACTGTGATCTTCCCAATATTCGCTGCTATCGGACATTTTCGCTGTTTTTCGGTCTAGAAGATGTCGCTTGTCCGCTGTTGTTCCGCATTGCATGTATGGTAAATGCATACAGTACACACGATCGACTGTTGTGCGTGGGACGGGTAACAAAGCGTCATGGGTGCTACGTCACACACGAAGTATGAATTATTCATGAGTTGAGGGCTTTTGGTGAAACTGGGCTTTTCTGGGTCGTAGAACGCCGATCAAATTGAGTTTTTTTTTGCATGAAGGAACAAGTTTTATTGAATAATAATAATATGTTAGTAATCATTACACATTTCTCGAACGAAAACAGCAATACAGCACTTATCATTATTCCGTTGTAGTCCATCTTTAATAATAATTTCGAGTATAGTATCAAGAACGTAAAGACCGATGAAAATGGTAATATGCTTGTACTTGACTTGAAACTTGGTGATTATAGTACTACTCTTATTAATTTGTATGGTCCAAATACAGACGATCCTAATTTCTATAATGAGATTGCTACCATCCTGAATGATATTGACAATACTCATAGTATATTATGTGGCGATTGGAACTTAATTTTGAATAATTTACTTGACTGTGTCAATTATACTAGTACAAATAATCCCCTGGCTAGAAAAAGAGTTCTGGAGATGTGCAATGATTTTGATTTGGTTCATGTATGGCGTATTCAGAACCCAAAAATTCGTAGATTTACATGGAGACAACACCGTACTTTAAAACAGTCGAGGTTGGATTTT
Organism: Zoroaster sp. YZ-2022; assembly: GCA_029582265.1. NCBI lineage: Eukaryota > Metazoa > Echinodermata > Asteroidea > Forcipulatida > Zoroasteridae > Zoroaster > Zoroaster sp. YZ-2022. Next base: position 12,732,245 of record CM055823.1, read on the forward strand.
TTCTAATTTCTTCTGAACTTCAAACCAAGTTAGTGAGTTGTGACATTAAACCAGGTTATAGAACGGATCACTCAATCATTGATATAACGCTTGACTTGACTAAAATAGAACGGGGCAGTGGTTATTGGAAATTTAATAATTTTTGGTTGACTGATAATAACTACCCAGATTTAGTGAGAAAGGTTATTACTGATTTAGTGGAGGAATATGCAGTGTCTCCTTATTTACCTTCCAATCTCAAGAGCATTCATCCGAAAGACATTTATTTTACTATTAACGATCAGACTTTTTGAGATGCTTCTTATGAGAATTAGATCTAAAACAATCTCCTATTCCATATAGAAAAAGAAAGAGGTTAATAAACTAGAGGTTTCTCTGGAAAAGGAGATTAATATTTTCTCTAATAAAGTGGCCGAAGGAGATCTTGAGTCAGTCGATCTTTTAAGTGTTAAACAGGTCGATCTTGTGGATCTCCGTAAATCCAAAATGGATGGGGTGTTAATTAGATCAAGAACACGATGCATGGAATGCAGGGAAAAACCATCAAAGTATTTTTTGAATATGGAGAAACGTGGTTTTGTTAGTAAATCTATCAATTCTGTTGTTAGTAATGTAAATTCCAGGTTGATTACATCCGATGAAATTCTTTCCGAGGCCAGGAATGTTTACAAATCTTTGTATTCCCATCGGAATGTTAATGATCTTGTTGATTTAAACTCTATTTTTAAGAAAGCAGGCAGCCCAATTCTTTCAGATACAATGCGGGACAACCTGGAAGGCCCTTTGTCGTATGTCGAGCTTATGCAAGCTTTAAAAAAACAGTAAGAATTGTAAATCCCCAGGTTCTGGTGGTTTTTGTTTCGAATTTTACAAATTTTTCTCGTCTGATTTATCCTGGTTTTTGCTACGTTCACTCAACTTTGCATATTTATCGGGCCAGTTATCAGTCACTCAGAAATATGGTATTATCGCTTTGTTGCCAAAAGGGGATAAACCCCGTCAGTTTTTGAAAATTTGGCGTCCTATCTCGCTCCTTAGCACATCTTATAAACTGGCGTCTGCATGTTATCGCTGAAAGATTGAAATTTTTTCTGCCTCATATTATTAACGAGCGCCAAAAGGGATTTATGGCGGGTCGTTTTATAGGTGAAAATATTCGTCTAATGTATGATTTACTTGATATTACTGATTCGGATAACATTCCTGGTCTATTAATTTCTATTGATTTTGAAAAAGCGTTTGACTCAGTTTCACATGAGTTTATCCTTAATATCTTGGATAAATTTTACTTTGGTCCATCTATAAAAAAAAAATGGATCAAATATTTTTACAACCAGGCCTCTTCTTCGATCCTAGTTAACGGTTTCCACTCAGAATCCTTTAAAATAGAGAGGGTTAGACACAAGGTGACGGTCTTAGCCCGTATTTATTTCTTTTGTGTGTAGAGGTTCTTGCAGTGATGGTATGTAAAGATTTAAAGGGTATTAAGGTAGCCGGTAAAGAGTTTCGATTATCTCAGTATGCTGGTTTTATTTCATGATGGTTCTGAAAAATCTATGCAGGCTGCATTTAACATTCTCGATTTGTTTGCAAATATGTCAGGACTTAAAGTTAATGTTGATAAAACGAACGTGGTTTGGATTGGTTCAAAGAAAGGTAGTGTGGACAAAGTATGTGAGGAGATCAATGCCCACTGGGTGGAGCCTTTGGAGACCTTTAAAATACTTGGTATTGAGTTTTCCACAGATCTACATTCCATGGTTTTACTTAATTATAGTAAGATAATGTATTTATTACGTAATCTGATAACGAGATGGTCTAAACGGAATCTTACAGTTCTTGGCAGAATTACTGTTGTCAAATCTTTACTTCTATCTAATCTTATTTTAACTATTCCTGATCCGCCTATCAATACTGTCAATGATTTGAATTCAATGTTTTTCAAATTCATTTGGAGGGGTAATGACCGGGTTAGTAGAAATCAAATGGTTGAAGATTACAGCCAAGTAGGGCTACGTATGGTATATATTAGAGATTACATGAACGCCCTTAAAATCACTTGGCTCCGCAGACTTCTCGTATCTGACAATAGTTGCGGTTGGGTTTTCTTATACCATAAGATCATGGATATTTCTGGAATGTTTCCTTTGGGAGGGGGATCTTTGAAATTGCTTTGTACCCGTAAGAATGGGAACCTTTTTGGAGGGATGTTTTTACATCCTGGTCAAAATTCACCCTGGCGCATACTCCGGTGACTGCTGAAGACGTTTTGTCAAACACTCTGTGGCACAATGATAAAATTAAAGTGTGTAAAAAATGTATCTATTATAAACATTGGGAGTCGGCAGGAGTCAAATATATTTTCGATCTTTTGAATGACAACGGTAAATTTCTGTCTTTTCAGGATTTCAGGAATAAGTTTAACATTAGAACTAATTTCTTGCAATACGGATGTGTGATCAGGGATATCAAGTCTGCTTTTCCAAATATATTCCCTTTAAACAAATGCACTATTCAATGTCCTTTTATTCCCTTTAATTTCAAAATTCTTTTGAGGGATAAAAAAGGTTCGAGCAGAATTTTTAAAGTCCTGACCTCCTCCAGGAAAGTATCTTATACATTCATTTCTAAGTGGAACAATAAGTTGCAAACAGACTATAGTTTTTCTAAATGGTCGACAGTCTTTAATATTCCCTTCAATTGTACAATAGATACTAGGTTGAGATGGTTCCAGTATAGACTAACACACAGGATTTTAGGTACGAATTATTTTCTTTTCAAAATTAACAAGTTAAACACGAATTTATGTACCTTCTGTAACAATGAAGAGGAAACTCTTATCCATCTGTTTTGCTCATGTGACTCAACAATTTCCTTTTATACTGATAAACTAATTTTAACATCATCATAGACAATGAAGTATTCTTGTTATTAATTTGTCGTTTCCATATTTATAAGAGGAAAATGACCAAGGAAAAAACATCTCTTTAAATTTTCAAAAAAGATCTTAAGAATTATTACTCTATGGAAAAATTTATGTACAATTGTAAAGATAACACGGCGAATTTTTACCGTAAATGGGATTTCTTCTCTGTACTTTGCCAAGACCAATAAATATTAATTACCTGTAGCGTTTAAATGTTTAAATGATTGATTTTGAACTGTTGATAATAAATGCCTATCCCCCGGGATTAAACCCAAAAAAACCACAAAAAACTAGAGATTGGTGTTTGTATTAACAAACACTAGGTGTTCGGGACGATGTAAAGGTCAAATTGGGGTCAACTTTGTTTAAATATATTTTGACAATTAACGATCTGTACAATGGTGCAAAGATTGTGAATTTACCTCTTGTGGATGATTTGTGTTAATATTAAACTTTGACTTCCGGTTTGGACAGGCAGTAATGTCAAATTGGGGTCACCTTTGTGTAAATATTTTTCGACAATTAACAATCTATACAATGGTGCAAAAATGTCAATTTACCTCTTGTGGTTGTTGAGATATGATTTTTTTTAAATATTAAACTTTGACTTCCGGTTTGGACAGGAAGTAAAGGTCAAATTGGGGTCACCTTTAAAAAAATATTTTTTGACAAGTAACGCTCTGTACAACGGTGCAAAAATTGTGAATTTACCTCTTGTGGTTGTTGAGACACGATTTTTGTTAATATTAAACTTTGACTTCCGGTTTGGACAGGAAGTAAAGGTCAAATTGGGTCACCTTTGTGTAAAATTGTTTTGACAATTAACGATCTGTACAATGGTGCAAAAACTGTGAATTTACCTGTTGTAGTTGTTGAGATATGTTTTTTTTTTTATATTAAACTTTGACTTCCGGTTTGGACAGGAAGTAAGGTCAAATTGGGGTCAATAAGAGGCTTCGTGTAATTTACACATTTTGCAAAATGTAAAGTTGACAATGCACTAGAATGAATTTTGGAAAATGTGTACTTAAGGTGACGTAAAGTGCCACACGTTGTCGTCATCATGACATCAATTCTTCTCGATCTGTTGAGTGATTATTGTACTATCTTCTTTTAAAGATTGTATATAATTTACAAAAATTCGAAGGTTCGAATAATATAAAAGTTGTTATCCACAACCTTACATGACTTCAAATTATAAGAACATGACGATGCATTTTTCTTGTGATGATATTAAAATACGGGCTAGGCCTACTTTTATGGCTCATGAAAATTCATCAAAAAATTTAGGTGTATATGAAAATGTGCTACTCCAGAGATGTCACATAAATATAACGCAATTTTTGACTTTGTAATATCGACAGCTTGAATTATGAAGATTTCTTAGTTATGCATGTGTTTATTATAGGAAAAAGAAAAAAGAAAAAACCAGCGTGTCGTTAAAACGAACAATATAAAAGTTAAAGCAACACAGTGAAATGGAATATAATTAGCAAGCATAGAACAAATTTGTGGTAAATGTAGGTGAAAATAGTGAAATGTGGTAGCTTTAAAGAGACACTATCGCAAAAAGTGATGACAATTGGCGTATAAATTTTCGTTTTTCCCCGGATCGAAAATATTTATTCAAGTGACGGCAATATTGGCAAAGAAATCAACATTTGTTCTCCAAATCTCAAATATTGACGTCACTATTTATCAGGTGGAAAGAATTTTGGAATCATTATGCCAATATTAGCGTCAATATTTGTTTCAGATGTCGTTTAAAGCTACCATGGTTTTGGTTTTTAAAATATTTCAGTATCTGTTTCTCCGATAGAGGGCGACAAACAGTATTACCGTTCCGCCGGCCGGACTGTTTTCTATGCCCCGCCCACTCGATTGAGTATTGCGGACGTAGTGGAAAAAACATATTCTGGATTGCGTGTAATTTTTCACGAAGTGTGTTTCTTTTTTTACAAAAATGTCGTGTTTTCAGTAATTTTTCCCCGACTAAATCAGGAAATTTTTTGATTTTTCAGATCCCTTGATATGATTTGTTTAAATATTAAACTTTGATTTATCGTAATTCGATATCTGATGACCTCATCATGACGTCACAAACTCATGTTTCATCTACATGTTAAGTTCTAAGTATATGCCAAGTTTCAAGTTCATGTGAAGTTTGCAAGTATGTTTTTTTTTTGATGACGTAAATGGATTACGCCTTGCGCCTTGGGGACTATGACTTTGTAACATAAAATTATCTCCAGAACGTTTCGACCGATCACGCTCAAATTTTCGGACTGTTCACACCTATTCTTTAGGACCCCTCAAGGCAAAATAAACAAAGTTGGGTGTTCACTATTGCCATTGTAATCGTTTATTTTGAAGAGGTCCAATTTAATATCCATGTTTAAGTAGTAAATACTAGATTTTGTTATACTGTAAGACATTGAATATGTGTTTTTTGTATGGCAGCCGTTACGTTAAAATGCAAAATCATTTTTTTGTCTTTTTCATGATTAGGCAATGTCGGCCTTAAATGTACTATTAATAAAATAGAAAATACCAATTTTGGGTAGAAATCTTCAATAATCAGTTTTGGTGTACAAAATTACTAAAGATCTAGTTGTGATCTTCGTGAATTCACATTACTGCTTGTACTAAATACAACAAGCGCTTTTTCAACAACCTGTGCAAGCGGTGAATATCATCATCCTAAGTTCGCGTACAAAAGACACACACCCGTACACATTAACAGCATCGCAACCGCAAAAATCTGTCTGTAATTCTTGTTATTAGGTGTTCGGGCATGTGTCCGAAACACCTATTGTTTTTGTTCAGTTTTTTTTTCTTCTCCTTCTTCTTCTTGTCGCCATCGATTGTCTACAAAAAACACATACTTGCAAACTTCACATGAACTTGAAACTTGGCATTTACTTAGAACTTAACGCGTAGATGAGTTGTGACGTCATGATTGACGTCATGATGAGGTCATCAGATATCGAATAAGGATAAATCAAATTTTAATATTAAAAAAAATCATATCTCAAGAACCACAAGAGGTAAATTCACAATTTTTGTACCATTGTACAGATCGTTAATTGTCAAAAAATATTTACAAAAAGGTGACCTCAATTTGACCTTACTTCCTGTCCAAACCGGAAGTCAAAGTTTAATATTTAAAAAACCATATCTCAACAACCACAAGAGGTAAATTCACAATTTTTGTACCATTGTACAGATCGTTAATTGTCAAAAAATATTTACAAAAAGATGACCCCAATTTGACATTACTTCCTGTCCAAACCGGAAGTCAAAGTTTAATATTTAAATAAAATCATATCTCAACAACCACAAGAGGTAAATTCACAATTTTTGTACAATTGTACAGATCGTTAAGTGTCCAAAAATATTTACAAAAAGGTGACCCCAATTTGACCTTACTTCCTGTCCAAACCGGAAGTCAAAGTTTAATATTAAAAACAATCATATCTTAACAACCACAAGAGGTAAATTGACGTTTTTTCACCATTGTATAGATTGTTAATTGTCGAAAAATATTTACACAAAGGTGACCCCAACTTGACCTTACTTCCTGTACAAACCGGAAGTCAATGTTTAATAGTTTAAAAAAATCATATCTCAACAACCACAAGAGGTAAATTCACAGTTTTTGCACCATTATACAGATTGTTAATTGTCAAAAATATTTACAAAAACATGACCCCAATTTGACCTTTACTTCCTGTCCAAACCGGAAGTCAAAGTCAAAGTTTAATTTCTAAATTCAGTATTGTATTGTATTCAAATAAACTTTTCGCGAGAACTTCAACAGACGTTTAACGTTTGACTTTCTCCAACACTTCGAATTGATGACGTCATCATTTTAACGTCAACCGAACACCTAATTTTTGTTGTGACAAAAACTTATATCTAGTTGTGGTTGCTTTCTTTAACCTACAATCTCCTGACGCGATAAGCGAATGGGACAGATACCTGGGCCTGAGAATTGAAAGTAAAAATGTGACAAATGAATGGCAATTGATGAAATTGAATACTTAAATACCGCTTGCGACTGGTTCTGATGAAATTTAATGAACTTCAATTGGAATGTTCTTATTTTGGCGATGATTTGAGTTACTAATGATGATACAATGTTCAACTGATAAAAATTAACGTATCTTTTTGCTGATTAAATGATGATATAAAGAAGCATTAAATTTAAAAATCAAATTGAATGAGTCGGTTTTTAAATTGAATGAAAAAGGGTTTATATTGGCGGGGAAACCTATGTCACAGACAGGGGTAAGTCCGCCAACTAATTAAAATTAAGATGCCCACAACAAAAAGACAATAAGAATACCAAAAAAACAATTGATTTTTTGATTCCCAAATAACAATGATTGAATTTATTATTAAAAATTATCTTAATTTAGAAATATACAATAAGAGTTGTTAACATTGTTATGATGAAGTTTACTGTGAATAAATTGTTAAATAAAACCTTATTAATGATTATGACTTCCTTAAATGATATGTAATTATAGGTTTAAATACAATTCAAATAAAATTCAAATAAAATCTTAGTTTCCAACCTGGGTCGTTTTTTATTAGACTTTAACATTCATACGAGTGTATCATGTATTATTATTTCCTCTTTTTGACACGACCCCCCCCCCCCTAGAAAAAGTGGCGCACCCCCTAGTGCCCCCCGAAAATTGGAACCTAGTTACACCACTGCCTTTAATGTATAAAACCGCCCTCACTTAACCGCTGGTAAACATTTCACTTAATTAATAATGATATCTTTCAAAATTCGTTCGCTTTTTAAATTCAATTTTGGGGTCTCTTGAGCCAAACACGGGCAATGTATCTTTAAGGAGAGAGTACTCTTACCAATTAACTTATTAACAAAATGTTTTACTTTTCTTAAAAACGACATACCTCAGTAGAGGAAAAAAATAGGGGAAGATTGATATCATCTTCCGCTTTACATGTGTATTTTACATAGATTTTTTACCATTTGGTTATATTCTCCTTACATTGGCAGATTGGGGGAACAAAAGGGGCATATGGCCCCCTTTTTTCGCCGTGCACATAAAGGTACCCTTTTTTGGCAGTGTGCCCCATCTTTTCGAGTCCTTCACTCCGCCCCATACCTTATCTTTAACATCACAACGGGAAATTGATTAATGTGTCAAAACAAACACACATTCAGTTTGTATAAGTTGAATGTAAAACATTACAAAGTTTTATGATGCATTTTACATTCAGGTTTAATTCACTAGTGGAAGACCAATTTCATACCAATATTATATCAATTAATCTAATTGAACCTTCCACCCTTTTTTCTGATGATTAGTGTTTGTAATTGTCAAATTGTAATATAAGTGTTTGGTTGTTTTTGAAATGTCTGTTAAATATTGTCTTATTAAACATTCCAAAAGTTTTTATGAAACCTGCCACAAGCAATATTCATTGCGTGACAATTTGGCTGTAACCAAATTTTGCTCAACATAACTTTTCTGTGCTCAGCAAATGTGTGTGCTAAACAGCTGTATAAATCTGGCCCCTGGGCCAAATGTGTGTGCTAAACAGCTGTATAAATCTAGCCCCTGGGCCAAATGTGTGTGCTAAACAGCTGTATAAATCTGGCCCCTGGGCCAAATGTGTGTGCTAAACAGCTGTATAAATCTGGCCCCTGGGCCAAATGTGTGTGCTAAACAGCTGTATAAATCTGGCCCCTGGGCCAAATGTGTGTGCTAAACAGCTGCACGTAAAAAGAATGCGCCTTGAGCACCACTTAGTTGGTGGATACGTGCGCTATATAAGTCCACACATTATTATTATTATTATTATTATTATAAATCTGGCCCCTGGGCCAAATGAAAAGTTACAGACGCTCTTCGCCAAAAAGTGTCTCCCGAAGGGTGCGCATGCGCGAGTGAGCCTCGTCCCAATCTATGTAGCCACATGCAATATAGCGGGTTCCAGCTCCTTTTATGGTGTAGTCACTGCGGTCATGAAGGACACGGAGGTTGTTAAAAGTGGCTATTTCACCTGAATGACAGAGATTATTAAAGGCAAATATTAACATTTTCTTTGTTTGGGGATTCCTACTTTTATTATTTCACTTACCACCTGAATTGATGTCTGGACTGTTGGTAAATGATGTGAACATTTATTTATTTATTGTTTAGAGAAGAGCATGTTCCTTGCTCCTGAGAAGTAGTAAACACTAAACGTCAACGTTGGTTCGAATCATGATCTTCTGTCATTGGGCAAGACTGTATTCAGATTTTTTGTATAAAGGAAAGAATACTATTTCTGGTAAATTTATTGCATTTCAAAAACAAAATAAAAATAAAGTGAAATATGTAAGCCCCTCAGGTAAATCTATTTCCATGGAAGATTTATACTATTATCACCTTCATGCCAAAAAAGTCTCCGGTTTCTGGTCTACGCGTCGGCATTTTTAATTTGCTTTTTTTATTTTTTATTTTATTTTATTATTATTATTTTGCTATGAAACGATGTCTAATTGCAGCCAAAATTGCTGGATCGATTGAAATTCTGCTGTGCTGTGCTTTAAACGACTTTTTCACATAGGGGTATGAACGTTTGCCCGATTTGTGAGGCCTCTCTTAGCCACCATACTTTTACGTATACAATGTATCAAAAATGTTGGCCAAAAATGATGGCCGAATAAATATTTAAAAAATTAAATTAAATTAAAAAAGCGCGTCGCCGGACCGATTTTGAAGCCGACCGATGACCAGACAGTTTACTGATCCGGATCCTGTATTTGCTGATCCTGCTCACGCAGCGGATACGTGCTACTCTTAGATCCAAGATGGCGCAAACGAAAATAACAAGACGAAAATCATTACAGAATTCATTAAATCATCATGAATAATCTTAAAAACGTTTTGAAACAATTTATTTGAAGGCCAAAATAAATTATCACTGTTATCAAATGATATCTAACGTGTGTTAAATTCTAAATTTAGCGGATGAATTCTGCCATGGGCACAGTTCAGGCGTAGTCTGGTACACAGCCGTATACAACAGGCATTATCTAGCGGCTGAGCTACGACATGGATTTGATCCTAAAAAGTTTCCGTTTGTTTTCACACTGCGAAATATCACACGATCCTGATCCGCGATCAGGAGTGAAACAAATACACCCTAAATTTGGTTATTTTTGAATTACTTATTCTATACCTTCGTTGTCTTTAAATTTTTAGTTTTGATTGATTTGATTTCCGTTCTTAATTATTATTTCCAATACAAACCTGAATCCAGTTGAATCCCAAGACTGTTTTCTGGACGATACATAACTCCGTTAAATAGCTTTATTGCTCTGTACACATCAGTGATTTGCTCCACCGGTAGGGACATATAGGGCGCCCTCACAATGTCTCCACAGTTAATGCGGTGGTACACCCCATTTTTCTTGCACCTTTAAACAGGATAACATTTCATTGGTTTATTTAAATATGGCTCAACACGATGAAAACTAAATTCGATGATCTATAATTTTGTTCAATTTCTGAATTTAATTTTACAAAGTTTCGAACGGTACAATCCAGTATGGCCCAACGCTCTTGGCATTATAGCAGAAGTGTGGCATTTTGGGCAAAATGCGTCATATTTCCATTGCAAAAGATTCACATTACCAAGAACTTGCCTTGAACAAACTGATTGCTCCCTGCATGTCTAATGCTCAAATGCTCCAACCCTTCCCCCACAGCTCACCTTATGACCTTGTTCCCCGACCCCTTTGGGCCACCCAGGATCTACCCACCCTTGCTTTCCCCAAAGGCAAATTTGTGATGCTTTTATTATCCTTGAAAAGGTAACTTTGAGTTATTTATTAGTCGTCGTTTAATAAACAAAGTGGTTTATTTATTTTTGGGTATTTAAATAAAGGCAAAGCAAAACAAAATTATTTTTTGTTTGACACTTCTGCTTTATTGTGCAAGTTATGTTCCTTTTCCAACCATGTTTGCTATATAACATACTAATAATCTATTTAATACAGAATAAATGTAATATAAAAACTTGAAGGTGTTATTTGTAATGAAATTAATCATTTTTCCTGAAGAATATTCAACACTTAAAAACCTTTCAGTGGTGCATACAAATATTGTTAATGGATTAAATGAAACATTAAGAGTAAATGTAACTTTTACACTAGCTGGTACATTCCTCTACAATACATGTTTATATATACCATTTAAGCGTGGGTGACTTGAATCAATACTAGCCCACAGCAACAATTGGAAAAAGATTCTTCTTGATTTTTACGAATCGGGTTACAGCAGTAGGCAATACAGGTTTCTGAAGTTCGAAAAATGATTAGAACCTATAATTTAATAATTTACTGTGATCTGTGCAGAAATTTTACTGTGAATTCCTGAAAGAGCGCTTACAAATTGCATTACCTTTGTAAATTTGTGTAACTTCAACATTGATAGAATTCCTCATGCTTATACTTGGAGATGATTTACCTGTGGCACATGATCTCGGAATTGACAGTGTGACAGACCTCTATAAGTATTCACAGTTTAAGTAACGTTCTTGTCAGTATATGTGCACATACAACATACCGGGACTTTAACTGATAAAATATGACGATCACATTATTTTTATCAGTTTTAAGGGAAGGTACAGCATATCTGTAGGAAATGTACATTAATTAAAATCCATTGTATGCAATTTGTATGCATATTCTGATAGTGAAGTGTTCCTCTTCACTATCGTAATCATCACTAGTATCATGTACAACATGTTCATAGCAGGAAAGCTGTTTGTCCAAACAACTACACTTCCCTCAACTACACCCATTTTTTAATGAGCAACATACAAATTCTAAGATGCTGTCAGGCACTGGGGGAAGGTACATCCAGTAGACACTAATGTCTTCATTTGTACACTGTTCCAAGGCATTGTTGTAGATAGCAGCCCGGTAGTTGTGTCGCTGAACATACTGGGACAATGCATCTTTGTTATGCAGCATTGCTGTCTCATCGAGGGTCACCATTGTAAAGTGGTTATATCTGCAATATTTTTGGTCTTGAAAATTATTATTTAAATTTGGAAATACAGCTGTGTTTGCTTTTTGCAAAATGTTCTACACTAATAATGTTTGAGGCCATGTTGAAAAGTAAACCATGTTACTTGCAAATGAAAAAACAAGAAAGTTCCAAAATTTCAGTGGATTTTTATGTTGAATGTCCTGAATAAAAACAAATCATTCTGCATTTTCTTTCAAATTCAATACAATATTTATTTGAATGAAAATGTCACTATGTCATAAAAATGATGTCAAGAAGAACAAATAGACAAACGAGAATTAACCAAACAAATGGTCAACATAGTATTAGCCTTTGCAGATGGGTGTCTTTTGGACGCCCTGTTTGCTAAATGGACACCCTGTTTTATTTGTAATGCACATGCAAAAGTACTGTAAGTTAAACATTTAGACACTGTTTAAAAAATAACAGTTGTATGACACGTTTCCAAATGGCTTATACTTTGTTGTCAAATGACACAAATTGTTAATGACCTTTTTGATTTTTTCAACAGAGTCCAGCTATTTCAGACGACAAAAAAGGTAACAATATATAGTCTGATTAGGTCACGATAATTGTCCAATTCATTTAAAAAAGTAAATGCGATGTTACCTGTGTGACAGCTCAAAATGAATATATCATGACACGGATGGTGTACATTTTAAGCCGTCTTGTTCTTTTAATGGTGTGACTGCATTCACTCAAAAGAAAAACCCTGAAAAGATACAAAATACAATTCCTGTATAAATATAATGAATTGGAAAATACTAATAAAAATAATAAATGTAAAATCCTCTTACACGGTGTACTTTAACTCAAAAGTTAAGTTATTGTCATATAAGAAAATATAAGGCATGGGAATGCTTTAACTTGCAAAGTCAAATAAAGAAACAAATAACTATGTATAGCACAAGTGTAATTGAATGACCTCTATCAATGTGAAGTAAATAAATCAGATACTTGACCCAGTCTATTCACCATTCAAATAATGTAAGAAAATTAAGTGTGAATATAATAATAGGAAATATAATCAAAAAGATAACTATTAACTAGATAAATTAAAGATAAAAATAATAACCAGTCAAACGGTGAAGAATAAGAAATTATGTAAACAGCAATGGATAAAACTAAGTAACTAAAATAAAATACAAGTATTTTAGGCTAAGTCTATGCTCCTATGCTCTAGAAAGTTAAATACCCAAGAGGACAATAAAACTGGTGGTTATTCCTAGTGGTTGCTTAATAATGGAATGAGAAATAGAAATGATCACATATCAATTGCTGGAGAATACTTAAATAAGAACAACGATACTATTATCAATAACAAAGCAATATCGATGGAAAGAATTGTGTATAAACCTATAGGCAATTGATAATTAGTCCAGGGATTTGATACTCCAGAAATGAAATGAGCATGCCATAATAAATCAAGGTTTCTTGCACTACTACCAAGTACCAAAGACCTTCAATCTTTCACTTGCAGCTGAGGAAAACCACATGTTATTATGGCTAGGTCACTCCTTTTGTTGATACCTGTACAATATTTTTAAGTGGTGGTATAAGGTTAAAGAAAAGCAGTTTGATCACAGTATTAAATTTATGAATGTTTCAAAACTAAATTTACTGTATAAAATACTTAATTAACTAGGGTGAATATTCTAAAATAGATCAGATAATATAAAACTGTATCCATCCTTAAAGGAGCACACTCATATAAAGTGACAAATAAATTAAAAGGAACTAAAGAAAGTGAACAAATACTCCTAAAAATGTATAAATGAAGACAATCTTATTAAAAGTAACTTAAGAGAATAAAAGCTAAAAAGTAATTCATTTTGTAAATGAACTCAATGTCGTTTAAACAAATCAGCAAATCATTTAAACAAATAATTCACTTTCTACCGACTGAACTACTGAGTAAATCAACTAATTTTCTGACTAGGGGTCAAAGTAATACTCAGAAAACACTAGTTAATAACTTGATAGTAAGTGTGATAAAAGAACAAATCAAATGAAAGTACACTCACCCCAGTCTAATCAGTGGGAAGCCATTATGAGGTGCAATGAAGAACTTGAATATTAAGTGTACACTGTATACATATGGACAGCACAATATCTTGATGATGTGGCCCAAACAGAAGCTGTGGTGGTTATGACCACAAGACAAAGCAACTTCTTAGATGGTATCAAACTTTTAAAGGTCAAGCGAGGGCGCAATATATAAAATAGGGTATGTCAATTCTACCTGTCACACCTGCAAGAGCGATTCCGAGAGTTGTATCGCCATCACCGGCGACGTGGCGATGGTCTCGTTAGGCACTCCAGTCCCATACTCCAATTTTCTGACGATGTCAGACTCAACTGAACCATTTATTTTCTTCCACCTACTTCAACATAAAAGAAACTTTTCCAGCTCTTTTCAGAAAATGACATAAACTTGGAATACACGCTAGACACGGAGATAATACATTGTTTTTAGACACATTATCTGCCGACGACACACACCCGACACGGCAGCCGTTGTTGCGCCTATGCAGGTCATGACCTCATGAGCGTAACAGCCCTAGCTATTGGTTGATTTACCACCACTTTCTCCGTGTGGTCTTATAAAGGCAACATTGATTGGCCATTGATGAGGTAATGCTTTGCCAAGCCTCATACGATATGCGGAAAATATGGCAGTGAAATGTCTTTTTTACGAGAAAACTAGCAAAAAGATTTATTGTGAATTTATAGTGTATTGTTTATCGTATTTTCTGCTCATTTCTAAATTAAAAAAATGCTCATGCTTGATAATCGGCCATGCATTTTGGTTTGACGTGTTAATGAGAATACGTCTTTCTTTTTTAAATTTTGTATAAGCATATTGAGCTCCGCCTTGATATTTGGCAAACAGAAGGATCAGGGCGCGTCGCCCTGCAGGCGAAGAATGGGCAATGTAGTATACATGTACAGTACAGTTTATTTGTACATGTATGCATAATAGATCCGCGTGCCACTACTCGGATGCTGTGTCGAGAAAATAGTAAAATGCATTAAGATTTTTCCTATTCATTCCAACAAAATTATTTAAATTTGATTAACTGCACTGTCTCTGACAAAAACATTTTCAAGGGATGTTTGAAAACTTTAAATTTGTTTCATATGACACTTGTGCTAATTTATGTTTTCGAGGTTATCAATAGTGTAAAGGGGCTGTAACTGAATAAAAGTTACTTACTGAATAATAGGCAAACTTGTTTTAAAATGGTGCGGAAGATTGTCAATTGTGCCAACATTCCGGAAATCTATATCTGTTGTTGTCAAGATTTTGTACGTCTCAGGAAACTCCGTCTTCACTTGCTCTGCCACATGAAAACCGTCCACAAACTGATTCTCACCGCCCTCAACGTTTGTCCTCTCAACGCAGTGCAGCAATTGTATCTGTGGTTAAGGTAAAAATTCGTAGGCTTGCTGAATTTGAAACTCTCGACATTTGTCTTTACAATGTGGGTAGGCTTGTCACAATTAGAAATTACAGTATTAAAATTATGTTTTTAAACTTATTTTTTTTAGATGTAATGATTAGATGTAATGATTAGATGTAATGATTAGATGTAATGGCAAGATGTAATGATTAGATGTAATGACTAGATGTAATGTAATGACTAGATGTAATGACTAGATGTAACGATTAGATGTAACGATTAGATGTAACGATTAGATGTAACGATTAGATGTAACGATTAGATGTAATGATTAGATGTAATGATTAGATGTAATGATTAGATGTAATGGCAAGATGTAATGATTAGATGTAATGACTAGATGTAATGTAATGACTAGATGTAATGACTAGATGTAACGATTAGATGTAACGATTAGATGTAACGATTAGATGTAACGATTAGATGTAACGATTAGATGTAATGATTAGATGTAATGATTAGATGTAATGATTAGATGTAATGATTAGATGTAATGACTTGTGGGGTGGCCTGCCCTCCCAAAAAGAATGCAACCATCAATACACCGATCTGGATATGACCACATTCCCCTTCCACCTTGAATAATAGTTGTGGGGATAACTCAGTCACGCCACTTGCACACAAGTCAAGCACTTGACCGACATAATAACAGTTATCATGGAATGGCTTAGTCATATTGATTAATCCGCGCTGTTTAATTGACAGGAAAGATCGGTGTATTGCAAATTGCAAGGCGCAGAGCTCATACGTAGATGTGCATTTTGAACAAATTTAATTGCTCCATGATTTCGAGAGGTCGTTTTCTTTTGTAATATTTCTAATAATCAAAGCGCTAAATAGCGTAAAACACCAACATCAAACATTTTACTTACGCCTGGCATGTTATGGTAATATGGAAGATCAACATGAAGAGCCAACATCTTTTGTGTGTAAGCCAAATTATCAGCATCTTGTTTAAGAACAATGTCACTCTCTTCCCTGAAAAGAACAAAAATAAAATCATAAAGCCATCGGTAAAAGGGCCCTACGAAGCAAGAGAAAAAGAAAACCAAAATTTCGCTAAACAATATCAATTGTTTACAACTAAATTACAACTAAACGGATGGGTTTGCTAAAATTTGCGAAGAGTTTGTTGCTAAATGGGTGCTTCAGGATGTTCAAAACAAAATTGATATTAATCAGTATGGTAATGTGAAAGGAGTCTCTACTTCACACTATTTGGTTAGTCTGATGCACTTTCTGCATAGGGGGGCTGATTCATCTAACAATACAGGCACTGTTGTGTTGACAGATTTTTCGAAGGCTTTTGACCTCATTGATCACACTCTCCTTATTAAAAAATTTTTGGAGTTAGATGTCAGGGAATCAATTATCCCTTGGATTTGCAATTTCATTTCCAACAGACAACAGTGTGTCAGATACAACCAAACTTTGTCTGACTTTAAAGGTTTAAATGGTGGCCTTCCTCAAGGTACTAAATTCGGTCCCTTGGGTTTTCAATGTTTTATTAACGACGCTGCATCAGACGCCTTTGTTAGTGTTTGGAAGTACGTAGACGATTTAACTTTGGCTGAGAATCGTTCGTGTCCTGAAACAGGCAATCTTCAGGCAGATTTGGACAGATTCGTTGATTGGACAAAAAACAATAATTTAATTTTGAATCCTTCAAAGTGTCAAGCCCTTCAAGTCTGTTTCAAGAGAGACCCCCCTCAACCAGCTTTAACTATTGACAATAATCCACTTACGTTTGTGACCTCCGCTAAAATTTTAGGCATTAAGATTCAAAATGACTTGAAATGGGACGAGCAGGTTAATGATATGCAAAAAAAAACTAACTCTCGTTTATATATGCTTCGCACACTTAAGAAATTTTGTTTCAACAAAGATGAACTGTCAGTGGTTTATAAAGGATATGTTAGACCCTTGTTAGAGTACGGGGATGTTGTGTGGAATTCCTCGCTCACCAAAGCTCAGGTTCAAACTTTAGAGAAAGTGCAAAAGAGAGCTTGCAAAATCATGCTTGGGAAAAACTACACTTCTTATAATGATGCAATCAATGAGTGTGGAATCGAAACTCTTTCTGATCGTAGGCAAGCCCACTGCTACAAATTTGCTCAGTCATTGGCTTATTGCAGGCAAACAGAAAACCTCATGCCCCCAACTAGGAAAAAAACACATGGCAGGAATTTGCGCAACTCACAAGCTATCTCATTGTTACCCTGTAGGACTGATCGATTCAAAAAAAGCCCGATTCCACACTACATTAAGTTGTTAAACTCATAATTGTGGCTGCCGGGTCTGTATGTGTTTTGTCCAAATTTTTACCCTTTGTGGCTGTGCCATCCGTCTTTGTATATTCCGTTCTTACTTTATGTGCAATTTTATTATTTTTGTTTTGGCTGGACCATCACTTTCGTTTTTCTTTCATTTTAACTGTTTAGTATTTTTAATGTTTTTATTGTAACATTCTTGTAATTTGGCCCTTGGGCCACGAGAGGAATGTAAATAAACCAATAATAATAATAATAATAAACAAACACTAGGTGTTCGAGTTAACTCTCAGTTCAATTAAATGATCATTGATGACGTCATAATAATATTTTTAGTAAATATCCGAATTTCGTTATTGTAACATTATTAATTTTAACTTCAAAAGACATCAATTTTGAGTTAAAGTATGTTCCTTTTGATTTTCATGCATGTTTGGAACGAATAAATACATATCTTTGAGAAAAAACTTCAGATATTGCATTGTTATTACGATCATGAACAAATTTTGAATTTATCTTTTTGGGTTCAGGAGTTATTATTTTTGGTAATATTTGATTGATATTAAAATATAATTTCAAATTGTGTCAATCGTAAGTTCTGATTCAATCAGGTGATTGCATTCATAGTTTCCAATTGTATTGTATGTATTGTGATTGTTCACTATGCCAAATTTCGTTAAATTCTGTTTCATGTTTATCGAGATAGCAAAAAGTCACTTATCTTAACCTGCCGCTGGACAATATTTTTGAAAAGGTCTGACCTCACTCAATATAACTTTACTTATTCTTTCTCCCAGTGTCATATCAAATTTGTGTTATAATTTTAAATTTGTCTGCTTCTACAACTACAAGTAGGGCCTACGCTTTCATTGATTTGACCATGTGTAACCTTTCGTCAAGGCACACGCAGTCAGTAAGCGGGAAATCCAATGGTATGGTGATGGGCTTGTGTGAAGGGCAACACCACTGTGATCATATCACATCTATGGTGCTAGGGAGGTCACTTTGTGTGATAAGGCGATAGCTGTGTATAGTGCATTGGTGTTTCTGTGAAACACAGGTCTGGATACACTGCAAAAACTGTGGTGTTAAAACTACACCATTGGTGTTTATATTAGGCAACTCGCACAATATAAACACCATGGAAGAACAAAGTTGACACCACTAGTGTTATTTTAACACCTCAGTTTTTGCAGGGTAGATTAGTGTAAACAGATACATGTAGTGTGAATGCCCATTGTATAGCTCTATGCACTCAGAATGGTTGTATTAATTCCAACGTAAAATTTCATTTAAAAAATATTTAAACGATAACACATATTTCAATTATCAACTTTACACCAGGTATTTTTTATGTAAAACTGTGATCATTATTAATTTTGTTGAGATTTCAACTATAGTACAAAATGGCTAATTTAAGCAATGGAGAGGATGTACAGAAAAAAACCTTTACCCATATGCAGTTGTTCTCAGATAGGCAATTTTCTCTGCAAGTTGGCGGCAAGTACCCTTTGTGGTCGGTGCACCCCTGATGAGAGCAATCCCCTTGGTGTTTAACACATTGAGCCAGTTATACAACTCCCTGTCTTCTTGCAGGACTTTCTTGAACTCAAACGTAGGTATGTTTCTGTTCATCTCAGCCCCCCACGTTTGCAGCTCGGGATTACTCACGACGTCTTCCTCCATGTCTGAGAATCGCTGACGATTGAGCCATGAGGCGTCGAAGTTGCTGCGGTGCTGATCAGGCCAGGTGACCCTCAAAACCCCGCCATCGTCAAGGAGTGTCTCACTCAATGGTATCACATCAGGATCCAAATTAGTCAGAAGGAAGGCTCTTTGCCAGGCAGATGAGAGGAAACAATCTGAGCAGCGACAATTATCCCTCAGCCAAACATAAGGATAGGTACCCACGTAGCCGTTGTCTATACTCACACGATACCATTTAGCAGAATCGTCCCTATCAATGCTTACTAACTTGGGTTTGGACGCCATGTTATCGCATATATATGTTAACGCATTTGAGTTAGTATTTATTACGCTTCAGTCCACAACTAGTACAGTGTTGAAATACAGTACGACCTTGACCGTCCAGAGGCGTGTCACGCACTGTGCGAATACAATACATGGGTCCGTCACGCTCAATGGCGGGTCTGTTTAAACTTAAGGGGCTATATCGTCGTATACTGCAACACATTACTGCAACACATTACTGCAACACATTACTGCAACACATTACTGCAGTAACCATACAGCTACTTTCAATGTGAACTTTGAATCTTGATAGCTGGTGATATTCACCCAAATCCTGGTCATGTGCAAAATCCATGTACTGTTTGTGACAAATCTGTTGCACGTAACCATTGAGCTTTAGCATGTGACATGGAGTGCAATGGAGTTCAGAGACCTGCAGGACTCTGCCTCTTTTAATTGGGTATGTCCACGCTGTTTACTAGTCTAATTAACTAACTACATTTTTTTTTCTCTTTTGCCTTTTCCTTTATTCTTTTTATGTTTCTCTTTATTGTTTATGGAGTGTATTTGCTTAATATACTACGTTTGACCATTTTGTTCACAAAAAACTGTTGTATGTGATTCATAACATGGAAATGCACGGTAAAGATAAGAAAATTATCAAAAGGATAATCAAACAGCCACAAGAAGGTCACTCAGTCTAATGGGGGACCTTTGAGGGCAGAGATGGTAATTGTGTTTGATTAAGCTCGTTGCGCTACACATTTGGCAGCATGGGCGGCATACTCCCCAGGGAGTTGAGATGGTTCTAGGAATTATATAACTGGCCCGATGACAGGGGTAATAATGTTCATGTGCCATGGAAAAAGACCGGTGGAGGGGTTGCACTTCACTTTAGGTCCAGTTTATCTGTCAGTATGAAAAATGTTAACATTGACTACCTAACATTTGAATCTTTGCATGCTGAGGTAACATGCAACTCTAGATCTGTTCGCCTTGTTAATATATATCGACCAGAAAGGGATGTTGATGGTAAACATGTAAATTTCTCCATTTTTCTCCAGGAATTTGATAAATTAATTGTGGATTATCTCTTGCACCCATCTGGCATTATTTTAACCGGCGATTTTAACATTCATATGGACATCACTTCAAACAATTATGCAAATCAGTTTAAAGATCTGCTCTCTGCTCATGGACTTATCCAGCACATCACAGCACCCACCGCACTCATCGATAATGATCACTGTCTTGACCTCATGATAACGCGTGAAAATACTTCACCTCTCATCTCACATAACTTCCATCCCGGCTTATCTGATTATTATGCAATCATGGCAGATATGAACCTTAATTGAAAAACCTCCCATACCTACCATTTCTGTAACTACTCGCCACTGGAAAAATGTAAATATCCAAGATTTATGTCATGATATTGAATCTCAACTGGAAAATGTAAACCTTGAAGATGGTGAGCTGGATTCTTGTGTTAATCTATTTGAATCTACATGTCCGTAACATCTTGGACGATCATGCTCCGCAAAAAACTCGAACTGTTAAACTACAATCTGAATCCCCCTGGTTCAATGATGATATTCGTGCTGCAAGGAAAATCCGCCGTCAACTTGAGCGAAAATGGCGTGACACTAATGGGAAACTTGGAGTACATCGGCAAGAATACTGTAACCAACGTGATTGTGAAGAACATGATTAACCAGGCAAAAATAGCTCACTACTCATCTCTTGTGGAAGAGAGCTCTGGCCATCAGAAAAAACTCTTTAACATTGTTGAAAAGCTGCTTCATAAACCCAAAACTCCAGTGCTTCCATCTACAGATCCGATCAGGACCTTGCAAATGCATTTTCAAACTTTTTGTCACAAAAATTGAGAATATCCGTCGTTCTTTCCCCCAGTACCTGTCATTCTATCACAAACACCGCCACGCAAGGATCCACATTGTAGACTGTTTATGTTTGAGCCTACTAGTGTTACGGAGATCAAGAAACTCATCATGAAATCGCCATCAAAATCATGTAAATTTGATCCAGTACCAACTTCGCTAATAAAACAAAATACTGATGTGTTTGCTAAGTATATCACAATTATTGTAAACAGATCTCTTTCTTCTGGTTGTTTCCCTGATAGCCAGAAGGTTGCTCATGTTAAACCACTCCTGAAGAAACCCAATTTGGACAAGTAAGTTTTCAAGAATTACCGACCGGTAGCGAATTTAAAGTACCTTGGAAAAACAATCGAGCGAGTTGTTTCATCACGGATTTCTGACCATGTTCGTGCTAATAACCTGTCGGACACATTTCAATTAGCCTATAAACCATTTCATGGAACGGAAACTGCTCTTCTCCGCGTCAACAATGACATTTTATCTGCCATGGATGATGGAAAAATCACTGCATTAGTTTTGTTAGACTTAAGCGCCGCTTTTGACACAGTCGATCACAAAATCCTTCTCTCCCGCCTTCAATATCATCTTGGAATACATGACACAGCTCTGGATTGGTGTAAGTCCTACCTTTTAAATAGGCCTCAACATGTTTGTATTGGTAACGCTATCTCCGAGCCTGTTATTCTTGACTATTCTGTACCCCAAGGCTTCGTGCTCGGCCCACAGTGGTTTACTGTTTATACCCTTCCAGTTCGTGATATCATTTTGAAGTATAATTTAAATTATCGTGTCTACGCTGATGACACGCAGCTTTACATTACTTTTAAATCTTCTCAAGAACCTGCCGATTCGTGTATTACAACGCTGGAGAAATGTATTCAAGAGATTCGTAGTTGCAGATGAGGCAAAACTTCTTGAAATTGAATGACGAAAAGACAGAATTTGTTCTATTTGGATCACGTCAGCAATTATCTAAAGCTTCTCTTCCATTTATTACAATTGGTGACTCGCAGATAACCCCCTCATCACAAGCACGTAATTTGGGTGTTATATTTGACTCGACAATGACTTTAAAACCTCATATCTCCAACATTGTTCGCATATCATCATTTCATATCAGAAATATTAGCCGAATAAGGAAATACTTGAATAAAAGTGCTGCTTCTTCTTCTTTTCGTGTCCATATACAATGCTATTCAGCTTATATAACGTCCAGCCAGTGCTTGGTACATTGCTGTCCCTTGATGTTGTAGAGTGCTAGGTCCTTTGCTGTGCAGGGTCCACCTAACAGAGGACATCGAATGTGGTTGGACCACTAAGATAACCCCATCTGCTTAGGGCTTCCCTGGAACGGCCAACACCTGAGCGGAGTCGGTTCAGGCACTTCCATTTAGCCCAGTTGTTATCTCCTGATGGGAGGCTTTCGGCAGGGGGGATGAGCATAGTCGAGCTGTGTGGGTGGTTGGACAGCTTTTCCTTCCACATTTTAAGGCGGGCTTCAGATGGTGTTGTCTCCAGTGGGGCAGTGCTGGTCAGGAAACTTCTCCGTGATTTTAGTCGACTAGGGGCAGGTACATGGCCATATAGGGGGTGCCTCTCATCTGTTGCTTGCTGCTGAACAAATTATACATGCGTTTGTCACATCACGGCTCGATAACGGGAATGCTCTCCTTTACGGTCTCCCGCAGAATATCTCGTCTTCAGCACATACAAAACACAGCAGCTCGTGTTGTAACTTTGTCCAGAAAGTCATGCCATATCACGCCAATCTTGAAAGAACTGCACTGGCTTCCTGTTTCACAGATAATTGTTTTTAAACTTATGCTAATTGTTCACAAATCTTTTAATAGGATTGCTCCAATTTATATTTCTGAACTGCTTAATTATACTCCATCACGCAATTTGCGCTCCAGCAACATGTCACTCCTAAAAGGAACCAACTTCAAAACGGAACTGGGGTGATAGGTCGTTTTCTGTCGCGGCTCCGAGACTCTGGAATCATCTTCCAACTAAACTCAAATCTTGTCATAGTATAACTAGATTTAAGTCGATGCTTAAAACTCATCTTATGTCATCACAATTCTTCAAAGATGATGTATATTGTAATTGCATTGTAGGTACATGTATCTCAGTACATAGTTTTTCCCTATTGTAGATTTTTGTATTCATGTGTTTTTTCTTTGTTTCCGCGCCTTGAGCGCCCAGCAGGGTGGATATGTGCGCGCTACAAATCTTTATTATTATTATTATTATTATTATTATTATTATTATTATTATTATTATTATTATTATTATTATTATTATTATTATTATTATTATTATTATTATTATTATTATTATTATTATTATTATTATTATTATTATTATTATTATTATTATTATTATTATTATTATTATTATTATTATTATTATTATTATTATTATTATTATTATTATTATTATATTATAGAGATGAGATTCAAAAGAGGAGTTAGGCAGAGATTCTTTCACAGAAACTGTTCGACATACATAAAGAACAGATTTTTAAAAACATTGGGAATCCCAACATCTCAACAACATGAGATACGCAGATGACACTGCACTGATAGAAAAAACACAAGAAAAGTTGCAAATAATAGTAGATGAAGTTAGTTGCAGAAGTGAATTGATTACGGATTGAGGATGAACGTAAAGAAGACAAACACAATGATAGTGAGCAGGAATAAAGATCAAGAAAGTTTGACGATCACAGTAAGGGGAAAAGAAATGGAACAGGTGAAGAAGTTTATGTTAATTATCGGACAAGTGTTGCTGGGCCACTTCTCGTGCTGGTTACTGGCATGAGTGGATGTGGTGGTTTCAGGAAGGCAAAAG
Organism: Zoroaster sp. YZ-2022; assembly: GCA_029582265.1. Lineage (NCBI taxonomy): Eukaryota > Metazoa > Echinodermata > Asteroidea > Forcipulatida > Zoroasteridae > Zoroaster > Zoroaster sp. YZ-2022. The sequence goes on from CM055823.1 coordinate 12,756,698, forward strand.
TGCAATTTCACCGATAGAGGGCTACAATGTGCACGTAGATACGGCCGGCCGGAGCGGTTGAAAGTTGCCACTAGAGGGCACACTTTTAGATCTGCTATCAGCTGGCTGGTGTGGTACGTGTGGTGGAGGAGGTCACAAAAACGGAACATTTCTGCTCAAGGTGTTTTTGTATCGTAGGCAATAATCAAGGTTTGGTTTCAATAATCAACTTTTTAGTGTATTCATAAAGCTATGGCTAATTTTGTAGTCGCCCAGGATAGGGTGGTAGGAACGGTGTTACATAAGGATTATTTAATCTGGCAACACTAAAAGTAAAAACATAAACATGTAATAACATTGAAACAAGTGTCTGTCCGTCATTCGTCAGTCACTGAGTAGGCCTACTTGTACTGCTACTAAAAGTACTACTACTACTAGGTTATGTCATATGATCATGTAAATTGTAATGAATGTATATAACGTTAATGCAGTGCTGGTGGCGGCAATTTTCTGCTATAATTTATGGGTGGATAGGGGACCCATGACTTACCCCCACTCAGTTTTTATTTGTATACTATGATAAATTATGGACAAGAAAATTCTTTGAAATTGGCCTAAAATTGGCTAAAAAGGCTAAAATAGGCCTAAGTCAAGTGTTCTGTTTATGATCTTATCAATTTACAAAAGAGAATTCTATAATTTTGTCATAGTATGTAAACAAATTGCAACTTATCACCACAAAAACTCGCCCCATTGACTTAATACACATCCTCGTACTCATTTGTTCCAAACCGTGAGGTAGTCAAACATGTCAATTGCGAATGCATGCAGCAATTCTGAATCTGATCATTGGTTCCTATTTAGATGGTATGACTACACAATGGCAGAGGGAGTAGCAACTATTAGTGGATCAGTGACCCGTCATGATGGATATCATGTACTAGCTGAGCTTATATTAACTGATGGATTGATGTCTCCTATTAAAGCATCTGGTAGAATCAAGGTAATTCATGATCCACCCCCCCTGTGCTTTTCTTTGCACCACCCCCCCTCCCCAGACCATGGGATGAACAGTGAAATTGTTTCAAACCGTGATACTCTCTTTTGGACCACGAAATTTGGATGACAATTTAATGATTAGAAAGCTCTGAAATATACGCATTACGTCATCGTCGAGACCCAGAATCCACCAATGAAATTCCGTGTTGATCAGCCTCATTCATATATTTCGAAAATAATGTGTGGTATAAAAAAAAAAAAATTTTTTAAAGCAAACATGGCAGCATCGCTTGAAATTCAGCCCAGTTTTTTTATGTTTTAGAATATCATTCAGATGAATTTGCTGTAATTTTGTAAATAAATCTTACAATAACTTATAAATTTTGAATAAAGATTTTGCTTTTTATTAACCCTAACCCTGCCAGACGCAGCACAGTGCATCAGGTGGAAAAGTCTGGTGCACTTTGATGCATTCAGCTGTCAACACCAGTGCATAAGCAGCCAAGTCTGAGGCTATTGAGAGCTGGTCCCATTGAACAATGCCAGAGTTGTATCCTGCTGCGTTGGGTGACCACAGACTCTGAGGCAGTTCGGCCTTGAGATTTGTGACCTGATGGATTTTGCTGCATTGGGCAGCCAAGTCACTTTGACAAACAATGCAATCTGATGCGTCTGGCAGGGTTTCTAGCCAAAATACCCTGGAGGGTTAGGGATAAAGCTTGGCAAATAAAAATAAAAATATCATCGGATTTCCCCTGGGGTCATTGTTGGGGTGCTGTAATCCATTATTTCCCCAATTTGAGGCGAAAAAACAATAATATATGTTTTTGTCATTTGAAAATCAACATGGCTGTCAGGTTTTTGGGGCCTGCAATGCATTTCTGAGGATGAAGTGACATTTCTATATCCTTCCTTGGCATAAAAAGTAAGAAACTTCCATTGAGAAAATACGTTTTACCCCAACATTACAGAATAAAATCCAAGATGGCCGTCAGCTGTGGTGGCCATTTTGAATTCCCATAATGCATTTAATATGATAATGTGACAAATACCCATCACATTTCTTTAAAAAAAACATTTTAAATTAAACAAAAATGCAAAAGAATACACTTAGGGGGCATATTGTGCCCCCCCCCCCATAGAGTTAATCAATATTAAAGTAATAATAAAAAATATCTTTAAAATGTGCAATTTTACAACTTGGCAACAATCATAATTAGATTCAGCACCATTGAAACCCCCTATTTTCCAAATTTTATACTATTTTGTACTTCTCCACATAACATCAAGAATGCTTTTCAGATGAATAAGATTTGAGATAAATAAGATTTGATGTTATATTAGCCCTAACTCCCTAGGCCCTCTTGCTTGTAACACATAACCTGAATCCTCCAAAATCCTTCAGTAGTAAAGCAAGCACAATGACCACTACCACTACCACTGTATGCAGATGACATGTATGCACACATGTGTTTCTAATCTGTGATACATGTACATGGCCAGGGACCCTCCCTGCGTGCATGGAGCAATAAACATTGTCCACTGACCCATGCACTGCCCTTGCAATCACTACAACAAACATGGATGTACATATACCATGGAGGAAGGAAGGAAATTATGCCTAATAACCTCAATCCTCCAGACAGACCAACATGTACAATGTAACCTCAATCCTCCATTTTCTTCCAATGTCAAATAAAGCCTGATTTATAACCTCAATCCTCCATAATCCACCAAGCAAATAATTACATCTGCCTTCAATCCTTCACCACTGCAATTTCCAAATAACCACAATGCTTCAAAATCTTTCACTTTGGCAAAGAGGATTTTGGAGGATTTGGGAAGGTTAGGGTTAGTGCCTTATTTAGAATTTAATCAAAATAAAAAATTCTTCTGATTTCTCAAAATATCAGATTGTATGGTTTCTTGTCATAGACCAGTGTACATTTTGTGCCCAGCGCAGTTTGACCTTTGGGGCTCTTTTGTAAACATGTGATGTCATTTAAAGAAGACTATTAAAAACAAATAAAATCTCCAAAAAATTTCCAAGCAATTTAAATTTTTCATTTTGTTCTCTCAAAATATCTTGAGTGGCCTGGTCCCATGCATGATGAGATAAACATTGCACCCCACATTTTTCATAGCCATCAATCATACATGTATGTACAATGTGGCCGTTTCTGATGGTGTATTTTGATGTTGACAGTACACCTGTATAGCCATCTCAAGGAACTACGTAGCTCTTGGTGCCTCATCAGGCAGTCTGTATGTCTTCCATCGTCGTACACTCAAATATCTCCAGGTTTTCTCCAATTTGGTAAGCCATTTTGTTATCTGGGCCCAATTTTATAGCGCTGCAAGGTAACAATTTTGCTTAGCAAATATTTTTACTAAGCAATATATAATAGACTACTGGCCAAAATGTATGCATTTTGTATACAAGTTTGGCTGGCAACCCAAGAAAAATGTTGAGCAAAATTTTCTGATAAGCAGCTCTATTAAATTAGCCCCTACATATAATTCATGTTTGATTTATAGATTTATAGATTTATAGATTTATAGATTTATAGATTTATAGATTTATAGATTTATAGATTTATAGATTTATAGATTTATAGATTTATAGATTTATAGATTTATAGATTTATAGATTTATAGATTTATAGATTTGTAGATTTATAGATTTGTAGATTTATAGATTTGTAGATTTATAGATTTATAGATTTATAGATTTATAGATTTGTAGATTTGTAGATTTATAGATTTATAGATGTATAGATTTATAGATTTGTAGATTTATAGATTTGTAGATTTATAGATTTATAGATTTATAGATTTATAGATTTATAGATTTATAGATTTATAGATTTATAGATTTATAGATTTATAGATTTATAGATTTATAGATTTATAGATTTATAGATTTATAGATTTATAGATTTATAGATTTATAGATGTATAGATTTATAGATTTATAGATTTGTAAGATGACTTGTTGATAGATTTAAATATGCAGTGTATGTTTGTAAGATGACTTGTTGATAAATTTAAATATGCAGTGTATATGTTTGTAAGATGTCTTGTTGATATATTTAAATATGCAGTGTATGTTTGTAAGATGTCTTGTTGATAGATTTAAATATGCAGTGTATATGTTTGTAAGATGTCTTGTTGATATATTTAAATATGCAGTGTATGTTTGTAAGATGACTTGTTGATATATTTAAATATGCAGTGTATGTTTGTAAGATGTCTTGTTGATAGATTTAAATATGCAGTGTATGTTTGTAAGATGACTTGTTGATATATTTAAATATGCAGTGTATGTTTGTAAGATGACTTGTTGATATATTTAAATATGCAGTGTATGTTTGTAAGATGACTTGTTGATAGATTTAAATATGCAGTGTATGTTTGTAAGATGACTTGTTGATAGATTTAAATATGCAGTGTATGTTTGTAAGATGACTTGTTGATATATTTAAATATGCAGTGTATATGTTTGTAAGATGACTTGTTGATAGATTTAAATATGCAGTGTATGTTTGTAAGATGACTTGTTGATAGATTTAAATATGCAGTGTATGTTTGTAAGATGACTTGTTGATATATTTAAATATGCAGTGTATGTTTGTAAGATGACTTGTTGATATATTTAAATATGCAGTGTATGTTTGTAAGATGACTTGTTGATAGATTTAAATATGCAGTGTATGTTTGTAAGATGACTTGTTGATAGATTTAAATATGCAGTGTATGTTTGTAAGATGACTTGTTGATAGATTTAAATATGCAGTGTATGTTTGTAAGATGACTTGTTGATATATTTAAATATGCAGTGTATGTTTGTAAGATGACTTGTTGATAGATTTAAACATGCAGTGTATGTTTGTAAGATGACTTGTTGATATATTTAAATATGCAGTGTATGTTTGTAAGATGACTTGTTGATATATTTAAACATGCAGTGTATATGTTTGTAAGATGACTTGTTGATAGATTTAAACATGCAGTGTATGTTTGTAAGATGACTTGTTGATATATTTAAATATGCAGTGTATGTTTGTAAGATGACTTGTTGATAGATTTAAATATGCAGTGTATGTTTGTAAGATGACTTGTTGATATATTTAAATATGCAGTGTATGTTTGTAAGATGACTTGTTGATAGATTTAAATATGCAGTGTATGTTTGTAAGATGACTTGTTGATATATTTAAATATGCAGTGTATGTTTGTAAGATGACTTGTTGATAGATTTAAATATGCAGTGTATATGTTTGTAAGATGACTTGTTGATAGATTTAAATATGCAGTGTATGTTTGTAAGATGACTTGTTGATAGATTTAAATATGCAGTGTGTGTTTGTAAGATGACTTGTTGATATATTTAAATATGCAGTGTATGTTTGTAAGATGACTTGTTGATATATTTAAATATGCAGTGTATGTTTGTAAGATGACTTGTTGATATATTTAAATATGCAGTGTATGTTTGTAAGATGACTTGTTGATAGATTTAAATATGCAGTGTATGTTTGTAAGATGACTTGTTGATATATTTAAATATGCAGTGTATGTTTGTAAGATGACTTGTTGATAGATTTAAATATGCAGTGTATGTTTGTAAGATGACTTGTTGATAGATTTAAATATGCAGTGTATGTTTGTAAGATGACTTGTTGATAGATTTAAATATGCAGTGTATGTTTGTAAGATGACTTGTTGATAGATTTAAATATGCAGTGTATGTTTGTAAGATGACTTGTTGATAGATTTAAATATGCAGTGTATGTTTGTAAGATGACTTGTTGATAGATTTAAATATGCAGTGTATGTTTGTAAGATGACTTGTTGATAGATTTAAATATGCAGTGTATGTTTGTAAGATGACTTGTTGATAGATTTAAATATGCAGTGTATGTTTGTAAGATGACTTGTTGATAGATTTAAATATGCAGTGTATATGTTTGTAAGATGACTTGTTGATAGATTTAAATATGCAGTGTATGTTTGTAAGATGACTTGTTGATAGATTTAAATATGCAGTGTGTGTTTGTAAGATGACTTGTTGATAGATTTAAATATGCAGTGTATGTTTGTAAGATGACTTGTTGATAGATTTAAATATGCAGTGTATGTTTGTAAGATGACTTGTTGATAGATTTAAATATGCAGTGTGTGTTTGTAAGATGACTTGTTGATAGATTTAAATATGCAGTGTGTGTTTGTAAGATGACTTGTTGATAGATTTAAATATGCAGTGTATGTTTGTAAGATGACTTGTTGATAGATTTAAATATGTAGTGTATGTTTGTAAGATGACTTGTTGATAGATTTAAATATGCAGTGTATGTTTGTAAGATGACTTGTTGATAGATTTAAATATGTAGTGTGTGTTTGTAAGATGTCTTGTTGATATATTTAAATATGCAGTGTATGTTTGTAAGATGACTTGTTGATAGATTTAAATATGCAGTGTATGTTTGTAAGATGACTTGTTGATATATTTAAATATGCAGTGTATGTTTGTAAGATGACTTGTTGATAGATTTAAACATGCAGTGTATGTTTGTAAGATGACTTGTTGATATATTTAAATATGCAGTGTATGTTTGTAAGATGACTTGTTGATAGATTTAAATATGCAGTGTATATGTTTGTAAGATGACTTGTTGATAGATTTAAATATGCAGTGTATGTTTGTAAGATGACTTGTTGATAGATTTAAATATGCAGTGTGTGTTTGTAAGATGACTTGTTGATAGATTTAAATATGCAGTGTATGTTTGTAAGATGACTTGTTGATATATTTAAATATGCAGTGTATGTTTGTAAGATGACTTGTTGATATATTTAAATATGCAGTGTATGTTTGTAAGATGTCTTGTTGATAGATTTAAATATGCAGTGTATGTTTGTAAGATGACTTGTTGATATATTTAAATATGCAGTGTATGTTTGTAAGATGACTTGTTGATAGATTTAAATATGCAGTGTATGTTTGTAAGATGACTTGTTGATAGATTTAAATATGCAGTGTATGTTTGTAAGATGACTTGTTGATAGATTTAAATATGCAGTGTATGTTTGTAAGATGACTTGTTGATAGATTTAAATATGCAGTGTATGTTTGTAAGATGACTTGTTGATAGATTTAAATATGCAGTGTATGTTTGTAAGATGACTTGTTGATAGATTTAAATATGCAGTGTATGTTTGTAAGATGACTTGTTGATAGATTTAAATATGGAGTGTATGTTTGTAAGATGACTTGTTGATAGATTTAATTATGCAGTGTATGTTTGTAAGATGACTTGTTGATAGATTTAAATATGCAGTGTATATGTTTGTAAGATGACTTGTTGATAGATTTAAATATGCAGTGTATGTTTGTAAGATGACTTGTTGATAGATTTAAATATGCAGTGTGTGTTTGTAAGATGACTTGTTGATAGATTTAAATATGCAGTGTATGTTTGTAAGATGACTTGTTGATAGATTTAAATATGCAGTGTATGTTTGTAAGATGACTTGTTGATAGATTTAAATATGCAGTGTGTGTTTGTAAGATGACTTGTTGATAGATTTAAATATGCAGTGTGTGTTTGTAAGATGACTTGTTGATAGATTTAAATATGCAGTGTATGTTTGTAAGATGACTTGTTGATAGATTTAAATATGTAGTGTATGTTTGTAAGATGACTTGTTGATAGATTTAAATATGCAGTGTATGTTTGTAAGATGACTTGTTGATAGATTTAAATATGTAGTGTGTGTTTGTAAGATGTCTTGTTGATATATTTAAATATGCAGTGTATGTTTGTAAGATGACTTGTTGATATATTTAAATATGCAGTGTATGTTTGTAAGATGACTTGTTGATATATTTAAATATGCAGTGTGTGTTTGTAAGATGACTTGTTGATAGATTTAAATATGCAGTGTGTGTTTGTAAGATGACTTGTTGATAGATTTAAATATGCAGTGTGTGTTTGTAAGATGACTTGTTGATAGATTTAAATATGCAGTGTGTGTTTGTAAGATGACTTGTTGATATATTTAAATATGCAGTGTATGTTTGTAAGATGACTTGTTGATAGATTTAAATATGCAGTGTATGTTTGTAAGATGACTTGTTGATATATTTAAATATGGAGTGTATGTTTGTAAGATGTCTTGTTGATAGATTTAAATATGCAGTGTATGTTTGTAAGATGACTTGTTGATATATTTAAATATGCAGTGTATGTTTGTAAGATGACTTGTTGATAGATTTAAATATGCAGTGTATGTTTGTAAGATGACTTGTTGATATATTTAAATATGCAGTGTGTGTTTGTAAGATGACTTGTTGATAGATTTAAATATGCAGTGTATGTTTGTAAGATGACTTGTTGATAGATTTAAATATGCAGTGTATGTTTGTAAGATGACTTGTTGATAGATTTAAATATGCAGTGTATGTTTGTAAGATGACTTGTTGATAGATTTAAATATGCAGTGTATGTTTGTAAGATGACTTGTTGATAGATTTAAATATGCAGTGTATGTTTGTAAGATGACTTGTTGATAGATTTAAATATGCAGTGTATGTTTGTAAGATGACTTGTTGATAGATTTAAATATGCAGTGTATGTTTGTAAGATGACTTGTTGATAGATTTAAATATGCAGTGTATGTTTGTAAGATGACTTGTTGATAGATTTAAATATGCAGTGTGTGTTTGTAAGATGTCTTGTTGATATATTTAAATATGGAGTGTATGTTTGTAAGATGACTTGTTGATAGATTTAAATATGCAGTGTGTGTTTGTAAGATGTCTTGTTGATATATTTAAATGTGCAGTGTATGTTTGTAAGATGACTTGTTGATAGATTTAAATATGCAGTGTGTGTTTGTAAGATGTCTTGTTGATATATTTAAATATGCAGTGTATGTTTGTAAGATGACTTGTTGATAGATTTAAATATGCAGTGTATGTTTGTAAGATGTCTTGTTGATAGATTTAAATATGCAGTGTGTGTTTGTAAGATGACTTGTTGATAGATTTAAATATGCAGTGTGTGTTTGTAAGATGTCTTGTTGATAGCTTTAAATATGCAGTGTGTGTTTGTAAGATGACTTGTTGATAGATTTAAATATGCAGTGTGTGTTTGTAAGATGACTTGTTGATAGATTTAATTATGCAGTGTATGTTTGTAAGATGACTTGTTGATATATTTAAATATGGAGTGTATGTTTGTAAGATGACTTGTTGATAGATTTAAATATGCAGTGTATGTTTGTAAGATGACTTGTTGATAGATTTAAATATGCAGTGTATATGTTTGTAAGATGACTTGTTGATAGATTTAAATATGCAGTGTGTGTTTGTAAGATGACTTGTTGATAGATTTAAATATGCAGTGTATATGTTTGTAAGATGACTTGTTGATAGATTTAAATATGCAGTGTATACATGTTTGTAAGATGACTTGTTTTAGACAGCTGACCATGCAGTAGCCAGCAACACCTTGGAGTGTCATTTGAATGCCTTGTTTGCTGATTCAGTATTGTTCAAGTAAAATTTTTGGACTACTTGATTCCAAAAAAATCACAAATTTTGATGCCCTATTTCCCATTCCTGGCTTACATGGAGGCCAAAAAAATTAAGTTTCCGGTTTCTGGTCTCCGCATGCTTTGCCTCAGACCCACGTGTCGGCATTTTTAGTGAACCTTTTTTTTGGCTATGAAATGTCCAATTGCAGCCAAAATTGCTGGATTGATATGCTTAGTATGCTAACTTTACACCAAGTCAGTTTTTAGATAGTAAATCATTAGTACACATATATTTAAGTACAGGTATTATTGCCGTAATGTTACTTTTAGAATAACTGATGGTTTACATATAAACTATGTACATGTAGTTTTAAACTTATTGTCTTTTTTTCTTTAAATCTAGGAAGGTGCACTCACAAGAGTTGCATTTGCACCTGATGACAACATTGTTGGCATAGCGACGAGGTAAAGTTTCTATCAGGCATATGCCAAATAAATCAAGTGTTAATTTTATAGAGCCGCTAAGCTTCTCTATGATTCTGTGATGTCCTAGTGCTGCTAACCATTAAAGGGAAGGTATATACCATTGGTATTTGGCAATGTACATTCATTTTAACCCATTAGTTTTCAAGATTTACTTTATCAATTCATTAGCCTTGACCAAGGCACGTTGGAATGGTGTGGTCGCATAATTTTTACACGCTTGGCTATCCAAACTCCAGCACCACATGCACACACTGAACATTTGAGCACAGATCCATATAAATATGCACATGATTATGTACAAGTGTATATGTACGTACTTGTTGGTAAGTGATCTAATGTAGAAATAGATCTTGGCCTGTTATCAACTCTTTTTTTGAGTCGTTACCAACGGTGTACACTCCCTTTACCCTTTCCATTGAAAAAAAAAAATTATATTCCTGACAGTGACATAGTTTTAGAGAATTATCTACTAAAAGACTGAAAGGTTTGCATGGTAGAAAGTGGTAATTAATAGAGTAGGTTTGCAGTAACTCCATGTAATATTCTCTCTTGAGTTGTGCAGTTCTGAGAAGAACCTTTGAGTAAATCAATGTTTTGGTGAATGTGCTCTCTGAAGATGGTCAGAGCACACTCACCAAATGTGGAGATAACCCACAGGTTCTTCTCAGAACTGCACAACTAAAGAGATGATTTAAACTTAGTACTATATTGTTGATAAATTGAGAGAACCCACAGGTTCTTCTCAGAACTGCACAACTAAAGAGATTATTTAAACTTACTATATTGTTGATAAATTGAGAGAACCAACCGGTTCTTTTCAGAACTTCATTTATTTACTACTTAAAAGAGAATTTCTGCATGGTGTCACCGCAGACAGTCTTTATTTATCTTTTTCACCATGCAAAGCTACAAGTCTTAATTTGTTACTATTGATACACTCTCTTTGATGTTTTTTTTTGTGTTCAGCCAAGGTTTAGTAATCGTCTGGGAGTTAAATATTGAGAGACGTGAACATTCAGAGAGATTAGCCATGTCATCAGCTCATCGTAATGGTCAGGTGACTGCATTGATATGGGACGTAAACAGTCAAAGAATATTCTCTGGTGATGATCATGGAAGGATTACATTCCTTAATGCTTACCATAGGAAGGTAAGTAGGATTGGAAGCATTGCATGGTAGAAGTAAGGTTTGCTGTAGCACTATGTAACAATCTCTTAAGAGATGTAATAAGCATTGGTTCTGAGAAGAATTGGTGGTGAGATAACCAATGGTTAGATAACCGATATTAAAACTGATGTTATCTCACAGTCTCTTATAGGGACAATATCGTCACGATCACAGTGAACGATTTCCCCTGTATCGCATCGCAAAATGCGATGTAATTTGGACAATCTGCGATGGAATTTCAAACAATACATCGCAGATTTTGCGATACAAATTGCGACAGATTTTTTCACCATTGTGGTTTAATAATAAACATTTTTGAAATCATGTTCACAAACCTTACCCGAAATAACGTTTACATGTATATTTCCGACCAAAAAATAGGGATTCGTCCCAACTGGGTTTGTTTCCGTGTGTCCAGACCACGCCGGGGGTACGTCCGTGTGACGTACGTGGTCAACGATGACATCACGACGCGACGGTGTTGATGCAATAGTGAACACGTGCACTGGTTTTACCTATGTGTATCCGTACATGCAACTTTATTTCCCAGCAATCCGTAAGGATTTTATCCACAATGCCTAAAATCCTATGTGCATGCAATATTTTTTTGCGGATGAATTAACTACGGGCGAAATTCCCAAAATGGAAAACACGCAACAACCGCCCATGCTTTTTAAACTTCACACATGTTTATTTTTTCTTCTGCTGAGTTTGGGGGTTGGAACATTGAGCAATTGAGCCACCCCCTATACACAATAGTACCATGTTCAGTTCACACGCGCGCTTTCACACGATCACTACGGCCGTATTGAAAGGAACTCTAGAAACATTACAACTTCGTTTTATAATAAAATTTTTTGAACATTTAACAAAACGAGCATTCATTTATATTTGTAGTGGCGAGATTTAGAATCATTTCGGCACACAATATGATTGCACTTTCAACGACGGTGAGCCACTCATTTTTCTGACAATTTTTTAATAATCAAAATCAAGCTTGATCATACCACAAAGTAACGTTCACTTTGAAAAGCACCCGAACATGTCGCAGTCGGTTATTTGTTTTTGTGACATTGCCTCTGTTTTAGCGATTGATATAACAATGTAAAAAAAAACTTTCATGAATGACTGCAATTTGGCGAAAATAATGAAGAAATTGGCCTAGAAGAAAGAAACATGTGAATTTTTTAAAACACCTGTGGCTCAATTTCCGGACATTAAAGATGATTATTTCTGGTAAAATTTGGACATTCATATTATGAACCAAACGACAGTAAAGCCTTGAAAAACAACACCTTTACCTATGCACACTACATACTGTAATTTTAAGCATTTTAAATTTGCTGTACAAAATTCACAGATTGCTCTACAAAATTCACAGATTGCTCTACAAAAAGTTATTTTGCTATGCAAATTCATTTTTTGCATCGCAGTTTTGCTATGCAAAATTTTTGAACGAAATGGTTCCCTGGATCATCAACAGGGCATGCAATCAGAGTGCTTGTTTTTTGTACCCCACTTGATAAGGTCATATTACCATTGCTGCTGCTTTAATGAGGAAGTAATTTTCATCTTAAACTACAGTAGGATACAAATTCTATGCCCTGTTGAAAGTCCTCAACAGGCAACCACTGTCTTCATGAAGAAAGTCTTGTAAGGCAGAAATATGTAAAGGGATTTTTGATATCATCATCAACTTGGCACCAATGAGGGCTTTATGTAAAACTGTGATAATTTATGTTTTTTTTTTTATAGATTGGTGAAATTCTTGCGTCGGGAGATAAATAATTGATTTAATTTTTGCCCTACACCGACGTGTGTATAGCACTGTATGCTCAGTGCTTTCCGAGTGTCTGTGAAAAAACTACACAGGCGACTCGGGCGGGATTCGAACCCACGACCTCCTGCTTACTAGTGCAGACGTCTTAACCTCTCGACCACCGAGCTTGCCCGATGACGATTGGCCAGCTAGAATCCTATATAGCAGCGGGTTCCGCGATATATATAGATTGGTGAAATTCTTGCGTCGGGAGATAAACAATTGACATAATTTTTGCCCTACACATTTTTAGATTACCAATAAACTAGTGTATAATGGGTTTATGTGGTGAACTGGATTACCTTTGGCTAAAACATATCATCTTATGTGTCACTGTATTAGGTGTCTGGTTTGTTCAAGTTACCAACAGAGCTTGTTATGGATACTGAGTCAGCCATCGTCCAGTTAGACTTCAGTGATGACAAGCTTCTAGCATCTACCATGACAAAATGTTTTATCTGTGACACCAAGAAGTAAGTTTGAAATTAGTTTTGATAACGATCACTAATTTCTTTAGAGTAGTTCATTGTTTTTTAATGAACTTTTAAATATATAAATCAAGTAAACAACAAGAGAAACTGACTTCCTGTAGGTACAGAAATACATTGTGGCGAATAAAGATTTCCTAGAGTGGGATTTGAACCCGTGACCTCTGAGTTAACACGCTAGTGTTCTACCACCTGAGCCATCTCGCCCAATGTTGGCAGTCTCTCTGTTTTGTAAAATTTCTATGTGGGGGGGGGGGGGGAACTGGTCCAAGTCCCTCTCTAGTCAACTGTCAACATGTTCAATGATCAGCACTTCAAGCCACACTGAATAGACACCCTTTAATTGTTTGCTGTTGACAAAAATTGCTTTCAAAAGAAAGAAAGGAAAACACTTTATTCAAGTTGTATGTACATGTAATTGAAGATAATTCATATCAATGTAATTGATGAGGTATTGTTTGTGTGAATACCAATGGATATTTACAACATGAATTTCCATACTTTTTCTCACAAATGTATCCCGGTGAAAATTACATGTGCTTTTCACTGTGACTGCTTTGAAAATGTTTGTGTTTTTGTTGACAGGAAGCAAGCTTATGCTGTAGGAACCAAAGTCAGGTTTGTCATCACAAATGTTCATTATTATGAAGTTCAATAGACTAATCCATTAAGCCCCGGCCCATTACGTATTGACCAATCAAAGCCGTGATTATGCATTCTCAAGTCTCACAATAGTCTGACATGTTAAAATAGCTGTATCACGTCAATGACAAGGCTGGCATTATGTATGTAAGGGACTTATTAGAATGCATGGTGTACATCAGCGCCTCGATGTAAGCGACTTGTTAGCAAGCATGGTGCACATCAGCGCCTCGATGTAAGGGACTTGTTAGCAAGCATGGTGCACATCAGCGCCTCGATGTAAGGGACTTGTTAGAAAGCATGGTGCACATCAGCGCCTCGATGTAAGGGACTTGTTAGCAAGCATGGTGCACATCAGCGCCTCGATGTAAGGGACTTGTTAGCAAGCATGGTGCACATCAGTGCCTCGATGTAAGCGACTTGTTAGCAAGCATGGTGCACATCAGCGCCTCGATGTAAGGGACTTGTTAGCAAGCATGGTGCACATCAGCGCCTCGATGTAAGGGACTTGTTAGAAAGCATGGTGCACATCAGCGCCTCGATGTAAGGGACTTGTTAGCAAGCATGGTGCACATCAGCGCCTCGATGTAAGGGACTTGTTAGCAAGCATGGTGCACATCAGCGCCTCGATGTAAGGGACTTGTTAGAAAGCATGGTGCACATCAGCGCCTCGATGTAAGGGACTTGTTAGAAAGCATGGTGCACATCAGCGCCTCGATGTAAGGGACTTGTTAGCAAGCATGGTGCACATCAGTGCCTCGATGTAAGGGACTTGTTAGCAAGCATGGTGCACATCAGCGCCTCGATGTAAGGGACTTGTTAGCAAGCATGGTGCACATCAGCGCCTCGATGTAAGGGACTTGTTAGAAAGCATGGTGGACATCAGGCGCCTCGATGTAAGGACTTGTTAGCAAGCATGGTGCACATCAGCGCCTCGATGTAAGGGACTTGTTAGCAAGCATGGTGCATCATCAGCCTCGATGTAAGGGACTCGTTAGCAAGCATGGTGCACATCAGCGCCTCGATGTAAGGGACTTGTTAGCAAGCATGGTGCACATCAGTGCCTCGATGTAAGGGAATTGATAGCAAGCATGGTGCACATCAGAGCCTCGATGTAAGGGACTGGTTAGCAAGAAAGATGCACATCAGCGACTCGATGTAAGGGACTAGATAGAAAGCAAGGTGCTCATCAGCGCCTCGATGTGGGACTTGTTAGCAAGCATGGTGCACATCAGCGCCTCGATGTAAGCGACTTGTTAGCAAGCATGGTGCACATCAGCGCCTCGATGTAAGGGACTTGTTAGCAAGCATGGTGCACATCAGCGCCTCGATGTAAGGGACTTGTTAGCAAGCATGGTGCACATCAGCGCCTCGATGTAAGCGACTTGTTAGCAAGCATGGTGCACATCAGCGCCTCGATGTAAGGGACTTGTTAGCAAGCATGGTGCACATCAGTGCCTCGATGTAAGCGACTTGTTAGCAAGCATGGTGCACATCAGCGCCTCGATGTAAGGGACTTGTTAGAAAGCATGGTGCACATCAGCGCCTCGATGTAAGGGACTTGTTAGCAAGCATGGTGCACATCAGCGCCTCGATGTAAGGGACTTGTTAGCAAGCATGGTGCACATCAGCGCCTCGATGTAAGGGACTTGTTAGCAAGCATGGTGCACATCAGCGCCTCGATGTAAGGGACTTGTTAGCAAGCATGGTGCACATCAGCGCCTCGATGTGCGCGACTTGTTAGCAAGCATGGTGCACATCAGCGCCTCGATGTAAGGGACTTGTTAGCAAGCATGGTGCACATCAGCGCCTCGATGTAAGGGACTTGTTAGCAAGCATGGTGCACATCAGCGCCTCGATGTAAGGGACTTGTTAGCAAGCATGGTGCACATCAGCGCCTCGATGTAAGGGACTTGTTAGCAAGCATGGTGCACATCAGTGCCTCGATGTAAGCGACTTGTTAGCAAGCATGGTGTACATCAGCGCCTCGATGTAAGGGACTTGTTAGAATGCATGGTGTACATCAGCGCCGATGTAAGGGACTTGTTAGCAAGCATGGTGCTCATCAGCGCCTCGATGTAAGCGACTTGTTAGCAAGCATGGTGCACATCAGTGCCTCGATGTAAGCGACTTGTTAGCAAGCATGGTGTACATCAGCGCCTCGATGTAAGGGACTTGTTAGAATGCATGGTGTACATCAGCGCCTCGATGTAAGGGACTTGTTAGCAAGCATGGTGCACATCAGCGCCTCGATGTAAGGGACTTGTTAGCAAGCATGGTGCACATCAGCGCCTCGATGTAAGGGACTTGTTAGAAAGCATGGTGCACATCAGCGCCTCGATGTAAGGGACTTGTTAGCAAGCATGGTGCACATCAGCGCCTCGATGTAAGGGACTTGTTAGAACGCATGGTGCACATCAGCGCCTCGATGTAAGGGACTTGTTAGCAAGCATGGTGCACATCAGCGCCTTACCTTTTTGGCCTTACTGTTTGGAAAGGTTTTAATTTCCTTTCCTGGTATGATCATCCTCACAAAACTTGATACAGTCAGTAATACCGAACACTCCTAAGACCCACCACGGGTTGGCGGCACCTGTGGTGGGTCGTAGGAACGTTCTGTAAACGGGTTGGTGGTGGGTCGTAGGAATGTTCTGTAAACGGGAATGTTCTGTAAACGGGTTGGTGGCACCCGTGGTGGGTCGTAGGAATGTTCTGTAAACGGGGATGTTCTGTAAACGGGTTGGTGGCACCCGTGGTGGGTCGTAGGAATGTTCTGTAAACGGGAATGTTCTGTAAACGGGTTGGTGGCACCCGTGGTGGGTCGTAGGAATGTTCTGTGCAATGATATTTTTTATATCTTTTATTTATTATGATCTATGTGTTAAATAAGAACTAAATAAATAAATAACTACAGCAGCCATGTTGATCATCGTTGATTTGGTAAAGATGTTCCAATCCGTACACTCAAAACATGCACAAAGAGCTTCTGTATTGTTGTTTGTGCACTCCTTAACCTGCTTGGCCTGCAGTTTCTCATGTTTCAATTTTTGTTTGTACACTGGAACTAGATGCACCATATCATGATCCGATTAACCTAGCCCTGATTTTGCATGAGCTTTATAGACCTTGGGAATATTTCCGTAGCATTTATCTAGTGTCCGGTCTCTTGTTGGAATATATACTGATGGTAGTGCAGTAGGAAAGCTTTAATATTACCTGTTCACCAGTTTTAAGGTCAACTGATGAAGTCGCCCATAATTAATTTTACTGAGTCGGGTGACTGAGTTTCAAGTTGTTGCAGTCTCGTACATTTTAGCTGAAGCATTGGTCACATTTACTACAGGTTGAACATACACTATAGTGACAAATACACGTAGTTGGTTGAATTCTCTGGGTAAATTATACAGGCGTAGACTATCAATTCAATATCCTCTGAGCAGCAACATTGTTGCACCACCGTTTGTTAACATATAGATACTGTACACACCCCACCGCCATAGGATTTTTCAAACTCCACTGTTCTGTCCATCCTCTTACAAATAAACCACTCAATATCAGTACAACTACTACTATCTGTGTCCTTGTACCATGTTTCGCTTAAGCACATCATGCAAATTTATCGGTATTCATATTGGTATTTTGTGCAAGCCTGCAATTCATCAAGTTTATTTCTTAGCGATTGGTAGTGGTGAGTTATGCTTTTGACGGCGTAAGTCATACTCTTGGGCATCCCTTTTTGCCACGATTGCAGCAATTTAAGCAGCTACAGTCCTTCGGAAAATCCCAAAATCACGATGTGACCTGTGACCTGTGCTTTAACAATGCATCCGGTTCGTATACAATGGGTAATGTTCGCACACTGGTGACACCGCCAATTCCGTCCCATGGTTGTCGTTATGCATAAATGTCTTTAAAAACATAACAAATCAACATCATGTTGAGAAACTAAGCTTGAAAACATCATACATCACCCAACCGGGACAAAACAATTTAAAAAAAACGGATTTAAAAAACATAAAACAATAACAAAACTAGAACGGTGCAGATACCAGTAGTCGCCACAGTTTTCCCTTCTTTAAGTAAAATGTTCCGATGAAAAAGAACATTTTCAGAACTTGTTGTTTAAATAGCTGAAAACAGAGGCGATATATCCTCAAATATTAATTCATTGAATTTTATAGGGATGGACAGTATGGTGCTTGTTTTCTTCAAAAAGCCTCAAAAGAGTTCCCTTTGATCTACTCAGCACGTCCGGGAAGCAGAATATGGGAGGTATGCAAATGATGGCAATGACCTTTGACCCTTTTTTCAAGGAATCCCTTGTTTATTTGTGGGTATAGAGTACTAAATACACGGACCAATGTATGCCATCATTACTGTAATGGTACCACACTTGTGTGTATACTTTAATAATAATAATAATAATAATGTGTGGACTTATATAGCGCACGTATCCACCAACTGAGTGGTGCTCAAGGCGCATTATATTATTACCCCTGCTCATAAGGCTCATAAATCATTCCTGAAACCATCTCAGCTCCCTGGGGAGTATACAGCTCAATTGCTGCCATTACAGCGCATATAGGGCTAATCAACCAACTCTGCCCTCACAGGTACCCATTTAACCCCTGGGTGGAGAGAAGCAATTATGGTTAAGTGTCTTGCTCAAGGACACAAGTGTCACGGCCGGGATTCGAACCCACATTCTGCTGCTAACACCAGAACTTGAGTCCGGTAAGCTAGACCGCTCGGCCACGACACTCCACTTTGAGTTTTGTACATATACCCTATATATTTGAGTTGGAGACAAGATGTATTTTCACCACTATTCAATCAGAGACACAAAGGGTCGATCAGAAGCTACAATGCATCAGATGGTTTTCCAAAAGCAATTTTAATAGTGTTTATGCATGAGACCTTTGTTGGGGTTAATGCGTGCAGAGTGTGTGTGCCACACGTGTAATGGGCTACCATGTACACGAAGTGGATTTCCCATTGTATTTAATATACATGTACAGTTATTGTCATTAGACTGATAAATATGTTGATCTTGTTTTACATGACAATAAATTTAATCAACTCGGTCTTGAAACCCAATTTTTTTTTGCCATGGCCTCTTTACATGGGTAAAATAACTTGTTTTATTGTGTTTTGTTTGATCAGGTGAATATCGTTGGTCAAGTCCAGATGACTCATCAGTTCAAACATCTATTAGCTGTGCCGTCACTTCCAATCCTTGGACTAGGGTTAATATTAAAGGAATATTAATTTGTTGCTTGTTAGATTCAGGCATAGATTTGATGATTCAAAATTTCCAATGACCGCCCTTAACATCTTTTTGTTGTGGTAAAAGTGGAACTTTTTGGAGAAAAAAATCAAATTGGGCAGAAAGAATTGTTAATATGTTCAAGCACAACTTGCTTGTTCAGTGAGGGGGAATCACATCCCCCCTTCATTCTATAGGCTTGCCCCACATGACCATCTGTCATCCAATTAGAATGGCTAAACTGTCTGGAGTTTCAATGTACATCTAGCAGTGCTCATTACTGTCGATAGAATTTGTCATAAAGGAAATCTGCACCATTCTATTTCGCAAGGCTCCACCTTGTAACTACTGCCTCACTGGGGAAGGGTTTTGTTATTGTACTTTCCACTGCTGGCCCTACACTGAGTCCCTCTTGTGATTTCAAAACACAGCGCCCTCATACGTGTCAAGGATTAACTTTTAAAAGTTTGAAAAGTACACTCAATCTTCACTGTATCAAAAATGGACTAAGCTTTGGCAAATAACACGATAATATCGAATATTGCAATACCTTTTTTTATTCGATTACGATATCGAGAACTTTTCAAGTTATCGAGATTTCGGCAAATCGTGATGAAAAAAAATATATCGAGATGAAAAAAATATATCGGGATTAAAAATATATCGTAATTAAAAAAATAACAGTTGTGATTGTGAGTCAAGTCAGAAATTCCATGGAAACAAAATTAGGTCAGTCTTTTCAACTTTTGGAAGTGAGAAACAAAAGCGAACTACTTCAGTGATATGTCGGATCACAAAGGAGCCCCCCCCCATGGAATTTGCCAATGTCCATGATGCACGCATGAATGATGCAATTTCATGTGTCTTTATGCTAAGCACTGGCGATTTATTATGACACTTATGCTATGGTCCCACAGGAATATTTCGAACTTTCTATCGAAGTATATTTCGATTCCTGTTTTTTTGTGTTATTTTTAATAATTTCGTCAAAATCTCGTATAAATATCGACAAAATATCTGTTTTCCGTGAGGAAATTTGTTTGTTTGTATTTTCTCGACAATTTCGATTCATTTTCGATTTTATTTCGACGACTTTCGACTGTTTAGATCATTTCGACTGGCATTTCGACAAAATTCAACTGTTTAGATTGATTTCGATTTTTTTTCGAATAATTTTCGATTGTTTTAAAAAAATTGGACAAATGTTCCGATTTATTTCGACTGTAACGATTGTTTAGACTATTTAGAGAGTTCAGATTTATTTCGACTGGTTTTCGAACTTTTAGACTGTTAAGACTATTTCGATTTCATTTTCGATAGTTTCGATAAAATGTCGACAAAATTTCGATAAATTTGATCGAAACTTTATCGAAAAATATTGGTCAGGTTTAATAATTTTCGATTAATGATATTTTTTTTTCGACAAATCTCTACAAATCTCGACAAATATCGACAGTTTCGATTTTTTTAGACTCTTTAGACTATTTCGACTTTTCTCGAGAAAATTTTGTAAAAAATCTAAAATCTTGACGAAACACGATCTAGAGAGTCGAAATCTCTGTGGGACCATAGCATTAGAGGTACATACCTGTGGTTATCAGCCCAAAATCAATCATGCGTGAATGAACCAAAAAAATAATCGCAATACTATCGAAAATCACGATATGTTTGACGATATATGTTTCACTGTATCACTTAAGCTTGTTTAAACTTTCCAGAAGCACTGACATTACAAAAATATATAACATTTCATTTGATGATTTTTTTCTCAATTTGTTACAGTCATGTACCAGTGTTTCCTAATAAAGATGGTGTTCACAAGTCACAGTCTCTTAACTTTCAGCAACTCCTTACATTTGGCCATGGGTGAGTCCGATTAATTTTGTAATTATGCAAATAATGATGTCACTTCTACATGAACATTACAGCTAAATTGATTTCTTTTTACAGAAATAATAATAATAGTGACAACTTGTATAGCGCCGGTATCAGCCGTACAAAACGGCGCTCGCATACAAAACAATATCAACTGTTAGCAGGAGGAATACAAAAATTCAGAGTCAAACATGTGTGAATTATTATCAGAAAGCTTGGTATGAACTTGGTAAAGGTTCCAATCGTCCGAGAAATTTGTTTTAATTCTTTCTCAATAAAGTGAAAACAGTCCCAAAAATGCATCCACATTGATTTCATTGTGAAAATAGTGGTTACAGTGGTTGCAATGTACATACATTGTATCTTGATTTAAAGAAAGTAAGCATAATCATAGAAAATAAGCAGTTTTGCCAGCATTACCAATGTTCTACCTTCTCTTTAACCGTTTCCTTACCATAGGCGACTTTTGTCGACTGCACTCATACCCCCTCTTCTTTACCATAGGCGACTTTTGTCGACCAAGCTTCCACACAAAAAAGCACTCTAGCCTGAGCATAAAGGCCATTTGTTATAAAGCTGTAGTTTTGTCCATGTTCACCCTCCATACCCAAGCTTACAGTGGTTGGAAAGAGAAAGATCGGATCTTTCCATTGATGGTGAAATAAAATAAGGTTGCTATTATGCAATCCCTTCAAATTGGAGTGGAAAGATCCGAAATGCCAAACATCTACGGAGTGCCATTTGTTTGTGTACAAAAAAGTGTTTGAGTTTACAGATCACACTGAGGAAACAAAGATTGAGAACTTGGACATTTATTGACCAATATTAATGATTTTTGGATTATATGAAAGGGAATTAAATAAGTAAGATAATTATTATTACTTATTTTTCTGCAAAACGATATCTTCAAGGTGATAATAGAGTTTGTAAAATTGGCCTTTGAACACAAGCTTTCTGTTGTGTAAGAATGTGTGCTTTACGCTTGAGTGGTCACTGGCGGTCACCAGCGGTTGTTTATGTCAAAACAATTCGGTATTGAGAGGGTTAAAGATGTATCGGCTGTGTTTTTCCTATGAGGCTATTTCCAGAAATTTAATTTTTCATCGGAACATTGCTTTTTTACTTGATAAAGTGAAAATAAAGCTGTAAAATAATTGTGAGAAACAAGGTCTTACAGTAATATGTACTGAAATTAATCTATAGTGAGTCCTGTCATAAATTCTAGTTGGCACTCGTTTACTGTTAAACTAAGCTTCTGACAATTATTTTGTGAAATATATAGTTTCAAAGTATTTGTTTTCCTTTCTCAACCCTTCTGTTGATTAATCATTCAATATCATGTAAATTATGTTTTTGAATAATGAAGGTTTCATGTACCGTAAGGTACTATGCCAGTGTGCGTAATGCATCTAAATTGTACATGTTTACTGTTCCGCACACCTAATCCATCATTCATAAACAGACGTTTGTCTTGTTTTTAATGATTAGTCAACTCGCTAGAGAATTGTTCTAAAAAGGGACAATATCATCACGATCAACAGGGCATGGAATCAAAGTGCTAGTTTTAGATTAACTCAGTGACTGAAAAATAATAAGATAAGGTCATATTGCCGTTGCTGCTGCATAAATGAGCAAATAATTTTCTGTCACTTTGTTCATCGTAAAGTAGCTTTTACTAGCTGAACCACACTTCAAATATGTTTTTTTTTTATTTGCACCTGATCAGCCGCGGCCAAAATGTATGTACAGTGTAATGTGCGAATTATTGCATCTTGTCTCATCTGTGTCCAGACACAGTGTGACATATACCTGTGAATTACCCACGTAAAGTTTACCTGCGAATAGTTTAGTGGTATTCATGCCATCACGACTAATCATTATAGTTAAAAACCAGCGATTACGCTTACTATTAGCAATTACTATTTTCGAATAATCAAACTATTTGCAAACGCCTATTGTTGAGATTACCCTGGCTTCAGAAACTAGCTTTAAATCATGTTGCTGTATATTTAGTGGTTGTTTTTATTAATGAGATATAACTTTCTAAACATAATAAGTCTGCCTCCAAACTTTATATTCAACTTTTCATTTGATTTAATTCTCAGAAATAACCTGCTACTGACATGGAACAGTAATGCAGTGTATGTATTTGATCCTGCTCAAGTCAGAGTTATTGTGTGGTCCATGGATTTCAAAGGTTTGTGTTTAACATTCTCAAAGGTTATAGGGAAGGTAAAACATTGGTAATTACAGATTATCAACTCAACAAATTATTATTTACAAACTGACTTGGTGTAAAGTTTGTACACGTTGCAATCCTCCTAATAAATTATTGCAACTTCCAAAAATATCTGTACATTTAAACGTGTCTTTAAATCTGTTACATTGGAATCTTACTGTTAATGAGTGTTTTACAGTATACTTGTACATTCTAATCCATATTACCTGACCTTTCAAGACCATCTGTGTAGTTGTTGTCCTTTGTCTGTGTTAGTCCATTGTTGGTTTAGTAATTGTTGTTTTTCTTTGTGAACATGCATGTGCATTGAGACCCACTTTTATATTTTGTTCACTGGTGGCTTGACCATGGGCCTTCATGGTTCATTCAACTTTATTTTTATCTCTGTCTCAATGCGCGTGCATGTTATCAAGGGACCATTGCGTACAAGCTTTGCTTCATAAATGGATCCCTCTGCAGTATCACTTTTGCTTTGTATCTATTCTTTAATTTTTCCAGTAATATCGTTTTCTTGTACTTGACTTTTCTTGATTGATATTGTCATTACTGTTTTGATACTGTGGAAAATAAATGAACCTATGAACCTAACTGAAGTTCTTTCATCTTAGAGAAGACATGAATTATTATATTGAATTTACAAAAAGTCACCAACTACAAAAAACATGTAACATTTCATGGTTGTTTTCTCAAAAAACTTGAGCACTATTGTGATTAAAACTTTAGTTTTATGAAATGAAAACTAGAGGGTTAAAATGATTATTTACATGTATATGTTACTAAATAACCAACATTCCATTTCAAGATGCATTTCTTGAAAATTTTATCTAGATTTTGAATTGCCATTTTTCTAGTATCGTTAAAGTTATTAACTTTCAAATGAGACATCACATGAATATATACATCCATGAGTAATGACAACATTATTACCTGTAAACTAAAAAATAGTAAAATTACTGTCTTTGAATGAATACAACAAATCTGAATGCATACAACAAATCTGAATGAATACAACAAATCTGAATGAATACAACAAATCTGAATGCATACAACAAATCTGAATGAATACAACAAATCTGAATGAATACAACAAATCTGAATGAATACAACAAATCTGAATGCATACAACAAATCTGAATGAATACAACAAATCTGAATGCATACAACAAATCTGAATGAATACAACAAATCTGAATGAATACAACAAATCTGAATGCATACAACAAATCTGAATGCATACAACAAATCTGAATGAATACAACAAATCTGAATGAATACAACAAATCTGAATGCATACAACAAATCTGAATGCATACAACAAATCTGAATGAATACAACAAATCTGAATGCATACAACAAATCTGAATGCATACAACAAATCTGAATGCATACAACAAATCTGAATGAATACAACAAATCTGAATGCATACAACAAATCTGAATGCATACAACAAATCTGAATGCATACAACAAATCTGAATGAATACAACAAATCTGAATGCATACAACAAATCTGAATGCATACAACAAATCTGAATGCATACAACAAATCTGAATGAATACAACAAATCTGAATGCATACAACAAATCTGAATGCATACAACAAATCTGAATGCATACAACAAATCTGAATGAATACAACAAATCTGAATGAATACAACAAATCTGAATGCATACAACAAATCTGAATGAATACAACAAATCTGAATGAATACAACAAATCTGAATGAATACAACAAATCTGAATGCATACAACAAATCTGAATGAATACAACAAATCTGAATGAATACAACAAATCTGAATGCATACAACAAATCTGAATGAATACAACAAATCTGAATGCATACAACAAATCTGAATGCATACAACAAATCTGAATGCATACAACAAATCTGAATGAATACAACAAATCTGAATGCATACAACAAATCTGAATGCATACAACAAATCTGAATGCATACAACAAATCTGAATGAATACAACAAATCTGAATGCATACAACAAATCTGAATGCATACAACAAATCTGAATGCATACAACAAATCTGAATGAATACAACAAATCTGAATGCATACAACAAATCTGAATGAATACAACAAATCTGAATGCATACAACAAATCTGAATGCATACAACAAATCTGAATGAATACAACAAATCTGAATGCATACAACAAATCTGAATGAATACAACAAATCTGAATGAATACAACAAATCTGAATGCATACAACAAATCTGAATGAATACAACAAATCTGAATGAATACAACAAATCTGAATGAATACAACAAATCTGAATGCATACAACAAATCTGAATGAATACAACAAATCTGAATGCATACAACAAATCTGAATGCATACAACAAATCTGAATGCATACAACAAATCTGAATGAATACAACAAATCTGAATGCATACAACAAATCTGAATGCATACAACAAATCTGAATGCATACAACAAATCTGAATGAATACAACAAATCTGAATGCATACAACAAATCTGAATGAATACAACAAATCTGAATGAATACAACAAATCTGAATGCATACAACAAATCTGAATGAATACAACAAATCTGAATGCATACAACAAATCTGAATGCATACAACAAATCTGAATGCATACAACAAATCTGAATGAATACAACAAATCTGAATGCATACAACAAATCTGAATGCATACAACAAATCTGAATGCATACAACAAATCTGAATGCATACAACAAATCTGAATGAATACAACAAATCTGAATGAATACAACAAATCTGAATGAATACAACAAATCTGAATGCATACAACAAATCTGAATGAATACAACAAATCTGAATGCATACAACAAATCTGAATGAATACAACAAATCTGAATGAATACAACAAATCTGAATGAATACAACAAATCTGAATGAATACAACAAATCTGAATGAATACAACAAATCTGAATGCATACAACAAATCTGAATGAATACAACAAATCTGAATGAATACAACAAATCTGAATGAATACAACAAATCTGAATGAATACAACAAATCTGAATGAATACAACAAATCTGAATGAATACAACAAATCTGAATGCATACAACAAATCTGAATGCATACAACAAATCTGAATGAATACAACAAATCTGAATGCATACAACAAATCTGAATGAATACAACAAATCTGAATGAATACAACAAATCTGAATGAATACAACAAATCTGAATGCATACAACAAATCTGAATGCATACAACAAATCTGAATGAATACAACAAATCTGAATGCATACAACAAATCTGAATGAATACAACAAATCTGAATGAATACAACAAATCTGAATGAATACAACAAATCTGAATGCATACAACAAATCTGAATGAATACAACAAATCTGAATGAATACAACAAATCTGAATGAATACAACAAATCTGAATGAATACAACAAATCTGAATGAATACAACAAATCTGAATGCATTTCAGTATTTTCTCTTGAACGACACAACATAACAAGCTGAAACCTTCACAGGTTGGCTTTTAATTTATTTATATGATTCAAAGGGTGTAAGCATACTCAAAGAAGCAGTTTTGTCTCAAGTTACGTTTAAGAGGAATCTTGACTGAACAGACTGTGTAGACATGGGGTAAATACACTGTACGTAGTCAAAATTGAGAGACTTTGAAAGCCTATCTTCAGGAGAATGGATATAAAGACAAACAAAGCTTACTGATCCAAACATCAACTATCCTCACTACCAGATCTTTTCATAACCACACCACTTCCGAGATAAGATTAGGGTATGTTTTTTTTCAGAACCACATCACTTCCAAGAAGAGATTATTACACATGGTGTAAACCTACTCTCCTTATAATCCAATCCACCATGCTTTAAATCACAGTTATTACATTCTTGTGTTTATTTTCAGACATTTTGGGGGCATGTGTCTACAAGTCTCGTATCTACTGCCTTCATCCCAATAGCCATGTGAGTTGCTACACATTACTGAGTGCTGAGCGCTGTATCTCTAAGCTGTTTGCTCTCAGTCTATGGGAACAATGTGCCCAGACATCCATCTACTTTGCAGACCGTATCAGAGAAGGAAACACACGAAGATACGTTCCTAGAAGTCTGATCAGAGAGGTCAATTACCAGTTGATGGACGGGAATGCAGACTTCAGTCTGATTGGTCAGATGGAGGAGTTACTTAGCAACATGGATGATGACGGATTATCCACTTCCGGTAGTAGTCGTCGTAGTAGCTTGGACTCATTTGAAGGGGTACGTTTAGAGTCAGGCATTTATCTGGTACGCAACAGAACTTGTAGTGAGGATTCGGGGGAAGATTTCCCAGTCCTTGTTGATCGGGGAGCTCAGATGGCTGATGGTATAGGTGATGGTGGCTCAAAGCATGATGGGATATCAGAGCCAAATGATGACCAGGATGCAACAGGGATCTCAGTTGGTCAAGTCCAGTCTAAGATGGCACAATACAAAGAAATGCAAGAAGAAACAACAGACTTAGGAGTAAGTGATGATGAGGATGTTGCTGTGGAATCAGTCGATATTGAGAAGGAAGAGGCAGAAGGCCAAGGGGACCATCAGAGTGGACCAGCTGGTATCAATTGGGAGTTTGGTCATGGGAGATTAACACTCCGTCGACAAAACTCTCTCCTTGAAGAAATTGCCCAGGTAAAATATTGACCTTTTTTCATAATTTACAATAAAATGTACACTCTGTGGTGTTTTACACATGATACAACAGCAAAGAATGACTTTGCATTTTATAATAGGACATATTCTTGTTGTGACGTAATAAGCTGAAACTGTCATAGTTTGGTTGTGTGAAGTTGTGTGGTTGTGTGAAGTGTGAAGCATACATGTACATGTAGTTTTTGTCAATATTACAACCAATGTTGTACCTTCCTTTTAATAATGAATGCAGAATAGTAGTTATTTCTCTATTTACTTTAATAATGAATTGATTTAATTTTGCCCTACACCGACGTGTGTATAGCACTGTATGCTCAGTGCTTTCCGAGTGTCAGTGAAAAAACTACACAGGCGACTCGGGCGGGATTCGAACCCATGACCTCCTGCTTACTAGTGCAGACGTCTTAACCTCTCGACCACCGAGCTTGCCCGATGACGATTGGCCGGCTAGAATCCTATATAGCAGCGGGTTCCGCGATATATAGATTGGTGAAATTCTTGCGTCGGGAGAATTTCACCAATCTATTTAATAATGAAGTTAAACGTGACTGCATGTATGGCCTAGTCTTGAGCCCAGACGTTCTGTGAATGTGATCAGGTCCTGCTATACCTGCGCATGTGTGCACACTGTTTGTACAATGTAAATGTCTGGGTGCAGGACTGCATGTAGATGTGTCCATGTTTTTCAGGTTGGTGGGGACTATTGCCAAGTCCGGATTTGTGTATTGCCAGTTTTAATACAGAAATGTTCTAAAAACCATTTTTGTAATTTCCAAACCGTATTTAACAGTATAACAGGTTCCATAAATTAATCAACAAGTTAAAACATACATGTCTGCTTTTATTTTATCAATTTTAAACAGAAAACTGCTGAGGACCACATAGATGTATGTACTGTATGTTAATTACATGGCATGTGATTTCATCAATTTTCTCTTTGCCAAATATGCATGCAGATCTTCATATAGACCTTACGCATATAATGTCACCTCCACCCGCCTTTTGAATGTGTGTACCCACAGTGTACATATTAGACTAGTCCTCCGTCTTTATAACCTCTCAAGGATAAAGGCTCCGGGCGTACCATTCAAGGGGTTTCATTGGATACATTGTGCCAAATATCTACCGTCATGCTTTGAGTCTCGCGTGCGAATGAATGCTGCATGCTCACGCGAACATCTGCCATCCAAATATCGCTGGAGATATTGTGCGTGGGCACTCATCCATCATCACGTACAAGGTCAAAGTTGAATCTTGGGGAAAATATGGTGGCCACGGCCTCAAAGCATGATGTTGGATCTTTAGGCTATACAGTACCAGAGATGCCAACATACACGATTTGGGCGTAGCAAATACGATTTTGAGCCGTGAATACGACTCTACGATAATACTTCATTGAAATACGCTAAACAAGCCGCCCCAGTATAATTGTATATAGTTACAATACAAGCAAACAATGAATGAACTATTAAGTGGAAATAAAAATGATGAAAAATAATTTTAAAAGTGAAAAAACAAAACAAAAAAACAGCCTTTTAAATGTAAACCGCAGTGGTGGTAAAAAGCGACGATAGCGGGATTAGTGGCGAATTCACACGATTATGTTCGTATCACAAGCACGAGCGCGCTGGATTCGATTGCCTATACACCTACCACATGCACCTACCACATGTACCCTGTACATCTGTACATTATTTGCAAGATCGTACCCATTGATCTCTATTACATAATGGGGAATAATGAGCATACCCGTGGGGAATGAGGTTGTCTGTGAGGTAGCTTGTGTATACATAATTGTGCTTCACGCGTGCATTACCTTAATTTCTCGAAGCTTAAAAGGCCGGAACAATGGGCTCCTAAGAAAAAAGGAGACTTTCTGAACAAAAATACCTTCCGAATATACAACTGAGTGGCCTGTTATTGTGAGATCTAAACGACAGTTTCCATGCATTCTGCGTTCTTTGCAAGTGTGACTTCAGAGTGTCAGGCATGCAGGCACTGCTTACTGCGAATTCTGCGCCACGGCGCATAGAATCACATGCTTTTTATGGCGCCCGTGAAGCGAGAATTCTGTAATTAAGCAGCGCATAAAATTGGGCCCAAGTGAGCTAGCTAGTTATTTGCCTTGAGACCCCAAGAAGAGAACAGTTAGTATTATAATCAAAATTTCTAACGTGACTGATGCATGGATTACTTATACGGAAGATCATTATTGTGAGCTTTTAAGATAAGATCGTCTAGCATTGTTATAATTTCATAATTTTTTTCATTGAGTTATTTTCCTCCCATTTACTCTGCCCCGGTCCCATTACATCAGCGGGTTCACACCGAGTGCGGCGCTGACATTGCCCAAAATCCGGACATGCATTTTTTAGCGTTAGATTTTTGCGATTTTTTTTCAATAGATGCTACTCTTTTTTGGAATTCAGTGTTGGCATCTCTGCAGTACATGTGCATATTTGAAGTGACATTTTTTGCTTCTGAGCGAGGGCGCTCTTCATTTTGTGATGTCAATGCATAAAGTCTCTTCAAGCAAATAGTAGAATATATAAGAACTTCATGTACACATTATCTCATGGTACCAATCATGGTGTGAGGATAATCTGCTCAATGAATTTACATGTACATGAAGTCTTCCATTTACCATGTTTTCTTTTCACTTTGCATGATGTATCACATGTAAAAGGGGGCTTCACTATTTGGTATTGTTACGCCATGGTGTTACATGTAGATAGTGAAATTCCATAAGTCTTATTTACCCTGGATACAGTGACCCTCCTCTACTCTCCACCTCTACTTTCTCTTTCTCTTAACCCTAACATTTATCTATTGACTACTTGTGTAACAATATATAGGCATGAAATATCTCACACATTAAAAAGGTAATTTCTATTCTCATTAGGGGTGGCGATATTGAATTTTTTTACTAGTTGATTATCGACGGCCATGATATCGGCGATATACGATATTATCGTCTCAATACGCAGATTGTTTAAATACATGAAAAAATGTATCTATCGTACATGTATATTAATGACACTGGACACCAGGGTTCAACAGGGAAGTTGCAGAGGTACAAATGTAATAGTTACTCCAAACAGTGGTTCCAAAACGAGCCGAGTTCTTAGATTTTTGCCGCTCGGTGCAACAAACATTTCATAAAAAAAGAACTCACCGTGATGTCCATAAACAAACCTGTGGTTTATAAATGCACACACAGTCCAGCGGTCATCATCCACACTTTTGTCCTGGTATGCGACATCTGCTGAATGTGAACAATCTCACTATGTACACCAGTGCAGTTATTCCATGAGAGTGTTCTATGTGATCCTGGGACTAGCCTTTAGTTAGTTAACGCCCACGGGACAACCAGGAACACAACGCATGAAGAAAAAAAAGACCACATATGCAGTGGGAACATGAGCTGCACTGCGTCGTGATTTCGAACTGTTTTTTAGTTCTTCACGGTACTGTAACTTTGTTGATATTACCGTATAATGACATGAAATGTGGAGACAATTTATCACCCCGGCGATATTTTAACTAAAAAGAGCGATATAAATTTGATATTTTTGGAATATCATCAGTATGGCGATATTTCGATATCTTCAAAACCATAACTGATTTAGCCGATAATTTTTGGAATATCGTATCGTTATCATATTATCTTGATATCGTCCACCCCTAATTCTCACTCTGATCTTCCCTCTCCCTCCCCCTCCCCCTAGCTCCCTGTTAAATCCTCGATCTTCTCATCTAAATAAGGTTGCAGTGCTGCTCTTAATTGCATTCGCCTAAAAAACACTTTGTACTGACTTGTATGATTAAGCTAAAAATAGCTGTAACAAGTCAGTACAGAGTGTTTTTAGGGGGCACTGAGTGGGTTATATATTGAAGGGGTTATAGTTCATCGATGCCAAATACATACATGTATATAGGGCCTATATGTACATGTATTACTGAAGTTGCCATGTGGAAAATTTAGCACACCGCAAACAAAAGGAACACACATGTATACATGTAGGTTACATGTACATGTTCTCCCTTTTAGCATTGCCAAGTTTAAGAAACACACATGTTTTGGTTACATGTTATTCTCCCTTTTAGCATTATAAGCATTTAAGCTCCAAAGTTTTGGTTACATGTTGTTCTCCTTTTAAGAAACACACATGTTTTTGGTTACATGTTATTCTCCTTTAGCATTGCCATAGGATTTAAGAAAGCACACATGTTTGGTTACATGTTATTCTCCTTTTAGCATTGCCAGTTTAAGAAACACACATGTTTTGGTTACATGTTATTCTCCTTTTAGCATTGCCAAGTTTAAAGAACACACATGTTTTGGTTACATGTTATTCTCCTTTTAGCATTGCCTACATGTCCCTTTTAGTTTTGAAACACACATGTTTTGGTTACATGTTATTCTCCCTTTTAGCATTGCCAAGTTTAAGAAACACACATGTTTTGGTTACATGTTATTCTCCCTTTTAGCATTGCCAAGTTTAAGAAACACACATGTTTTGGTTACATGTTATTCTCCTTTTAGCATTGCCAAGTTTAAGAAACACATGTTTTGGTTACATGTTATTCTCCTTTTAGCATTGCCAAGTTTAAGAAACACACATGTTTTGGTTACATGTTATTCTCCTTTTAGCATTGCCAAGTTTAAGAAACACACATGTTTTGGTTACATGTTATTCTCCCTTTTTAGCATTGCCAAGTTTAAGAAACACACATGTTTTGGTTACATGTTATTCTCCTTTTAGCATTGCCAAGTTTAAGAAACACACATGTTTTGGTTACATGTTATTCTCCTTTTAGCATTGCCAAGTTTAAGAAACACACATGTTTTGGTTACATGTTATTCTCCTTTAGCATTGCCAAGTTTAAGAAACACACATGTTTTGGTTACATGTTATTCTCCTTTTAGCATTGCCAAGTTTAAGAAACACACATGTTTTGGTTACATGTTATTCTCCCTTTAGCATTGCCAAGTTTAAGAAACACACATGTTTTGGTTACATGTTATTCTCCTTTTAGCATTGCCAAGTTTAAGAAACACACATGTTTTGGTTACATGTTATTCTCCTTTAGCATTGCCAAGTTTAAGAAACACACATGTTTTGGTTACATGTTATTCTCCCTTTTAGCATTGCCAAGTTTAAGAAACACACATGTTTTGGTTACATGTTATTCTCCCTTTTAGCATTGCCAAGTTTAAGAAACACACATGTTTTGGTTACATGTTATTCTCCCTTTTAGCATTGCCAAGTTTAAGAAACACACATGTTTTGGTTACATGTTATTCTCCCTTTTAGCATTGCCAAGTTTAAGAAACACACATGTTTTGGTTACATGTTATTCTCCCTTTTAGCATTGCCAAGTTTAAGAAACACACATGTTTTGGTTACATGTTATTCTCCTTTTAGCATTGCCAAGTTTAAGAAACACACATGTTTTGGTTACATGTTATTCTCCTTTTAGCATTGCCAAGTTTAAGAAACACACATGTTTTGGTTACATGTTATTCTCCTTTTAGCATTGCCAAGTTTAAGAACACACATGTTTTGGTTACATGTTATTCTCCCTTTTAGCATTGCCAAGTTTAAGAAACACACATGTTTTGGTTACATGTTATTCTCCCTTTTAGCATTGCCAAGTTTAAGAAACACACATGTTTTGGTTACATGTTATTCTCCCTTTTAGCATTGCCAAGTTTAAGAAACACACATGTTTTGGTTACATGTTATTCTCCCTTTTAGCATTGCCAAGTTTAAGAAACACACATGTTTTGGTTACATGTTATTCTCCCTTTTAGCATTGCCAAGTTTAAGAAACACACATGTTTTGGTTACATGTTATTCTCCTTTTAGCATTGCCAAGTTTAAGAAACACACATGTTTTGGTTACATGTTATTCTCCTTTAGCATTGAGTTTAAGAAACACACATGTTTTGGTTACATGTTATTCTCCTTTAGCATTGCACACACATGTTACATGTTATTCTAGCTGTTTCATTGCCAAGTTTAAGAAACACACATGTTTTGGTTACATGTTATTCTCCTTTAGCATTGCCAAGTTTAAGAAACACACATGTTTTGGTTACATGTTATTCTCCTTTTAGCATTGCCAAGTTTAAGAAACACACATGTTTTGGTTACATGTTATTCTCCTTTTAGCATTGCCAAGTTTAAGAAACACACATGTTTTGGTTACATGTTATTCTCCTTTTAGCATTGCCAAGTTTAAGAAACACATGTTATGTTATTCTCCTTTTAGCATTGCCAAGTTTAAGAAACACACATGTTTTGGTTACATGTTATTCTCCTTTTAGCATTGCCAAGTTTAAGAAACACATGTTTTGGTTACATGTTATTCTCCTTTTAGCATTGCCAAGTTTAAGAAACACACATGTTTTGGTTACATGTTATTCTCCTTTTAGCATTGCCAAGTTTAAGAAACACATGTTTTGGTTACATGTTATTCTCCTTTAGCATTGCCAAGTTTAAGAAACACACATGTTTTGGTTACATGTTATTCTCCCTTTTAGCATTGCCAAGTTTAAGAAACACACATGTTTTGGTTACATGTTATTCTCCCTTTTAGCATTGCCAAGTTTAAGAAACACACATGTTTTGGTTACATGTTATTCTCCCTTTTAGCATTGCCAAGTTTAAGAAACACACATGTTTTGGTTACATGTTATTCTCCCTTTTAGCATTGCCAAGTTTAAGAACACATGTTTTGGTTACATGTTATCTTTAAACTCCTTTTAGCATTGCAAAGTTTAAGAAACACATGTTTTGGTTACATGTTATTCTCCTTTTAGCATTGCCAAGTTTAAGAAACACACATGTTTTGGTTACATGTTATTCTCCTTTTAGCATTGCCAAGTTTAAGAAACACACATGTTTGGTTACATGTTATTCTCCCTTTTAGCATTGCCAAGTTTAAGAAACACACATGTTTTGGTTACATGTTATTCTCCCTTTTAGCATTGCCAAGTTTAAGAAACACACATGTTTTGGTTACATGTTATTCTCCCTTTTAGCATTGCCAAGTTTAAGAAACACACATGTTTTGGTTACATGTTATTCTCCCTTTTAGCATTGCCAAGTTTAAGAAACACACATGTTTTGGTTACATGTTATTCTCCCTTTTAGCATTGCAAAGTTTAAGAAACACACATGTTTTGGTTACATGTTATTCTCCCTTTTAGCATTGCCAAGTTTACGAGTGTAGTATGTAAACAACAAGGTATACTCAGACTGACCCTCCCCTTATGCAGTCAGTACACAGTGGTAGAGATCGATCCGGGGAACCTAGCTTGTTTATTGCCCTTGGGGAGTTAATCTCTTTTGTAAAGGGATTATATCCCTTGAATAGATCCTAACTGTCAACAGAAATAATGGAAGCTCCTATACCCTTCCCCATCCAGTCAGTACATGTAGAGATAAGAGGGCCCATACCAGCTGATTCCCCTTGGGGAGTTAATCTCTTTTGTAAAGGGATTATTCCCTTGAATGGATCCTACATGTACATGTAACTGTCAACAGAAATAATGGAAGCTCCTATACCCTTCCCCATCCAGTCAGTACATGTAGAGATAAGAGGACCCAGCTGATTCCCCTTGGGAGTTAATCTCTTTTGTAAAGGGATTATATCCCTTGAATGGATCCTAACTGTCAACAGAAATAATGCATACTCCTGACCTTCCTTTTTTATAGTACAGTTCAGGAGGAATTAAACCCTTATGTGCTTGTTTAATTGGATCCTAACTGTGAACAGGAAATACATGTACACATAACTGTCCCTGCTTTGTAATGTAAAGGTTACTCCTGACCTCCTTTATTCAATTAGTAGATAGTACAGTTCAGGGGGAATTAAACCCTTTTGTGAATGGATCCCAACTGTGAACAGAAAATAACTGTGAACACGAAATACACATAACTGTCCCTGCTTTGTAATGTAAAGGTTACTCCTGACCTCCTTTATTCAGTCAGTATATAGTACAGTTCAGGGGGAATTAAACCCTTTTGTGAATGGATCCCAACTGTGAACAGAAAATAACTGTGAACACGAAATACACATAACTGTCCCTGCTTTGTAATGTTTTGTTGGTTTGAATAATTGGTTAGTTGTATCATGGAGGTAGAATTGGTTGCATATGCCTGTACATACATGTAGTAACAATGGAAGTCCAAAAAATGGAGTCATGTGGCAGAAAATAACAAACCATCAATTTAAAAGGGAATACCAATTTGTCCAATGCTAATGTATGTAAAAATGCTTTGATAAATACAACATGGTTGACAAAATTTGTAGTTGACTGTTTTGGGGGAGAATTCAGGTTGAAATGCAATGTAAAATGCATGTTTAGAATATTTTCAGTTTCAGCAAGTGAAGTCCATACCCTTGTAATTAAAATTGAAAGCTAACCGGTTAACCAGTCTACTTGTAGGTCTTACATGTACACGTATGTACATGTACCTGGTATTGACCGCTTGCAAGGTGGATGGTTTGACCTTTTGACCCGGCGTGCATACGGTTCATTCAGTTGAACAATTGATAACACAGATAGTTATTGTTTTGAAATTGATAGGCATTGGTCAAAGATGGAGAACTAGACACTGGCATTGCAGAGTCTCTTAATGACACGGTGTCTTCAACTGGTGATAGTCATGAGACCCACACCCAAACAGGTGACCAAGGGGGCAAACAAATGGCCAAATCTGATTTGCCTGTAGAAGAGATGACAGGTGGTCATTATGGTAACCAAGAAGATTCAGCCAATGAGGACAAAGCATTCTATCCACCTGTTGATGAAATGACAAGTATTGAAAAAGCGCCAACGCATACACCCACCTCCAACATTTCTTATGGTAATGATCCTGAGTTACTCACAAGCACCTCATCACAGAGGGAAAGTTCTTCTGTTGCACATTCATCAGAGAGTGTAACTGTTTTAGAAATAAATAATGTCACACTCCATCAAGCAACAGACCATATTGTAATAGGGCCCGATCATGCAAAGCAGACATGTGATATACAGGAACAATGCACAGACTCCCCTCCCACCATACCAGAGAATTCTCAAACGGGCCGTGCATGCCCAAATGAGGTATCCTCATTGCCAAAGTCTGTGAATGATGACGGAAATCAATTTGTGCCAAAGGAAAGGAATCCAAGACCACGTCATCTACCTCTTGAATCACTGCTAGCTGAGGCAGAGGAGAACCAAATATCTTATGTGGAAAGTAACATCAATGAGCTAGGTATAGTGTTTGCTTTACCAGCAAAATTTCATTGAAATTAAATGAAAAATTATTTATAGGAATAAGTAGTATACACTTTCTTTAGTACTAGAAAAAAACAATTTGGGCTAGAAATTTCTAACCAAAAATAGAAAATTCCAGCATTTGAATATGCAGTATATGGCTTACTTGAAAGCTTACTTGTTGCATAGTTGGTATTTAAAGGTATTAATTATATCTGAACATGCTGAAGAAATGTAATTGCATAGAAAACCATACAAAATATGCACTTTTTTTTAATGGAAATTGCCAGACAGTAACTTTTTGCACCAAGTGTTTTCTGTAAAAATTGTAAATGCTTTCTCACAAATTTTACATGACCAATGATGTACCTTCCCTTTAATCACCATTTTAAATAATTTGTTTCTTTGATTTTGATTTCAATCCCTGCTCATTTTCAGTGGATGAAAGTCAAAAGTTTCAAGAAGATTGGTCCCCTGTCAGAGGACCTTTGACCTTACTTGCAGAAGGAAAGACGGAAAGAAAACAGCTGACCATGAGAGCGAAGAAGAAGTCAAAGAAAAGCCGAATCATTGACCTTGGTATGTGTAAATAGGGACGCTAATTTTATATTTGTTTGTGTCATTAATAGCAAACAATTGATTTAACTTTGCCCTACACCGACGTGTGTATAGCACTGTATACTCAGTGCTTTCCGAGTGTCTGTGGAAAAAACTACACAGTCGACTCAGGCGGGATTCGAATCCACGACCTCCTGCTTACTAGTGCAGACGTCTTAACTGCTCGACCACCGAGCTTGCCCGATGACAATTGGCCGGCTAGAATCCCATATAGCAGCGGGTTCCGCGATATATATAGGTTGGTGAAATTTATAGGTTGGTGAAAGCAAACATTGTAGTACTCATACTTCCATTCATACTCAAGTACATTCATGTGTACTCGTACTGATACTCATGCTCATGAACAAGTACTGGACTACAACTACTGGCCCCGTTCATGGCTGTATGGCCTTACACCAGGGCTCACACATGCAGAGTGGCGGACAATTAGGGCAGATCCAGGGGGGCTTGGGATTCACGTCTGCATCATTAACTAGAAATTTGGTCCCTAAAATGCTCATATTGCGTCAGAACTCCTAGAATAAAAAAAAATTTGCTGGGGCCCTTAAGCGGGACCCAGAGCATCATTGAGTATACCCAGGCGTGTATGATCAATGACTCCTTCAGTTTTATGATTGATATATTTTGTAGTCTTATCAAAATGGATTTGTCTTTTTCTTTTACTCACTGAAGACACCCCTGACAAGAACCCAAAGAATCCTCCATCAAGCACCCAAGCAAAACGCTCCAACAGTATGCCCTCTGTACCTCTCGTCCCGACTACCTCCTCACCCTCAATGATGTCTAGTCAGAAAGAGCCACCATCAATCACCAGAGACCCTGAGTATCTTGGGACTAATAGTTTCACCAGTGATGGGTTGTCATCATTAAGGTATTATGAGTACAATGAAGATGTTTTTTGGACAGCTTCTCCAATAATGTTTGCCCTGACTGGTCCTAAGGTTGCTGCACAGCTTCTGGCACCATCATTTACTGCAATGAAAGAAAGGTACACTGCAAAAAAATGAAAATGTTTAATCAAACTTTTTAAGAAAACGGTAATTGAAAACACTTTATAACGTTTGATTTAACTTGTAAAAAGTGTTGAACTAACATTTATTTACAAAATAGGGAAACTGCCAGCATAGGGCTAGATGGCTCAGTTGGTTACATGTAAAGCACAGACATGCATGTCAACTCGGAGGTCACCGGTTCAAATCCCACTTAACATTAACCCTCCTATGCCCAGGCTGAAATTTGGCCCAGTAAGCACCGCACCCACAGACAGTCACTTGAGTATTTTTGGTTGCATTTCCAATTGTTCACACATGTGTATTTTTTCTCTAAGAGTGCTGGAGTTAGTGGCAAAGTCAAACACACTTGTATATGTCCTACATAAGTTATATGCCGAGTCACACAGAGCTGTGTATGTACTGCAGACTCGTATACAGTTGAGTGGTTTAGGTTTGACCTCCTACCATAGCCACATGTCCTTGCATTTATTTGAGTGCACTGCACAAAGTCAATGGGTTGGGAGTGACATACAAATTTTGAGTGTCTTTGATTGTTAAACCTATAGGAGGGTTAATTTCAAGATTTAGCTTTACTGTGTTAATTGAACACTTTCTTTGAGTTATATTTAACTTTGTAAAGAGTTATCATTGACTGAACTCCTGTAAGGTTGATTCACCACTAGTTTTTTGTTTTAGAGTACATATTAATTACTAGCCCAGACTTTAACCTTTGTGTACTACATTAAATACATGTATGTATCGTCTGTGTTTAACAACAATATTATTCATTCACTTTGTAAATTCTATTTTAATAATAATAATAATAAAAGACATTTATATGGCACTTTATGTAAAAACCTCAAAGCGCCTCACAATAAGAGCTATAAAAACCAAGTCATTATAATAACACTTAAAAGGCAATTAACAGGACTTAAAATTAATAATAAAAATTAAATATTGAGAAATAAAAAAATATATGTATAAGAGTTACTTAAAGGTAAAAAATGCCACAAAAACGAAACAAATATGAAACGATTGAAACAGACGCAGCTAAAAAGAACGTTATAAACAGAAGAAACGGTTTTAAGAACGCGATGTAAAAATATACCTTAAAAACCAAACCAAAAGCACCGCAAAAAAGGTAATTAACACACCAAAAAACCAAAAAAACAAACAAGTTAAGTATTGGAGTAGAAACAAGAATAACAGTAACGATAACATGAGTACCAAAGGCGCAACCATATCAACTAAACCCAAAGAAAATGCCGCCACAAAAACCATAGGTTAAAAAACAAAAAAGGGAAGAAGAATTTTGTGGATCACATCAGCCAAACACAGGCAACATATCTTTAACAGTGTACATGTAGTTTAATTTAAGCTAGTGTACATGTATAATAAACATTTTGTTTCTTCTGATAGCACTGTTATGTAAATATATACAGGCACAGTGTACGTAACAGTGTTTTCCTCTTCATTTAAACCTATTTACTCTGTTCTTTGTGCGCATGTTGCCCATGTAAATTTGGTTTTTCAGTCTACATAAAATATAAAATAATCAGTGTTTACAAACTGTTGTATTCAACATACATGTATGGAAACATTTTCGATTTTATTTTAGGTATGATTGTTTTTTTCACTTGAAATAAGTTAAAAACCTTTACAACTTTTTTGTTTGCTATACCTAGCCTTTTCAAAGCATAATTTGTTAATTTCCTGAAATAGCTTGTCATCAAGATTGGTCAAAACCAAGACATTCTTGAAACAGATGAGTGAGCCAGAGACCAGTTCCACACCACAGGAAATCCCTGTAACCATGGTAACTGATACAGCCCAGCCATTGCTTGCTTCCCCTACTCCGCTCCACAAGGCTTCTCCACACCTAGCCCATTCACAAGTGAGCATGACATCAACCGAAAGGCATAACCCACGACGTCAACTATCTCTACCAGCTAAGTTGAATCTCCTGGGAACTACATCCCAAGAACATATCACACCTGTTAGTCAGATACTTGCTGATGAGGAGAAGGAAAGAGCTGAGTATTGTAGTGGGTTAACAGATGGTGATGATATTGTCAAGAAACTAGCGATAGCTACATGGAATACTAAGTAAGTAAAGATTTGTGGTTGTAGGGGGCCTACTGTGTCACTTTGGAATTCCTGACCAACACACTGTTTTGCCCACTATCTATGTATAATCTTCAAAAGAAATGTTAATACATGTACATGTAGTTACTTATCTTCTCTGTGACTTTTACTGTTACATGTAAGTCAAGCAAAGTACGCATATACAGAACCAGAAATACAGAACCAGAAATACAACCAGTGAAATTGGCTTTCGTTAAGCACAGAATTGTCTGCTATAATATTAAGCATTGATTTTTTTCGCTTACAGTAATACACTTTATGATAAACTTTCTAAACGATACATGCCATCTTTTACACAGATGGAACTTTTGATACTTCTGACATGTATTTATGGTAAGCATCCCTGTCGATATGAATATCAAGCTTTTATTTCAATCCTCAGATGTAAACTACAAGATCCTGCATTGTCCCTGATTGTTGACAGGTGTTGTAGTATTCTAAATGCTTGGTTGTTTGAACTCC
Source organism: Zoroaster sp. YZ-2022 (assembly GCA_029582265.1). Classification (NCBI taxonomy): domain Eukaryota; kingdom Metazoa; phylum Echinodermata; class Asteroidea; order Forcipulatida; family Zoroasteridae; genus Zoroaster; species Zoroaster sp. YZ-2022. The sequence continues at coordinate 12,798,386 of CM055823.1, forward strand.
AGACAGCATTAGCTGCAAAGAAGAACCCTTCACAGACACAGCATTATGAAGAAACAAAAGGCATTATTCAATCAACTAATAATCCAACCAGAGATACAACAAGTCTTGATGTAGTGGTCAAAGATGATCATGAAGAAAATACTGACCATGGAAAGGCTGAAGTTCAAAGGAGTGAGCCCTCTATTGGTGAGGATATTCCAATCCAATCACAAGATTTAGAAAGCAGGGAACAGGAAGAAAATACTGACCAGATAAAGGATGAAGTTCAAAGGATTGAGCCCTCTACTGGTGAGGATATTTCAATCCAGTCACATGATTCAGAAGGCAGAGAAATGGGAGATGACAGCCATCTGTGGTCCCATCGTAATACAGATACACTGACTGAGAGCAATGTGAATTGCCTTCCAAGGAATCTCTCCAAGAGTGACTTTCAGCAGAGTGATCCGTTTGGTCTTCCCGCATCAATCCTTGAAGATGTGGCTGAACTAGCCATGTTATGTTTTGAGATGGGTGTATTTGGTTTTGAAGACATCTCTAAGGCAACCTCAACCAGCCAATCAGATAGACTGTCTGATAATGAGATGAGTGGTTCATTCCATGATGGAGAATCCTCATCCCCGGAAACTGACCGATCACATGCATTCATAGACCCAAATATGAATATACTTCACACAACCACAGAAATGCATTCTCTGATTGGTCACTCACAGCATAGCATTATGAGATACCAAGCAAACCTTGACAGGACAGACCAATCACAAAGCTTCTCTGTTGGTTCTCCACAACATGATGTCATAAACACTATCTCCCCACAATATGTATCAATGAAAGTAGACAACTCAATGGCAGAACAAGACAAAAGAGCTGCAAGCTTTGTGACATCCTTGTTCTTTCTACTGGATGTTGACAGACTCCGAGAGATTTTGAAATCAAGGGAAGGCTGCAGAAGTCAAACTATGGCGGCCATATTGGATTGCATGGAAAGTAAGTGTAGGTAATTTTTGATGTGTTTGACAAATACATGTAGTATTTATAAATGGCCGTGCATTGCATTGAGTATTGGCTAATGATAGGTTCATAATAATAATAATAATAATAATAATAATAAAGGAGCATTTATATAGCGCTCTTACGCAAATACATGGTATCACAGCGCTTTACAAACAAGAGTAAGAAGTGCAATTACAATAACGAAATGAAAAATGAATCAATAAGTAACTGGTGCATAAACAAAAACAGTCAGTTTAAAAACTGCCTAGAAAATAAGTGAGTTTTTAATAGTTTCTTAAATTGGATGAGCGAGGAAGCATGACGCATGTTATATGGAAGAACATTCCACAGAGAAGGGGCGGCAGCAAAAAATCCTTTTTTGGCTATAGCAAGGCGAGTCTTTGGAATTGTGAGTATTCTAGTGTCAACCAATGAAATAAGAAATAAATTGATTATAAAAGTCAATGTAAAGGCCAGTTCATACTTCACGCGAAAGCGAATGTGAAGCGAAATTCGTGACGTCGACAATGGTTCACAGCAAATATTCGCAGCGAAGGTTCGCAAAGGTTGAACATATTTCAACTTGCGCGAATCATTCACCACGAATTTGATGACGTAAAATTCACTTCGCATATGCTTTTGCGTGAAGAATGAACCGGCCTTTAGACTTAAAACATGACAGAAGATAGATAGTACATGCACTAAGATAGATGTACATGTAAGTTTGTGGTGTCCATATATGTATATGTTTAAGATGTCTGTAGATATTTGGTTCTGTAAAAAACAAATATTTTTAGCCAGGGTTGTCACAATATAAAAACCCATTGACATTGACTTTTATGTGGCTAATCTATATTGTTGTCATTTGTGTGATCATTTCAGCATGCCAAGGGAAGACTCCTTCTGCACCCAGTGAAATCGCTAGACTGATTGATGACATCAAGATGGATACACAGAAGGGAAAATCTCTCAATCTCTCCTCCATTCATAGGTAAATATCTATCTATTAACCCTAACCCCTTGGGTATTTTTACTAGAAAGTATCCTGAATCCACCAAAATCCACCATTTTTGTCACACACAAAATGCTGGTGTCCTGAATCCATCAGAATCCGCCAGTGTAGATATTGGACATATCCTGAATCCGCCAAAATTCACCACTAAATTTCTGGCGGATTTTGGCGGATTCAGGATACCATGCTCACATGAAAATTTGTATAATATGTTGCTGCATAGAATCCATCAAAATCTAACACATACAAGTGTTGGCTGTACATGTAGAGTACATGTAACTATAATCCATCAAAATACATCAACCAACATGACCAAGCAGTTAAAAACTATTGAAATCCTGAATCCATCAAAGTCCGCCATATGCTCAATGTGGAGATATCCTAAATCCGCCGAAATCCTCCAAAACAGGGGGATGGATTTTGATGGATTCAGGGTGGTTAGCGTTTAAAGGGAATATAAATCATTGGTAAAATGCTTCCATACTTTTTTAAAAATGCAGTTATTTTACAGTATTGTTCGTATTATAAGTTTTGAGGCTTTGCATGGTGGAATATCGATATCGTTTCGGTTTGCGGTAACACCATGTGTTTATCTCAACTAACGTGAAGCTGAGATACAGGTTCTGAAAAGAACCGTGTCGCTGTTCGTATCTCAACCGTTAAGTGAGAAGGTTCAAGGAGAACCAATTTAGACGCTGTTTTCTCTACTGTCGCTAAGTGAGAAGATAGGCTAATCAGGAGAGAACCATGGGACTTCACGCGGTTAATATGGTTCAGGGAGAACCATGGGGACTTCCCCATGGGTTATTCTCCTGAACCATTAGAGCAGGCTGTCGACAGTAGAGAAAACGTGAAGGTTCAAATTGGTTCTCCCTTGAACCTTTCTCACTTAACGAAGGTTGAGATACGAGTTGTGCGATACGGTTCTTTTCAGAACCTGTATCTCAGCTTCACGTTAGTTGAGATAAACACATGGTGTTACCGCAAACCGAAACGATATTGTTCGTATTGTTCGTATTGTTCTGAAGATGATCAGAGCATTAGAACCATCCAGTTCTTTTCAGACTCAAAAGAGGATTTCTACATGGTGTCACTGCAAAGAGTCTTTCCTTCTTTTCACCATACAAAGCTACAAGTCTTACTCAGTATTGGTTGTATTTATTGCAAGGTTGAATTTAGAAAAGAGTACTCTTTCTTAAACTTGAACTGGAAATTACTTAAATTTTCGTAAAAATGACAGTTAAAAATAATTATTTCTAGAGAATATTGATACCATCATCAGCTTTACACCAAGTAAGTTTCAAATTACAGTTTGACCATTTGGTTATTTCTGAATTGATAATCCTCTACCTTATCTTTAACAAACTAAGATCTACTCCAAACACCTCGGTAAATGATATAATAGGTTGATTGAGTGTGGCCAGACAGAGACTGCTCTTGAGATGATGCTCATGTCATTTCCTCATCTTACTCCATGGGAAGTCATGTATCTTACTCAATCTGATGTCGTCCCTTCAAGAAGTTTCATGGATTACGTCATGGCATTGCTTGACACTGTGGAATTAATGGACAGGTATTATCTTTTTTATTTCTTATTCATCCTTGATGACCTGATCATTGATTATCACTGGTCTTCCTCAGATCCCAGCTTTAAACTTTTGGAGACTGATATAGGTGAACCAGAAACACCAGGGTAAACCCCTACTCTTTCATAATAAGTGTTCTAGGTTCTTTTACTTGCACTGGACACAGGACCTACGGCTTTATAACATCCCATATCCAAAGGACATGACACTGTAAATATTACACAAATGCTTCCCTGACAATTGACTCATCTACTCATATATCTCAGTCAGTTAAATGCTAGTTACAATACCCAAGCCAGCCTGAGTGGTCTCCCAGCCAAGTGCTAACTGAGGTAAATATTGCTTAAACTTTGATAGCGTGCCACGGCTCTTCCAGCTGAGCTAACTTTGCAGGTTAAGGTGTAGTATTCACATCAACTTATACATTATCTTGGACAATCCTTTCAGATGTTCAAGGCTTTCAAAGCTTTTGGACCAATGTGATCAGTGTAATGTGCCTGTCGGAAGGTCAAAAGGGAGCTGCTTACACATTCTGTATTGTCATCTTACAAACCTCATTACATTTTGTTCATTAAAGGAAAGTTTAACATTGGTAGGCATTACAATATTGGTGAAACTGCTTCACAAAATATGCCTACTCTCTTTGAATCAAGATCAACATTTAACAAGCAACCTGTGCAAGTTTCACCTAATTGTGATGTGATGTTAACAAGAAAATAGTGAAAATATACATGTATAGGGTGGATGGTATTTTGATCCATCCAGTTTCAAGATATTGAAAAAAATGACTTTGTTCTTAAACTTGTTTTTCTTTCGTAACAGAGACGCTATGCTGAATTCGATCTGTAGTGATAGTGAGGTCAGATGTCATCTGTTGACCTCTGCCCTTTCCCAGAGTGCACCTTCATCCGTTGAGCTCTTTTGTACATGCGGAAGCATGCCCAGGTAGTTATATCAAGGGTGGTTTTTTTTTTCGCTCTCTTTGTATCAAACGGGCAACTGAATAAGCATTTAAAGTATTAAATTGGAGTGTCGTGGCCGAGCGGTCTAGCTTACCGGACTCAAGTTCTGGTGTTAGCAGCAGAATGTGGGTTTGAATCCCGGCCGTGACACTTGTGTCCTTGAGCAAGACACTTAACCATAATTGCTTCTCTCCACCCAGGGGTTAAATGGGTACCTGTGAGGGCAGAGTTGGTTGATTAGCCCTATATGCGCTGTAATGGCAGCAATTGAGCTGTATACTCCCCAGGGAGCTGAGATGGTTTCAGGAATGATTTATGAGCCTTATGAGCAGGGGTAATAATATGCGCCTTGAGCACCACTCAGTTGGTGGATACATGCGCTATATAAGTCCACACGTTGTTGTTGTTGTTGTTGTTGTTAATTCAGTTTAAAATCTTACATGTATATTACAATAAGTTTCTCAAACTGTGAAATTGCAGAATCTATTCTGATTTGCAGTCAAATTTGTTGTGATTTGCAGTAAATGAACTTAGAATGTCTGAAACTCGTTTATTTTTAAAAGACAAAATATCTGAAATTTCAAAATGGGGAATAGGTTTCTGACATTTTACCAAATAAGTTTGATACATTTTGAGTCTGAAAATGTACATAGGTTGCAGAGGTTCAGACATAAAATGTCTAAAACCTAATAGCCATTGTGAAGTTTGAGATCTTTTGTCCCTAACAAAAGAAATTCAGACAAGCTCAGTTAATACGCTCTGTGAAACAATTATGCATCTAATGAACAAACCTTCCATTGTAAGTTCTTTGTATTTGTGTTTCATGATACGCACATTCATTTATGCATTTGTATTTCTCCCAAGGTGTGTCATAATTTGGTTGTATTTCAATGGAGTATTTTGTTTGAACTATTTGAAGGCCTGGTTCTCACATGAAAGAATGGAGGTATAATGCACTAGCAGAACAGATAATATCACTACCATCAACCAGTAAGGATAGACTACTAAATGTGTGTATCAGTCATGGGTAAGTTTACTTCATGATTATATACATGTAACTAATTTATTTAATTAAAGGCAAGTGACAACATTGGTTAACTGTTTCTATGGGTATGCTTACTCTCTGTGAATTAACCCTTGTATACATGCAGTCTCCAAAATGCTGCAAAAAAAAGAACTGCTAAGTACACAATGCTTTTTGTGTGCATGCCTCAAAATATTGCATACTGTACACAAGAATGGTACATGGATACCCCAAAATGCCCCTGGGTATGGGACAAAAACCAAACTGTTTTGATCGTCACACAGTACGTGTATACCGCAAGTTACTGCACTGGTTTATTTCAAGTTAGCCTTGCAATGAAACAAAGCAGGTGGCTGCTTCAGTTTACCTCATCTCTCTGAAGAGCCTTGGGGTATGCCATTAATCTTTAGATAAGAAAGTGCGTACCACAATATGTCCCAGTTGAGACATTTTGAAGTATGGGTCCACTTTGTGAAGAACTACACTGATAATAGGAGGGTTAAGATACATTAAAAGCCAAGCTGTGAAAGTTTCAGCTTATTACTTTAACACAAAAAAGGCTAAAATGCATTCAGTCTTTGTGTATCCTCACGTGGAATTCAAGAAAGAGTGCTCTTTCCTCAATTCAAACGGGAAATTATTTTTACAAAATTCTTAAAAATGACAGCACCTCAGACAAAATAACTTCTAATGAAAAGATTAATACTCTCATTAGCTTTTCGCTAAGTAAGTTCTACATAAAAATGTACCATATTAAGTAATTACTAATTCTTTACAAATAACAATTTCATTTAAAATTTGCTTTTATACTATGAATAACTTTACCCTGAAAATGTCCTGAAAATCTGTTTTACCGTGAAATAAATAGTTCACTGCAATTTCATGATGACACAACACCGTGAAAACGCCATGAAACACTCTTGGGATTCCTTCGCCGTGAAAACACCATGAAATTCTTGTGGCAGTTTTAGGGTCTACAGCTCATTAATTCTCCAGAGCACCGTGAATTTGCCCTGAAATCACATTGAACATTATTGCCAATATCTGAGAGGAAGAGACACCATGAAATTGCAGTGAAATTATGGTGAACTGTTATTTCATGGCAAAACAGATTTTCAGGGTAAAGTTATTCATAGTGTTATATTCATGTAATGACGATTACTGGGTGCACCATGTTGGAATGTAGAGTACCACGTATGGCCATTTGAGCGCTTATAATTATGTATACATATTATTGACAGTGATGGGACTAAACCTTGTTACCACCAACTGTAATGTAAAATAAAAAATTTAACTTCAATATGTCAAACTTTGTATAATTTTGATATTTAATTTGCCACATTCATACCGTAAGCTGCACAATTTCCTCATTAGAATTTTATTTCTTATTTTTTATTAATTTTTTTAAATTGATTTTTTTTTTTTACCATGCATTAAAATTGTAGCAAGCTGGATGAACAATACTGTCCTGACTTGACCTACCTTTCCTGACTTTCTTGACCTTTCTTGACCTGCCAAACCCTGACTTTGTTTCACATGTGCTACTTATAAATGACCATGTTTTAAAAAAAAATTTTTTTTTAAAGATTTGTATGAGCCTTGCAATTCGTACAAAAAATATACATACATATATATGTATATATATATATATATATATATATATATATACATACACACACACCCATCACAACTTCTAAGTTCCCCCTAATATTGTTTAGAATATCTCAACAAGTATTGCATGAATTTTAAAAATTCAAAAAGCAAATGACAGAATGACATGCTCTACACAGCTCGTAATGAAATGGTTGAAATTCAATCATGCATGCACAATTGACAGTGATTTGAATGAAAATTCAGCTGAAAAAAAGTTGCAGTATAAAGCATTGCTTCAAGGGCATGTTACACATGTAGTTTTCTGTAAGTCCAAGGTCTCCTGACTTGAATCCTTTAGAGAACCTTTGTGATCTGATAGGAAGAGTGGCCACCCAGAAAGTAAGAGCCAATACCACTGTGGACCAATTCACAAGGATGCTTCAGAGAGCATGGGAACAATTACAACAGCAAGACATCCGCAATTTGACTACCAGCATGCGCCGTCGGTGTTTAGCAGTTATGGAGAATAATGGAGGACCAATTCCATATTAAACTCTTGCTCTACCCTTCCAAAACAATGGACATGCATGCATTGTTGCAAGTTGCTCATTGAATTTTCTTTTCTTATTATGAAACAGCCATCAATACCATTGTTATTGATGCATGAGTTCTTACAGAAAACTACATGTGTAACATGCCATTGAAGCAATGCTTTGTACTGCAACTTTTTTTTCAGCTGAATTTTCATTCAAATCACTGTCAATTGTGCATGCATGATTGAATTTCAACCATTTCATTACGAGCTGTGTAGAACTTGTCATTCTGTCATTTGCTTTTAGAATTTTTAAAATTCATGCAATACTTGTTGAGATATTCTAAACAATATTAGGGGGAACTTAGAAGTTGTGATGGGTATATATACATAACAGCAAAAGAAACGTCACCCCCTAAATTTTGATAAGTATGAGAACATGTTTAGCTTATGTGTCCTCAGACGTCATGCATGACGAATTTTGAGGTCAACCAAATTTGCAACATTGTGTTCGTGTTACACTCCATACTCATAATATTCTTCATTAAACAAATTATATTAATTATAAAATGAAAATAATAAATATTTTTAGGGGTGACGTTTCTTTTGCTGTTATGTATGTATATATATATATATATATATATATATATTCCTTATATATCCAGATATTGGCCTGGTGTGTTGAAGCTTTGCTTAGATCTAATGAAGAGAGAACAAGTCTTCAAGATTGCTCTACAACTTGCTGATATGAAACTTATCTCAAAAGAAGGTAAAATTGTATATATTCCTTAAAGAAGAACTAGCCCAATTTGAAGAAGAACTAGCCCAATTTGAAGATATTTAAATATGTAAGGGAATATTAAGACATCTAAAATATTAAAGGGAATGGACATGTACAACTGATTATCAGATTAACAACAATGTAAAAGTTTAACTGGTAAATGATAAATATGGCAATTATTCTGAGAAATGATGTCTGAAGTACTTTCATCTTAGACAGAAATTGAATTTTTAATTTTAATTTTTTTTACACGAGCACCTATAGTGGTAAAACCTTTCACATGTTACTTTTATGGTATATTGCTTGGAAAACTCTATTAAAATAAACCAAATACAAATGGTGTACCTCACCTTTAAATGTATTGCATTGGCGGATCCAGGGGGCGCTAAGGGGGCTGTAGCCCCCCCCCCTTCCCCTAAAATCGTTTAAAAAAAATTTGTTTTTAAATTTAAAAAAAGGGAGAGAAAAAGAGAGAGAAAGGGGGGGAGGGGAGGGGAGAACGCACTCCCATTCCCTACCTACTTAGTACTGTACTAACCGTTGCGCATTGGAAGTGGCGGCACCCTTTGTAGTACTGAAAAATAATTGTTTTTGATTCTCAGCCCCCCCCCCTAAAAAATGTTCTGGATCCGCCCATGTATTGATTATGTCATTATGGTTATTTCTAAACACAGATATTATTGAAGAATTATTCAAATTGGCGGGTTCCAAAATGTCAATATCTTTGTTCTGGTGTGCTAGTCAGAAGCCATGTAGCCAGGGATCACACTCCAATTTACAATACTAAACAAGGGAAGCATCAGTCTGGGGATTACTGAGGACGGATGTGGCTATTTTTGTATATCAAGTCTTTTTTCTTCCAGTTACGACTTAAGTTAATCATGTTTATATTTTATTAAAAATATATACATAAAATATATATGGACAGGTGGACTAGTATTAACATGATTATGGACAGGTGGACTAGAATTAACATGATTATGGACAGGTGGACTAGTATTAATATGATTATGGACAGGTGGACTAGTATTAACATGATTATGGACAGGTGGACTATTATTAACATGATTATGGACAGGTGGACTAGTATTAACATGATTATGGACAGGTGGACTAGTATTAACATGATTATGGACAGGTGGACTAGTATTAACATGATTATGGACAGGTGGACTAGTATTAACATGATTATGGACAGGTGGACTAGTATTAATATGATTTGTCCTCATTTAAAAACATTCTCAGCAGGAATCATACCAGTGAATCTTGATGAGTGGTTACTTCTGCTGAATTCAATGAGCAACTCACAACCAGTCTCCAATGCCATTCATTGTGTAGAGTGCAATGCCATGATCCTATCTAAGCAGGGTTCTCATTGGTTGATGACCCTAGCAACAGATACAACCCTATCAGATGAAGTCTGTGATTGGAGACTTGGAGACGGTTCCTCAAAACCAGAGTGTGATTGGGTGATGGGAGATCCCCAAGAAGTAAATAAGCTTCAGTCTGATTGGTTACCGTCAGTCACATGGGAGAGTATCGGCGTCCTGTTGGTCAAGTGTGTTGGTCCAAGATTGGCTGTTAAGATGTTGCTAAATATCAGGTTACCATGTGGGGAGCTATCAAGAGATTTCTTTAGGATCTGTATTCTGACTAGTATCGTGGAAAAACAAGAAAGGTAAATTGGAATATTCAGAGTGACTTTGCCATGCATGTTACTGACACTATGAACAAGAAAATATCTGAAACACTTTGTAATTAAGGGACACAATGTCTGAAACAGTACAATAGAGATAACATTTCAGACATTTTAATTTAGTAAATTTCGGACATTAACCCTCCTACTATTGCTGCACTTTAGTGGGAAGTTGCTGTAGAGGTCAAAACCAGTCAACTGCCTGTTTTGACTGTTGACCCAAATGTGCGCACAGGGGCATTTTTGACTGGTTTTTACTGTCATTTTGACCACCCTGAACAATACCAGACAATGCTTTTACTAGTCAAAAACAGTCGACTCTGTACATTTTTACAAAAACATTTTGACCTGTAAATGTACTTACTACACGTAAAGTTTGACAGTGTTTGACTTTTAAGTGCACTAGATATACCTTGGCAAGTATATCAACATTTTGACTGATTTTGACCCTTGTAGTAGTAGGAGGGTTAATGTCTGAAATGTAAACATGGATTAGGTTTAAGACATTCTTCTCAGGAATGGGCCCGAAATGTCTGAAACATAATCTTGCATTATGGTAGGATACAGAAATACACTAGCTGCCTTTTGTCAACAGAACTCTTTTAAAGGCAGTATTGTACCAACACAAGGTCGCATTATGTTTCAGACAATAAGGTAAAACTTCCTTATTATGTATCACAGTTATTATGTACCATGCTCATTTTCAATATGCAAATAAGTGATCATGTGATCAATATGCAAATAAGGCTTACAAATATTACTTAGTGCTGTATGATCGTTTATTATTGCTAACAAGCTTGATGAACCTGTCGCTATTTGGACAACAAGTACACCTTGGTTCTGTCAGAAGTTTTCCATATGGCAATGGTGTTAGTGAGTCTATTGTGGACAAACTAGAAAAGGTTTGATGACATTAACTATTGTGTTACAGGGGTGTGTGTCTCAGTATGCTTGAAGGATTAGATACCTATCTATGGTCTAATCGAAATAAGATGATAGCGCCACCATACCATCATCAAATACAACAGGAATACAACCTAAGTATTAATAACCAGGAGGCACAGACTTCTATCAAGGTAAGATATGTCTAGTAAGTAAAGTTGGTCCTGAGCTACATTGGCTCATCAGGCTGGTGGTTATCTCCAGGTTTTGTTGGCATGAAAAGACCGAGAATATTTCTATTCCCCCTGGATGGGATGTCAGTCTATCGCAGGTTACTTCCCCAGCTATAACTATGGAGTGTCGTGGCCGAGCGGTCTAGCTTACCGGACTCAAGTTCTGGTGTTAGCAGCAGAATGTGGGTTTCGAATCCCGGCCGTGACACTTGTGTCCTTGAGCAAGACACTTAACCATAATTTGTCGTTGTCGTTAGGGTTTCTCAACGTGTACGTCTTACGTACTTGGAGATCCATGGCCATATTTTTCGTACAGCCACTTGTTGAAATCATTTCTGTTAAACATAATTCTTCTAAGCTGCATAGGTTCAATCTGGGCGTTCTTGCCAAGACGCGTCCAGTGCGCTTGTTGTCCTTCTCTCCACCCAGGGGTTAAATGGGTACCTGTGAGGGCAGAGTTGGTTGATTAGCCCTATATGCGCTGTAATGGCAGCAATTGAGCTGTATACTCTCCAGGGAGCTGAGATGGTTTCAGGAATGATTTATGAGCCTTATGAGCAGGGGTAATAATATAATGAGCCTTATGAGCAGGGATAATAATATAATGAGCCTTGAGCACCACTCAGTTGGTGGATACGTGCGCTATATAAGTCCACACATTATTATTATTATTAGTAGTACCCATTTATACTCCTGGGTGAAGAGAGGCAATTACAGTAAAGTGTCTTGCTCAAGGACTCAATGGTCAACATTCTGATGACTCGGCCATCAGAAGTCTGTACAGTACTAAAAACGCTCGGACATGGCATCCTATGGTTACACCAGGTCAGTGAGTTAATGTGACACAAGACAAACTTATACACTATGTTTGGCTCAATCCTTTTTCGTGCATTGCACGCCAGCTTAATTGTAATAGCTGACATACAGCTAACATACTGCAACAATAGAGTACCTGTCAATCAACAGAATATGGGCTTCTGGAAGGCCTAGCCCAGCCAAGTAGAGCTCATTATAGTGGCTGCAGTTGTGAACAAAAGACAGCTGAGATTTATTCATGAGTAAAGGGTCTTTTGTGGGCCCATAGGCCTGGGCAAAGCCTGAGCTTGGCTAGGCGTCTCAAAGGCTTGGCTGGGCTTCTCAGAGGCTTGGCTGGGCTTCTCAGAGGCTTGGCTAGGCGTCTCAAAGGCTTGGCTGGGCTTCTCAGAGGCTTGGCTGGGCTTCTCAGAGGCTTGGCTGGGCTTCTCAGAGGCTTGGCTGGGCTTCTCAGAGGCTTGGCTATACCATGACTTTTGGTCCTTCTCCCTTAACCCTAACCACCCCAAATTCTCCAAAATCCTCCAAGGGGCACTTTTTGGGAAAAATTCAGCACTATTGCAAACTGGTACATGTACTTTCACCTCTTCAAATGGGACAAAATTACTACCTGGCAAGAAGTACAGGCCATAAGTACTGAATGTGAAAGATCAACAAAAATGCATGGTGCATTTTGAAGATACGGGCATGTTTCCAAAAGTGAACTGATGGATTTTGGAGGATTCAAAAAGGTTCCCAGCCAGAATACCTAAGGGGTTAGGGTTAATGATATCTACAGGGTTGAAAGGAACAAGCCACCAAATATCAATGGTGTACCTTCCTTTAATATGTTAAAATACATTCCTTGATATGTTTAGATGCCGAGTCCCACCAACATTGAGGGATCATTCCAGTTTGTTGAAGATCATGACTGCCATTGGGGAACCAATGTTGTACTTAATAGGTAAGTACCAGGCTATAGTCACACCTAGTTGTACAAGATCATTGGAGATTGCCATGGCTGCTTTACTCCCATAATAACAAGACTGATGATTGTAATTGTGCTTCATATTTGGCCAATCAGAAGCTGTCAATAATCCCTAATTGAACAATCACATTTGTTAAACAGCCACACATGGAGTAAATTTGGTCGAAATAGAAACTTTGATACGCACCTATTTATGGCACAGTCATGAAACACCATCTAATAAGCATACATGTATGTCTTGGTGTGACGCAAAACTCTTGGCATGACTCAAGACAAAAGTTCTACACTCTGTTCTGTGTACTGACTCCTGTCTTGTGTACTGACTCCTGTCTTGTGTACTGACTCCTGTCTTGTGCACTGACTCCTGTCTTGTGCACTGACTCCTGTCTTGTGCACTGACTCCTGTCTTGTGCACTGACTCCTGTTTTTTGTGCACTGACTCCTGTCTTGTGCACTGACTCCTGTCTTGTGCACTGGCTCCTGTCTTGTGTTGTCTTGTGTACTGACTCCTGTCTTGTGTACTGACTCCTGTCTTGTGCACTGACTCCTGTCTTGTGCACTGACTCCTGTCTTGTGTACTGACTCCTGTCTTGTGTACTGACTCCTGTCTTGTGTACTGACTCCTGTCTTGTGTACTGACTCCTGTCTTGTGTACTGACTCCTGTCTTGTGTACTGACTCCTGTCTTGGGCGCTCCTTTGTTCCCGGATTATATAAGCGAATGTTGCGTAATCAGCGCGGACAGCTTTAGCCCGTCTTTGGAGAAGTTAAACTATAAGGATCAGTTAATACAATGACTGCAAGTAGACTGCAGAGCGGCACTTTTGAGTTTCCTGCCTTCTGAAAATGTACAGTCATGCACTGCAGCATGAATCCGATAGCGTCTACTTCTGGACAATATGATGAACACAGACACGTACCCTGTACTATCATAAAAAATTAAAGGAATCAGTTTGTGAATCAGTTTGGCTGGGTTTAAGTGACACTTTTCGTGTTGCGAAAATATTTCTATGAAATATTCCTCATTATTGGTATTTCTCGCATATCCGGAGATTCTCCGTAAATAAATGCTTTGAATACATGGGGGGGGGGGGGGGGTGATGAAGTTTTGTGTAGAAACTGATGTTTCTGTCGGTTTGGTGTACACTTTTGTGCCAAGTATGCCAGTTTCACGGAAGCGTTTTCCTGAAGCATAGGCCCTACATGTTTGTTTTAATTGTTTGTGCATCTTGTCTATTCTTAATATGAAAATCCTGCCCATTTTTGCATTTGTGTTGATGATTGTATATATTGTTATATTGAGTATATAAAAATAAAAGCAGCCTACAACACGGGAAATGTGCCACTAAATGATGCAACATTAACAAACTTTCCTTTGTATTTGAAATGTAGTTGACTGTTTCTAACCCCCTCGCCCGGCATTTTAAAGTGTAACATTTCCCCTCAGAATAATAATAATGTGTGGACTTATATAGCGCACGTATCCACCAACTAAGTGGTGCTCAAGGCGCATTATATCATTACCCCTGCTCATAAGGCTCATAAATCATTCCTGAAACCATCTCAGCTCCCTGGGGAGTATACAGCTCAATTGCTGCCATGACAGCGGATATAGGGCTAATCAACCAACTCTGCCCTCACAGGTACCCATTTAACCCCTGGGTGGAGAGAAGCAATTATGATTAAGTGTCTTGCTCAAGGACACAAGTGTCACGGCCGGGATTCGAACCCACATTCTGCTGCTAACACCAGAACTTGAGTCCGGTAAGCTACACCGCTCGGCCACGACACTCCATGAATGATGATCTTTTCAAACTTAATTACACTTGGGAAAATAGGGTTTTTTGTTTTTAAAAAGGGGAGTAAATGCTAATAATCTGCATTTCCTATGATGGAGGTCAACACGAATTTGACCGTTTTTCCCGATGGTTTGCTCATGGGGGTTCCTTCCTCCATGGTTTGCTCAATAAATGGAATGTCAAAGCAGATTGCGTAACGTTACAGATTTACCTCGAACGGCAGAAGAATCCGTAGAAAATTCTCTTTCCATTCATGTAAGAAGGATTTTGATTAGCCAAGAGGAGAGTGGGGCCTTTTCATGTCCAATCATTGAACGTCTCTCGTCTTCGAGTAGTGACCTTGTAATTTTATGCAAGGATCTCCATAGTCTGGTTTCACATGCACTCACTTATGCACGTAAAGTGTGATGGTTGCAGTGGGTACTAGATTGTGCCACAAGAAACGTAGGAGACTCGTTTCTCTGAAGTCCACAATCATTAGATTTTGACAACGATTTCTCACATCAAAAGAAAAATAGTTGTAGAATATATTTATAGGTAGGTTTTCTTAAGTCCATATTAAAATCCCCTCTTTTAAAGAAAATTGAGCCAATTTCGATTAAAAAACAAAAACAAGTTTGATGTACTTGCTGATCGGCTCACACTATTACTTTTTTGGGCCACCTTTACTTTGATTTTGTGGAAGAATGTGAATAACTAAAGTTGCTGAAGTTGAACATTTTAAAACTGTGAAATCTTGAGTTGTATTTTGTATTGATGTGCATGTACATGTAGGCTACTTATTAATTATATTGTGTGTAACAATACTTCTCTCACATCCACCACCATCCCCATTATATAAAATGGTCTAGTCCACTGACCTATTGTTTTCAATAAACATCCGCGCTACATGTACGTACGTGCACTCATTAGTGGTCATGTGCGTCCTTCTGGCCGTTCCACAGAGCATCTTATCTTTTCTGTGCGAAATCCGGTCAAAGTTCTTCATATACTAGCCATCATTCCATTACAAAGGTCAATAACGTAACCAAATATTTATATTAATCAAGCAACTTTCGCACAATGTATGCGACATTGTAGGGAAAAAATTAAAAAGTTCTTGTACATGTATAATTATTTTCAAAAGGTTTTCGGCGGTGTTTCTCAAAGCAGTATGGCCCTATGTAATGCAGATGCACACTGCCTCTTTGTTTGTAGAAAACATTGCGCCTCACGCAATCTTATTATGGCCTAATTATATATTTTATAAGTTTGTATCCCACTAAATTCTTCACAAGCTCAAAGTTGGCGTTTCATCTAGGATTTGAAAACTGCCCGTCCAAAACATGCGCGAACTATTAATGTGTTATGGCGTGGGGCGGGCCCCGATTTTGTTGCAATATGAGGCTAAAAAATGTTTCGTTATTGGAGATTGTGAGCCTATTTATACACATAAATGTTTTCAGAAATGAAGAATAGATCCTGCCTTTGCAGTTGAATTTTGTCTATCTTTCCGGCGTCGCCGCCTAACGTAATGTTACGTTGCACGCACAGGCGGACAGTCTACTCGACAGCCTCGTTCCCGTAAGAAAATCCCTGAGCCAGGGCCAACAATGTGCTGCAAGATCTTAACCATCGGGAACGTATAAGTTCCATAGCTAGCGGGCGGCGGGCTGGCCGGCTAACATTACACAAATCACATCAGTGTGTAGTCGGCAACCAGACATAATTGTTTCTATTTAATTTCCCGCATACTTTGGGTACGTATACACGAGTCCTCGGTGTGAGTGGGTATCGTACAATGTAGTATAGGCCTACATGCAAGCGAGCACATGGACTCGGAGCTTGCATGTACTTATGGGCGGCTGGCTCCACGTGCAGTTCGCTTGGAATACGTTACGCGTTAGAATTAATCCCGATGTGTTGGGGAAGAGTTTTTTTTATTTTAGACTCTAAACATAGAAAATAAAGTCAGGTAACTTACTGCCATCCTAACGTTAATTCAATTAAGTAAGACTAATTGCGGTGACACCATGTGGAATCTCAATTGAGTAGTAATTAGTTCTGAAAAGAACTGGAGGTACAACTCGACGTTTCGAGCAGTATGCTCTGATCGTCCTCAGGAGAATGCCGGACTCTGGAAAATGCTGCTGCTTAAGTAGACTGCTGGAGGATCATCCCCTGAATGGATGCTGGAGGATTAGTTCGTTGAGGCGCGCAGGCGGGAACTGTTGAGACTAGGATCCTAGGGGTTGCAGGAGAGGAGTGTGTGCTCACTGAACTGAATCAGTTGTTGACAAGCACAGGGGGATGGAGGGTGGTTGACTTAGGATATAGGAGATCCCTCAGTCTGGGGTGGGTTAATTCAATTAGAACGTCAAAATAACGGTTACCGCGTCTTAGCTAATGTGAACAGTTAAATCTCCGTTCAATAAGTATCCATTCATGGGGATTACGGATGGATACAAAAGGGTCAACAATGGAACAGAGGATTAACTCGGCTAGCACTTAATGAGCTGGCCAAACTTACAGCATGGAGAGGAGTACGGTGATTTCACAGTCTTTTCACGGCGAATGAAATTCACAATTTTTTCACGGCATTTACACGATTATCATTTCCGTGTAAATACCGTGAATTTGCCCTTAGCAAAAATTTTCACGGCAAAATGACCTTTCATGTCGTTTTCACGGTAAAGATAGTCATACTGGCTCCTGTCTTGTGTACTGACTCCTGTCTTGTGTACTGACTCCTGTCTTGTGTACTGACTCCTGTCTTGTGTACTGGCTCCTGTCTTGTGACTGGCTCCTGTCTTGTGTACTGACTCCTGTCTTGCGCACTGACTCCTGTCTTGCGCAATGACTCCTGTCTTGCGCAATGACTACTGTCTTGCGCAATGACTACTGTCTTGCGCAATGAATCCTGTCTTGCGCACCGGCTCCTGTATTGCGCACCGGCTCTTGTCTTGCGCACCGGCTCTTGTCTTGCGTACCGGCTCTTGTCTTGCGCACCGGCTCCTGTCTTGCGCAATGACTCCTGTCTTGCGCACCGGCTCCTGTCTTGCGCACCGGCTCCTGTCTTGCGCACCGGCTCCTGTCTTGCGCACCGGCTCATGTCTTGCGCACCGGCTCATGTCTTGCGCACCGGCTCCTGTCTTGTGCACTGGCTTAATATTGGGGCCTAAATTCACAGAGCTGATTAGCAGAAAATATTGCTTAGAAAATTTATCTGCTAAGCAAGATTTAGCTGAGAACCTGCCAAAAGCAATATACATTACATGGTAATTTGGCTGGTAACCTATTTTTGTTAAGCATAAATGTTCTGTTATCAGCAAATTTGTTTGCTTAGCAGCTCTATGAAATTCAGCCCCAACATTAAGCCAATGCAAAAAACATGAGTCAGGGCACAAGACATGAGTCAGGGCACAATACATGAGTCAGGGCACAAGACATGAGTCAGGGCACAAGACATGAGTCAGGGCACAAGAGCGTAGAACTTTTGTTTTGAGTCAAGCTGACGCACATGCCTGTCGGTCCATGTCAATTGTTGATAAACGTCACTTA
This sequence comes from Zoroaster sp. YZ-2022, assembly GCA_029582265.1. Lineage (NCBI taxonomy): Eukaryota > Metazoa > Echinodermata > Asteroidea > Forcipulatida > Zoroasteridae > Zoroaster > Zoroaster sp. YZ-2022. Next base: position 12,816,795 of record CM055823.1, read on the forward strand.
ATTCTTGTCTAAACTCTCTGAGGGCTGTAATTAATTATTCAGAAATGTCCCAGGACATTCTGATTGGTTAACAACTGGCCATACCGGTTGATAAGGCTACAAGTAGTTAAGGGTGTCACAAGCCAGCTGCTCTGTCTACCTGGATGTGCAATTTGAGCCATTTAGAGTGAAGAAAGTTGTTTATCACACTAGGCTTGGGCGATATCGATTTTTTTCATCCACGATATATCGTCAAACATATATCGCGATATTCGATAATATCGCGATTATTTTTGTTTTTCACGCATGAGTGCTTTAGAGCCGGTAATGACAGGGATGTACCCGTCTACAAGCGTCTCAATAAATTGCCAGTGCTTACCTGAGAGACACGTGCAATTGCGCCGTTCACAAGTGCAACATATGGGGCGGGTTTACGCTACCCTAACCAGAAACAAAACGGCACAGCTACGCGAAAATGCGAACGTAACCAGACAATTGTTTTCAGTTTGTGACATGTTCAGTCATCAACGTTTCTCAAAATAGAACTTACTCGCGAGTGCTAGTAACTTGAAAGATATACTGGTATACGAACAATCACTTAATCATGTTTTAACACTTTTTACAATCCGCCATCTTGAAACTAATTAGCGTAACCGATCACAAAGTTCGGTTTATGTTTGGTCAGAACCATGATATCGATGTCATCGCAGCATGCACAACCGAACTTGCGAAAACGCTTAACCAATGACCAAAGCCCAAACATGTTTCTGGTTACGGTCGCAAAAACGCACCCATCGCTATTGGCAAATCGTTTGCATAATAATTATGTGGGACGGTTACTGCGTCGTGCGTCCCAATCAAATCATCAGCCCGAGTTCACGTGATTCACGCGTTCACGTGACTGGGTCATAGTATAAACACGTGACTAGGTTTATTCCTGCATATAGTACCGTGGAGAATAAAACCATATGATTCAGAACTTGTGGATTGTAGTCACACTATTTTAAATAAACGTCACATGGTTTATCAAGAGTACGTGTATGTGTTTTGTCACACGAGACAAGAGTCCCAGTATGGTACAACATAATAGTGTCCTAATCCCAACTTTGATCGAGCCGCTGCCGATCCATGCTTTGATTTAAATCACGACTATGTGTTTTTAAGGCAACGCCCATATTCTGCATATATTTAAATATGTATGATATAAATATACTCGCCCGTGGTACGGTGCGCCAGCCAAAGTCACAGACCACCATGGATAGACGGTGAGACGTAAACATTGTCTCCACATTGTTGGATCAAGTACCCCACTCAATCCCAACACTTAAATCAGTCTTAATAGATTTCTTAATTTGAGTGGCGGTGGATTATTAAACAACACCCTGTCAGGCGGCTCCTTTGTGATCCTGACAGTTGGTTTACTACAGAAGTAGTTCGATTTTGTTTCTCACGAAAGCTGAAAAGACTTCCTAAGTTTTTTCCCAGGGAATTTCTGGCCCAAATGACAATCGAGGATTTTGTTTAATCTCGACATATTTTTTTCTTCACGATAATTTTTTTTCATCGCGATATATTTTTTTCATCGCGATATTTTTTTTTTCATCGCGATCTGCCGATATCTCGATGATTTAAAAAGTTCTCGATATCATAATCGCGTAAAAAAAAAAATTCGCGATATTCGATATTATCGTGTCATCGCCCAAGCTTATATCACACACATGGACCTGTTTAGTCTCCCAAAGCGTTTACGCTCTTGTGTCTTTAAATTCATGGTTGAAATGGATAATGTTGTTTTTTGCACCCAAAAAAAAGAAATATTGATATTTTGACAACAAAATTAGGAGGGTATTTATAAATAATCAAAGCTTGTTGTTTGGTCTTTACCGTATGATAAAGATTTCTGGGTTCCTGGCCACAGGTGATAAAGGACCTCCCTTTGTCTTTAGCCTTTTTGCAATGAACCCTATCAGCTTTCATCGTGCAGTAAAGACTGAGCATCAAACTTTATTGCCTTATTATTGAACCATAAATGCCAGTTTAGACAATCTGATTGGACAAAACGTGATCACGTAGGGTGTATTAATGGGTGGTAAAGACATGGCTTATCAAAATCAGAGGAGTATGTGCCAGCTGTTTGCCAGCTGTTTTGTGGGACGCGGATTTGAACCAATCAGAGTGATGAAGATTGTTTTGCATCACACGCCCGACTCATGTACATGTACTTTGAAAGTGTTTTGTGTGTCCCCCAAAACGTGAATTTGGCCATTTCTATTTGGCTTTATTCAACAAAAATTAGAATTTGTTTACAATTTGAAAATGAAATCGTACAGGCATTCATGAATGGGAATCAAAGGTTGACGCTTGGTCTTTACCACAGGCTCAGTCCTTATCCGAATAATATCGTTAGTTACCACACCCAAAACGTTTTATTCCCTTATTACATTTTATAATTATTTATCTGATTGTATCTGTGCAGTGAATGTGAAGTCTGTGGCTTAGCCCTCTCATCCCCAGTTTCTACACTGACTCCTGGAATGACTGCATTTCCCTGTGGTAAGTAATACAAAATATCATAGAAACAAACCTACGTCAAACCGACGATCTAGTTTCTGTGGCCGTCACATGCCAACTTTCGGTTAACCTGTTAACCGACTGTGAAAGATTTGGTTAAACTGTTAGCAAACTAACCGGAAACTCTAAGCACTAATTCAAAGAGAGTAATCTGATTGAAGAAAAATTTTATTTATGAAATTTGAGATTACAAAGTTTTCAACAAACTGTATAACTTGTGAACAAAGACAAATTGACTCGAGCGGGATTTGAACCTGTGACCTCCGGGTTTTACCTGCTGGTGCTCTACCAACTGAGTCATCTAGCTCTTTGATGGTGGTCTCTTTGTTCACGGGGCTCGATCTACTCAGCAGTCTGGGATCATGTTCATTTCATTAAATTGTACAACTGTTTGTGTTGATTTATAATCCTTTTTTCCCTGTTACTTATGTAGGTCATTCATTCCACTCTGCATGTGTAGCTGAGAAGGCATGTGTGTTATGTTATGAGCTCAACTGTCACAGAGTCATTGTGGATAAACATTAATTATAGCATCTATGGGAACTAGTAGGTATGATCACAAGTCTATTACCTAGCTATATGTACATGAAGTGTACCAGCCTGCATTGCTGTGGGAATAATGCACAAACGCTAAGGTGCATGCGTGAAATACAGTTCTCTTAGGGTTAGTCTCCCAGACTACGCTGCTTCTTATTGAGACCTTGCGCATCAGTTTGTGGAACAGTACATTAAATGTACATCAGACAATAGTTTCTCTGGATGATTGATACTTATAACAACTTTGCTTTTAAGTAATAATTTGTTAAATTGATAATCTGGTTATTTCCAATGTTGTACTTCCCCTGAAGAATATATTTGGTATCAAAATGTAAATAATATATTAAATAAAATGATTAGTCTGATGGAGTACTTCTTTATTCAAAAAATAATCACTATAAGTGTACATGTATATTAAATTATATTACTACCTCAAAGGATAAAACCACAAGTGACCAGAGAATATAACCCCCAATAATTGAGTTATATTAAAGACAACATTATTTACTGCAGTCTTAAAATGGTTTAGGTCTGTCAGGGGACTAGTAATCTGTGCCCTCATGAGAAAACTACTTTTAAAGGCTTGCAAATAATATAAGTGTAAAACTTATTGAGTTCCCTTATTTGAAGATAGATAATTTAATTTTGTTAACACTTGACTTGATCTCTTAACTGGTGCAATGTCAGGAATTTATTTAAGTTTAGAATCAATATATAAATAATCATATATAATTGTTTAATTTTTACCTTATGAAAATAAGAAAGCTTCTCATAAAATGTTTTTCATCTTTGCAATTGAGGTTATGTATAATATACATAACAGCAAAAGAAATGTCACCCCCTAAATTTTGTTAAGTAATTATATTATTAAACATAATAAATATACAATGTTGTGGGATGGTTGGCTGCCAGGTCAACAAAATTTGCCACATTGTGTTCGTGTTACACTCCATACTCATAATATTCTTCATTAAACAAATTATATTAATTATAAAATGAAAATAATAAATATTTTTAGGGGTGACGTTTCTTTTGCTGTTGTATGTATTTTGAAGTTGTAAGGAAATCCGTTCTCTTATTAAATATGTTAGTATCTGATGATGTTGAAAGGAATACAATTAACAGAACAATATCATCACGATCAACAGGGCATGGAATCGGAGTGCTGCATACATGTAAATGAGCCAGTAATTTTCAATCACTGTGTTAATCTTAAACTAGGACACCAATTCCATGCCCTTTTTGAAAGTCTGCTCTGATCGTGACGATACTGTCCCTTTTATCATCTGGGAAAGAATCAAACAATTATCACTGAACAAGAAAGAGGGGGCTACTCTTCCTTCCTCCATGATGTAAGTGCAAAGATTTTTGACGTAACGTAGCGAGTTGCAAAAATAACACTTACTGTAGTACTTACTGTATGTTCCAGTACTTGGTTGCATTTGATTCCTTTCATGTTTGTATCAGAGTTTAGTACCTTACAAAACCTATAATCAGATTCTGTACTTTGTCTAGAAATGTTTATTTCCATGTATTTCTCCATCACTAGTTCATCACAAATTATGTGTAATTAATACAAGATCACACAATGAATATTGTAATAAAAAAAAGCTGTATATAGGTATTTTATTGATAAATAATTTTATATAATTGCAATATAAAACTATTGTGAATGTCATATAATGAAGATGCTCATTATATAATCATTTTTGTATCTTAAATATTTTTTTAAAAACTAGTGTTTTATATCAAAGTGAATAAATTTAAACTCCCTATACATACAGTACTGGTAATCTCAAAAAAACATCAACGACTACTTGGTATACAGTTGATGATGGTATCATATATCTCTTGAAATATATCTGGCTGATCAGGTGCTACCATTTTGGTACAATTCATCAAACTATTTTGGAAAAAGAGTTTTTGTCCTCCAGAGACGTAAATTCCAAGTTGGAATGAATAGAACAAATCTTAATATTTTTCCACTATTTTCTTGTTAATGACATAATGAAGGTATACCTGTTCATATAAATGTTTAATACTGATTTACTTAACAAAATTACTATTTTGTATAAATTGTTAATTCAAAGAAAATAACTTTTATTCATTATATGGGTTTATAATTTGATTGCAGAGGAATAATTAATCCTTATAATATATTTTATTGTAAAATTTATATATCTGTAAATATCGTAATACAGCAGATATTTTTGTGATATTCTAGATTTTGAATAAAAAAAAGGAGCCGTCATTAGTGACAGTGATGAAATGATAAATGTAAAAATGTAAAATGTCAGCATGCCAAATATCGTGTGGTGAATGCATCTTTACATAGTACAGTTTCTGTAGAACACTACACCATTAAAAAAGTTTACAGTCAACTGGTTTTTAATTGTCAGTCAACTTGCCCGCTGGCAAATTGTACTAAAATTAAGAGGGTTTGTGGGTAATTTTATGCACGTTATTTTACAGACACATCAGCAAATCTGATTGGCTGATGTGGGTGTTTGATGGATGGACAGCTAGCCGTTTGGACAATTATCTTGCTTTTACAGATAGGCCCTGTGACAACCCACCTTTCCCCTCCCCGACAAAAACAGCATTCCCAGCCAATTGATCATGTGCTCTCATTAGTCTAGAATTAATTATTGCCCCCCCCCCCCCATGAAAATTAGATCTGATTTTGTTTTCTTCATAATAGTCAATTATATGATTGACCCAATAAACTGCATATTCTGAAATATAACATTGGATTCATTCTCATTATTTGATAATGTTATTATATTGATATTAACCCTAGTCCTATGCCCAGGCTGAAATTTGGCCCAGTAAGCACCGCACCCACAGACAGTCACTTGAGTATTTTTGGTTGCATTGCCAATTGTTCACACATGTGTACATAAGAGTGCTGGAGATAGCGGCAAAGTCAAACACACTTGTGTATGTCTTACAAGTTATATGCAGAGTCACACAGAGTTGTGTTATGTACTGCATAAGTTACAGTTGAGTGGTTTTGGTTTGACCTACCAGAGCCACATGTCCTTGCATTTATTTGAGTGCACTGCACAAAGTCAATGGGTTGGGAGTGACATACAAATTTTGAGTGTCTTTGATTGTTAAACCTAATGAAAATAAAGGTGTAGAGTCAGCAAAGATGTACATGGATCCAACCACTGTCTGGTACTGTATGCTCAAGTTTAAGTAATTTTTTACTGATATTATGTTTATTTTATGGATTGGGCCAGATTATTAACAGAAAGCAAAGTTGGGCTGCTAGGGTAAGATTGGTCTTAGGTCTTGTCCCCTAAGTTTTCAAAAACAACACCACACTCATATAACAGGCAGAATCAAAGATTGGTATTCAGCTGAATATGTTTGTCATTATCTTATTAAGCAGAAATAAAATGATACAAAGTTCTAACTCATGACGTCAGAATGCTCGTTTCGAACCCCCCATGCAAAATGTTATTCTGGGATAGCTCGACTTTCAAAAACATTTTCGAAACATGTTTGAAATGTTAAAAAGTAGTTATAATAAAATTAAAATTTCACAAAAATTACCAATCTCACAAGAGTGAACTTTATGTCAAAAGTGTGCGTGGGCAAGCTTACCTAATCACAAAATTTTAGACTAATAATTAGCTGAACAAAAGTTGAAAAAAGTGACCCTAGTTGCAAAGAGTATTGGCCCTAGAATGGGGCTAGCTTTTACAGTATGTCCCCCACTGGGTACTTGGCAACTGGACTATTAGAACGATTGACACGGTAAACCTTAGCCTTTAGTTAACGCCCACGCAGCAACCCGGAACACAACGCCCCGAAAAAAGACCATGTACGCTAGTGGTTTTGCCACTCATGATCACGTTTCGGGTTGGCACATGCGCTTTGACTACAGGCTAGGTAAACCTAAGAACAATGGACAGACAAAATCTGACACCTTTATACACAACTGACTCAATTTTCTTTCTCTGATATAACATTTTATTAGAAGTAATATATTTTGAAACATTAGTACAAGTTATGATATCAGAATTTTAATTACTCCTATTAACCCTAACCCCCTAGGTATTCTGGCTAGGAACCGACCTGAATCCTCCAAAATCCATCAGTGCACTTTTGGAAACATGCCCTTATCTTCAAAATGCACCATGCATTTTCATTGATCTTTCATATTCAGCACTTATGGCGTGTACTTCTTGCCAGGTAGTAATTTTGCCCCATTTGAAGAGGTGAAAGTACCAGTTTCCAACAGTGCTGAATTTTTCCCAAAAAGTGCCCCTTGGAGGATTTTGCAGGATTTAGGGTGGTTCCTTGAAAAAATACCTGCCATTACCAAAACAAAGCCACCTGCTCGGAGTCATAATCTAAACAATATTTTATTCATACATGCAATTTGTTTTCTATAAGTAAGACTAATTGCGGTGACACCATGTGGAATCTCAATTGAGTAGTAATTAGTTCTGAAAAGAACTGGGGGTACAACTCGACGTTTCGATCAGTATGCTCTGATCATCCTCTATAATTTGCCATTTGATATGTATTTACAACTGTTCATTATTGTTTGTGTGTGTGTGCCATTGAGCCATCAATATAAAACGCACAGAAGAAGGTTGTTATGTTAAAAGGCCCAGTACACTTTGATTGCAAGTTCACCCATACTTTAGGCCAAAACAAAAGTCTCCAAGATGGGTTTTCCAGGATTAATGTACATGCATGCCAGGCCTGGAATTTCATGAAGGCCTTAGAGAGCATGTTCACCGTTGCCCTAGTCTTGTCTGGCCTTGGTGGTACCCATTCAAAATGTTTCTATAGACAGGTTGCTGCCATGTTCAAGGTCAAAGAATGGGAACACACCTGTGTGTATGCGGAGCCAATGACATATCTTCTTCTGACCTCAGCGAGGGCGTCCTTCAGGACTATGACATCATATGCAACCACTCTATCCTGTTTGTGTGACATAATTCCAAAATAAACCATGTCCACCTTGCACGTGTTGGCTCCAACGACCATGATCAGAAACCCATTGGAAATGCATTGACCACCCTTTTCTTTCAGGATTTACGTAAGAAATTAGAAAGCTTGGGACTTGCATTTAACATATGTGTTGTAAAGACTTAATATCTTATTAAAACATTTACAAAAAAACTTAAATTTAAGTTGCTCAATGATAATAATAATAATAATAATGTGTGGATTTATATAGCGCACGTATCCACCAACTAAGTGGTGCTCAAGGCGCATTATATTATTATCCCTGCTCATAAGGCTCATAAATCATTCCTGAAACCATCTCAGCTCCCTGGGGAGAGAGAAGCAATTATGATTAAGTGTCTTGCTCAAGGACACAAGTGTCACGGCCATGATTCGAACCCACATTATGTTGCTAACACCAGAACTTGAATCCGGTAAGCTAGACCGCTCGGCCATGACACCCCATGATGCTATTTAATTGACTTATTATTTGGTCTGATCTCCTGCCAATGTTATTGTTGAATGTAGTCTTCTGTATTTGTCCAGTAAATTTGTCATTTTGTAATTAAGGGGAGGGGTGGGGGTAAGGGGAGGGGTGGGGGTAGGGAAAGGAATAAAAGCCCCGGCTTCTTCTTTTCCTCAATGTTGACAAGCTTTTCTCTCATAATTAGTCTTTACATGTTACTAATTTTGTCTTTGCATATTGTAGGACCTCTTGATATTGTGTAATTATTTGTAACAACATTCTTGTTGTCAACATTGGAATATGTGTTAATAAATGAATGAATGAATGAATGAATTTCTGCCTCAACAATCACATTAAAATCAAGGAATTTAGGTTAAATAACACACAATGGTATGCCAGCTTTGGAACTGGAAGTAAAAAAGAAAGTGCGTACAACCAGTGTATTATGTATCGACTTACGAACAGTATAGATATTCTGATAATGAAGTGTCCTTTAGTAGGAAAAGTGGCCTTGCCCAACAAGAATGAAATTCCAGGTGATGACATGTGTATAGGTTTGAGTCTTCAAGATGTCTTTGGCAGCTTTGTTTGAACTCTACACGATGCTGAGGACTTCCACAAACATCTTAAATATCTTATAAGCTATTTCTAATTTTCACTGCTAGAAAAGGCTACAGTGTGCACAGTGTGCACAGAGTTTAGTGAATTATTCAAAAAAAATTCAGTTGAAGATTCATTGTCATCCACAACATATGGAGAATGCCTGTACCACCTAATGAATTCAATATGGCCACCATTCAATACTTGTTTAATCTAATCTTGATAAAAGGTAGCTTAAGGTCTTAAGTGTGGATAGTGTCTGTCACTTTGATGCAAGCTTAACCACTATTTATAAACAGCTGATAAACCTCTTCATGTTTTTAACGCAAATGTTTTATTTGCTCTTTAAAGTTTCAGATACATGTATGTTTCTCTGTATTATACATTTTTCCCTGAAAAGTCATAAAATTAAAAACAAATTAAACCAACAATTCTTTTTCAGATAAAACATTTCTTAAATTTTGAAACTAATTGATATAAAATCATAAAATTCCTAATCTGAGTGGGTTTTCCATATTCTTCTTAAAAGATTGCAAAAATGTTGCAGCGAGTGCATCTGTGACAACGCGACTGTCACTAGAGAGCATGACGGTTGTCATAGCCTGCGGCTTCATTGATTGGTTAAGAGTCATACGAGCTGAGCCAATGGCAAGGATGCAAGCTTGTGGCGGGTTGATGACTGCGCTGAATTCACTGATACCAAACATGCCTAGATTAGAAATACTGTAACAAAACAAAACAATAGAAGTTAGCGATTCCAAGGAGACTGGGGGAAAGGCTTTGGTGAACATAACCAGAAGCATGTTTCTTGACCAGAAACAAATTCACAGAAGTAGACACAATACTAGCAACCTGTTAGCAGTCTCTTAAACAGTTCTCTTAAACACCAAAGTTTCTCAAAAGTATAATTTCTATGTAAGAAAAAAATAAATAAAAAAGAACTTGAATGATTAACTGGTCCAACAGTCATTCAATCATTTTGTTTAAAATAGCAAATAAAACTGATGAATTCTTTTTAAGATCTGGTCATTTCGCCATCTTGAAAGCAAGCCGAATATAACCAAGCAAAAATTTATTTCAAGTTTGGTTGAAACATTCATGTAATTTTTGCAAAATCACTCAACTGATGACCAAAGCAGAACATGTCTCTGGTCATGATCGTGATCAAGTTTCATGTTTGTTCTTGTTAAAACAAAACCCTGTAGCTGTGCGTCAAAAAAGGTTCCGTTTCTACAGAAAAAAAACACCAATAATTGGACAGGTTACTTCTCAGGAGGAGGGCGGGGCATAATGGTGTTATACATTTGTAATCCACTCCCAATGTGTGACAACAAATTTGGCACCACAATCTGCCATGTCTAACTGTCCGCTATGTCTAATGATTTTGAATAAATAACAAGAGTGACACCAACATATAAGCAACCCTACATCCTCCTTACCCCAACCCTTCAGCTCTGAAGGGCTTTAAGACAGTGCACAATGCAACAAATGAACCCCAATCTCTGCTGTATCCTCTGAGGGTTGCTCGAGTCTAATCCACAATGCAAATCAACAATCAATTTTTATGTCTCCTCCAGTGATAATGGGGTGCCATGGCCGAGCGGTCTAGTGCATTGGACTTGTGTTCTGATGGGTGAGTCGCCAGAATGTGGGTTCAAATCCTCACCGCGACCGTGGTGCTTGTGTCCTTGAGCAAGGCACTTTACCGTAATTGCTTCTCTTCACCCAGGAGTATAAATGGGTACCTGGCAATAGCTAGGGAAGTAACCTGCGATGGACTGGCATCCCATCCAGGGGGAATGGAAATATTCTCAGTCGTTTCATGCCAACGAAACTGGAGATAAACACCGCCCTGATGAGCCAATATGGCTCGGGACAGACTTTACTTTTCTTTTTTTTTTACTCCAGTGATAATGTAACAGACATATATGACAGAACTACTAAATGAAACCAAGTATCACCGGTGTGAGCTTGCCAACATTTTATGAGAACTCTGCTCTCTGATTAGATCATTGTGTGTCAAGTCTGGAAGCATTAACTTCAGAAAGACTGCGAAAAATTGATTGGCTTTGACGGAAGATGTCTAGCCATAGACATTGTGGTTTTCTCATACAGTATTGTTTTATAAACCACTGTATGCTGGAAAGCAGAAATACGCCACTAAAAAACAACAATTAGTTACACAGATGGCAACTTTTTGTAAAATATAAATATAGGAAAAAAAAAAACATGAGACAGTTTTTCTTTGTTTTGTAAAAAATGTGAGCACCTATTGTGATGAAATGTTGACAGGTTAGTTTTGATATAGTCCTTGAAAACTAAAAGGTTGAAATGAACCTACACTACCAAATTCAAATGTTTGTACCTTCCATTTAAAACAAGTTACTGTATCCTTTGTCTGCATTTTGCAGAAAAAGGATCCATAAGAGTAGGCCATACACTATGATTATTATCAATCTTCAGACAAGTATTGAGTGAACTAACCTGAATGAGCCTCCTTGAAACTCATGTAGCTGTAGTTTGCCTTCTCTTGCCCTGGCCGCCAAGTCCTACAAAACCAGGCAAAAATAACAATAGACAGGACATTATTAACCCTAACACTCTAATGGTTTTTGCTAAGAATCTTCTTGAATCTACCAAAATACAACACCATGCAGTAATACTACCACACAACTTTTGAACTTAGATGGAAGTGGGACACCCAGCCCCATGCAAAGTATCCCTGTCTGGGCTATACAGTACTGAGTCCATCAAAATACAACACCATGCATTAACACTACCACCCAACTGTTGGACTTAGCTGGAATTGGGACACCCGGCCCCGTGTAAAGTATTCCTGTCTGGGCTATACAGTACTGAGTACATCAAAATACAACACCATGCAGTAACACTACCACCCAACTGTTGGACTTAGCTGGAATTGGGACACCATGCCCCATGTAAAGTATTCCTGTCTGGGCTATACAGTACTGAGTCCATCAAAATACAACACCATGCAGTAACACTACCACCCAACTGTTGGACTTAGCTGGAATTGGGACACCCGTCCCCATGTAAAGTATTCCTGTCTGGGCTATACAGTACTGAGTCCATCAAAATACAACACCATGCAGTAACACTACCACCCAACTGTTGGACTTAGCTGGAATTGGGACACCATGCCCCATGTAAAGTATTCCTGTCTGGGCTATACAGTACTGAGTCCATCAAAATACAACACCATGCAGTAACACTACCACCCAACTGTTGGACTTAGCTGGAATTGGGACACCCGGCCCCATGCAAAGTATCCCTGTCTGGGCTATACAGTACTGATTCCATCAAAATATAACACCATGCAGTAACACTACCACCCAACTGTTGGACTTAGCTGGAATTGGGACAACCGGCCCCATGTAAAGTATCCCTGTCTGGGCTATACAGTACTGAGTCCATCAAAATGCAACACAACCAGCTTTTGAGTTTGATGGGTTTGGGGTTGTTAGGGTTAATATCAAGTTGGCATGGATTTACATATGATTGGCATGGATTTATATATGATTGGCATGGATTTACATATGATTGGCATGGATTTACATATGATTGGCATGGATTTACATATGATTGGCATGGATTTATATATGATTGGCATGGATTTATATAGGATCCACCCAATATAGATCCATGCACTAGTGGATCATGAGATCATGCAGTGGATCATGCAGATCCATGAACCAATGATTGTCCTTCTTTTGTCTCTGAGCGAGGGCGCTGTTCAGTTTGTGACATCAATGCATAAGGTTTATAGGTATTTTTATGTACACGAATAAAAAAAATTATTCTTGTTCCTTTATATACCTGTATCTATTTCCCTGTATCTATTTATCACATATATCACCATTTATAAAAAATTATTTCTCGATAGTATAATAAAAATGTAATTTTTAATTGAACTGAACTTAATTAATGAAATTTCTTACCTTCACATTCGTTGAGATTTCAACCAATCCTTTCCCGATGGCATTCTTGACAATGGGAGTGATTAGACCTTTGTCTGTTGCTACGGCTACTGATATGTCAATATCTGATAGTTTTTGAGGTTTGTTTTCAGACCATGTGGCATTCACATCTGGTAGTTCCTGTTAATTACAAATACATAGAAGATTAAAACCCTCCGGTTAATTAATCATTCAATATCATACATGTATACACAGCTAATCCACTATTCATTAACAAACAAGTGTCTATATTTGAATGGTGTGTAAACTTCCTGAAAAATTGTACCAAGATTAGGAGGGTTAATATTCAGATCTATGTTATAGAGTAACATCTTATACCTCGGGATTAGTATGACCAAGATCAGTAGATAAAACAAGAGTGTTGAATGTTGGCTGTATCACATTTACCAGCTGGCAGACTTTGTGAGTCCACAAACTTGAGTTTGAGTCCTCAGTTTCTAGTCTGAGTCTGGAGTCATGTCTGAGTCTGGAGTCATGTCTGAGTCTGGAGTCATGTCTGAGTCTGGAGTCATGTCTGAGTCTGGAGTCGTGTCTGAGTCCAGGTGTGACGAGTCATGTAGGTACGAGTCATGTAGGTACGAGTCATCAGTCCTTTACATGTATCATTCACTTTGTCTACACATGCCACTGATCTAGTGATCTCTTGTACAAAGTCATGGGCTACGTAATCTAGACAGTGTTGACGGTTTAAGGGGGCCAAGGTAGGGGGGTGGCATTTGGAATTTCAAGGATGGTCATTAGAATTAGAAATTTGAATCAATCCCTACACCGACCTTTTATTTTTAACAACAAATTGATGCGTTTTAACCATACCTTAAGTGCCACTGCAGCTGCCTTGATGATGAAGTCATTGACAGATACCTTGATACCATCTTTCTTAAGAGCTTTCCTCATACTCATTATTTTATCCATGTTACAATCTGTACTGGCATAACTGTGAGGAATACTTCTCTAAATACATAAAACAATCAAACAATTGCATTAGTTGGTTCTATCAAATACTTACTTCATGTAAGACAGTTCATGCAGAGTAATTTCTTTTATGGGAAGACTGTTATTATTCAGCAACTAATATAGCAATTGCATTGTGTACAGATGCATCTTCAACATATATCGACTGTGTTTTTCCCCTTATTTTTTGCTATTTTAATCATGAGAAGCGTGGCTTTACATGACCCAAAAATTTTTTTTTTTTCCCCCATCATAAAATCATTTTTGCACATATTCAGAAACCATGTTTCTGATTATTTTGATTAAAACAAACAAAATTGCCAGTAAAAACAACAAAAATCACTGGTGATACATATTTTATTCTTCAAAGAAAATTGACCTTGAAAAATGTTTGTATGCGTTATACAGTATGTCCCTAAAAAAGTGTCACTCTAACTATTTCTGAAAATATACCAAAACCACGAAATACATTTTGGAACTTTTTCAATTGCACAGATACTCCTAATCCTTGGCCTAAACACCTGTGAGTTTTACGTAATTTCTCACAGGTGTTTAGGCCAAGGATTAGGAGTATCTGTGCAATTGAAAAAGTTCCAAAATGTATTTCGTGGTTTTGGTATATTTTCAGAAAGTTAGAGTGACACTTTTTTGGGGACATACTGTAATGGCAGATGCAGTGTTTGTGACATCACTGGCAAACTGTTATACACTCAAATATCCCATAAATGAAACTTAAAGATACAAATAATCCACAAGGGAAAGTGACTTGGTTGTATCATAACATGTGGCGTCATCCCTAGGTATACAGCATACTTAGTTTCAATGACTAGACTTATTTCTTTGCTTACCCTAAAATTTAAAATTATATGCTGAAACTTCACAGATTGGTATGTTCCAAGAAAGTAAGCTTCTGTCTTCTAATACAATACACTATCATAAATAGAGAATTAGTTGTTACTTTTGTGTTACTTTTGTGTTACATTTGTTTTGCTTGTTAGTCTATTTGTCTGTTTCGTTTTACTCCCCAGTCTGACTCATTGCTTTTCACTAATCTCATAATCTTTTCTTCCAGCCCAAAACTCTTTGTACCTCTATCCATTCATTGCGTAATCCCTCTTTTGTCCGGTCCCAGGACAAGTACATGACTCTGATTTTTGTACCTATTTCTATTGTGTTCATTTCACACCTGACTAACTACTACTCACTCTTGTGTTTATGTAAATGTATGTATGTGTGTAATCCATCAATTTTGCCTTTAAGAATGAACCTGCTAGGTTCAAAAAGTAAGGCCAACAACCATTATTTTGCACAATACATTTTCTCTAACAGACCATTCCCAACTTCTCATTCATTTAATTTACCTTGGATTCTGTCAGTCTCTTGGCAATCACTTTTCTGATGTTAGATAAGTCAATGTCAGTGTAGGTTTCCTGTATAACACAATGAACATGATGCACTTCAATGTAATCAAGTTTTTATCTTTTTTCACTGTGTTGCTCTCTTAAAAGAAAAACTATTCTTGAAGATTTATTCATTCATTCATTGGTGCCATCTCCGTAACAAAGGTTGACTCTAATGGACCGCCAAGAAACCCTATTCTGTGCCAATCGGGTGCACTCATATAAATTCTGATTGGTTCACTGAAGATTTATTAAGTAATATATAAACCAGAACCCAACTGAACATGTCCAACTTCCTTGTGTATTCAATTTTACAATTAAAAACATATTGAACCCACCCCAGACTGAGGGATCTCCTATATCCTAATTCAACCACCCTCCATCTCCCTGTGCTTGTTAACAACTGATTCAGTTCAGTGAGCACACACTCCTCTCCCCCAACCCCTAGGATCCTAGTCTCAACAGTTCCCGCCTGCACGCCTCAACGAACTAATTCTCCAGCATCCATTCATGGGATGATCCTCCAGCAGTCGACTAAAAGCGGTAGCATTTTCCAGAGTCCGGCATTCTCCTGAGGACGATCAGAGCATACTGATCGAAACGTCGAGTTGTACCTCCAGTTCTTTTCAGAACTAATTACTACTCAATTGAGCATTTCACATGGTGTCACCGCAATTACTCTTACTTATATTGAATTATGTTGTTTTTATACAGTGTAGAATTTGTTATTCAAAAATAGCCAAATGGTAACATTTTAATGGAAACTTTATGAAGAAAAGTAAAATAAATTTGTCAGAAAGAGATCTCTTTCAAATAGAATGAATACAAAAATAAAAAAAATTTAAAATGGCACTACGTAAGAAGCTGAAAATTGCTTGTTTTAATGTATTCTTGATTCAAGTATGTAGCTTCCGTTTTTCTGTCTTTTCATACCTCACTCAATCATCCAAACAGATCCAAGGAATATGAACAAACCTGTTGTTGGAAGCTAGTAGCTAAGGGAATAACTTCAGGTTCCGGTATTGCTTCCGGTGTTGGTTTTGGAGCTGTTATTTCAACAGTAGGCTCTATCTTAGCACCTCCCTCCTGTATAAACTTGAGAACATCACTGTACAACAGAGAAAGGTATTTATTTCAGGAAGCTCATACTGTGAATAATACACCTAATCTAGCCTTTTGTCAAGGCACATACAGTAACCTGGAACACAACGCCCGAAAAAAGACCATGCACGTGTGTAGGGAAGCCACAAGCACCTTTACCAGTCTGTTCTGAGGACACTTCTACTTAATTATCCATAAACCACCAGCAAAATTAATAATTTATATATACAAATTTATTTAAACCAATTACTGTAAGCAAAATGTTGGGTGCGTCTATATTTAAATAAGTGATACCATAACAAATTAGTCACCTAATGCATTACGTATTAACATTTCTCTACCAAATCGGTACAGAATTAAAAAAAATAATAAGACCACAGAATGAAAAGGTTACTGCCCTCGGAGCCTCACCACTTACATGCATGGTCTTTTTTCATGCATTGTGTTACGGGTTGCCATGTGGGCCTTGACTCTGACTCTGACTCTGACTCTGACTCTGACTCTGACTCTGACTCTGACTCTGACTCTGACTCTGACTCTGACTCTGACTCTGACTCTGACTCTGACTCTGACTCTGACTCTGACTCTGACTCTGACTCTGACTATGACTATGACTATGACTATGACTATGACTATGACTATGACTATGACTATGACTATTCATGAAGAAGTCTCATCTTGATTACAGTGAGTTACAGACATGTAGGAATATGATATACCCCTCAAAACGTTCCTGGTCCATTTTGAATGTTCCTTTTGGGAACACAACGCATTCCCGAAAGGAACATTCTGTGTTCCCAATGGGAACAGAAGCTGTACCAAATGGGAACGCCTAATGTTCCCAGTATGCATACACGTTTATGGAATGTTCCTTTCGGGAACACAAAGCTTTCACAAATGGAACGCTGCCCTGTTCCACAATGAGAACAGCAAGCGTTCCTGATGGGGAAAAGGCAATGTTCCCAATGGAACATTCTAGACTTCCTGAATTATGAATGAGACGCTCCCACAGTGATGCCAAAAATTATTGTATCTCCAAGTGAAACATTGATTTTGGAGAAACAAAATACAACTGAGAGTGTTTCAACACCCAGTCTATCAATCAACATCAAAAAAGCTTTTAAGATTAAGGTAGTGAAAAAATTGAGGGAATAAATCACCATTTTCTACAATTCAAATTTAACC
Organism: Zoroaster sp. YZ-2022; assembly: GCA_029582265.1. NCBI lineage: Eukaryota > Metazoa > Echinodermata > Asteroidea > Forcipulatida > Zoroasteridae > Zoroaster > Zoroaster sp. YZ-2022. The sequence goes on from CM055823.1 coordinate 12,834,554, forward strand.
CTCCTATAGGTTTAACAATCAAAGACACTCAAAATTTGTATGTACATGTAACTCCCAACCCATTGACTTTGTGCAGTGCACTCAAATAAATGCAAGGACATGTGGCTATGGTAGGAGGTCAAACCAAAACCACTCAAGTGTATACGAGTCTGCTGCTAACTTATGCAGTACATACACAGCTCTGTGTGACTCTGCATATGTAGGACATACACAAGTGTGGTTGACTTTGCCACTAACTCCAGCACTCTTAGAGAAAAATACACATGTGTGAACAATTGGCAACGCAACCAAAAATACTCAAGTGACTGTCTGTGGGTGCGGTGCTTACTGGGCCAAATTTCAGCCTGGGCATAGGAGGGTTAATATGTTGTGGAGAAACAAAATACAAAGAAGAGTATTTCAACATTCATCTAGTAATCTACGCCAAGAAAGTTGTTAATTTCTAAGGAAAAAAACACAAACTTTTCTCCAGTTAAAAATATATTGTCAACAATCCTGGATTGAACATACCCTTTGAGAAGCCGTCCATGAGGTCCGGTTGATGGTATATTACTAGCAATGAGTTGATGTGTATCCAATAACTGCCTTACTGCAGGTGATAATGTACCTCTGTTACCAGTAAACAAAATTTATACACCTGTGTGTATTAATTAAGTATATGATGAATTATGAACAGATGAAATGGTCTCATGCTACCTGTACAACAATAATAATAATAATAATAATAATAATAATAATAATAATAATAATAATGTGTGGACTTATATAGCGCACGTATCCACCAACTGAGTGGTGCTAAAGGCACATTATATTATTACCCCTGCTCATAAGGCTCATAAATCATTCCTGAAACCATCTCAGCTCCCTGGGGAGTATACAGCTCAATTGCTGCCATTACAGCGCATATAGGGCTAATCAACCAACTCTGCCCTCACAGGTACCCATTTAACCCCTGGGTGGAGAGAAGCAATTATGGTTGAGTGTCTTGCTCAAGGACACAAGTGTCACGGCTGGGATTCGAACCCACATTCTGCTGCTAACACAAGAACTTGAGTCCGGTAAGCTAGACCGCTCGGCCACGACACTCCACAACCCCTGGTACAGAGATTTTATTTGTTTTGATAAGTTTCATGTTTGGATTTAAAAGGGAGGTTTCATTTTGGTATTCTCAAAAAGCATATAAATGATTATAGTTTTAATTCAAACTTGCTTGGTGTAAAGTTGAGGAGAGTATCAATCATCCCTTGAAATATTTATGCCCGAGTTGCTATTGTGTCCGAGTTGCTCATAAAGTATATAAGAGGAGAATTCCACGGTTGAATGAATACACAAAAATCTGAATACCTTTAAATCTTTTCCTGCTAACGACGGAACAAAATGAGCTGAAACATTCAAAGGTTGGTTTCTTATATGAAGTATTGATGAATTTACATACATGTACATTTTTACCAAAAGTGTGAACTCTCTTTGAAAACAGCTGACTACTAAGTATTTATTTGATTCCTTCTTTCAATTCCACATTTTTTTCTCTTGGTTAACATTAATTGAATGTCCCTTGACAAACAGCCAATATTATTAAATAGTTCTTGATTGGAAGAGACAATGTCTTGGAAACGTGGACTGTTTTGAAAAAGTGCAAGTTATACACAGAAAACCTGCAGGCTAATGGTGAATGTACAATGTACAGGTACAATTCAACCCAAGAAATTTCCAATTATGCAGTAACGACAATTCCCCAGAAAAACTTATTTTTTAAACCTACACGTAAATTCATCCAAATACAAATGTATGCATTCTTTCTCGTTTTTAAAAAGAAATTAAGATAGATGTTTTTTTATGACCTTAAAGCTACAATCTTTAAGTAAATTAGCTTCCATCATTTAAAATTTAGATGACCAATGGTACATACAGCCATCACAGGTCTACCTACCCATCTTTCCCCACTGAATGTCTCATACTTGAAAACTGTGTTGTGTCTGACACCCCATCTGTCACAGTATCTGCCAGCTTAGGTGCACCTATATCTGCTGGAATGTCAACAGCTTTGTAATCTTCTCCCTCTGCAACAAGAAGAGCAATCAAAGAGCTGATCTTCACCCCTGACGAACCCTCTGGTACCTGGAATAAATTTCAAGAATTTTGTTTTTCTTCTTTGAAATGATTAATAAAAAGAATTAAAAATATTGGCAAAAATGCTTCTATGAGTGTGCTTATTCTCTTAAAAAATACAACCACCCTTTGAAAATTCCAGCTGATAGTCTTATTACAAGGATCTATTGAAAAAGCATTGAAATTGTTCTTATTTATTTCAAAACAGAATTTTGAAAAGATAACTCTTTCTTACCAATATCTTAGCAATAACACCATCATCAGCAGCATCCAATATCTTTACCATCTGTTAATACACTCCCACATGATTAAGTTTTGTCCAATCAGATTGTCTATGAGAGCATTTATGAATAGAGGATTCCAACCAGAGATATCTTACCAATATCTTAGCAAGTACACCATCATCATCAGCATCCAATGTGAGTGTTGCTTTGTCTGTCTCTATCTCACACAATGCATCACCAGCTGATATTGCATCCCCTATGTATAAATCATCAATAAAAACAATTATGTACATTATCTTCTTTGGGGACGACCAGCGGCCGCTGGATTCATTCTATCACTCCTGCCTCCAACGTAAGCTTCACTCTGTGATGGATAACCCTGGTCATCCATTGCATGGTGAGCTTGTTGGGCGTGTCATTAGTCGAAGTGGTAGGATGAGGCCCCCGGCTGCTGGTACATGTACAAACCGATACAAACATACTTTTGTTCCGATGGCTGTGACACATTTTAATAGTAATTATACACGTTAGGTGGGGATATTTATCCGGTTTCTTATTTTCATGTGCAATAGGTTTAGTTGGCATATTTTGATTGTTTTTGATTTTGACGTAGTTTTTTTTTTATAACATTCTACCATTATTTACACACGGTGGACGGGGTTCTATGAGGCTTTCATAATTTCATGTGCAACATGTATTTTTATTTTTATGGTCTCCTTACACTGTATTTTAGTACAACTCACAGTCGGTTAGCGGGGGTTTATTTTAGGCGTAATTTTCATGTGCAATATGTGTAGGCTATTTTATGGTTTTCTCATTGTATTTTTGTAGTTTTATCACTCTTATTCCATTTCATTTTTGTGTTTTCTTACATATATATATATATTGTTTTATGGCGAGTTGAAATTGCCCAGTTATGGCGCTTAATAAAGTTTACTTGAACTTGAACTTGAACTTGAACAAAGGTTCAGGTATGTTTAAAGAGAAGGTACATGTACAATATTGGTAAATTACCCAGGGGTGTGATTCGACAAAAGTAAAAATCCCGAAAAATGGGTAGTGGGTCTGGGTTTCCTTTTGGTTTCCCTGAGGACAAAGCCCCTGAACCTCCTGAATGTTTAATTTTAAAGGATTTACAGACTCTCCACATCCCCACAAACAAGAAACTAGAGGTTTGGACACAATACAGGCTACTTCTTTTTTTCCTTGGTGGCTACTTCTCTTATCATTGGCGGATCCAGGGGGGGGGGGCTAAGGGGGCTGTAGCTCCCCCCCCCCCTAAAATCGTAAAAATAAAAATAAAAAATTTAAATTTAAAAAAAGAGAGAGAGAGGGGGGGGGAGGGGAGAACGCACTCCCATTCCCACAGTGTGCAGGATAAACATAAGGAGGTGACCTACTTAGTACTGTACTGAAAAAAAAATTGTTTTTGATTCTCAGCCCCCCCCCTAAAAAATGTTCTGGATCCGCCCATGCTTATATCAAGAAAATTTTGAGGCAAAGCGAAATAATCAGGAAAAATCCTGAGAAATCACAGAACTGATTACCAGATTACAAAAATTACTGAATTACATGTACATGTATGTGATACCGGAAAGCCAAATTGATTTTAATTTTGTAAAGGTATTTTTTTTTAAGATGATTGTTATAACAATCATCTTGAAAAAAAAAAAGTATTTTAGAAGTACTCTCATTTCAGCGAAAGCACAAACAAATTTTTCAAAAAAGTTGTTAGATGGGAACTTTTAGCTCTAAATGTTTTCTGTAAAAATAGTGAATACTTTTTCACACTTTTCTCATGACTCAGACTCCACGTTGAGCTGAAACTTTCAAGGGTTAGATTTTAAATGTCTTGATTCAAAGAAAGTGAGTATAATAATATAATTTAAACAGTTTTGTCAATATTACCAATGCTGTATCTTCCTTTATAGCATTGTTGTATTATCCTACATGTATATCTTGTACATATAGATCTGTTCTGTTTGCCATGACTCTGTCTCTGATGAAGATAATACAGCTTCAGTTGAAAGCCTACAATGTATGTCCACTGACCCATATTTACTTTGTGTAAATTATTTGACAATGATGTTCATTACCTTCTTGTTTGAGCCATTTAAGAATGGTTCCTTCTTCCATGGTAGGTGAGAGTGCAGGCATCAGAAGCTTAGTTCCTTCAACTCCTACAACAAATATTGCAAAATATACAAAATATTAGGCCTACTAACGTTAAATTACATTGTGTAGTTTGAAAAATTATTTAAAAAAAAAAAATTTAATGTAAAATAAACCTCTTTTTGGTGTATTTTACTAAATATTTTGGGCTTACAAAACAAAAGTGGGGGAGGGGTTAACAAACCTAGACAAGTTAATGCAACCAGTAATAATTCATAATTCCGTATTAACCCTCCTATAGGCCTACTAGTGATGCACTTTAGTGGAAAGTTGCTGTAGAGGTCAAAACCAGTCAACTGCCTGTTTTGACTGTTGACCCAAATGTGCACACAGGGGGAATTTTTGACTGATTTTTACTGTCATTTTGACCACCCTGAACAATAACAGACAATGCTTTTACCAGTCAAAAACTGTCGACTCATTTTGACCTGTAAATGTATCATCCTTGTACGTAATTCGCCGCACATATGAAATGATGCACCTACTTTTGGCTTAGCATTTCTTGACAAAATTATGGCGTATTACTGGTTGCATAAACTTATCTACATTTGTAAGTCGTGCTTGTTACAGAAATAAAAATTATAGTGAAATTGTATGATTTACTGGATGAGTTAGTGCTTGTGAAAGTGGAAAAAGTTGTTTAACCACTGATTTTACTAGATACAAATAGTAAGAGATTTACATGACCTCAATTTTTTTTTCACGAACATCTGTGATTTTATTGTTCTATGCCGTCAACAAGCTGTTGTCTGTGGAAACCAAAATATATGAATGCTTTGCATTTGCAATGATTTTTTTAAGAAATACTGATCCTCAAAATGGACACAATCCTTATAGAAGAGGCGAACGAAGACTACTTAATTTGTTGGTGTTTATTTCGACGGTAGTGGAAAATTATTGAGAAAATGAAACATTATGGGGTGTCGTGGCCGAGCGGTCTAGCTTACCGGATTCAAGTTCTGGTGTTAGCAACATAATGTGGGTTCGAATCACGGCCGTGACACTTGTGTCCTTGAGCAAGACACTTAATCATAATTGCTTCTCTCCACCCAGGGGTTAAATGGGTACCTGTGAAGGCAGAGTTGGTTTGCTCTATATGCGCTAGAAATGGCAGCAATTGAGCTGTAGGCCTATACTCCCCAGGGAGCTGAGATGGTTTCAGGAATGATTTATGAGCCTTATGAGCCTCATGAGCAGGGATAATAATATAATGCGCCTTGAGCACCACTTAGTTGGTGGATACGTGCGCTATATAAATCCACACATTATTATTATTATTATTATTATTATCATGGTTATGAAAAGAAATCTTTTATTTGACAAAATATTAACAGCATTTTTACACATTTCAAAGTTTTAAAGTACTTTTTGCAAAAATTTTAACCACCTTCCATTTTATTGGTCTTTCAAGAATATTGATTAAAAGTTTTGAGAGCTTCTCCAAATTATACCATTTTATTTTAAAAATCGAAAACAATATTTTTATTTTCAAGATTAAAAACAATTTTACAACCATCTGGAATAAGATGAAACATGATTTAACTGTTTTTCTTCTTGGGTACATTTTCTGTGCCCCCATAAACTTTAACAGTTTGGGGGTGAGTCATTATTATACCAACATCAATTTTCTGATGACTAACAGTTACAACTCTGTGCGTCTCAAAAAACGGTGCTCAAGACGTCCACGCATATGATCATGCAATGAAATTCCGCATTTTACAAGAGAATCTTTCACTGAAACAAACTGAAACACCAAACTGCTAATTTCATTTGTAAGTTTTTTGATTATATAACCTTAGGTGCGTCATTTAGGGTAAATTGAGGATACTTAGACCTAGGCCTACTAAATCAATGATGCACCTAAGGTTACAATGTAATCAACTGGACAGTAACTGTACAGTGTACTTAGGCCGGGCAGGCTACTGCACGTAAGGTTTGACAGTGTTTGACTTTTAACACTGTTTAAGTGCACTAACGCACTTGTTATATACACCTTGGCAAGTATATCAACATTTTGACTGATTTTGACCCTTGTAGTAGTAGGAGGGTTAAGGTATTCCGGACATGCAAAACAAAAGTTAAGTGCGTCATTTTACGAGCGCAAGAAATTAATGTAAGTACTCGGATGTCCGGAAACTGGGCAAAACCCTTTGCGTGGTAATAACTGTGTTCTTAACTAAATATAAAAATTCACATTTATCATACCAGCCAAAAGCCTGCTTTTTGAGATACCCCTTCCGATGCACCATCTTGGAACAGGTTTGTTGAATTGAATCAATGGAAGCACTGATTTTAAAGCGTAGCTCCGCGAACCAGCAAATCTTATGGAAGCCGCCATTTTGAAAAAAAATAAACATTTTCCACATTAATCGATTACTTGACGAAACCGAATAGTATCTACAGCTGGTTCGGCACGAGAACGACATGACATCGAATGTGCGTACGTTGTCAATTTAATTCGACTCTCTTAGTTCGTAATGTAATTCTTTATTCGAAAACATATGATCGAATTTCTTCGCGACCCAATTGCTGAGGAGTACTACTCATACCGCACCAGTACCACCGGACGGATGTATGTGGGGATGGGTAAATTGTCCAAATATGGATCAGAGATACGAAAAGGTATACCATTTTTACAAGAGTTATTAGGCCATCAATGTACATACCGTATGTGTGGATTTTGTTGCTATATTGTCCACCATCCCCACTAAAATCATTGACACTGAATACTGATGAGATGTGGAATTAATCACGTCTTATTTTAGTTGTAACATGTACTATGTAGCCATTCTTATCTAACATAACGTTAGGGCCAATACATTGGACTCCTTCGGTATCCTTGACCTTAACCATGGCCCTGTTAGTTCCACATGGGTATCCAGTCGTTACGCCTCATCGCCATGATGCCTCTCACCAGAACGCCCCTCACCACCATAAAACCTTGCCACTTTGCATCCGTCACGTTAGCACTAGTTTTTCCAATGGTTGTTATTTATTTTTAAGTACCTGAAATCGACCAAAAGGTGTTTCAACATGTGAATGGACATGCAGCCTTGCAGGCTTATACTAGAACTAATTTGAGTTGATTTATTTTATTTTTTATTTTTTTATATATTTTTTTACCCTCAAATTTCCATAAAAATTGGACGGAAAAAGTTACCTCACATTTCCATCCATGTTGTTGATGGAAATTTTAGGGTAATTAAAAAAATAAAAGTAATAATCAACTCAAATTATCTTTGGGATAAGCATGCATGTCTATTCAAATGTTGAAATTCTTTTTGGGTGGTTTCAGATATTTAAAAGAAATTACAACCATTAGAAAAACTGCTAACGTGACGGTAGGAAAGTGGCCCCCTTTATTGTGTTTTATGTCATTTAATGTGCTAATGCAACATGAATACGTCATGAATCTGAGATGAATTTGAACTTCCTGTTTGGACAAGTATTAAAGGTCAGGTCAGAAGAAATTTCAGATTATTCAATATCTTTACGATCATGAAACAAATTTTAATTTTTATAAAATGAATCTGGAGATACAAATTTTCTAAATATTTGACTGAATTACATATAATTTTAGATTCTTCTAACCGTACGTTCCGGTTCAATCATCAATCACAAAATTGTTCCTCATACCCGTGTCAATTGTGCCAAATTTGGTAAAATTCTGTCTCATGTTTTCTCAAGATAGCAAAAAGTGACTTTTTAAACCTGCTGCTAGAGGCGGGACCGTACTCAAGTTCCCTCAGCCCTATGTTCCCTCATCCCAAAATAGACCCTATGTTCCCTCAGCCCTATGTTCCCTCATCCCAAAATAGACCCTATGTTCCCTCAGCCCTATGTTCCCTCAGCCCTATGTTCCCTCAGCCCTATGTTCCCTCAGCCCTATGTTCTCCCATCCCAAAATAGACCCTGTGTTCCCTCAGCACATATGGCCCATCCATAATGTGCTGTTGGGGTCACCTGTTACAACATTTATAATGCATTATAATGCGCTTGTAGGAGTAAAGATGTGTGTCTGTGTAAACATCACATACATTACATCCAGTCTTAACACTCCATGAGGGAACATAGGGCTGAGGGAACATAGGGCTGAGGGAACATAGGGCTGAGGGAACATAGGGTCTATTTTGGGATGAGGAACATAGGGTTGAGGGAACATAGGGCCTAATTTGGATTTTAAAAAAATGTTAGGCATTGAGGGAACATAGGGCTGAGGGAACATAGGGCTGAGGGAACATAGGCATGACCCCCTAGAGGCAGATCCCACTTAACATATAAACCCGGATTTTTTTTTTCGCCTTTCAGATTTGCGTCAATTTATAAAGAGCTTTTTAAACTTGAACTTGAAGTAAGGGTCAAAATAGGGTCTAATCTGTGATACATGTACATTGTGCATGGCCAGGGACCCTCCCTGCATGCAGTCACTACACCAAACATGGATGTACCATACATGTACATGTATGCCTAATAACCTCAATCCTCCAAAATCCTTCACTTGAGCAAAGAGCATGTAGCATGTAACCTCAATCCTTCAAAATCCTTCACTTTGGCAAAGAGGATTTGGGAGGATTTGGGAAGGTTAGGGTTAAAGACCACACAAAATAGTAAATATTTTCAACCTTATTTTAAAAAGTAAGTAAATAATTAAGTAGGAATAACCTAAAATAAGAAGACTTTCATTATTTTTATTTAACCCTTCAAAAAACCTATGAAAATGTACTTCGCCACTACCGCGAACAACAGGCCCGAAACAAAAGCCGTCGGGGACACTTTCACTGAGCCTATTTTGATGACGTACATTTACGGGAGGGCGAATGCTACAACTGTTTACTGTGGTACGTTTTGTACACAAAGCATATTACATCGCGTGCAGCTGCAAAAATAAGTTTACCAACTACGACTTCCGAAAGTGTTTTTGAAGAAGTTTCCAAAAGTAGTACTGACCAATTGTGTTGTTCATCATCGTCATTTGATGGAGATTATACTGATGCCGAATTTGGCAAAATAAGGGGCAATTGATTTAATTTTGCCCTACACCGACGTGTGTATAGCACTGTATGCTCAGTGCTTTCCAAGTGTCTGTGAAAAAACTACACAGGTGACTCGGGCGTGATTCGAACCCACGACCTCCTGCTTACTAGTGCAGACGTCTTAACCTCTCGACCACCGAGCTTGGCTGATGACGATTGGCCGGCTAGAATCCTATATAGCAGCAGGTTCCGCAATATTCACCAATCTATAAAATAAGGGGCATTGAATCATATTAATTTGAGCCCAAAATGGATAAAATCCAGGCGAAAATAGCGAAGCTGAAAGTCCGGACACCTGCATGTACATGTACAAGCTACGGACAACGTGGCGGCAGCCAGACTGTTTTTAAGACGGCTGCTTCCAGCTACCATTGTTAAAGTACATGTACGTCATAAAAACAGGCAAAAAGTTTGCTGCCGCAACGGGTCACAACTAAACAGTTACGTCGCGGATTTCAACCGCTGGAAATTGTTGTTGCAAATTATAATGTTTTCCACAATTTCTGATTTGTCTAAATATTTTTTGGAATAGCATATAAATAATGAAATTCATACTGAACACATTTTAGTAAATAAATCGTGGCACTTTGTATGGTCTTTAACCCTAACCCTGCCAGACGCAGCACAGTGCATCAGGTGGAAAAGTCTGGTGCACTTTGATGCATTCAGCTATCAACACCAGTGCATAAGCAGCCAAGTCTGAGGCTATTGAGAGCTGGTCCCATTGAACAATGCCAGAGTTGTATCCTGCTGCGTTTGGTGACTCTGAGGCAGTTCGGCCTTGAGATTTGTGACCAGATGGATCTTGCTGCACTGGGCAGCCAAGTCACTTTGACAAACGATGCAATCTGATGCGTCTGGCAGGGTTTCTAGCCAAAATACCCTGGAGGGTTAGGGTTAAAGGAAAATCTGTGATATTTGTCATATTTGGATAGAAAAATGGTGGTTGTATGCAATTATAAAATAAAATAATAACAAATGAAGAAGTTACTTTATAATGAATCTTGTCTGTTTTTCAGGAGCACCCAAGGAATCTCATTCCTGAGTTATTAAAGCAATTCTACAATCTTGGATGGATGACCGGTACTGGAGGGGGGATTAGTATCAAGAAAGAGTGAGTTACATACTATTGTATGTTTAAATAGATCTTACATGTAGGGACCATGGAAAAACTATTCAGCAGCCAACATTTTAGAACATTAACCCTCCTACTACTACAAGGGTCAAAATGTTGATATACTTCCCAAGGTATATCTGGTGCACTCCAAAGTCAAACACTGTCAAATCTTACATGTAGTAAGTACATTTGAGTCAAAATGAGTGGACTGTTTTTGACTGGTAAAAGCGTTGTCTGGTATTGTTCAGGGTGGTTAAAATGACAGTAAAAACCAGTCAAAAATGTCTCTGTGTGCACATTTGGGTCAACAGTCAAAACAGGCAGTTGACTGGTTTTGACCTCTACAGCAACTTCCCACTAAAGTGCATCACTAGTAGGAGGGTTAACCCTCCTGCTACTACAAGGGTCAAAATCAGTCAAAATGTCGATATATACTTGCCAAGGTATCTAATTGATTTATATCTAGTGTACTTAACCAGTTCGCGTCGGAGGCCGTGTATACACGCAATTTTTTTTTGCACCATGGATCGGAGAGCGTCTATACACGCCAGAGGAAACTCCGGAATATTTGTATGCATGCTCGGTTGACGTGGCAACGAGCCGAGTGTACAGTGACATGCTCGGTAGACGTGGCCACATGCTGTGGAAGCTTCCATTAACGTGTTTGTGTGGGGAAAAGAAACCCGCACAGGGGCCCAGAAAAACTGTTTTATTCCCGACGCGAACTGGTTAAAAGCCAAACACTGCTTACATGTAGTAAGTACATTTTGTTCAGGGTGGTTAAAATGACAGTAAAAACCAGTCAAAAATGCCCCTGTGTGTACATATGGGTCAACAGTCAAAACAGGCAGTTGACTGGTTTTGACCTCTATAGCTACTTGCCACTAAAGTGCAGCTAGAGTAGGAGGGTTAAAAGAATAAAAGAGATAAATGTTGACAATTTTGAAAGTATTTGTGTAAGGAAATAGTCCTGCTTTTGTCAAACTATTTAACGGCTTAATTTATATTTGTTAAAAATGTTGGGGTTAATTTTTACAAAATTTTCAGTTACATTTTATGTGAGGCAGCCCAACACATGAAGTGCTGTCCATTGATGGAACTGCCACTGTATAATAAATGTACACATTGATTAACCTTTTTCACTAAATTAACAGTCACCAATTTCTGACTCTGTTACTGAATTTTGGGTCCACAGTTGAAACTTGCATACAAATGCAATCACACCAATGTTTTGAGGACAACTTCAGTGTTTTTGTGTAATTTGTTTAAATGCATTTTTGTTGTAACAGCAATGAAATCTACATAGCGCCCTCAGGTGTCCAGAAAGAGAGACTGCAGGTAAATGTTTCATTACACATTGAGCAGATATGATCCAGATTTCTTGCCTCTCCAACCAGCTGTGTTTGTATAATTATGTAACATTGGGTCATCATTTGGTTACATGTAGGGTCATCATTTGGTCACATGACCACATGTATGATGACCTGATGTTACAAGAGGCCAAAAGTGACCAAATGTCAAATTTGGACAAATTAATATTCCCTCAAATTAAAATAATGTGCTTAAACATACAGTGTTTGTGTACAGAGTGTTTTTGTTTTGTTTTAATCATGATAGTCAACTTTATCCCACAGAAAAGCCATGGAGCCTGTCAATCAAATGGCACAGATTATCCATCAGGATATGTGTGTCAGACAATTCACATAGTTTGGAGGTTTTTTTAATTTGTAAAGTGCTTTTTCACACAAAAATATTTACTTTTTTAATGATTTATTCATACACGTACAGATCAGTAAACATTGTTTGAGACAAATCTTTAAAGCACTTTATGCGTCCCAGCAACTCTGTCTACCTGTATGTCCAGTTTTTGTCAATAAGAATGTACTGTCTTTATTTATTTATTATTGAACCTGGGGAGACCTTTCAGTGAAACACTGTTTTTCAAAGATGCCCAGGAAACAAGGGCACTTGTTATGTGAACCAGAAACACCGGGGTAAACCCCTACTCTTCCATAATAAGTGTTCTGGGTTCTTTTACGTACATTACTTTAATAATCTAGTACACGGGACCTACGGCTTAACATCCCATCCGAAGGGCGAAGCAATTATGGTTAAGTGTCTTGCTTTAGGACACAAGGGTTGCGACCGGCCATGCTGGGATTTGAGCCCACATTCTGACAACACCAGAACTTGAGTCCGATGCACTAGACCGCTTGGCCACGACACTCTTAGTTGAATAATTTGTGTCGACTTCAAATACATGGTTGAAACAGTTTCTGGGTTTGTTTAGGGATTTTATTTTTGGAAACAAAAATCTAATAATATTCTAAGTTATCTTTTATGTAGGGGTGTGTAAACTGCGGTAGGCCAATTGTTAATTGATTTAATTTTGCTCTAGGTCAATTGTTACTCTGCGCAAATGAATAAAAATATAACAGCAAAAGAAACGTCACCCCTAAAAATATTTATTATTTTCATTTTATAATTAATATAATTTGTTTAATGAAGAATATTATGAGTATGGAGTGTAACACGAACACAATGTGGCAAATTTGGTTGACCTGGCAGCCAACCATCCCACAACATTGTATATTTATTATGTTTAATAATATAATTACTTAACAAAATTTAGGGGGTGACGTTTCTTTTGCTGTTATGTATATATACATGTACATGTACAGGTACCTCTTGCATATCATATTGTGTCATTTGTGTGCATTAGTAGGGAATTTGTACTTCGTTTGGACTTCACCACAACCAAATACATGTACTAGTTTGTAAGAAACAAAAAAAAATTTGCGGTGACACTACTCTTTTGAGTAGTAAATAGTTCTGAAAAGAACTGGTTTGTTACAAATTGACATTTCGATCGTCTTCAGGAGGCCTTCTCTTTAATTACTCAAAAGGGAATTTCTATATGGTGTCACTGTCAACAGTCTTTTCTTATTTGTTTTCACCATGCAAAGCTACAAGTCTTATAAATAGATTTTGTTATATGTATACGTTAAAGGGGCAGTATCATCATGATCAACAGGGCATGGAATCAGAGTGCTAGTTGTAGATTAACTCAGTGACTGAAAAATAATACCCACATGATAAGGTCTTATTACTATTGCTGCTGCATAAATGAGCCAGTAATTGTCAGTCACTGTGTTCATCTTAAACTAGGACACTGATTCCATGCCCTGTTGAAAGACTGCTCTGTTGAAAGTCTGCTCTGATCGTGACGAACTGACGATACTGTACCTTTAAGAGAGTAACATAGGTTTGTGGGTAATACCATTCTCCTAAAGGCAGACTGAGTTTACTGTCCTAAACATCCAGAACTATATCTTCATAATCGGTTCTTATCAGAACCACACTTCTTCCAAGAAGAGATTATTTCACATGTTGTGACCCGTAAACTTATTCTGTCTTATCCCACAATGCAAAGCATCAAATTACATTAACATACTTTGAAAATGTCTCTGAAAGCAAAAGTGAATGACTATTGTTGTCTATTGTTGAATGACTATTGTTGTCTATTGTTGAATGACTGTTGTTGTCTATTGTTGAATGACTATTGCTGTCTATTGTTGAATGACTATTGTTGTCTATTGTTGAATGACTGTTGCTGTCTATTGTTGAATGACTATTGCTGTCTATTGTTGAATGACTATTGTTGTCTATTGTTGAATGACTATTGTTGTCTATTGTTGAATGACTATTGTTGTCTATTGTTGAATGAATGTTGCTGTCTATTGTTGAATGACTATTGTTGTCTATTGTTGAATGACTATTGTTGTCTATTGTTGAATGACTATTGTTGTCTATTGTTGAATGACTATTGTTGTCTATTGTTGAATGACTATTGTTGTCTATTGTTGAATGACTATTGTTGTCTATTGTTGAATGACTATTGTTGTCTATTGTTCTATAGCCTGAAGATCTGTTTGTCACAACATTACAGGAAGAGGACATAAGTTCACCCCCTCCTCACAAAAAGTTAAAGAAAAGTCAATGTACGCCACTGTTTATGAATGCATACACCCTGAGAAGTAAGTCGTAGAGGAAGATACAGTAGTTTGTGGGAGAGCAAGGCATCAGTTTGCCTGAAGTTAGGAAAAAATACTCTTTGCTAACTGGAAATAATGTAACTTCTTAAAAATATAGTACAGGGAAGTTGAAACACGTGTACCATCGTCAGCTTTACACTAAGTATGAAGTTTTACAGAAATATTTTACCATTTGGTTACTTGTTTTTTTGTTTTGTTTGAGCAAAAGTGTGTCTTCTGACAACTTGTTGCTAATACCGTAGGCCTACATGCATATATTTGTGTGTGTGTTTTCTCTGAAATAAGACCATTTTACAAAAAAATACTTTTTAGGATGATTGGTATGTACCTTAAAGGGACAATATCGTCACGATCAGAGAAGACTTTCAACAGGGCATGGAATCAGTGTTAACCAGTTCGCTTCGGATGCCGTGTATACATGCAATTTTTTTTTGTACAGCGGATCGGAGAGCGTCTAAACACACATTCCGATTTTTGTGTGTGTCACCGGGAGACTTGTCAACAAGCCACACGTGGCGTGCCGTCATGGCGGCTGACGGTATACGCAATCGTTTCTCGAGTCCATGGGGTCACGGTTCGGTGGCCCCGGACAAAATGCACTGCAAATACTGAACGAGTTCACTCTTTTTGTTGATTTTTGCCTAATCCCTTTATCCAAGACCTGTTCCTTTGACGTACCAGCCAAGCATTTGTAAAGACGGATTTATATCCATTGTTTACGAGGCATTCGATCTCTCTCCAGGTATGCCGTCTTTTCGACCGGGCGCTGGTCGCTAATAGGCCGTTGCATCGGAGCTTGCCAACGGTCTAATTGTGCTGAACAAACACAACCGTAATTAAAAAACTAGCCATTTAATTCTTGAAATGTCAATGAGTAAAGGTGTTTATTTGGTTGTCCGAACTTAGTTTCATTGACAAAAAAAAAATTTAATGGCTAGAAATATTTTCAGATTTTTCACTGAAAATAAACACGCACGGGGGACCGGAAAAAAATAAATATTTCCGACGTCAACTGGTTAAAGATGAACATATATGTAGCAACTGAAAATAACTGGCTCATTATACAGCAGCATCGGTAATATGATCTTATCATGTGGGGTATTATTTTCAGTCACTGGGTTAATTTAAAACTTGCACTCCAATTCCATGCCCTGTTGATCGCGACAATATAGTCCCTTTAATCAACTTCAGTTTAAATGGGTATTTAATAACTAGTTGTTCACCTACTTTTTGTTGTGGACAATAAAATTAAATGTTATTTAATAGAATTGACTTGAATGTTTTGGTTGACAAGATGCTGGTGCTGTTATTCACACACATTCCAAACATGCCGTCCTTGCCACTCTACTGTATCCTGGTAAAGAATTCAGAATAACACACATGGAAATGATCAAAGGCATCCATAAAGACAAAACTGGTGGCAACCTCCGGTAAGTGCTGGTAAATTTTCAATTTTTGATTTGGTTCAGTCTCCATTGGTTTCCACCCAAGTGGGTTCACCCTAGATTGGGTTAATTTTCTGTTGGTTTCACTCAGGGTTGGGTTCAATTATGGTTGGTTTCAACCTGAATTGGGTAACCGTTCATTTTGGGTTGGTTTCTCTCTGGATTGGGTTCATTTTAGGTTGGTTTCACCCTGATTGGGATCACCCTGGATTGATTTCACTCTGGAATGGGTTCACCATGTGTGGGGTTTACTCTGTGATGGTTTCAACATGTACATTTATTGGGTTCACCCTTAGTTGGGTTCATTTCACACTGGATTGGTTTAATTTTGGGAAGGTTTCACCCTGT
Organism: Zoroaster sp. YZ-2022; assembly: GCA_029582265.1. Lineage (NCBI taxonomy): Eukaryota > Metazoa > Echinodermata > Asteroidea > Forcipulatida > Zoroasteridae > Zoroaster > Zoroaster sp. YZ-2022. The sequence goes on from CM055823.1 coordinate 12,851,057, forward strand.
ATTGAGTTAATTCTGGGTTAGTTTCACCTTGGGTTAGGTTCATAGGTTGGTTCCACCCTAGAGTGGGATCATCGTGAGTTGGGTTCATTTTGGGTTGGTTTTACCATACGTTGGATTCATTCTGGATTAGAATCACCCTTGTTTGGTTTCACTCAGGAATGTGTTCACCATGTGTTGGGCTCACTCTAGGATGGTTTCATGTGTATGGGTTCGCCCATTGATAATAATAATAATAATAATAATGTGTGGATTTATATAGCGCACGTATCCACCAACTAAGTGGTGCTCAAGGCGCATTATATTATTATCCCTGCTCATAAGGCTCATAAGGCTCATAAATCATTCCTGAAACCATCTCAGCTCCCTGGGGAGTATACAGCTCAATTGCTGCCATTTCTAGCGCATATAGAGCAAACCAACTCTGCCTTCACAGGTACCCATTTAACCCCTGGGTGGAGAGAAGCAATTATGATTAAGTGTCTTGCTCAAGGACACAAGTGTCACGGCCGTGATTCGAACCCACATTATGTTGCTAACACCAGAACTTGAATCCGGTAAGAATGATGGGTACATTCTGGATTGGTTTCACTCAAGAATGTGTTCACCATGTGTTGGGCTCACTCTAGGATGGTTTCATGTGTATGGGTTCGCCCGTGGATGGGTACATTTTGGATTGGTTTCACCCTGGGTTAGTGTCACCCTGGATTATCGTAATTAATAAAGTCAACCAAATTGCAGAGCTTTTTGGGCTAAATACCCCCTTAGACCCCCATCTGGGGTGTAACCAGTAGACCCCCCCCCCTCCATGTGTGAGCGGAGTAGTGCGCACCATCTACATATTTAACTTAAAAAATGTTTTGTCTGGTACAGTTTGTATTATTGGTAAGATTGGATCAATAGTCAGTGGAGACATGGTAATCTGGATTTGATGGGGATGTCTGCCCAGCATGGCGACATAGAGTGCTTCATAGGTGTTTGTATTTCCTAATAGTTAGTATACCTCAGCCATTGTGGCTACAACTTCATCAATCAGTCCAGTCAGCACACCCGTACTTGCTTGTCCAAGAAGTTGAATCAGTGGCATCGATTTGCTGGGGCTGTCATATCAGAATAACAAATGACCGTAGCTGGGCTCTTAATCAAACATCAACTGCACACAGAAATGACAAATTACTGTCATACCTTGCTTTGAACAGAAACTTGTGCTTGCTATATGGAGATGGAGCGTCAAATGAGTTCAGCATTTTAGAGAACTTTATTGAGCAAACAATTACAGTCCATGGTAGCATCTTGAACCCACATGTTCCTTGAAGGGTTCAATCAGGATACATACGTGTAAGAAGCAGTGTATGTGTTTATATTGAAATCAATACAACTGATAAGATTGATGGGTTAGCATCTGTTGCCAATCCATCATTGATTTAGATTGACTGAAGCGACCTGATGTAATAGTTGGTGGTAAACGTCATAGATCATTTACATGATAAATGACAGAAGAGTCTGTGTACAAAGTGATGGGTGATTAGACTCTGCATACATTCTTCAATCCTGTCTGCGTCAGTAATGTGCAATTGTACAATGTAGGTCTTTCTTTTGCTGTATTGCTTTTGTACTCAAATGTACAACATAGAGTTGTATGTGTAGTTTCTGCCAACTGGTTGTTGAGAGACAGGTTGCTTGTTTAATGTTTATCTTGATTCAAAGAGAGTAAGCATACTCGTAGTACTGTACATGTATATACGTATATACATGTACCTTCCATTTTTGAGAACTTTTTTTTTAAATTAAAAATTGTTTTAATCCAGTGGAATACACTGTATGTACATGTAGCTAAATCGTCCCTAAAATGGTGTTTAACCCTAACTCCCTAGGCCCATTTGCTTACACATAACCTGAATCCTTCCTAACTCCCTAGGCCCATTTGCTTACACATAACCTGAATCCTTCCTAACTCCCTAGGCCCATTTGCTTACACATAACCTGAATCCTTCCTAACTCCCTAGGCCCATTTGCTTACACATAACCTGAATCCTTCCCAACTCCCTAGGCCCATTTGCTTACACATAACCTGAATCCTTCCCAACTCCCTAGGCCCATTTGCTTACACATTTCCTGAATCCTTCCTAACTCCCTAGGCCCATTTGCTTACACATAACCTGAATCCTTCCTAACTCCCTAGGCCCATTTGCTTACACATAACCCATGTAAATCCTTCCTAACTCCCTAGGCCCACTTGCTTACACATAACCTGAATCCTTCCTAACTCCCTAGGCCCATTTGCTTACACATAACCTGAATCCTTCCTAACTCCCTAGGCCCATTTGCTTACACATAACCTGAATCCTTCCTAACTCCCTAGGCCCATTTGCTTACACATAACCTGAATCCTTCCTAACTCCCTAGGCCCAGTTGCTTACACATAACCTGAATCCTTCCTAACTCCCTAGGCCCATTTGCTTACACATAACCTGAATCCTTCCTAAATCCCTAGGCCCATTTGCTTGCACATAACCCGAATCCTTCCTAACTCCCTAGGCCCATTTGCTTACACATAACCTGAATCCTTCCTAACTCCCTAGGCCCATTTGCTTACACATAACCCGAATCCTTCCTAACTCCCTAGGCCCATTTGCTTACACATAACATGAATCCTTCCTAACTCCCTAGGCCCATTTGCTTACACATAACCTGAATCCTTCCTAACTCCCTAGGCCCATTTGCTTACACATAACCCATGTAAATCCTTCCTAACTCCCTAGGCCCACTTGCTTACACATAACCTGAATCCTTCCTAACTCCCTAGGCCCATTTGCTTACACATAACCTGAATCCTTCCTAACTCCCTAGGCCCATTTGCTTACACATAACCTGAATCCTTCCTAACTCCCTAGGCCCACTTGCTTACACATAACCTGAATCCTTCCTAACTCCCTAGGCCCATTTGCTTACACATAACCTGAATCCTTCCTAACTCCCTAGGCCCATTTGCTTACACATAACCTGAATCCTTCCTAACTCCCTAGGCCCATTTGCTTACACATAACCTGAATCCTTCCTAACTCCCTAGGCCCAGTTGCTTACACATAACCCGAATCCTTCCTAACTCCCTAGGCCCATTTGCTTACACATAACCTGAATCCTTCCTAAATCCCTAGGCCCATTTGCTTGCACATAACCCGAATCCTTCCTAACTCCCTAGGCCCATTTGCTTACACATAACCTGAATCCTTCCTAACTCCCTAGGCCCATTTGCTTACACATAACCCGAATCCTTCCTAACTCCCTAGGCCCATTTGCTTACACATAACATGAATCCTTCCTAACTCCCTAGGCCCATTTGCTTACACATAACCTGAATCCTTCCTAACTCCCTAGGCCCATTTGCTTACACATAACCCATGTAAATCCTTCCTAACTCCCTAGGCCCACTTGCTTACACATAACCTGAATCCTTCCTAACTCCCTAGGCCCATTTGCTTACACATAACCTGAATCCTTCCTAACTCCCTAGGCCCATTTGCTTACACATAACCTGAATCCTTCCTAACTCCCTAGGCCCATTTGCTTACACATAACCTGAATCCTTCCTAACTCCCTAGGCCCAGTTGCTTACACATAACCTGAATCCTTCCTAACTCCCTAGGCCCATTTGCTTACACATAACCTGAATCCTTCCTAACTCCCTAGGCCCATTTGCTTACACATAACCTGAATCCTTCCTAACTCCCTATGCCCATTTGCTTACACATAACCTGAATCCTTCCTAACTCCCTAGGCCCATTTGCTTACACATAACCTGAATCCTCCAAAATCCTTCAATAGTAAAGCAAGCACATGACATGTATGCACACATGTGTTTCTAATCTGTGATACATGTACATGTACATGGCCAGGGACCCTCCCTGCATGCATGGAGCAATAAACAGTGTCCACTGACCCAAGCACTGATCTTGCAATCACTACAACAAACATGGATGTACATGTACATGTACCATGGAAAGGCAAGTATGCCTAATAACCTCAATCTTCCAAAATCCTTCACTTTAGCAAAGAGAATTTTGGAGGATTTGGGAAGATTAGGGTTAATAAAGTATGCATTTCACAGACTTTTTAACAATTTATATTTGCTTTAAGGGGAAGGGACACCAATGGGAAACATTTTGACTTTGAGGATGATAATTCTGTGTGATTATAATTTGATTAAATCTGTACCTATAGTTTGTGACCGTGTACATTTATTTAGTATGATGTCTGTGGGTTTGCCTTGGTTTTTAGATGAGTGTTTTGAGTGATCTTTACAAAGGAATAGCACCCTCTGTTGGCAGCTTTCTCTAAGGAGATGCTGTACTGTGCATACATGTACATTTACAATGTACACTGTCTACATACTAATCTTAAAAGAAAATGTCTGTTGATGTTACATGTATACGTAATGTCTTAAAGATGATCCTGCAATTTCTTAAATACCCATAATACATGTATTTTCTTACTGTTTGGTACAATCATTATAAAGGTACAATCATTATAAAGGTAATGAATCTACATATGTACAGTAAAACAATCCATGGGACAAAATACATATACTGAGAATCAAAAGAAACTTATCAAATCTTTGGAAGGACACTCATTAAAATCCTCCATGGAAAAATGAAAAATATTTGAACACGGGTACGTAAACTGCAGTAATCATTACTAAGCACATGTCAATAAACAGATTACTGAAGTTTACCTGTGTTAAAATATTTATAAAAAAATTTGTGTTAAAATATTTATATTAATAACCAAGCAGTTCTTTTCAGAACTAATTACTAAGTGAATTTCTACATGTACATCGTGTCACTGGAAGCAGTTTTTACTTTCACAGATTTAAGTAAGAGTAATTGCGGTGACACCATGTGAAATGCTCAATTGAGTAGTAATTAGTTCTGAAAAGAACTGGAGGTACAACTCGACGTTTCGATCAGTATGCTCTGATCGTCCTCAGGAGAATGCCGGACTGTGGAAAATGCTGCTGCTTAAGTAGACTGCTGGAGGATCATCCCATGAATGGATGCTGGAGGATTAGTTCGTTGAGGCACGCAGGCGGGAACTGTTGAGACTAGGATCCTAGGGGTTGGGAGAGAGGAGTGTGTGCTCACTGAACTGAATCAGTTGTTAACAAGCACAGGGGGATGGAGGGTGGTTGACTTAGGATATAGAAGATCCTTCAGTCCGTAGTAGCAATTACATGTACTCTTACTTATCCTCCTCACCATGCAAAGTTCTACCTTTCACAGATTTGTTGTTTAATGTTATCGTGATTCAAATAGTGTCAGCACAAGTTCGTACAAGTACATGTACTTTACCAATATTGTACCTTTTCTTTATTTAAAGGGAAGGTACAACATTATGAGCACATTGTAATGAAACTTCCACAGGTTTCATATAGTTTGATGCTTCTTGAAAACTTTTATACATAAATTTGCAGTTCATTCACGCAAAATTTCAGATTTATCATCACAATTTCCTTTGCATTTGTGTCCACATGAAGTATGTACTGGCCTTAACAATATCATGATCAATCTTGAGCCCTAGCACAGCTTGTATAAATATAATGCAATACTGAATTGGTTCACTTGTCAGGCATTATATACATGTATACATATACATAGGTAGCAGTACACACACAATGTGATTGAGTAATCAATCTTCTCTTGAAATACGACACATGGCCTCAGGGATTCACTCATATCAAACTTAAAGTGAAAGCAACAATTGGTAAACCGTTCTGTTGGCTTACTTAACAGAAAACAACTGACCTGTGAAATTTTTCAGCTCACTAGAATGTGTTTTGAACAAGATAACAGTGAAAACGCATCGACAAACATGAACTATGTATTCATCCAAAATTCCGACATGTACATACACTGTACACTGTACTTAGGGAATATTATAATCTTAAAAGTCGATAGTACCTCAGACAGAAAGATTTCAAGGGATATTTAATATCATCATCAACTTTATAATTACCAAGTAATTGATTTAATTGTACCCTACACCAACGTGTGTATAGCACTGCATACTCTGCGAAAACATTTTACCGTACCTTTGGCCGCACCACACGTTTCTCTACTCATTCTCATCCTTATACTGTATCTGTCCCCAAAGCAAATACCTGGCGGTACTCATCCAGTTTCTTCCCACGTACTGCCTTACTTTGGAATTCATTACCTGTATCTTGCTTCACTGCCACCTACATACCCTGTCTCAATTCAAACGCAACATCAATATTCATCTTTCTACTTTTTGATTTCCTCTTCTCTTACCCCCTTTCCCCTATTTAGCCCTCACCTTGAGTGGCCTGTAAGGCCTTGTGATTGGCAACTACTCATAAATTTTTTTTTTTTTAAAACAGGCAACTCGGGCGGGATTCAAACCCACGTCCTCCTGCTTAATAGCGCAGACGTCTTAACCTCTCGACCACCGAGCTTGCCCGATGAAAATTGGCTGGCTAGAATCCTATATATAGCAAAACTCTGAACATTGAGAATACCAAAGACACTACCTTTAACACTCCACTTAATATTTTTATTCAATACATCTCATAAATCATAATCCCTAAACATTTGTCTACAGTGGCTGCTTAAGGCCATTTTCCTTCTTTATAACATTTGCACAGATTTATTTTCCTGATTTGTATTTTGTTCAAGTTGTCTCATGTCTCTGTGCAAACCAATCTGTGAATGTTTCAGTTTATTTTGTTGTACTGTTAAATGATAAAATAGTGAAAATGCTTTAGAAGAGTTTGTGTATGTACTGTACATGTACATATATACAAATTATGTCTAACATGGAATTATCATCTCTGGAAGTCAGAAATTAAGTTGGAAAAATAACATGTTTTACTTGAATGAACCACATGTAGAAACTCAGACAGACAAATTCCAAGGGATGTTTAACCCTCCTACTGTTTGACCATTTGAAACCATTCAAAATTTCCACTTACCAAAATGCCCATTGGTTTTGTACACACCTGGTGATACCATTTGAACAGTGTTGGTAGCAAGCTTTACTACCATTCATATCCATTCAAATGGTTTTGAATGGTGGATACACTGCACCTTGGTGTGTTTCCATAGCCAAATGGTGAATGTACTTCACAGTGGCTTATCATTCAAATGGTTTTGAATGGTGGATACATTACACCTTGGTGTGTTTCACATAGCCGAAAAACAAAACCTGCATTATGTAGATAAAGTGGACTATCCATCATCTCAGTACCCTATGGAGTTTTAACACATGGTGGCCAGTGTACAAGTAATTGATCTACCACTTAAAAATGGCACTAGGGTCTTTAGGATATAGCAGACCTGTCATTCAAAACCATTTACTCATGTCACTGGCATAGAGGGTCCATTAATTCACCACTTAGAAGTATCCAAACAAGGTTTTGTATTGGCTGAACCATTTGGGGAATCAATACTGTACACAGTTATTTCACCATTCAAAACCACAAAAGCGAATGGTTTCAAATGGTGGATCAACTTGTATGAAAAAGGCACCAGAAGTAGGAGGGTTAATACCTTCATCAACTGGACATTTTTTTTATAAATCCTTTTTGAGATTATCAAATACATGTACATGTATAATAGTGTTAGAGGTTTTAAAAGTTGCAATCACATGAACTACAATTATATATGTAAATGAGTGTGATCCAACTCCATCCCTCACATGATGGACGGACATCAATGCATTTATTGATGTGCCAAATTATTCTGGTATGTTTTTACTTAAAATTTATATTTGGTGTAAAGTTGGTACAAGTACATTGTACATGTATACATAATTATCATACTGTATATGGAGAAATGATTTTGTCTAGTTATTTCACCTTAGGAGAGAAAACAAAAACAAAAAAAGAATAAAACATGAATTGTTTAAATACATAACACAAAAACATGTAACAGTGTATCATTGGTTTCCCCAAAAAAAACATGAGTATATATTGTGATTAAACTTTCACAGGTTAATTTTATAATATATTTCTTGAAAACTAGAGGGTTGCAATAAGCGGTACATTACAGAATATCAATATGTAATTACCTTTCATTTAACTCTTTCTGGACAGCAAGCCTGTTAAAAGGTACGTGCCCGTGTCGCGTTTTGACAACGAGCGTTTTAAAAGGCTTGAACGTCATCACCTGATAACGGGTCTTGTTTAGACTTGTTTTGACAACCGAGCTCACAGTTGACCAATAGGAATCATAACCTTTATTTTGATACCTTACTCTCTTCAATAGTCCAAAGATAAACAAATTATTAATAATTTCCATTGACCTTGATTGTTTACATTTATCAAATTATAAGAATGAAAACAATTAATTCCAGAGAGAAAGAGTTAAGTCAAACATCTGCCTTGCTGCTAGAAATTGGCAAAAGGATGATATATCATGGTTTTCTAAAGATTGATCCAGTTGTTTTGTTAATTTATTTTTCTGTAATTAATTGGATTCCTTTTTAAGAATCTTTTATTATTACACATGATCAGCAAATGTTTTGAATCAAAATAGAATTAAAATACATAACATACTATTCTACATGTAATCAATATCCATTGAATTTTTTGTTATTTTTTTACACAGTTCAATCAGTCCAGTGAATGCAAATGGAAATTACAAATGGGTTTGTGTTGGATCAGTGCATAATTGACTGAGCAATACTGAATCACAATACTGTAGACATCAAGAATAACCCTTATATCAATTAAATTTTTTGTTCGTTTGTTTTCACAATTCAATAAGTCCAAGGAATGTCAATGGGTTTTGTGTTTGATCAGCCCACAGTAGTAGGAAGCTTAAGAAGTGACTCAGTACTCCGCCAGTACTTAATTACAATGTATTCCCCAAGAAAAACAAAACTTCTGTGGAATGTATGATAAAGAGGAGAGTTGAAGAGTCAGGCAGGTGGATGATACCTAACACTTGTACAGTGTAGATGTCCTGAAATAAAATCAACCACTACATTTTAATTGTAATTTCAAATCATTATTGATCACAGTTTTACATAAAACGTAAACACTGCACTTGGTATAAAATTGATGATGGTGTATCAAACCCTCCTACTATATTAACTAGTTTTGACTGTAAAAAAAACGGTTAACTCATTTTGACCTGTAAATGTACTTACTACACAAGGTTTGACAGTGGTCAACTTTTAAGAGCTCAAAATACCTTGGCAAGTACATGTATCAACAATAAATTGTGTGGTCACGTGCAATTTGATGATTAAAACAGTGGGCCAGCATTTGATTAATTTGAGTTTTGAATTTACTGGTACTTATCATTGATGGATTTTTCCATTTAATGTTGCAAATGAAAGCTTATACAATACAATACAATACAATGAAGGCATTTATATAGCGCTCTTACACAAACGGTATCACAGCGCTTTACAGTGAGATGCAAGTACAATTTAAAAATACACAGTGCCTAAAATAAATGAGTCTTGAGAGATGTTTTAAATTGACTCAATGAAGAAGCATGACGGATACCAGATGGTAGTTCATTCCAAATGCTGGGTGCAGCAGTATAGAAACCCTTGTTAGCCGCAGTTAAATGTGTAGTTGGTTTTTGAAGATCCGGGAATCAGAATTTGAACGGAGTCCACTGTGGTTAGGTTGGTATGGTATAATAAGCTATCAGAGATAGGATGGCGCAGAGTCAGTAACACATTTATAGGCAATAGTCAATGTTTTGAATCAATCCGGTCTTGAACGGGAAGCCAGTGAAGCTGTCGTAGGAGAGGGGACACATGGTCATACATGTAACTTCCTTAACCCCAGAAAATTTGAACATTTCAATCTATTTTTACTGTCAAATCGACCCAAACATGGGCGATATACGTATCTTTAAGGTACAGTACCACTCATCCTGACTTTCATTTTAGAGAACAAACATGTTACATGTACACATTTACAAAAAGTTGCCAGATGGCAAGTTTTTGCTCCAAATATACCCTGTAACAATTAAAAGTAAGCATACATGTAGTCACAGATGCTATATTGCCAACATTGTTGTACTTCCCCTTATAAGGGAAGATACAACAATGGCATGTACAACAATGGCACATACATGTACAACAATGGCACATACATGTACAACAATGGCACATACATGTACAACAATGGCACATACATGTACAACAATGGCACATACATGTACAACAATGGCACATACATGTACAACAATGGCACATACATGTACAACAATGGCACATACATGTACAACAATGGCACATACATGTACAACAATGGCACATACATGTACAACAATGGCACATACATGTACAACAATGGCACATACATGTACAACAATGGCACATACATGTACAACAATGGCACATACATGTACATGTACAACAATGGCACATACATGTACAACAATGGCACATACATGTACAATGGCACATACATGTACAACAATGGCACATACATGTACAACAATGGCACATACATGTACAACAATGGCACATACATGTACAACAATGGCACATACATGTACAACAATGGCACATACATGTACAACAATGGCACATACATGTACAACAATGGCACATACATACAACAACAATGGCACATACATGTACAACAATGGCATGTACAACAATGGCACATACATGTACAACAATGGCACATACATGTACAACAATGGCACATACATGTACAACAATGGCACATACATGTACATGTACAACAATGGCACATACATGTACAACAATGGCACATACATGTACAACAATGGCACATACATGTACAACAATGGCACATACATGTACATGTACAACAATGGCACATACATGTACAACAATGGCACATACATGTACAACAATGGCACATACATGTACAACAATGGCACATACATGTACAACAATGGCACATACATGTACAACAATGGCACATACATGTACAACAATGGCACATACATGTACAACAATGGCACATACATGTACAACAATGGCACATACATGTACAACAATGGCACATACATACAACAATGGCACATACATGTACAACAATGGCACATACATGTACAACAATGGCACATACATGTACAACAATGGCACATACATGTACAACAATGGCACATACATGTACAACAATGGCACATACATGTACAACAATGGCACATACATGTACAACAATGGCACATACATGTACAACAATGGCACATACATGTACAACAATGGCACATACATGTACAACAATGGCACATACATGTACAACAATGGCACATACATGTACAACAATGGCACATACATGTACAACAATGGCACATACATGTACAACAATGGCACATACATGTACAACAATGGCACATACATGTACAACAATGGCACATACATGTACAACAATGGCACATACATGTACAACAATGGCACATACATGTACAACAATGGCACATACATGTACAACAATGGCACATACATGTACAACAATGGCACATACATGTACAACAATGGCACATACATGTACAACAATGGCACATACATGTACAACAATGGCACATACATGTACAACAATGGCACATACATGTACAACAATGGCACATACATGTACAACAATGGCACATACATGTACAACAATGGCACATACATGTACAACAATGGCACATACATGTACAACAATGGCACATACATGTACAACAATGGCACATACATGTACAACAATGGCACATACATGTACAACAATGGCATGTACATGTACAACAATGGCACATACATACAACAATGGCACATACATGTACAACAATGGCACATACATGTACAACAATGGCACATACATGTACAACAATGGCACATACATGTACAACAATGGCACATACATGTACAACAATGGCACATACATGTACAACAATGGCACATACATGTACAACAATGGCACATACATGTACAACAATGGCACATACATGTACAACAATGGCACATACATGTACAACAATGGCACATACATGTACAACAATGGCACATACATGTACAACAATGGCACATACATGTACAACAATGGCACATACATGTACAACAATGGCACATACATGTACAACAATGGCACATACATGTACAACAATGGCACATACATGTACAACAATGGCACATACATGTACAACAATGGCACATACATGTACAACAATGGCACATACATGTACAACAATGGCACATACATGTACAACAATGGCACATACATGTACAACAATGTACAACAATGGCACATACATGTACAACAATGGCACATACATGTACAACAATGGCACATACATGTACAACAATGGCACATACATGTACAACAATGGCACATACATGTACAACAATGGCACATACATGTACAACAATGGCACATACATGTACAACAATGGCACATACATGTACAACAATGGCACATACATGTACAACAATGGCAATGGCACATGTGTACAACAATGGCACATACATGTACAACAATGGCACATACATGTACAACAATGGCACATACATGTACAACAATGGCACATACATGTACAACAATGGCACATACATGTACAACAATGGCACATACATGTACAACAATGGCACATACATGTACAACAATGGCACATACATGTACAACAATGGCACATACATGTACAACAATGGCACATACATGTACAACAATGGCACATACATGTACAACAATGGCACATACATGTACAACAATGGCACATACATGTACAACAATGGCACATACATGTACAACAATGGCACATACATGTACAACAATGGCACATACATGTACAACAATGGCACATACATGTACAACAATGGCACATACATGTACAACAATGGCACATACATGTACAACAATGGCACATACATGTACAACAATGGCACATACATGTACAACAATGGCACATACATGTACAACAATGGCACATACATGTACAACAATGGCACATACATGTACAACAATGGCACATACATGTACAACAATGGCACATACATGTACAACAATGGCATGTACAACAATGGCACATACATGTACAACAATGGCACATACATGTACAACAATGGCACATACATGTACAACAATGGCACATACATGTACAACAATGGCACATACATGTACAACAATGGCACATACATGTACAACAATGGCACATACATGTACAACAATGGCACATACATGTACAACAATGGCACATACATGTACAACAATGGCACATACATGTACAACAATGGCACATACATGTACAACAATGGCACATACATGTACAACAATGGCACATACATGTACAACAATGGCACATACATGTACAACAATGGCACATACATGTACAACAATGGCACATACATGTACAACAATGGCACATACATGTACAACAATGGCACATACATGTACAACAATGGCACATACATGTACAACAATGGCACATACATGTACAACAATGGCACATACATGTACAACAATGGCACATACATGTACAACAATGGCACATACATGTACAACAATGGCACATACATGTACAACAATGGCACATACATGTACAACAATGGCACATACATGTACAACAATGGCACATACATGTACAACAATGGCACATACATGTACAACAATGGCACATACATGTACAACAATGGCACATACATGTACAACAATGGCACATACATGTACAACAATGGCACATACATGTACAACAATGGCACATACATGTACAACAATGGCACATACATGTACAACAATGGCACATACATGTACAACAATGGCACATACATGTACAACAATGGCACATACATGTACAACAATGGCACATACATGTACAACAATGGCACATACATGTACAACAATGGCACATACATGTACAACAATGGCACATACATGTACAACAATGGCACATACATGTACAACAATGGCACATACATGTACAACAATGGCACATACATGTACAACAATGGCACATACATGTACAACAATGGCACATACATGTACAACAATGGCACATACATGTACAACAATGGCACATACATGTACAACAATGGCACATACATGTACAACAATGGCACATACATGTACAACAATGGCACATACATGTACAACAATGGCACATACATGTACAACAATGGCACATACATGTACAACAATGGCACATACATGTACAACAATGGCACATACATGTACAACAATGGCACATACATGTACAACAATGGCACATACATGTACAACAATGGCACATACATGTACAACAATGGCACATACATGTACAACAATGGCACATACATGTACAACAATGGCACATACATGTACAACAATGGCACATACATGTACAACAATGGCACATACATGTACAACAATGGCACATACATGTACAACAATGGCACATACATGTACAACAATGGCACATACATGTACAACAATGGCACATACATGTACAACAATGGCACATACATGTACAACAATGGCATGTACAACAATGGCACATACATGTACAACAATGGCACATACATGTACAACAATGGCACATACATGTACAACAATGGCACATACATGTACAACAATGGCATGTACAACAATGGCACATACATGTACAACAATGGCACATACATGTACAACAATGGCACATACATGTACAACAATGGCACATACATGTACAACAATGGCACATACATGTACAACAATGGCACATACATGTACAACAATGGCACATACATGTACAACAATGGCACATACATGTACAACAATGGCACATACATGTACAACAATGGCACATACAATTACAACAATGGCACATACATGTACAACAATGGCACATACATGTACAACAATGGCACATACATGTACAACAATGGCACATACATGTACAACAATGGCACATACATGTACAACAATGGCACATACATGTACAACAATGGCACATACATGTACAACAATGGTAACATACATGTGTACAACAATGGCACATACATGTACAACAATGGCACATACATGTACAACAATGGCACATACATGTACAACAATGGCACATACATGTACAACAATGGCACATACATGTACAACAATGGCACATACATGTACAACAATGGCACATACATGTACAACAATGGCACATACATGTACAACAATGGCACATACATGTACAACAATGGCACATACATGTACAACAATGGCACATACATGTACAACAATGGCACATACATGTACAACAATGGCACATACATGTACAACAATGGCATGTACAACAATGGCACATACATGTACAACAATGGCACATACATGTACAACAATGGCACATACATGTACAACAATGGCACATACATGTACAACAATGGCACATACATGTACAACAATGGCACATACATGTACAACAATGGCACATACATGTACAACAATGGCACATACATGTACAACAATGGCACATACATGTACAACAATGGCACATACATGTACAACAATGGCACATACATGTACAACAATGGCACATACATGTACAACAATGGCACATACATGTACAACAATGGCACATACATGTACAACAATGGCACATACATGTACAACAATGGCACATACATGTACAACAATGGCACATACATGTACAACAATGGCATGTACAACAATGGCACATACATGTACAACAATGGCACATACATGTACAACAATGGCACATACATACAACAATGGCACATACATGTACAACAATGGCACATACATGTACAACAATGGCACATACATGTGTACATTAATTGTAATCCTGTAGTTTTTCTATACTAACCTTTCAACACAATACTTACATACATGTACGTACATGTAATACATGTAGGTGCTCACATTCTTGAAAAAACAACAACAAAACTTGTTTTCTGTTTTTACAAGAAGTCACCAATGTTTTATCCTTCCTTTCAATGACTCAGTGAAATAAACTGAAATGTTTACAGGTTTGTTTTTACATATATGTCTCTTGATTCTTTTAAAGTCTGGATGCATAAATTACATTTTAACTGATTTGTGGTAATGATTGTTAAATACAATGTAAATTTATGTAATGTCAGAAAAATCGAATGCAGGCAGATGGTAGCTACTACAAGCATGTACTGCAGGTGATCCCATTCAAAAACATGTACATGTACATGTAGGCCTACAGGTAACTTTCAATCTGGCACGTTATGTACAGAATGTTGTACAATGTATCATTGAGGAAGGAAGTTACTCGTTATATTACATTGTACACATTTATATGTACACATATAGTTTAATGTTCCAGAGATCTGACTGACAGTCATGAATTCCTACCAATTCAGATCAAACCATGCAATATAAGCCCCAAAACTAATGAAGCAACAAATCATTCCCATCGGAATTGTGGTTATAATTAGGTTGTTGTCACTCATTATAATTGTGTGAGCTACACACTCATTGTCCTGTAAAACCTTTCATGTACGTAGATCTATCCTAGCACACAGTACTTGATTTATGCTGCCAGGTGAATTTAGTCTAAAGATTGTTCAGTTTAAGGTAGTGTAGGCCCTACATGTATGTAGCTAAGTTGGTATTCTCAAAAAGCATGCTACTGTTCACCTAAAATTAACTACTTGATTAGATTAACTCAGTAACTGAAAATAATACCATAAATTACTGTTGCTACTGCATAAATGTGCCATTAATTTTCAGTCACTGTGTTCATTTTAAACTAGGACATCGATTCCATGCCCTGTTGAAAGCCTGTTCTGATCGTGATGATATTCTCCCTTTGAGTGTAAAGTTTCTGATGGTATACATGTACCTTGTAGTCTGAGGTGCTTCTTTTTGTTTAATTATGTATGTTTTTCAAAAATTATACGTGTACTGAATATGGATGATAAACTTTTACTAACATTCCCTGTTATGTACAGTTTGTGGTCACCAATGTGACTGACAACGGTGTCAGAGGTGCTATCCCTCACTATCCTCCCCTAATACTTGTATAGCGAAGATTTATACCATCATCAACTTTACACAAAGTGAGTTTTACATTTAAATTCAACGATTATTTTGGTTATTTATGAATTACATACATGTACCAATCATGTATCTTACCATTAAGTGTTAAAGTTACCCCTAACTGTATGCAAATTTATGTTAGCAAATTTCTCTGCTTAGAAGATCTATGAAATTTCCATCTGTTTGTATTCATTTACTGTCTATTGTATTGGCTAAATTGCCTATTAATTCACTGTCTATTGTATTGGCTAAATTGCCTATTAATTCACTGTCTATTTTATTGGCTAAATTGCCTATTAATTCACTGGCCTAATTGAAATGTTGCACCTGTTTCAATTCATTACTTTACTATGTGAATGCCATGAAAAGTCTCTTTGCTGTGAACTTCAATGCATAGTCAATTTCGATTTTAATTTGAGCATTTATAATTTCATGACCAGAAATTAAGGAGCACAAATACATACATGTACATGTAGCTTGAAGGGAAGGGCATTGATGTTGGCAAACTGCTTCCATGGGTATGACTGCTTTCTTTGAATCAAGATACGTGTACATACAATGTACAACAATCAACTACTAAGATGTGAATAACAACTCATGGAGACTAATTCATGACAGAAGTTTGAAAGTGTTCACAGCTTTTACAAAACACATCTGGAGCAAATAATTGCCATTGGCAACCTTTTTTTTTTAACCCTAACTCCCTAGGCCCATTTGCTTGTAACACATAACATGAATCCTCCAAAATCCTTCAGTAGTAAAGCAAGCACATGTACACTAATCTGTGATACATGTACACGTTTATGTACATGGCCAGGGACCCTCCCTTCATGAAACAATAAACAGTGTCCACTGACCCAAGCACTGACCTTGCAATAACTACAACAAACGAACATGTACATGTACCATGGAAAGGCAAGTATGCCTAATAACCTCAATCCTCCAAAATCCTTCACTTTAGCAAAGAGCATACATGTAGCATGTAACCTCAATCCTTCAAAATCCTTCACTTGAGCAAAGAGCATAGTAGCATGTAGCTTCAATCCTTCAAAATCTTTCACTTTAGTAAAGAGGATTTTGCAGGATTTGGAAATATTTTTCTCTGAAATGCTAGCATTCAGACAGAATCATTTGTTCATCAGGGTGATTGGTACATGTGTACCTTTACCAACTTCACATCAAGTTAGCTTTCAGATAATAATTGCTAGAATAACAAATTAATTAGTCCACTTCAGGGGTTTCTCTTACCTGTTAAAACCTACATGTACTTTTGCATATATTCCCCTAGTCCTAAACAATCGCCCGCAAAGATTAAAACAGTGCCAGCTATAGCTCCCCCATTGGCCACCCCGATCCCGGAGACATAAAGCATGCACTAATCCAATAACTGCAAACAATAGGCAAACATTGTATCACACTGAATCAGTAGGAGGAAAGTGTGTGGAAACCTTCCGTAAAATACTACAAAGGCGTGCAATCTCTTGAATCTCTTCTTGACAAATAAAATTGTCTGTAAAAGTGTAAACATTACATTATTCAAGAGTCACAGATTTCTGTTGACCCCCGCTCAAATGTTAAGTCCGAATTTTAAAAAGTCATTTACGGGTAATTGGAACCACTCAGGCCTTTCTGCAGACACTGCAGCCCTGGCAGCCCGGGGCAGGTGCACCTCATCAGGGCAGGTGCACCTCAGGGCAGGTGCACCTCAACAAGAGTCACATACAAAAGTCGATTATAAAATTTTTATCAATGGTGTTGAGGGAAATTTATTGATCCTTTCGCAGCACCTGTAACAGAGGTGGGGGACTTTCTCATTTATCTGTTCTCATTGGTCCGACTGGTGACGACAGTGCGAGGATTATTGCAGCTGTATATTGATTATTGCCACAGTATTTAAAAACTGACTTGCTGTAAAGTGGGTACAAGAATCAATCATCCTGATAATACCCATGAAGTGCTTTAATCTTATAGAAATCAGGACTTGTTACATGTATGTCAAATTTACAAAAGGTTGCTTGATGGCAACTAATATAATTGTAACTTAAAAATATTAAAATGTAACAGTTTTTCACTGGAAACTAGGGGGTTGAAATGAAACAGTACATACATTTAAATTATGTTGCCAATCACAAATGTTATACATTTCTCTTTAACCCTCCTACAATCAGTGACATTTTTGAAACAACTCATTCAGGCCACTCCAAGCCATTGCTATGGTGTAGGCAGTGGCTCCTCATAGCTATACTGCATAGTAACATAATGCCTCATATGTCTGTTGGTTTTAGTGGTTTGTGATTGACATATTGCAGGGCATATTACTTTGTTCCAGACTCAGTGGCTGGTGGTAGGTTACTATGGAGAGTCTGTGTTTACAAAATAACTGCTGAAAATCCCAATGGATGATGGAGGCTTGGTATGGTTTATTGGTCTCAGTGGCTGATGGTGATTTATTATTGGGAGTTTGTTTACAGTATAACCTGCTGAAAATAAGGTCAACTGTGATATACATGTCTTTGTATGCATGTATGTACATTGGAGATTACTTCAAAGGGCCAGTGTGGCATATATGCACAAACAATGTGTGTACAACACATTGTACATTTAGTGGTTTACCGTGGCCTCTATGTGTAGGAGGGTTAATTCCCTAAAGAACTTCTAGTTAACCTTAGGAGTTTTTAATGTTAAAACATGCCTAGAGCTGTTTTCTCGCAAATTTGTCATTTTAGAATTTTTGTTTGACTTTCTATAATGAAACAAAATAGTTTGATGTAAAAGAAATTTTCAGATGTAAAAGGGAGCAAGGGAATTAATGGTGAAAGAATCAAAACACAGCCATAACATCTTTGACAGCAATTTCATGGTGACTTCCAGAGCTCTGTAAAACTGAGTAATAATAATAATAATAATAATGTGTGGACTTATATAGCGCACGTATCCACCAACTAAGTGGTGCTCAAGGCACATTCTTTTTTACGTGCATTACACAACACACGGGACCTACGGCTTTACGTCCCATCCGAAGGACGAAGCAATTATGGTTAAGTACCTTGCTCAAGGACACAAGTGTCACGACCGGGGCTCGAACCCACACCCTGCTGCTGACAACACCAGAACTTGAGTTCGGTGCGCTAGACCGCTCGGCCACGACACTAATAGTGTTTTAATAAGGGAATAAAAGTTTATCGTGCAGTCTTTACAGCAGGTTAATGACCAGTTTTGGGCATGGTCAAGCGCGATAAAGACCAAACAGTAAAGACCAAGTGTGAAACTTTTATTCCCATTCATAAATGCCTGTATCGATTTCATTTTCAAAATGTAAGAAAATAGACATTTTTTGTTGAATAAAGCCAAATAGAAATGGGCAAATTCATATTTTTGGGGACACATGAAACACTTTCAAAGTTAGCCGCATGATGCCAAACAATCTTTTTCACTGTGATTTTGTCGAGGTGTCGTGGCCGAGCGGTCTAGCTTACCGGATTCAAGTTCTGGTGTTAGAAACAGAATGTGGGTTCGAATCACGGCCGTGACACTTGTGTCCTTGAGCAAGACACTTAATCATAATTGCTTCTCTCCACCCAGGGGTTAAATGGGTACCTGTGAAGGCAGAGTTGGTTTGCTCTATATGCGCTAGAAATGGCAGCAATTGAGCTGTATACTCCCCAGGGAGCTGAGATGGTTTCAGGAATGATTTATGAGCCTTATGAGCAGGGATAATAATATAATGCGCCTTGAGCACCACTTATATGGTGGATACGTGCGCTATATAATTAATCCACACATTATTATTATTATTATTATTATTATTATGTCTTTACCAACTGTTAATACACCCCCACATGATTACTTTTCATCCAATCTGGTTGTCTAAACTGTCTTGGGCATTTACCGTATGAATTCAAGTTAGTCAGTGATACATGTATCTGCAAGTGTTTGGCTAGCCTTTGTGTTCAATACATGTGTAGGTAACCTTGTACATTGTATACATCAGTGTAGAGTATAATGACAATAACTATTCATGCATGCTGCCTGTTTGCCCCCATCTAAAGTCAAACTCATCAAGTACATGTACATAGAGTCTATACACACAACAGGTTTATCATTGATACACACAAGTCAATATCCTCTTAATTAGGAAATAAAGTCCATTGCATGGTTTTACAGGATAATGACCCGTTTTGGGCGTAGCCAGCGGCAATAAAGGACCGACAAGAATGCCATTTTAAAAATCTGATGTAATATTTCAGAAACTGAAAGCCAGCCTTTGATGAACACTTATAGACCTTCCATGTTTATGGTTTAAGGTACTTTGTTTTATTTCGTAATAAATAATAAATTGTAAAATGTTGGGTATTTTTTGGTGTTATTTACATTTTTTGGAACTTATCCCTCCTATGCCCAGGCTGAAATTTGGCCCAGTCAGCACGGCACTCACAGACAGTCACTTGAGTATTTTTGGTTGCATTGTCAATTGTTAGGTCAAACCACAGAGTCACACAGAGCCGTGTATGTACTGATTTATTTGAGTGCACTGCACAAAGTCAATGGGTTAAGAGAGACATACAAATTTTGAGTGTCTTTGAGTGTTAAACCTATAGGAGGGTTAATGGTAGTGAACAAATGGAAATGAATGCCACTTGTGCATCATGTGAGAAATTGTGTCTTGTGCATCATGTGAGAAATTATCAAAAATTACCTGTTGATGCACAGCACTAATGATGATCCAATGCCATGTGACTAAACCTTTGATTTATACAATTGCTGGAATAAAATTAATAAAAATTCCAGTCACTGAATTTCACACTCTTTCATATATTGCGTTAGTGCCTACATAGGTGGAGTTACCCATGATACATACTGTACGAACATGGATCCATATGCATACACATGTACTTGTACTTGGTACACTGTATAGGTACATGTACCTGCCTGGATCCTTCTGAACTTAGCTCAAATTATGTTAATACACCAAATTTAATCATTGGTTATTGGTTGGCCCAGCAACTGGTCACTGCAATGTCATGTACGTACATGTATAACATGTGTGTGCATAAATTGTGTGTGGGATCAAATGCAGTCAATGCTAGGGGCATGTGATTGGCCATCATTTAAAATAAAACTGGCCACAAATCAACAATTCTTGCAGGAAAATAAAGAATTATACAACAACTCTTGATTATGAAGGCTCAAGGCTGTTATTTGAGTTTGATCGTACAAGGTCACAATGCACACCCGTATCCACCTGGCTACTACAGGCAGTGTATGTGCGTGGACCCTATCTGGGGACGGTGCATTGTGTGTGTTCAAATTCTCGGGCCAGAAATCAGTACGTAATGGGGGTACATTACTGTGTTAAGTGCGCACTACGACAACAGCCTATGGTCAAGGTTATTGACTGTGTAATCACAGTGTACATAATGTATGGCAACACTGACCGTGAGTAGGATGCTTCAATTGGTCATGATTGTCAACATTAATTCATCACACAAAAAAGCCTGATTGAATTGCTTCATCAAATCCTGCTTTCTAATGCATTAGTATGATGAAAGAGGCCGCCTGTGGTGTTTATATATCCATTGTGCAGTAAATTGTTATTCATTCGCTGGGCAAATGACGTTTGCAAAAGAATTGATTAGAAATAATAATCTGTTCATGAATGCATGGTTACATGTGATAATTGGTTTTTCATGTGCATTGTTGTTGGCCTGTGTTAATGTACTCATTTTAATTAAGATGATCAGGAGCAGGAGTGACTTTCAGTACTGTGTATGCATGTATGGGCAAGTCTATGATACATGTAGCATTTAACATTGTAGATGGGGTTCCCCCCCCCCCATCAACAATCATTTCTAAAGGAGAATGTATGTATTTCCCCTCAATACTTTGTATACAATGTTTTGTTTGTTTGTGTATTTGCTTTTTTGTTTTGTTTTGTTTTTAATTTTGTTTGCTTTTTTTTGACAAACAATATTCTCCCAATAAGGATACCAATAGGCCCCAATCAGGAAACCTTTGGGTGACAAGGACACATTCTGCAATAGTAACACATTGTGTTTCCTTCTCATTTATGTAGATATGACGAGGAGCTTGTGGTGCCCATTGTTGAAAATACACCTTTTGAAAAAGACCTTAAGGTGAGTGTGTATCATGGGTTGATTATAACCGCCAGTCAGTACCTTCCCCTTCAACTGCTGTTAATAACAGTTGCTGTCTGCCTCTTTCAATGGAAGATACAACATTAGTATTTGGTAATGTTCATTTAAACCCTATAGTTTTAAGAAATAAATCATAGCTTGTGAAAATTTCATCACAATACATACATGTACATGTATGTTTTTTCTGTTTTTCTGTTTTAAAAAAAAGTTGCCACTCGGCTACTTTTTGTAAATCTGACAATTCCTATTTTCTCTAAGATACATGTAAAAAGCACTTTAGACGAAATAATTTCTCAGGTTGATTGACACATGTATCAACAAAACACAGTAATTTCTTTAGATTTGTCAATTTGATAATCTGGTAATAACCAAAGTTGTACCTTCTCTTTAGTATTGTTACTCTAAATTACAGCCAAAAATAGTCAGATCATTATTCATGTGCATTGCATTGTACTCTCATCATGGAGGTAGAATTAGCTACCTCCATGCTCTCATTGACTTGAACAATCTGTTACAAATTATGCTGTATTTGGCTTCAAATGTTTCCATGGTAGCTCAGTGCATTTTGGAGAAAAGCATGTTGAAATGGTCTATTATTATGTTCAGCTTTATCAGACCAACTGAATCGAGAACATGCTTACTGTTTTTTGGAAAGGTTTGTTATTCAGATTGTAAACTGATTAGTGATCGATGTTATTTATTGGAAATACATGTAGGATCGCATGATCACCGCAATGGAGGAATATCCTGAAACATGTGCAGTATTAGTTCGTCGTCACGGCATCTATGTGTGGGGAGAAACATGGGAGAAAGCTAAGACAATGTAAGTCACATTTTGACCTTTCATACATGTAGTTCAAGGTTTCATCAGTGATAAGATAATTTAAGGGATACATACAGTATCTTTACTAACCCTCCTACTACTACAAGGGTCAAAATCAGTCAAAATGTTGAAATACTTCCCAAGGTATATCTAGTGCACTTAAAAGTCAAACACTGTCAAACCTTACCTGTAGTAAGTACATTTACAGGTCAAAATGAGTCGACTGTTTTTGACTGATAAAAGCATTGTCTGGTATTGTTTAGGGTGGTCAAAATGACAGTAAAAACAAGTCAAAAATGTCCCTGTGTGCACATTTGGGTCAACAGTCAAAACGGGCAGTTGACTGGTTTTGACCTCTACAGCAACTTTCCACTAAAGTGCATCAATAGTAGGAGAGCTAAAGCACCCTTTTATCCCAAGGATACAACTTTATAAAGCCATCTCTGATGGCATAATATCCGTACCAGGTAGACCCTAAAATAATTTGCAAAAATTAGGTTTGTGCCATGTGTTATTGGTTTTTCCCTTTTTTTCTTCAAATTCTAACTTTAAAGTCACTATAGGCTTACTGTTGGCCTAAAGAGGGCGCTATCTACATGTATATATGCATGCATGATGGCAGTCAGGGCACTGCTAGTGTGCACTGTTGTTCCATTCAAGTGAAACGGTTACCAAGGTACAACATGTACATGTACAGTACATGTAAATGAGATCACTACCTAATCTTTTTCAATACGATGAGCTTTGATACTAATGATAGGACAAATCTGTTGGACATTTCCTATGTATGTGTACAATATGTACAATGTAGCTCTTCAAGACAAATTTGCAGATATCTGCTCCATGCACATCTTAGCCCTCTATAGAGGTGTAAGTGCACCCAGTGTCTATGATAGTGCACCCAGTGTCTATGATAGTGCACCCAGTGTCTATGATACAGTAATTCCAACCCTCCCGGATCTTCCGGGAGTCTCCCGGATTTGAGTGTAAACTCCCGGTCTCCCGGATCGGATGAAAAACTCCCGGAATCGTAAAAAAAAAATCATAACAAATGCTGTTTATCAAGATAAATACAAAATAGTTTAAACTTAAGTTCAAACTTGCGCAAACCTTCGCCTGTGCAGTGGAAAGGTCGTTGATATTTCACCTCCTATCGCTACGATTCCTTCCTTCAGGTGGAGGACTCGCAACGCCCTCAACGTTGAAAAATAATCTCATTTGCCTGTCTTGACCGACGCGGTCAGTTCGAAGCTCCGTCATCTAAACCAATGAACGCCGGGTGTGTGTACACGACGTGTGTGCATGTGCATGCAACCAATGTGTGGAATCATGGAGAATCGAGCTCCATGCCATGGAGCAAGTGTTGTAATTAAAACGCGGACCCTACACATCCCACCTGGACCCATTCACGCACAAATCCCGTCATAAATCAATGACAATATTTGCTATTTTTTAACGCATCATATAAAATAAAATAAGAAAACATGCTTAACTATTGAATTACTTACTGTTACGTTTTCAGTGCTGATAGAGAGAGCATTTCAACGATAACATTTTTTTTAATTTTTTTTTAAACAACGGTTATCACCTCTTTAAAAAATGGAGTGTACCCAAAATGAGCCACATGATGTCGCAATAACCATTCCTCTCCTCCCTACAACGTAACACCACCGCGTAGATATGAAATCTTTTATTCTATGTTATCTACGCACCACCGCAGATGGCTTCTATTTGGTTGCGCGATGGTCGCGCGGCTGAAAACTTGATGCGCGATCACTGAGGCATCAAGATTGCAACTTGTCGCTGGCGGTGTTCGACGATTATCATCGCGCACGGCGCAACAAAGATTATCGTGATGATGACGTCTGGCGAATTTGGTCGCAAGGGAGACCTCCCGGATTCTGGCATCGGAAGGTTGGAATGTCTGATGATAATGCACCCAGTGTCTATGATAGTGCACCCAGTGTCTATGATAGTACACTTTTGCTTCAAGTGAATACTGTACATGTAGTGTACATTTGCTGTGATACATACAGTGTATAACATTACTACATTGTATTGTGTGGTACATATACATGTACATGTATGTACCACTTCTGCCAATGATCTCTGGAAAAATTGTACAAACATGTATACATTTATATGCAAAGTATGCTAAGCGTAATGCACATCTATTAGCTGTGATTCCAAAGCAGGTGCCCTCAACAGCTCATGCACACAGCAAGTCGTGTATAGCCCTTAAAAATTGCACTTTTACATGAAACAATGTAAGTACTATATGACATAAAACACAATAAAGGGGGCCACTTTGCATCCGTCACGTTAGCAGTTTTTCCAATGGTTGTTATTTATTTTTAAGTACCTGAAACCGACCAAAAAGTGTTTCAACATGTGAATGGACATGCAGGCTTATACTAGAACTAATTTGAGTTGATTTATTTATTTTTTTTTTTTTAATTTTTTTTTTCCCCCTCAAATTTCCATAAAAATTGGACGGAAAAAGTTACCTCACTTTTCCGTCCATTTGTTGATGGAAATTTTAGAGTAATTAAAAAAATAATAGCAATAATCAACTCAAATTATCTTTAGGATAAGCATTCATGTCTATTCAAATGTTGAAATTCTTTTTGGGTGGTTTCATATATTTAAAAAAAAATTACAACCATTAGAAAAACTGCTTACGTGACGGTAGGAAAGTGGCCCCCTTTATTGTATTTTATGTCATATAGGTATGTGCATGTACAGTCTTAGCTGTTAATAAATAAAAATTTAGGGGCTTTTGCTGGGGAATTTGTCCAGGTACATGTAGCTCAATTGAAAGAGCTGTGGCATGCTATCAAAGTTTAGAGACGTTGACCTCAGTCAACACTTGGCTGGGAGACCATTCAGGCTGGCAAGGGTGTTGTACATGTACATGGGGTGTCGTGGCCGAGCGGTCTAGCTTACCGGATTCAAGTTCTGGTGTTAGCAACAGAATGTGGGTTCGAATCACGGCCATGACACTTGTGTCCTTGAGCAAGACACTTAATCATAATTGCTTCTCTCCACCCAGGGATTAAATGGGTACCTGTGAAGGCAGAGTTGGTTTGCTCTATATGCGCTAGAAATGGCAGCAATTGAGCTGTATACTCCCCAGGGAGCTGAGATGGTTTCAGGAATGATTTATGAGCCTTATGAGCCTTATGAGCAGGGATAATAATATAATGCGCCTTGAGCACCACTTACATGTAGTTGGTGGATACGTGCGCTATATAAATCCACACATTATTATTATTATTATTATTATTATTATGTAACTTGCGTTGGCTGACTGAAATTTATGCATCTAGGCGAGTCTGGTGTCAGGGAGGCTTGTGTGTAATAACTACACAGTGCTGTGTCCTTTGGATATGGGATGTTACATGTAAGCCGTAGGTCCCAGTGCAAGGTACATTGTATGTACTGTACATTGTACATGTACACTGCATGTTAAGCCAGAACACTTATCTTGAAAGAGTAGGGGTTTACCCTGACCAGTGTTTCTGGTTCACCTAGCAGTCTTTTAACAGTTCTAAGCTGGGCCCTGAGGGAGACCAGGGATAATCACTGAGCAGACTACCCCTAAGGATAAATAAGATTAAATAAGATTAAATAATATTATTATTTATAATAACAAATAATGTGCCGTGGACCAGGCACTATTACATGTATGAGCAGAGCTTTAATTTGATACATGTTTAAAGGTCTTCATGGATGTTGTCTTTATAAGAAGGATGTTCCAATTCTTTGTGGTGTTGGGAAAGAATAGATGTGAAGGCTTAAGAATAGATCTTAAGGCTTTTGGTTTGGCTAAAGTCGGAAGGGAAATGCTCTAGAGGTGCTGTAAACCAGAACTACATGATTAGTTGAGCAGAGATTCAAGCCTTGTTTTGAAGATCTCAAGGAAAGGGGCACAACCTGTTGTCTCAATGCTGTGTGGGTGAGAAAGAAAGAACATTTGGGTAATTCTCCATGGGAGAGAAAAAAATTGTCAAAATTTTACATTAGCAATAGAGGAATATTTCGTATTGATTCTAGACCAGAATTCCATAGGGAATCCAATCCAAGTGGTTAAAATTTAAGAATATAAATAGAATATGGATTTTTGGGTAATAAGTCTCAAAATGTGGAATTTCCGTTAAAAATTCAAATTTAATTCTCTTGGACATTGTGATTAGTGGAGGCCTTGTGGGAAAACAATTGTTTGTGTGTCTAGATAGCCATTCTACCAAAGATTACTTTTGTATGTAAAAAAAAAAATATTTTTCGTGTTCTCCAAAAATTTAAAAATAAAACATGAGAAAATCACACGTAATTCCGTTACCAAAATAATGCACAAAAGTTTTTGGGGCAAAGAAAATTTTAAAAACTAGAGCTCAAGTGTTTGTTATAACAAACACACGATGTTCGTGTCAATTTCCGGTTCAATCCAATTTTCATCGATGATGTCAATCATATTTTTCAAAGGTGTATCATCTTTTATTATAACAATATCAATTTCATATTCAAAATACCTATAAATTTTGTGTTAGAATGTGTTGAATTTAAACTTCCTGATTAGACCGGAAGTAAAGGTCAGATCAGGTGATTTGAAGGTCATACATGTATATGACACAATAAAACTTCCTCATGATCATAAAAAATAACATTAGTACCTGATTTGGTTCAATATATCTGAGATTGGAAAATAATCCATTTTTAAAAATGCCGCTGGGGGCGCTGTGAACTTTGATGACGTCATCTAACATACTTTTTTTAAAGATAAGTAGTCACTAATCACTTTATTCACAGAACTCATATTCAAATTTCCTATGGTTTTTGAGATAGAAATTTTTTTTTTTTTAAACCTGCCGCCAGCGGAATTTAAATTATTTTTTTGTTCATTTGTGTCCAATGAATCTGTTTGATCTTGGCTCCCATTTCATACACAGAATTAGTTGTCTAATATAAAACATATTTTTAAGGTGATTGGCAAATGTTGGCTGGGTCATGAATGGACGTCATTCCGTTACCAGAGAATTGCTCATTTGCATAATTTGTATTCAGTATAAGGCCTTCTGTTTCGCAGAATGTTTGAATGCTAATCAGGTCCGATGTGACCACTAAAATTTATACAGAGTCAATTTTCCCTGTTATTCAAGGATGTCTCTGTTTTAGAGGTGTCTTATTGCTTCATTAGACCAATATTTACATAGGGAGCCAGGACGATTACTGACATTTCCATGATAATTGGACCACCGAGGAGGTAATTTGTAAAAAATATGAATGAAGATAGTTCTTATATTAATTGGGCTGTCGCTGTAGTGTACATAGGACACTAAAGTATTGGACACGCATACTGTACATGTATGAATGTTGGGTACAAATATCAAGGCAATTAATTAGTGCAATTTCACTTGATTGACAGCCCAATAAACCTCATACACTGTACATGGCCAAGGGTGAGAGCAGGGACAATACAAAGTTCTTTTTACTGAAACCTTGCATTCACCTTCAAGAAAGAACATTTTCAAGTATACAGTACATGTACAGTCATACATGTATGTAGTTTTAAATTAAACTAGAGGTTAAGCTTTTGATGAAAACGCTGACATGGGTTTCGGATGTATTAATAATATTGGGCACTGATGACGCTAGTTCTTTGTTTAGTGTTAAGAAAGTTATGATATATTGAAATAAGCTGAAAATGCGCATTAATTGTAGTCATTGTATACAAAAAGTTGCATTGTGTGTTCCTTAGGCGTCCAAGTAGTGAACTCATCCAAACGTAATTTTAGGCAAGACTCGATCGACAGGACGGGTTGGTAGATGAGACTGTAAGTGGGAGTTTTTTGGGACAGTAGGTGGCAGAAGACTGATGAGGTGTTTGTTATTGTTCGAAATTGACATTATTGTTTGCAGTATTATCTGTACAGATATTACTACAATAGTACAAAATGGCAATGAAGTGTTTGATGAAAACGAACACAGGGGTTTCGGCTACTTGTACATATAATTATTGGGACACAGAGTTCTTTGTTTATAAGATATATTGAAATAAACTTAAAACGCATGAACTGTAATCATTGTACACACAAATTTCATTGTTTGTCCCCTAGAGCTAGACGTTTGAGACAATTTGTATGTGAATAAATGCAAAGGATGTAACAAATCAAGTTAATGCCCTTCCATTAAATGTGTGCAACGATTCTCAAACGATTCAAAATATCTTGGATTTGGGAAATATAACTTTTTTGCCATGTCCCCAAGGTTTTTATCCTGTTGTAAAGACCAAGCACTTTAGTCTCTGGGCTGGAGGGGTCTCAACCGTGCGCACCCCCCCCCCCCATAACCCACCGCCACTGATATATTTTTGTTCCTTTGGATGTTCTAAACACGAAAAAAGATGTTAACATTGAAAATTTTGGGTTGCACTATCTGTTCTGGCCCACTATTGTTTACCCGTATAATGAGTTTACGCTGATAATTCTTAGCACTAGGGGTGGAAGAAGATCAAACATCTCGCCATTACTGCCATCATGTCTTCACCTATTATTATGTAACTTGGTACAATTAATGTTCAGTCATATGTCATCATGATGACATCGTTGGTTCTCATGAAAATGACTGCTAGAGGGCGCTATAATTGCCCGTATTTTATGCATATTTTAATTATTGGGATTTTCAGAAAAATATATATAAGTCATTATAATTATAAGTCATTTAGTCATTATAGTTGCCACCAAGAACAAAAAATTTATTAATTTATGCCATAAATGGGTTTGTCTATGTATAATATAACCACAAAAATGTGTTAACTTTTCTTTCTCTGGGGGCACTTTTTTAGCCCCATGCTATTAAGCTTAGTTGGATGTCCAGATCAATACATATTGAATAATCCTTTATTTCTCGAACATGCTTTGACCTACATTAATCATACTTGGCACAATAAATGTTTATTCACATGTCGTCAAGATGATATCATTGGTTGTCATGGAAACTACCTCTAGAGGGCGCTGTACTTGGATGCATATCATGCGCACATGAATTAATGGATACAATTATTTCTTACTTTTAGCCATTGTAGTACACCAGTTATCACTATGGGGATAAAGTATCATTAAGTTTTACTTGACAAGGATGTGTCGTCTGTAATGTAAAGAAAAACGAAAGATAAATTTGAACATATTTTGTTAAGGGGTCTCTGGAGCTCATTGTTTAAGCCCCTATCATGTCAAATTCGGCCGGGAATCCTTAGCATTTGGAGTGGGAGGGGATTACACAAACCTCAATTACTCTGGCATGCTTTGACTTTCATTAATAAAACTTGGCATATTAAATGTTAATGTATATGTTGTCAGGATGATGTCATTGATTGCCATAGAAACTACCTCTAGAGGATGCTGTATTTTGATAAATATTATGCGCAAATGAATAAATGGTTAAATATATTTATTATTTTTCACCATTGTAGTACACTATAGGGGCAATGTATCATTAATTTTTAACTGGATATGATATGTTAACTCTAGTGTAAGAAAAAAGGATAAATTTGAAAATCTTGGGTTATGTTGTCTCTGGAGATCAGTGTTAAAGGCCATATCGGCCCATGTTCAGCCAAGAATCCTTAGCCATATGGGGTGGGAGGAAACAATTGCATGCTGAGACATCGCGACACAAATTCTACCAGCTCCCAAATATAATGAGAATCTCCTTCAGAGGAAACATGAGAGAACAAATTGGCACATGGAGAGCTGGAGGTGATTCATTGTGGGGATCAATTCAACAAGTAAGGCCCTGACTAAGACAGACACGTAGTAAATTCATAAATGTCCATGAGACATTCTCGTTGGATGATCACATGTGCTTGTACTACATACATGTACTGTCTGAAGACTTGTAGAACAAAAGGGACTATTTCAGAGGTCCTCAGAAGGACTTTTGTGCGCTTCAAAAAGTTAGAGTCCAAATGCAATGGGAACAATAGAAGGGAACATTAGTGGTCCTTGGTGGTCTTGGAAAGCATGAATGTGTGGGGGTGCATTAACCCTCCTATTTGTTTGACCATTTGAAACCATTCAAAATTTCCACTTACCAAAATGCCCATTGGTTTTGTACACACATGGTGATACCATTTGAACAGTGTTGGTAGCAAGCTTTACTACCATTCAAATCCATTCAAATGCATAGAGGGTCCATTGATTCACCACTTAGAAGTATCCAAACAAGGTTTTGTACATGTATTAGCTGTACTACCATTTGGAAAGATCCAAACAAGGTTTGTATTAGCTGACCTACCATTCAAAACTATTTGGGGGAATCAATACTGTACACAGTTATTTCACCATTCAAAACCACAAAAGCGAATGGTTTCAAATGGTGGATCAACTTGTATGAAAAAGGCACCAGAAGTAGGAGGGTTAATGGCGATATTCGGCCGGTACAAACATGTACATGTAAATGTATGTGACATTAATTCAACATTTTTAAGCAAAGCCTCCTTCACATGGGAATGGTTGCAATAATAATCTGCAAAAGATTGGAATCTTATTGATGGCTATCAATACAACCATTTCAGAAATCGTGAAAAATGTGAAATAAAAGTTCTCATCAGTCTAGATAATTGCATGTATACATGTATATCATGTAGGCCTACATAAGTACATGTAGCACCTCATGGTACAATGTATTATTAAACAAAGAGGATTCTGTGCTATTCAAACTTAAAAGGGAAAATACAACTTTTGTAATTTACAAACTATTATCTAATTTAACCTTTTTAATTAATTGGTGTGAAATTCTTGAAAAATGATTCTGTCTAAATTGCATTCGTCTTAGAGAAAAAATCAATTGTTTTGCTGCATGACAACTTTCTGTAAAACATTAAAACATTAAAATGTACTTAAGTGTTTTGTCATTTTTATCAAAAATGTGAGTACAGTGATGAAACTTCCAAAGCTTAGTTTTAGCATGTACATGTACATGTATTTCTTGAAAACGAGGTTGAAATGAATGTACACTACATGTACAGTACATGTACAGTACATTTCCAAGAACTAATGTTGTACCTCCCCTTTAACAAGTGATACAAACATGTGTGGACTAGTGAAAATGTTGACAGACCTTTTGTTAAAAAAGTACAAAAACACATTTTGCTGTAGAAACAATCGTACCTACATATGTATACTATCTTACACACACATACATGTAGTTTGCTACCGGAACGCTGGTAGTTTTTTTTAGCAATGGCGCTATGGCAAAATTAGTAGATGACACGGGATCTTTGTTGAGGAACCAATCAAATGACAAGGATCTGTGTGCATGTTATATAATAAGTCTATTACCTACATGAAGTGTGCCAGCCTACTGTCATCCATACCACAGCATTGTACATGTACTCCACGCACGCACAAAGAGCATGGCACAACAAGCGTGGTTACGAGTTTTGCTACCCTGCCCGGCCTGCCTTAAGACATGATGGGATTAGGTACTTAACACAAGAAGGTAGTTCCTGGATCCGGAACTAGATGCAATCTTAAACTAGATGCAATCTTAAACTAGACGCAGGTGAACCATCAGCTGTGGGGCAAATGTGACACGCCAAGTTTCACGCGCTGGGTAAGTCTCCCAGAATGCATTGCTTCGTTTTGAGACCTTGTGCATCAGTCTGTGGAACAATACATCATGAATGGCCCAAATCCATTGTTCTTGGAGTACTATGCCGTGGACTAGGATAGTACAGGAGTGGCACACTTTCTGTACATGTACGTATGTGTACATGTAGGTACAGTGTAATAGGCATTCATCTATTGATTAGTGTTCATTATTTATCTTCACAGAGTGGTCCAGTCTCTCTCCTCTTTTTATGAGCTTCTAATTCTTCTTGCTTGCTAACTCACTGTCCATTACTACATGTATATGCAGTAACTCTTTACTCTTCTGGCAGCATTATTAACCATGATGTCAACTGAACATGTATGTTCAATTAGCCATGCTTTGTGTTTAACAATCATGTGTTTGTTTCATTTTTCTGGTCCTTTCAGGTGTGAATGTTATGACTATCTCTTTGAGGTTGCTATCAAAATGAAACAACTTGGCATGGATCCAACAGAGAAGCCTATACCAGGCATGGAAAATGGCATAAAGTGACCCTTGTCACTGCAGCAACCAAGGCATGATTTGATTTCATTTATTTGTGTGCACCTTCATTGCCTCTGCACCTCTACCGTAATTTCCTGCGTATAAGACGCTCGGTGTATAAGGCGCATTACCCCAGAATCGGGGGAATGTGATTAAAGTGTCAACGTACAAGGCGCACCGCCGTATAAGGCGCACCATGACCGCTCAGTAGTGCAGTGCATGCCAGAAGCGCTATAGCACGACCATGCCGCCGCCACCACCACGCGCGCGTCGTACTAGAAAGGTAGTCTGGTTGCGGCCCAAGTGATCCCGCGGTGTTGTGCGTAATACACTGTGATTAATAATCGGTGAAAACAGACACGGCAAAAGTTGACAACCTTGCACACATCGCATAGAGACTTAGTCATAAGCGTTGTAGATAAAAATGCGCGATCGGTATACGATGTTGGGCATGCTATTTTTTAGAAACAGGGGAATTCTGCTTTTGGTACGTCACACACGAGTGAGGTCTTTCGTGAGTATTATTTACGGTGAATGAATGCATGAAAATCTTGCGCTAATGACCTTCATTGGAAAACACGGCCGCTTTGTTAGGTTGAGGTCCACCGAAAGTTACACAAGCGGTAATCATCACTTTGATCTCAAGCGACACCAGATAAGGCGCACCGTTAGATAAGACGCAGTGACGTTTTCGTACCTTTAAAAGTCAGATAAGCCGCGTCTTATACGCAGGAAATTACGGTAATACACCTCTGCACCTCTAATACGCCTCTGCACCTCTAATACGCCTCTGCACCTCTAATACGCCTCTGCACCTCTAATACGCCTCTGCACCTCTAATACGCCTCTGCACCTCTAATACGCCTCTGCACCTCTAATACGCCTCTGCACCTCTAATACGCCTCTGCACCTCTAATACAGTATGCCTCCTACACTTTAGCACCTCCTACATGTACACCAAGAATACATTCCCATTTTCTGCTAACCTCCTGCAGACCGCTTCACATTCCCATTTTCTGATCTCCTATGTTAACCCTTGTCTCCAAAATGCCACAAAAACAAAAACTGCTAAGTGCACAATGCTTTTTCTATGCATGCCTTAAAATATTGCACACTGTACACAAGAATGGTACATGGATACCCCAAAATGCCCCTGGGTCTGGGACAAAAACAACGTGTATGTGTATGTGTATACCCCAAGTTACTGCACTGGTTGATTTCAAGTTAGCCTTGCAATGAAACAAAGCAGGTGGCTGCTTCAGTTTACCTCATCTCTCTGAAGAGCCTTGGGGAATGCCATTCATCTTTAGATAAGAAAGTGTGTACCGCAATATGTCCCAGTTGAGACATTTTGAAGTATGGGTCCACTTTGTAAAGAACAACACTGATAATAGGAGGGTTAATGGTATCCTGCTACATTTGTACATTGTGCATCTCCATTTTGATTCCTCCACCTCACTTTCCTGGGATTTTCTGATCCCCTTCCATATTCCAATTTTCAGATCACCTTCTTTAGAGAATCTCAATTTTTCAGTGTTTGCTCTTTTCATACATATCTATACTTTGACTCACATGTCCATTTTCTGAGTTCTACACACAATGGACTGTTTTGATCTTCTCCTCCACTTTCAGACAACCTCCTAGAAAGCGCCTCACATGTTCATTGTTTAATCCCCACTCCATTTCTATTTCATAATTTTAGATCTTTACATGCATACTTTCTGACCTACATGTACATGTACTTGGTCAATTTCTTCATACGTGTACATTGTTACGATCCGAAAATCTTCAAACTATCCGTGAATGCAAATTACTCAAAAAGCCTGAATTTTCTCAGATGCAACAAAGAAATCAAACAAGGTCACACTGATATAAAGAACAAAGAAAGTGATTTAATAATGAAAATATCAACTGCTTCAAATATCGATGGGTTTAACAAGCGTACAATGATTAGGGTAAACAAGTGTACATTAACCCTAACCACCCCACATCACACAAAATGCTCTATGAGGTATTGGAGCATTTTGTGTGATTGAGGAAGGATGCTATATATTTTCTGTGTTATTTTGGGTGATTGTGGAAGGATGCTATATCTGTTCTGTGTTATTTTGTGTGATTGAGGAAGGATGCTAGATATATGTGCTGGGTGATTTTGGGTGATTGAGGAAGGTGCTACATGTGTATGTGTGTTGTGTGATTTTGTGGAGGATTGAGATACATGTAGGATGGCCATGTGCTGTGTGATTTTGTGGAGGATTGAGATAGGATGGCTATGTTGTGGTTGAATAGCTCCATGCTGTAATGCATCGGAAAGGTAAGATATTCCATGGAATTATACATGTACATGAAGCTCCATGGATTATTATTCATACAAAAAAAAAAAAAAAGGTAATGATGACAACATAATGATATCTGACATGCAGTATGGTACATGTACCAACAAATGACATGACTTTTACTGCAAAAACACCAGTGTCAATATCAGTTGACTGAGCCAACAAAAAAAAACAAAAAAAAACATGTATTTTTGTTCATAATAAAGGGATAAAGGCAAAGGGTACAGGTATGTGTGATTTTGTGTGATTGAGGCAGTGGGCACACTACACACGAAATACAGCATAATATATTGGGTGATTTTGGAGTATTCAGGAACCTTCCAAATTTTATGAAGACATTTTGTAGCATTTTGTGTGATTGAGGATGCATCCTACCTAAAAGGGCCAGGGGGTTAGGGTTAAGAAAAGATCTTATACTAAATAAGAAGATCTTACGGGCCGAGGGCTGAGCAGGCTCCAGCGAAAACGAAACAAAAACAGTTCTCTGACACGGTGTAAATAGAGCAGCTGGACGTGGGGCGAATTCAGCTCCAACAAATGGCCGGAAATAGACGAAACCACGGGGACACAAGTCAACTACCATGACAAAAATATGGGAAAGAATAAATCCCAAAAATACTGAACTGTAGATTTAGTTCACAAAATGTCTCTTCCGGAATTATAAATTCAGCTCTCAGACACTTCACTCGGTCAAGACGAACTTTATCAAAACACTCCACAGACGAGTCGTAAGCGACATCACAGGTCCTAGTGGGTGTACACTGAAGTATCTCATCAACTCCTGTTTACCGAAGTCTTGGTTTGCTCAAGTCCTGCCTAAAATCCTCTACCAGCCTGTATTTATAGTTGTTAATCCCTTCTAGAAAATACTAGAGATTTCTTTCTTATTCACTTCACTTCTAGAAATTTCTGTTAAATTACATCATTTTCCAAAAATAAACTTCCAGAATGTTCCATTCATAACCCGCAAACATAATCCCGCCCCCTTTGGGGTCAACACGCGGTCACGCACGGATTATATCCACTGGCGGTTTGTGTGTATATGTAACAACATATACATGTACATTGGAGTGTCGTGGCCGAGCGGTCTAGCGCACCGAACTCAAGTTCTGGTGTTGCCAGCAGCAGGGTGTGGGTTCGAGCCCCGGTCATGACACTTGTGTCCTTGAGCAAGGTACTTAACCATAATTGCTTCGTCCTTCGGATGGGACGTAAAGCCGTAGGTCCAGTGTGTTGTGTAATGCACGTTAAAGAATGCGCCTTGAGCACCACTTAGTTGGTGGATACGTGCGCTATATAAGTCCACACATTATTATTATTATTATTATTGCAATGTTTTGGTCTTCTCTATTTTCAGATCAAACCCTGCAAGTGGCTCATATCTTTTTAAATTCATGTTCCTATCTTCACCCTATCCCCATTTTCAGATGACCCCCCACCTATCACCTCAATTCCCTATGAGCTGATTTCCATCCATCCCCATGTTTAGATAACCTACACGTACAAAGCGCCTCCAAATTTGAAACCCACCCCTATCCCAATGTGCTTTGTAAGTTACAAATTATCCATTTTCTAAAAAGTCTTCTTTGTATTTTTACATAACACTTCTCAATCCTCCATTATCTGACCCCACCCCATCCAAATGTTCAGACAACAGATCCATAGTACTCATACTGGTATGTGTGTTCAAGTACATCTGTACTTGTACTCTTACTCAATATAAATCAGATCACCTCCAGCAAAGCACCTCACATCTTCCTTCTCTGATCCCCACCCCATCAGGACAGTTTTCAAAGCAATTTATCTAAATAATGCTAGCCTGTTTTAATATATTTTAAATAAATATATAATCCCAATGTTCAGCTGTTCTCCTGTAAAGAACCTCACATCTTCATTTTTTGATCCCAACCACTTCCCTAAAACTTTCTTCAAAGCACCTTTTTCTGATCCCAACCCATCCATTTTCTGCAAAGTACTTGTACCTCAAATTGCATAGTTAATATTGCAGTTAAGATTAAGTAAGTGTTAACCACATTAGAGGTACCAGACTGTTCTTGTTTAAACGTATGAAAACCATGTTTTCCATATTCATTGTAACAGGTCATTTAGAAAAGAGTACACTTACCTAAACTGGATATTCTTTCACTTTTCATTAAAGTGACAATACATCAAGATTGATACCATCATTCAGCGAAGTAAATTTCACGTTACATGTACATTTGGGCCATTTTGTTATTTTTGAATTACTAATTTTACTTACCTTTTAAATGATATTTATATATTTGTGTTTATATCTGTTCAGGTGTGAGTGCTATGACTACTTATTTGACATAGCTTTTACTATGAAACAACTTGGTATTGACTCAAGTGTGAAGCCCTTGAAGGACTAAGATGCAATTGGATACCATCTGTTATTAGCATGAACAAGTACATTACAGTACTCTAGGCTGCAATCATCTGAGATACTAAAGTTGGGAATCTGGACATGAACGTGACAGTAGGGAGCAAACTGCTGCAGGGAAGATGATATTGCTGGGAGTTACTGGTTAGTTCGCTAACCGTTTAACAATCTTTCACGGTCGTTTAACCGGTTAACCAAAAGTCTGCACCTGATAGCCACACAAACTGCATCGTCTGCAAATGGCACAATGTGTATCAATTTTCAAAAAGCATCAATAAACTTCCCGCAACGATTGTCTTATAACTAATGCAGTCAAAAATAAAGTCTAGAACAACAAAATGGGCGACAAATTCTTCCAAAATTGTTGGTCATATTTGTTAAATATTGGTTTGAGTTAGCCGGTTAGCAATGTATAAACGGTTAGTGCAGTTTCAGTTGGTTAACCGATTAACACTCGAAGATGAGTATTAAGGCACAACTTGTCTACAGTGTACTTGATTTAAAACCCCTATACACTATTGGTAATTTCTACTACATATGTAAATGTATATGATCGCAGTTTAACTTGAAATTTTATTTTGAGTAAAGTTGATGATGGTATGAAACATCCCTTGTAATCTTTCTGTCTGATTTGATATCATTTTAGTAAAACTAGTAAAAACAATTCCCATTTGAATAAACAAAATACAACATTATGAACATGGACAGTCTGAATACATTTTCATTATATGTATGTTCTCAATAACGGTACATTGAAATAAGCTGTAGGTAAGTGTTTATCTTTGCCAAAAATATCAATAGTGTTTAACTCTCCTATGCCCATGCTGAAATTTGGCCCAGTCAGCACTGCACCCACAGACAGTCACTTGAGTATTTTTGGTTGCATTGCCAATTGGTAGGTCAAACCACAGAGTCACACAGAGCTGTGTATGTACTGTCGAGTGGTTTTGGTTTGACCTATCCTAGCCACATGTCCTTGCATTTATTTGAGTGCACTGCACAAAGTCAATGGGTTGGGAGAGACATACAAATTTTGAGTGTCTTTGAGTGTTAAACCTATAGGAGGGTTAATGGCTTTAAACTTGATATCTTTTGCATTATTTGGCAATTTGAGAAGATAAAGTGTGATACAGTACACACTGGTTTACAAATACCACTTTGAATCCTGGATAAAATTGGTGAAAATGTGACATAATGTTCTAAAAATAGTAATTATGATGAGCACTATTGGATGACTCAATCAGGAAGCATTATTTCTGATGGTTAAATGGTGCTACATATTAATGGGTATTCCTAGATGCTATCATTACTATATTTAATAATAATAATAATAATAATAGTAATGTGGACTTATATATAATGTGGACACGTATCCACCAAACTGGTGCTCAAGGCGCATTATATTATTACCCCTGCTCATCAGGCTCATAAATCATTCCTGAAACCATCTCAGCTCCCTGGGGAGTATACAGCTCAATTGCTGCCATTACAGCGCATATAGGGCTAATCAAACACAACAACCAACTCTGCCCTCACAGGTACCCATTTACCCCTGGGTGGAGAGAAGCAATTATGGTAAAGTGTCTTGCTCAAGGACACAAGCACCATGGTCGTGGTCGGGATTCGAACCCACATTCTGACGCCATCAGAACACAAATCCGATGCACTAAACCGCTCGACCATGGCACTCCACATTTAATTCATCATAACTTAAGATTGTGAGATGTTTGGAAGTTTACATGTAAGAGGCAAACTACCTGTTGCAAATCCATGGAGGCCACAAAGAGCCATATGGCCGGGAACAAAAATCAAGAATATTAAATCACTATAGGAAAATGTATGATAAAACACTTATCAAAAGGAGGTAGGGGGCTAACTATCAATATTTGTTTATTAAAGTAATAAGTACTAAAATAGAAACTAAGATCATATTATTTCGGTGTCGATTATGGAACCTAGAAAATGAACCATAATTTGGGTCTATTGGTGAAATTTATATTAATTCTTTATTGATTTTTAATATATTAAATTTAAGTGGTAAATTTTGTTGTTTTTTCCTGTTGTTTTTTCCTGTAGGTTTAAGAGTTTCCAATATTTTAGTAAAATTGCTTGTAGTTTTTCCGCTACATTGATTCCAAACTACATCATTTAATACCAACCTGAAATGGTGTACTATCATGATATCCATATTTATTTGATGTTGAAAGGGTTTATTTGTCTTAATTATTGTTATAAAATGTTCACGGTATTTCATTTTTAGTTCACAATTTGATTTGTAAAGGTTTATTTGATGGATGTTAACCCTCCTACAATCAGTGCAATTTTTGAAACAACCCATTCAGGCCACTCCAAGCCTTTAGCTGTTGCCAGTGGCCTCCTATGGTTACCCTTCTGTGCACTGTCACACTACTGAGATTGCAGGGTAAAGTGGTCTCCCATTGATACATTGCAGGCCATACTAATATGTTCAAACATTTACAGTGGCCTTGGGTGACACACAGTTGACTTTGTAAGATTACTTGGAAAGGACAGCAGGCTTGTACATGTATGTACTGAAGGTTGCTAAAGAACAGAATTTAGTGGATTGGAGTGGCTTCCATGTTTAGAAGGGTTATTAATTAAGCTATATATAAACTAGTGTAGGGTTTACCCTGGGCAGTTGGATTCAATCCTGAAATTGCGATTTATTTGAAGGATTTGGGAAATATACACAGGATTTTCCTCTTGAAAAATAATTATCAAGGAAGATCATTAAATTGAGGGTAGTCCCACACACACACTGCACCACTATCAAGCTAATTTAAAGGGAAGGTACATCATTAGTATTTGATAATGTACGTTCATTTCATCCCTCAAGTTTTCAAGAAATATATCATAAAACTATTACTTGAGAAAATTTCATCTACCTGCAAATAGGTGCTAAAATGTTTGTGAGAAAACAACAAAAAATTGTTTACAAAATTTCTATTTGCTCTGATGTTTTAGTCCGGCAAAATGTTGTAAATTTAACAGAACAAGTCTTGTTTTCTCTGTAGATGAAAGCTAGGATGTTGGTACCTAAAGATTTACACCCAGTAAGTGTTTAGATTTGGTAATCTGTAAAATAAATTACCAGTGTTGTACCTTCCCTTTGAAATGTGTACAATGCCTGATGCCTGAGTTTATTGATTCACTCACACTTAAACCAGCTTGCATGATTGACATTAAAGGGACAGTTTCGTCACGATCAGAGCAGACTTTCAACAGGTCATGGAATCGTTGCCCTAGTCTACGATGAACACATTGACTGAAAATTACTGGCTCCTTAATGCAGCAGCAATGTTAATATGACCTTATCACGTGGGTATTATTTTCAGTCCCTGAGTTACTCTGAGTTAAACTAGCACCCCGATTCCATTGTGACGATATTGTCCTTTAACATATAGTAGACAAAAGTAAATAAGTTTCAAATATTATTATAATTATATATTAAATATTATATATAGATAAAGAGTAATAAAGTGATTCAAATCACAATTAATAACACAGCATGACAATTATTTTCTTGTCAAATAACACCTATAAAGCGCCCATGACATCTTTGTTTTGTTTAAATTTGAGTTGAATACATCATGCATAGCTTTGTATCCATATTGAAATCACTGTATCCATAATATTTTTTTCCTCCATACAATTCAATATTACCAAATCGAGGCTGGAAGGCAAAATAGTCTGGCCCCTTCCATATATTAAGAATCATTGCTAAAATCGTACTCTTGCAGCATGATAAACGTTTGTTCATTTTTCTTGTCTGGTTTTATTATCACTCAAACGCAGACTATAAAAACAATCTGTTTTGTCTTTATTTTCTCAATCATTTTAAATTGACAATGAGGGGAGGAGCGATTCCCATTACAATTTTCATTAGAAAGTATAACCACTAAACTGTGGTTCTTTTGGTGAAGAACCACATATACAAATCCGAAGTTTCGAACATTTCTTATTTCCGTCGGCTTGATTCGCCCTATTAACGATATAAATACAAAAGTGAGACTGTAATTCTCACAACCACACTCTGTAGATTACATGCTGCATGCATCAGCGAGAAGGCCCAATAGTCTGATAATTCCAAAGAAAAGTTTATTCCTGACATAAGGAATAAATAATGATTGTAGCTATTTCCATTAATTTACTTTAAATTCAATGAGATTTGAAAGCGAGGTTGGCCCTGCAAACAGACAAAATTAGGCAGGTTACTATAATGAGTATGTACAGGTACACAACCTCTTATATTCAGGGATAATGGGCCGGATAAATAAAAGTTAGCAATTGCTTATCTAGTAAAAGCTCAAGCAATAGCAATTGCTTAACAAGTTAAAGCTCAAGGTTAAGCAATTGCTTAAAAATGTATAAATAACCTTCTTCTTTGACTAGCACCTGTTGCTTGGGTGAGTTAGCAATTGCTTATGGGTATAACAATGATGGGAGGTCAGTTCCGATTAGCCTAGTGGTTGTATATGAGGCATGTGTTAGCAACATGGATGCTGCCGAAGAATTGGGGAGTGGTACAAATAGTGAGCAATCTTTGAACGAACTGTTCGTTAGTATAATCAAAGAGTACCCTGTTCTAATCGAGAAAAGTCAGTTGCCGGGGGTAAAAGACATGAAGGCAAATGCACTTAAAAAAGCACAAATGTCAATTGCTACCAACACAGGTAAAGCTATGGATGAGAAGCAAATTTAGAAAAAGATAGCAAACATGAAAGGTCAAGTAAAGAAGAAAACAGATGGAATGCAAACAGGAAATAGGAAGATTGTTTTGGTTCCATGGGAACAAGATCTGTACAACATCATCAAAGGGGATGAAAACCCGACTATTACGAAGATGCCATGCGCCATTTCTGCTGGTTTCAAACCAAGTACTTCGACTGCTGCTAGCCACTCCAAATTTTCAAAATTGAACCGAAATAATTTCCGGTATCTGGTAGGATTGACTTCATCACGATTTATTCTTTCATTGTACATCTTTTCATGTTCCCTTACATCCATAAACTCGGCCATGATGGCAGGAGTAATGCAACATGCAAGTGTTAGCAAATGCGTAAGCTCCTCATTTAGTATCTTGTAAAAATATTAGCAAGTGCTACAAGTCATTAGTAAAAGGTCTGGTTTATTTATATGCTTCCAAGCAAGTGCTAATCTCTCTAGTAATTGCTTAAAAATCATAGCACTTGCTTTTGCTAACTACTGGAAGCAATTACTTGCAAGTAATTGCTCACTTTTATTAATGAAGATTTAAGAAAATGACTAGTAAAAGCAATTGCTACTTTTTATTTATCCGGCCCAATATATAAGATGACTACCTCATGAGTAATGTGAATGGTTTATTACTTGCTATGTTTTGATCTTTTACTTGTTGACTTAGTGGCGTAGGGGGAGCGCGCCGGAGGCCACGCCTTAGCTCCACTCACCGCTATTAGTCATGCAAACAATTTGTCG
Source organism: Zoroaster sp. YZ-2022 (assembly GCA_029582265.1). NCBI lineage: Eukaryota > Metazoa > Echinodermata > Asteroidea > Forcipulatida > Zoroasteridae > Zoroaster > Zoroaster sp. YZ-2022. The sequence goes on from CM055823.1 coordinate 12,895,341, forward strand.
AAAAGAAGTGACATTTTAAGGGAACTCGACTTTAATTAGAGGGTACGAAATAACATTTCTAAATTACGATTTTGCGGGATGGGAACGAAACAGCATCTCGAGGAAACGAAATGACCAGGGCTGTAGCGAAGTCATTATCTTTGAAGGGGTGGGGTGGAAGCGGTGCTACAAAACACCTTCAAAATCGCTGGACGAAAGGGGGAGTTGGCGTGAGAAAATTGAAGAGGGAATATGCTTGACAAATTATGAGGACGGGGTAGACATTGTAAGGGGAGTGAACACTCCTTCCCCTCCCGTCCCCTCCCTTCCCCTCCCGTCCCCTCCCGTTCCCCTCCCGTCCCCCTGAAATATCGATGAACGAGGCAGGGGTTGGAAATTTCCCCCGAAATTAAATCTCCTTGGGCACAAACACGAGCCTGTTTGATTTGCTTAATTTGCCGACTGAGGCTCGATTTGTATACTTATTTTGCCGACTGAGGCTCTAAATGCTACTGCCCTGGAAATGACACTTCGAGGCAACTCGGTGTCGTATCGAGGCAATGCAATATGTTTTGAAGGAATTGCACAATGCATATAATCAAAGGATCACAGTTATTTTGAGGAATGAAATGTTATTCTGAAGACAAATTTACTAAACTACTTCGCAAGAGCATAATCAGTGAATGGCGTATTTGATAACCATTGACGTCAAACTCATAGGCCTGTACATGTATCTTGGACAAGTAATTATTGTGGTTGACCAGGCCTTGCAGCAGCTCTTGTGTGACGGTCTGGGGAGATTTGTCGGACCATAGGCCTATGCCTACTTAAAATGTAGACGTTGTTACAAGGCAATTATGGCGATTATGCCACTAACCACCATGAATTTAAGGAAAGGTACAACAAGTACCAGATTATCAAATTAACAAAGTACCGGTATTAGCTAAAAAATTACTTGGTGTAAAGTTGGAATAGAATCGATCATGCAGAGAAATTATTTCGTTTGCAGTTCTTTCAACAAGTTATTATGTTGAATTAAAAATCAATGCAGTCTAGCGCAAACACAAATCAATTTGAGTTGGGTGAAGATCCCAAAGGTGAAAAATCATGATGGTGACAATGTGTCTGCACTTTTTACAATATGTCTGAAACAGTAGGTGCCAGATGACAGAATAAAGTGATGAAGATCCGAAAGGGCATAGGGGAAAACAACTGGGGAATCCCCTTGAAATAATATCCACGCGTGACCTGGCATTGGAATAAAATAGCTAAACAAATCAAACAATCCGACTGTATTTTCACGTTTTTCTATTTATAAACGACAAAATGTAATAAGTTTAAACATTCACAGCTAGGTTGGTTGGGGGATTGGTTGGGGGTTGCCGTAAAAAGTATTTTTCCCCGATAAATCACTCGGGGTGCACATTTTTTTTTTAAATCCATATACTACATTAAACAAACAACCTCTGAAAGTTCCAGCTCATTGCTGAGACTAAAACAAGAGAAAATATGTAAAATAATTCCAACTTTTTACAACAACAATTTTGGGGGAAAATTGCCAGCGCTGCTGTCAATCAAAATCAAGAGCGTTCGAAATATCGCTTTTATTTACAGTTTTATATATCTTTAATAAAGGAACTATAAGTTAGGCCTAATAAACGACAATTTCGCAATTCAATCAAGTAAGAAAATATTTCACGACCCCTCCTTATCCCATGGGGAGGTATTTTAAGTGTTCATTACCTTCAAACCCGGTCATGATGATGACCCCATTAACTCAAAAACAAGAAAATGTCATGATCCCCCGAGCTTAACAAGTAAATCATGACCTGTGCCATTTCCAATGAATCACAGACGAAGTCAAACCCGTTGTCCTTTTAAATATTGGGCATGTTTGATTCGTAGCTTGACTCTGCAATATTAGCGTTTCGAAAGCAATATCGGAAAGGCAGCCTAACTGAATTGAGTTTCCAATCTGCAGAAAGAAGTTAAGACAAATATTAATTCAACATAAACCAGATGGTAAGAAACTGCTTTCGGCAGCAGGTTAAATCTAACGGGGTTTGCTGACGATTTACAATAGATGAATTTCCACCTAAGATAAACAAACCGATCTTATCTGTGGATTATCGTCAAAATTGTTGTTAATTCGCCTGCTCATCTTCTATTCATAGAGCTATGGGCCTGTGCCAGCTGTCTCGGTCCCTGATTCAAACAAAACATTTTATCTATTATTAAAGGCCTTAAAAGCTTGGGTCCAGCTGCCCCAAAGTCCCACCTTCGCCACACGTCTTCGTATCCCTCTTAATGTCCTTTAATTCATAGAACATTTTGGACTTAAAAAGAGTGTACAACTAATTACCTGATTACATAATTACATAATCACCCGATTACACAATTAATGAAATATATTCTAAAAACTTACTTGATGTGAAGTTAGTGATGGTACCAAACATCCTGAGGAATTATTGTGGCTGAAAAATGCCCCCTAAAAAGAAGATACTATACATAGAAGGCGCATTTGAAAAACTCATGATAAGGTACCTCATGAATTAACAGGTATAGGCCTATAAGCTATAATCAGTAATTTAAAAAAAAACCGAATGGTCTTATTGTAATGTACAACTTACTTAGTGTAAAGCGCATCATGTTATCATTTCAATCTTCCTTAAATAAAATTTATATCTGAGTTGCTGTAATTTTATCGGAAAGTTTATCGGAAATTTTTTTTTTTTCTTCTAAATTCAACATTATAATGAATAAAACAAAACATAATACAATTTCACTGTTTTCATCATTGGCAATACAGGTGGTCATAGTTTAATGTATATCTTGATAAAAGAGAATAAGGATGCATACTGGTCAAAACAGTTTTGCTAACATTGCTGATGTTCCTTCCCACTACAGTGGTATTTTCAATGATCAAAACTTTACTTGGCGTAAAGTTGATGATAACATCCCTTTCAATATTTGTTGTCTGAGGCGCTGTTGTTTTTAAGAGAACTTTAGAATGAATAACGGAAGGATGTTCACTATTTGTCTTACTATTGACATAACGCATTAAGCTGAAACTGTAACAGGTTGATTGTTTAATGAATATTTGATTCAAAGATTCAAAGAAGGTATAAGAATATATTTAGAAGCTGTGATGTCAACACTACGTCCTCTTTAAATGGTATACCGGTAGTACAACATTGGTATTTACGTTAATTTCAACCCTATAACTAATTTGTGAAGGTTTCATCACAATAGGCCTAGGCACTCACGTGTTAGAGAAAACAACAAATTAAATAAGACTTGTAGCTTTGCATGGTGAAGAGGATAAGTAAGACTAATTGCGGTGACACCATGTGAAATTCTCAATTGAGTAGTAATTAGTTCTGAAAAGAACTGGAGGTACAACTCGACGTTTCGATCAGTGTGCTCTTTCTCCTGAGGACGATCAGAGCATACTGATCGAAACGTCGAGTTGTACCTCCAGTTCTTTTCAGAACTAATTACTACTCAATTGAGAATTTCACATGGTGTCACCGCAATTAGTCTTACTTAACAAATTAAATGTTACATATAAAGTTTCCGGGCGGCAATCTTTTATAGATTCGACATAACAATTCATGTTTTAGATAAAAGCACTTCAGATTAAGTAATTTTTGATGACGATCGGTGTGTGTATCAACTTTCTATAAATTCGTTAATTTGATCATTTTGGTAAATTACCAATGCTGTACATGTGCTCTCCGTTTGATACTGGAATAGCTCGTGATTCTTCTACTTTCCGTAGGGACTGTTTGGTTTAGCATGGAATTACACAATTCACGTAGGAGTGGATCCGGTTAATATTGACCGGGATATTGTCTGCCAAAGTTGAGACTATGTTTCCGTGTTCTTCCCAAATGGTGTTTATTGAAAGACGCTAGTTTGTTGTATTCTTCTGGTCTTATAGTCCCAACCTGTCCCTAAGATTATAGATTGTGTTTGTTACGCCCCTGCCACTGTATTCCATGGTTATTTCTCCAATAAATATTGTTCTTTTTTGTTGCACTCATAATATATAATTCTTAATCCTTACAAAATATTCAAAGGCGTAAATTTGAAATATTTCACGTCAATGTCTTCACCAGTTGGGTATCCGTTTTCGCAATCTTACTTTGCAATAAAAACAAGTTATTGAAATAGAATATACTCGTTTGTCACATCGTGAATAGCAAGCCGGGGCAGGAACGATATAATCACATCAACTGAGTCTTTCTTCTTTTTCGTTAGAAAGAACAGCGTCGGAATTCGGTGGCATCATGTTACCACTTAGCCAGCGTGAAATCAAATTTGTCAATGCAGCAACAGCCGTGTAGTCGTGAGGCAAGGCTTACATCAAGTAAAGACCCTTGTTTGGATTACAAAGAAAGCTACATTTCTGCGCAATCCAAAAGCAAAGCTCAGTGGTCGTGAGTTAGTACTTGAACAGGAGTGATTTATGTTCACTTTTAGTGGTCTGATTTAATTAGACTGCATGGTTATATATATCAGGTTGTAAAGTTAAAAGATCCTACATGGTCATAGCATGTAAGGATATTCATCTAGCCTATGAAGGTACAACTTCTTATTGCAAATTTACCATCCAAAAGCTAAGTTGATGTGAAGGATATAAGGTACCAACCATCTTAACAAACTGACATGTCTAAAGTGCTCTGAGTTCAGAGAAACACTTATTGCCAGAAGGCAACTTTTACTCCAAGTGTTTTCGGTAAAAGTTGTGAATGAAATTATCATCGGCCGATGATTTTAGACAATAAATGGAGGGAGACAATTAGCACCATAGTTATCTTTACGTTTGAGAGCTTTGGTCAAGGTAGCCAAGGGGCTCTCACGTGGTGTGTGCTTCCTCCAATCTCAGAATTGTCTTTTGTTTTACTTTTAAATAGCTAAAATAATTATTTCAACAATCAGATTGAATCACGTTATGGAAACAACTAAAACAATAAATGTAAGTGCTGAAGGGTGACTGTTTGACAATTGACCTTTGACCATGCCTTATGAGGATTACGTACTGTTTCATAATATTATAATTATTATAATATTTGACTTGAATGATAAAAGGGAACACATTCAAACGTAAAGCAAGACATTGGCTTTTGTACAAAAAAGGGCTTATAAACTGGTCAACATATGCATACAGCTTTGACCTTTGACATATTTTGACCTACATATATTGTATTCAAAGTTATTTTGGCATCATCGGAAAGTGTTGATACCTGAAAATAAAATCTCATTTCTACCATATTTCATGACATAAGTCCAAGCACTAACATGTAATATGATAATAACTGGGTGTAAAAGTGATAATTTTATCTGAAGTACTGTCACTTTTAAGTAAAGTAAAACAATATCCGTTTCATATTAGAGAAAGTGTATTATTTCATTCTGCATAAGAATGAATACAGTACATTCAAAAACATGTTCACTATTTTCTCGTTAATGGCACACGGCCATATCGAAGGCATAATCTTTGGGAGTGTGGGAGCCACACTGACGTCAGCGGCGGCTGGACGGGGGAGGGGTAGGCACAAAAAACAAGCCTGCTTCGATGGTTTGATTTGAAGGTTTACTTGCCGACTGAATGAAAACATTATTGGTGTCACACCCCCCAAACCTCCCTAGGCTGCGGCCCTGATGGAACAACATTTTTATATGAAGCTCTCACGGGTTAGTTGTTTGATGTATATCTTGATTCAAAGACAGTAGCAGCAGTTTTGCCAACATTACCAATGTTGTTCCCTCCCTTTAAACACGTACAAAATATATATCATCCACACCGATTTGTATTGAATTTTTGAAAGAATGGATCGGTTAACTACAAATTAAAGTCAATCACTATGAAGTTTGGTTGCAAAAATATCTCCGGCCTATAGATTAACCGGGACTAATAGAATTGCTTGAATGTCAAACATATCGAGTTATTTCGTCATTCTATCCCCAAGAGTATTTTGTTGAGATGTGCAAATTGTATCCAAGGGTCCCATCACAATGCGGAGATTGACGGTGTGGTTCTGCATGGATCAAGTTAATTATACTACCATGTCCACTCTGTCCACTGACTACTCGTAGCCTCCTTTCAATGAATGTATGTCTGTTGAGACATTTTGATCAGTACTCTGAAGACGAACAGATTATAATGACCGAAACGTCGAGTTATCTCACCAACGGTTCTCAGAACCAACACACTCTTAACATCTCTTGAGAGATTGAATGATACACAGTGCTATACCACGATCCATACTCTTAACTATTCCCTCTGGATCTATAGAGACGGCAGTCCAACCAATAATTCCTTCTTTCTAAATCCTAAATCCTGCATTCTCATCAATGATGACTGATAGAGCGAATGTCTGGAGATCTCCGTATGATTACCACCGTCATCCCACATTGTTGTCACACCCATACCTGACTCTCTTACGTTTCTGCATCTCCTCACATACAATAAATGTCACCCGGATACATGTTTCCTCTTTCGAAATGGCCAATAACAAGATATACAGATAACAATGTATCGACACAGCCCCCGGGCGTATAGTAAGCCAGCACACACAAATGTCTGTAAAATAATGTATCCATATTTTTATATAGGCTAAGATAGGCTATGCACACTGAAAACCAACTCATGAAAAGTGTCAGCTTATTTCACTGTTTCATTAAACGAGCAAATAATTTTCGAATTTTCGTCTCATGTAATCGAAAATTGTAAGAGGAAATTATTTTACTAAATGTTCATAAATGATGACACCCCGGACAGATATATTTCAAGATATGTTTTATACCATCATCAACTTTACACCAAGTAAGTTTGATAGAAAACATAGATAATTCTTCTTCTTCTTCTTCTTCTTCTTCTTCTTCTTCTTCTTCTTCTTCTTCTTCTTCTTCTTCTTCTTCTTCTTCTTCTTCTTCTTCTTCTTCTTCTTCTTCTTCTTCTTCTTCTTCTTCTTTAGATTACCAATAGTAGTGTGTAGGCCAGAGTGACATTATTATATATATTCTAAATGTATGGCAAATATCATTTATTAAATTCAAATAAGCGCCACAATAAGCTAAGTTTCGTACATCAAAAGAGGGAGCTCACGATGATAAAGAGGGGTACAGAGCCAAAGGGAAGGGAGAACCAAACGTTTTTGTGTCCGCCTTTTTTGCTTGCAGTGTTCCCCTTTTTGGCAAACTGCCCCTAATTTTGCCACCCTGTATTGCCAGTGGAACCTTGTAGGCCTACCTATAGACCCGCTAGTGTTCGATGTCACGTAAATGATGTCATCATGGCCGAATTCAGAATTGCAAATTCAGACTCGCCCCCAGAAAAAATCTTAATCTCAGATTTTCCTTCTCCAAAGTAGACCTACACTTTTTTGCCCGGAAGCAGTAATTGTTGGCCATCTCTTGGAATATATCGAGCTGTCCCTAATTTTAAAACGGATGTGTCACCAAAGAAAACACAAGTGAGTTTCAAAGTGTATTCATCATTGAGAAAGTCCATTAGTGCTACTTGAAGTATATTACTACTCTGTGATTACGGATTCAAATTACATTTCGTTATAACAGATCCAAAGTGCGTTATAACGGATATTCGCAGTCCATTATAATCACAATCCGTTACAACGAGTCACAATATGTTATATTTTTAGGGAATAACAGTTTGTCGCATGGTCATTACCACTGGTTAATGAGCGGTTTTGGGCGTGGCCACAGGCTATAAAGGACCGAGCTGAGGGAATTAGCAATAACCAGATTATCAAATTAACAAATAATCTAAAAAGTTACTTGATGTTAAGTTTGTACAAATATCAATTATCCTGAGAAAAGTGCTTCCCTCTTAGAGATAACTTGTTATATGTCGAATTTACAAAAGTTTGCCAGTTTAACAGTTTTCGTTGTTTTCTCAAAAACGTAAGCACCTATTGTGATGACATTTCCACATGTTAGTTTTATGATATAATTTCTGAAATCTAGAAGTTTGAAATGAACGTACAATGTTGTACCTTTCCTTTAATCTATAGCTAGAAAATAATATGAATTTATATTCACTTTTTCGACAGTTTTGCTTAAAAGGCATTTCGAAATTAGTCCGCGTCCAGTTAGGCTTTCTTTTTATAAAATAAATTCTCCAATGAAGTGAAATGAGAAATAGGCCTATTTATCTGGTAGCCTGTATGTAGCATTTCTCAACCTTAATCTCAATTCTCAATCTTTTGAAATTGAAGATTTCAATCTCAATGTATTTGGAATTGAAGATCTTAGATGAAATACTGAAACCTTTTAGTCTTCGAGGCTGAGGGACAATTCCTGACGGCTGAACCACACATGCGTTGGGTTGAACGAAGGAAATCATAAATATCCATATGACATCAGTATTCTTGCCCGGGCGGATGCCTAGCGGCAGAAAGCCCTGGGTGTTCTAGCTGGAGAAGAACGATTTTTAGTTCCCCGATAGACATGAATTCTTTTCCTCCACTTGGGGATATTTCATTCCATTTGCCGATGGTTTTGTTGGCAGGTTAGTTCCGGTTCTCAAGTACTGTTGAAATAGCACCTGTATAGAGTTGTGGTACCTGACCGGATTTATAAATCGACAAAGACTGTTGTGTTATTGTCTACACAAACATGTCTTCTCTTATGACACAATTTGTCTGTTTTTGTTCGATAAATCTGGCCATTTGCTTTTGCAAAAAGCCTTTTTTTGTGTTTGCGTTTTATTCAATTATTTCGACATTAACAATATTTAAACGTGTTGATTGATCCACGCCCAACCACATGTGGCTCCAGATTCACTGTGTAATTACAAAGACTAAAAACCTTTATTTTAGATACTCACGAGTTCAATGCGACTCTATATAGATGAAATGGTAGCCATTAGCAAGATTCCATTCTTTTGCAAATAACACTTATTGTATAATTCTGAAAAGATAAAATGTACTGGTACAATGTATTTTTTGTACATTATCATTATGTGTTTAGAACCATGTGAAGGAGGCATGGCTTATGTTGAAATGTCGTCATACCTACCGGATAGTATAGCCGTTTTTCTAGCCCCCCACCCCCACATGATTTTGTTATATGTATGCGCTGAAAAAGTACCTAGTTTGCATCTTCCGCAAAACGTAACCCCCCCAAAAAAATGAACCCTTTGGTGCAATATCCTTGGGCCCTCATTCTTCACATACTCTCTTTTGAGCCTTTTTTCAAGGTGGCTAATTTTAATTTCATTAAAAACAGCATTGCCCCAGAAGGGTTTTGGACTAGACCGTGCCTGGTGAATCCACTTCGGACACGGTTTGTGTTAGAATAGTACATGCATGCAGTTTCAGGCCAATTAATATAGGCTTTTTGAGGGATGCTTTTCAAACTGGATAAACATTGTGTTATTAAAAAATAGTTCACCCACTCTAAAGAGTGCCACCTATAATGGTTGCCATATCTTCCCCCAAAAAACACGAAAAATAGCCCAACAAAACAACAAAAACAACAAGAACAACAAGACAAAAGGCGTAAACACATTACACGAGGCCAATCTATAAAATGTCATCTAAATTGGTCATCCATTTCTGTAATTTCACAAGTAAATAGAGGGCAGCGTTGTTTCATAAAGCGTACAATATTCCCTTAAAGGGGCAGTATGGTCACATTGGAATCGGAGTGCTAGATTTAAATTAACTCAGTGATTGCCATAATATCACCACATGATAAGGTCATATTACTGTTGCTGCTGCATAACTGAGCCAGTAATATTTAGTCACATGTGTTAATCTTAAACCAGGACACCGATTCCATGCCCTGCTGAATGTTTGTTTGATCGTGACGATGCTGTTCCTTTAAATACAAAGTTCATCTTATGATCATTCAGACAACAGGGAGTGTATACAAAATAATGAAATACGACAATAAGTACAATTGGATCGTATTCTGAATGAAATGCTCGCAACTGAATGATCACTTCAGGCAAAACGATGTTTTATAAATAGTCATATTTGCGTATTGTAATTGCTGATTGACATTGCATCGTACTGCGGAATGGAACCGGCAATATCGGATCTTTCTGTGTGAAAGCAAATATCCGACGTGTATGATATGGTCTTTACTCTTATTTTGATTTTAAAATAATACCAAAGGGAGTACAGATGACAGCCCCCCAATCTCATCAACCCCCAATACAGGCTTTGCTCGTATCGTTACAAACTAGACTGCTCTTCGAACTGATGACTTACGCCATGTTCTGAGCACGCACCGTAATTTCCATCGTGACATTGACAATGCCTGCAGCTTAATCATATGTGTCGGTTTTCCCCTTAATTTGTCCATAAATTGAGAAGGATTTTCCGGGATTACGAGCATTACGGAACGTGATGGGAGAGTAGTTGGCGAGGCGGAACATTCGCACGCAGTCAATCCAATCAGTTAGATTATAGACACGATGATTACGACTAAATGAATGCCTGCATGACTATCTTTGTGTAGATTATATGATATTGGTTAATTAATTTGGTGGTCATAACAAGTCTTATTGCAAACACAATCACTCATATTACGGGCCTGAAAGGTCTGACATGTTTGTTTTTGAATGACAATTTATTACCTTTTTATAATGTAATTTCTAAAATAGCAATACGATGCCAGGAACGGATCATAATGGAAGAGAAAGGTATGATATCATACTTTAATATTCTATATATGAATACAATTAATATGAGCTGCCACCCCACTATCAGATACCACACCTGACACTCACCCTCACTCTCAGATACCTGACACTCACCCCCACTATCAGATACTTGACACTCACCCTCACTATCAGATACCTGACACTGAAGGTATACATACCTTAAAGCTTCTATACACTATTGGTAATCTCGAAAAACATAAATGATCCTGCAGGCAGTAGCGGAACAAGTTACCGCCGGGCCGGGTGGCAGAGCGCACGGTCGGGCCCCCCCCCCCCCCCAGGCATCATTCCCTAACCACACGTGATTTCCGAGAGACCCGTCATGATTACACTTCATGTTTTCAGGGGAGCTCAAAATAAAGAAAGGGCCCGGTTGATTTGTGTAAGTTCCAGCTCGGGCCCGGTCCCCCAACCACCCCCACCCCCCCCACCCCCCCCCCCCCCCCTCCACCAGAATGTTAAAAAAAAAATTTTTTTAAATAAAAAATTCTTTGGGGAGGGGGTCCGGGCCCCCCCCCCTCCGGGCCGGGGGACGGCTTGTTCCCCAGCCCCCCCCCCTGACGGTCCGCCACTGCCTGCAGGTGTACATTAAACTTATGTGTTAAAATCATGATCGAATTAATCATCCCGTGATTTTTCTGTGAGATAGTTTAATTTAATAAAGTTTGTAAAGCAATTTTCCTCCTTTATTTTTGGTGCAGTAGGATTTGAAGCTATATCATAAGAGACAGGTTTGCGGTGGCACCATGTTATATCTGTAATGAGTTGTGATAATTTGTTGGTTTGTATGGTTTTTGTTGGTACATTTGGTACAACACTTCAAATTCGTTATAAATAATATTGACAAATCATTTTGCATTGTCATTATATTTCCTTGATAACGACCCAACGCAAAGAGCTGAAAATTATCACAGGTTGTTTGTTTAATGTATATCTTAAATCCTTGATACAGCAAGTTTTCTAACATAGTATTTATAGTGTATAATAGCCTTTAAAATGAGTCCACCGTGTTTTGCGCTAACGGCAATTTATATACGACAATTTTCTTTTTCATTAGAGCATCACTTTTTTATACTTGAGGAAAGTACAACACACGCTTCAAAATGTCGCAAAATTTTCTTCAATCTAACCTTTAACCGTTTATGTTGTAACGTTTTTATAATTATTCATCACCATTTTTTCCAGAGTTGTGATTCTTTTGGGTTTGCTGAGTTATAGCAAATTAATATAATTGACGTCATGAAATTAAGTAAGGACTGCTGTGGCAATTGAAATGTAATTTCTTGTCTTGAGAATCCGTAGATGGTATTTCCCGCCAGATTCCTTTGGTCTTTGTGGGAAATATTATGTTTTAAAACATTCTCAATTGGTTATCATGAAATATATGACCCAGTGAAAATCCAACAACATATGGTTTTTATTTAACTGTTGAAAGAATTTCCCCTGAAGCAAAATGAATAATTGTTACTGAACGTTTTGTTAGTCCAATTTAGTCTTTCAAATATTTTAAATTAAAGAAGCTCGTCTCAGTTATTAAATTTCTCACTGGATTTCACCGTATTGTAATAAAATCTTCCGCAGAATTTCGCATAAAGAAGATATTGCACGTACTGTAAATAATGCTATAAATATTCCCTGTACACGAAGATTTTAGCCACACTCGCCCCTGTCAGTCACGGTGAAATGTGATCAATTATCCGATGGGAATTCACGATTGCTGACCAGAAGAAGAAATTGGTCAAAGGAGATGGGTATACTCCTCCCCTTAATTTGGAAACCATCGTCAAATGGTTAATAAATATATAGGGGTGCTCTAATTGTAACAGCTTGTAACCGCTCGAGATGCAAAACCTGTTTGTATCTCAAACCTGCTCAGAAGGTGAAAAGCCACAGTACTGGTCTCACCTACACAATCAGAACTAAATCCCAGTGTGACACACCCAATGTTATATATGCAATCTCATGTAAAAGATGTGGTATACAATATGTAGGGGAGACAAAGACCAAATTGTGTCTCCGCTTTGCTAACCATGTTTCCTCCGTGAAAACTTTTTTAAAAACCTACCCTGTGGCAATCCATTTTAACAGCCCTAATCATAGCATTAATGATGTTGAACTCATTGTAATTGAAGCCTGCACTAGCAATGATACACATCGCAAACTTAGGGAGTCACACTGGATACATCAACTTAAAACACTTCACCCATACGGCCTCAACATCAACACAGGTATCAAATAACCCAGCTACCTTTACCTATATCATTACTATTCACTTATACCACTGCTGGATTTTATCAACTGTTCTTTTTTCAGGTATTTGTTCTAACCTGTTCCTTTTTCAGGTATTTGCTTTAACCTGTTCTCTTTTCAGATATTTGCTTTAACCTGTGCCCTTTTCAGGTATTTGTTTTAACCTGTGCTCTTTTCAGGTATTTGCTTTAACCTGCTCTTTTTTCAAGTATTTGCTTTAACCTGCTCTTTTTTCAAGTATTTGCTTTAACCTGTCCCTTTTCAGGTATTTGCTTTAACCCGTTCTCTCCACAGCCCTTTGTATTAACCTGTTCTCTTTTCAGGTATTTGTTCTAACCAGTTCTATTTTCAGGTATTTGCTTTAACCTGCTCTTTTTACACTGCTCTTTATTTACACCCAGACACCAACTCCTCAATTTGTATGGTGTAAAAAAAAAACTTTTGTTGTCGTATCCTTTTGTGTATTGCCCTATCTTTACCCTAGCCTTACTACAAGCTGCCACCTCTACCTATTGTGTGGCTCAGTAATCCCTCCTTTGTTCACTTCTGATACTCCCATTGGCTTTTCTAGACTGATGCTTATCTTTAATTGGTCACTATTTTCCCGCCTTTTTGGATCCCGCCCCATGATCCTTTGCTTCCCCTTTTCCCTACAAATGGATGTTTTTTATGTTGTACTTTGTCAAAGCCTCTGATGAAGGTCCGGTTTGGATCAAAAGCTAAGGCCACCCTCCCCATTTAATTTATATATATTTAAATATATATATTGGCTGATGCCGGACTCGATCCCGCGACCTCTCGATTACCGTACGAGCGCTCTACCAACTGAGCTAACCAGCCCCTATGTTGGTGGGCGGTCCACTTATGCCAATTATCTATTGCTCTATGGGGGCCAGGTCAGAGGCCAAACCATATCTGCCGAGTAGCCAGAGATCAAGCCCCGGTCAGATGCAAACAACCCGGGTAACGGCAGTAGCGGGGATCACACAATTAACGGGACACAAGCCATTTATGTGGTTGTACACAAAGTAGATTTATATGGAGAAACTGGCCTGAATTATATATATATATATATATATATATATCCCTATACCGCCTATCTGTATAAGGACGACGAAAATGGAACAGCCTCACCAAGTCAACTTCAATTACTCCATGAAAAACATCCCTATACCGCCTACAAGCACGTACAAGAAGAGACTCATTGAAAAAGTTGAAAGTGTCATCAAACGCATGAGATGGAAAGCCTTCTTCTTCCTAAAAGCTAAAGACGAGGATGACGATAGTGACGATTCCAACGACGACACACAGGATGACCATAAGTTTGGGTTCCGGAGCAGAAAGTGCCCACCGCAAATTGATGAGCTGAAACCGTTTGAAGACGACATGCTGAAAATGATTGAGAACGTAAGAACAAAGGAAGTCACCGATCAGTTTCAAGACACGCTCAGAAAGGATGTCAACAAGATCAAGAGCTCCACGAAGATGCTTATCCCCGCTGACAAGACAAGAAACCTGTACGAGACCGACCGCACCCTGTATGAAAAGCTGCTCAGAGAAACATCACCAAGAACTACCAAACCACCAACATGACGACTCTTAACAGCATCAACGCCGAGGCACAAACCATCGCTGCAGAACTCGAAATAGACGACCGAATGGAGACCATGGCAATGAAACAAGCATTCATAACCCTCAAAGACCACAATGACAACTTCGAAAACAACCTACCGTGCCGACTCATCAACCCCGCAAAGAGCGAAACAGGAATTGTAAGCAAACAAATCTTGGACAGAATCAACAACGCCGTAAGAGCTGCCATAGCGGTCAACCAGTGGAGGAACTCGACGTCAGTGATAGAGTGGTTCAAGAACATCAAGGAAAAGGACAAGCACACATTCATCAGTTTTGACAAAAGCCATAGCCTTCGCTAAAAAACACGCTCACATCTCCCAACAAGACACCAAGATCATCATGCACGCCAGGAAGTCTCTACTATTCGACAAAGGCACGCCATGGAGGAAAAAAGGCAACAATGACCTCTTCGACGTAACAATGGGCAGCTACGACGGGGCTGAGGTATGCGAGTTGGTAGGCCTCTACATCCTGGACACCTTATCAAAACGGTATGGGAAAGAAGGAATTGGACTCTACAGGGACGACGGCTTGGCAGTCTTCAAAAACATCACCGGCAGCAGAGCCGACCGAATCAGGAAGGACATAACAAAGTTATTCAAGGAACTCGGCCTAAGCATCACAATCGACAAACGACCCGAACTCATATCAAAATGCCGCCATGAAAACAAGTTCTACCTCTGCAACTTCAAAAGCGATGACACGTGACGAGGAACAGTACCGCGTCAACAAACCACAAACTGCCAACAAACAAGCTTACCCACAAGGCCCGCAAACAATAGGTAATTACCACGCATCATTGAGCGAGTAACCTGTACGTGCGCGTGTAGGCCTATATATATATAGGAGTAATCACTTGGTGACTATCAGTTGTCTGATGATCGCATAACGCGTGAAACTCGGAGTTACAACTACCAGCGTTCCACTAGTTTTACTACAAGTATATATATATATATATATATATATATATATATATATATATATATATATATATATATATATATATATATATATATATATATATATATATAGTACAAACATAAAAAACACATCCATTTATAGGGAATAGGGAAAGCAAAGGATCATGGGGCGGGATCCAAAAAGGCGGGAAAATAGTAGCCAATTAAAGATAAGCATCAGTCTAGAATAGGACAATACACAAAGGAATACGACAACAAAAGGGGAGTTTACAGCGTACAAATTGAGGAGTTGGTGTGTGGGTGTAAATAGCTAAATTTAAATTGTCCTATAAGAGACAGTTGGAAAAAATGTAATAATATACAAGATAAGATAACATAAAGGTAAACAATATATATCCAGGCAGTTGATAAAATCCAGCAGTGATATAGGTGAATAGTAATGATATAGGTAAAGGTAGCTGGGTTATTTGATACCTGTGTTGATGTTGAGGCCATATGGTTGAAGTGTTTTGAGATGATGTATCCAGTGTGACTCCCTAAGTTTGCGATGTGTATCATTGCTAGTGCAGGCTTCAATTACAATGAGTTCAACATTATTAATGCTATGATTAGGGTTGTTAAAATGGATTGCCACAGGGTAGGGCTTTTAAAAAAAAGTTTTCACAGAGGAAACATGGTTGGCAAAGCGGAGACACAATTTGGTCTTTGTCTCTCTTACATATTGTATACCACATCTTTTACATGAGATTACATATATAACATTGGGTGTGTCACACTGGGATTTAGTTCTGATTGTGTATGTGAGACCAGTACTGTGGCTTTTCACCTTCTGAGCAGGTTTGAGATACAAACAGGTTTTGCATCTCGAGCGGGTACAATTAGAGCACCCCTGTGGTGATTCATGATCAGTGACGTTAAGGTCACTGTTGGTGCTATATCTTCGCTCTTAAACAAAATATTGATGAATTTACAGACAGTTTACCAATAGTGTATGCAACCCCTTGATCTGACATGTATCACGTTTTTAGGCCTACACAATGTATTGCTTAAGTACTTGTGCGTGGTTACCGTATATCAATTGAGATATTGCGCACGGGGATTGAAAGTAAAAACCATTGGCCTATTTTGCCTTGCGGAAAGAATTGTTCATTGCATGTTGAGCTTGAAGCGCGAACTCGTCAAAAATATCTTCCAGGTATTTAAACACCATTTAAAATTGTTATCTGTATTCAATAATTGGAATTTCGCCCGAATGCCCTTTTATTTTTACTTTTTTATTTTTTATTTTTGTTTTATTTATTTATTTATTATTTATTATTTTTATTAATTTTTTTTTTGGGGGGATACCAAATAAAGAAATGCCAAATAATCTTTTCCTCTCTTGATGTGTATTAACAGGAATATTATGTAAAACAGTCCAATTCTGATATCCTGATATATAAGAATTATGATAAATATCATTAACGGGGATGCTTAACTTCTTTGAATCCAGATATAATACTGTACCAACAACTCACAAGTTTTGGCTTATTACATCGAGAAGTAATAACGTGAAAATGTATTCATATTTATCAATGTTAATAAGACGTTAATTCAGATGGGAAATTATTTTACTAAAATGATAATACCTCAAGGATGTCTGATTCCATAAATCAACTTTGGAACAAGTAAGTTTTATTTTTTTTTAAATGTGTTAATTTATTTATTTTGAGATAACCAATAAATGGTTTCTAATACAGGACAATGTTGCTGATTTGGTTGCGAATACGGAACAGTTGCCACTTTGGTTGCTGTTGGATGGAGTTGGATGGAGCACATTTGCCACTCTTTATTTTATTTACTGATATGGATCCTTTGGACGGCAAAGTGTGCCACTCTTATTATGGCATTATTATGAACAGCACAGTTGTTGTGCCTATTTGCCACTTTTGGTAGCTGATATGGGTCCTGAACTGCATTTGAATGGCACAATGGTGTAGTTTTGCCACTCTTTGGTTGCTGATATGGGGTCCTTAATGGCATGAGTACCGAGTTGCACATATGGGTCCCAAACTGCATTTGGACGGCACAATCATGATGCAGATTTGCTAGTGTTTGGTTGCTCATGGGTCTTTAAATGACATTGGAATGGCACAGTTGTGCTGATTTACCACTTTGTGGTTTCTGATATTGGACTTTTAAATGACACAACATGGTCCGCCGGTTCTGGTTGGCCATTCTTTGGTTGCTGATATGGGCCCAACAACATTTGGACAGCACAGCTGTGCTAGAAGCCACTCTTTGGTAGCTGATACATGTAATTATAGGCATGGGAATGGCACAATGGTGCTGATTTGCCACTATTTTGCCGCCATTGGGCTATAAGCTCCAGCATTGGATGGTTAAAGTGGGTATCGCAAACGCAGAATTCGATTCGACTCAATATATAGCTTCTCACTTTTTCTATATCTTGTTCATTACAATTATATGAACCTAAAGCTTGTTTGACTTCAGTTTTCGAGAAATTGACCTTAGATACCAACAAAAAAACAAAAATATTTATTTTCTGAGACAGCCTCTTGCCCCGATAGGCCAATTTATGTGCTAATGACGGCCATATTGGATTTTGGCCTTTTGCGCGAAATGCTGATATTTTCGAGAGGGTTACCCCTGCTTATTTTATTCAGCACCCCTCAATTGTATATAAACCACCTTCAAACATTGGTCCCCGCATGTTTGCACTTGACTACAAGTTTGCCAATAGTGAATAGGAGGGCTTTAAAGTTTCTCTATATCTCTATCAATGATAACCTCGGATAACACAATAAATGATCACAGATTTACTTAAAACATACTGAGTGTAAAGTTGATGATGGTATCAAACATCCCTTGAAATCTTTTTATCTGAGGTGCTGTAATTTGAGTGAAATATTAAAACAATTTACAACTGAACTGTTTTTCTTTGGTGACAAACATTCCACGTATAAACGAATATGCCTATTGAAAATCTCAATACATTTCAATTATTTGTATCGATTGAATTATACAACATGACATAATAACTTAATTCATAGAAAGTAAAGATGCTTTTAGAAGCAGTTTTGCAAACATTACCAAAATTGTAGGTGTATTGGTGACTAATGAATTAAAAACATAAACAATAAGATATTAAACATTGCACGCAATTTAATGAGATGAGAAGACAGTTGCTTGGGTGACAACCCAGGGTTGACGGGATACACGTGCCTCTCTCATCCATTATAAATGACGGGAAGAGGGTAATAACATACGCTCCCTATGGGTCTAATTATCACTGGAACTCACAAATTGGCATTTTGAGTTTTAGACTACTCGTGCGTAACATGACTGTCGCACTATCAATGTGTGCTAGTTAGGTCACTTGTACTTTAATATTACCCCTGCAAACTAAACTAGGACGTTTCACAGAATTTGCATACAACATTAATAATTATCCAATTTTTGTGTACGTTAAAGGCTTCAACATCGGTATTTGCTAATGTATATTCATTTCAACTCTGTTGTTCAGGATTGGCCAAATATCATTTTCAGAGTTGTACCCATTTTTAGGTTTCACCTATTTTTATTTATTTAGTTAGTTAGTTAAGTTATTTAGTTATTTATTTAGTTATGTATTTATTTTTGTATTTATTTATATTTATTTATGTATCTATTTTTTTTTTTTTGGGGGGGGGTGGGGTAGATTTTTAAAAAAACGGGGACGTGAGGCCCAACAATTATAAAACTGACTGTAACAATGTGTCATTTTGTATTTTAAAATCTCACAGCACGAAAAAAAGATAAACCTGACTTCAATATTGAAGGTTTGTTTCAAAATGTGTCTAAAATGGAAACAAGATGAAGATAAGACATTTCAGATGTAAACCCCTCGTGTATTATGTCCAGATTATTAAATGAAAGCAGCACAGCACCCCACCCAAAAATAAATAAATAATAAAATTTTCTTTTAATGAAGTATGAATTTCACCACTGATTGACTTTTGATTTAATTATTAGTTAATTTTAGTACATAAATTGTGTCCTCAACGCACACAACTGTGTGAAGTTTTTTGTCACATACAACTTACAAGTATCTAAAAGGACCTTGCCATCTAGTCCAAACAGGAAGTTTAAATGTGCCGTCATAAAAAGCTCAGATCTCCCACCAGCGGTGGGTTTAAGAAAAAAATCGTATCTCCTGAACTGTACAAGGAAAAATAGTAATTTATTCATGATCATAAAGAATGTAAAGAATATGAAATATGTAACATTTCTCAAACAGACATGTAGCTGATCCAGAATTTACTTCCGGTCCAAACAGTAAGTTCAAATTCATCACATTCTAAAGAAAAATTGATAGGTCTCTTGAAGATGAAAAATCATATTCATATAATAAAATACATTAAAAAATATTATATGAATGTAAAATGTATGAACAAACTTGCCCCCAGACATAATTTTCCTTTGAAGAATTGTTTCATTCATTCATTCATTTATTAACACATATTCCAATGTTGACAACAAGAATGTTGTTACAAATAATTACACAATATCAAGAGGTCCTACAATATGCAAAGACAAAATTAGTAACATGAAAAGACTAATTATGAGAGAAAAGCTTGTCAACATTGAGGAAAAGAAGAAGCCGGGGCTTTTATTCCTTTCCCTACCCCACCCCCACCCCTTAATTACAAAATGACAAAGTTACTGGACAAATACAGAAGACTACATTCAACAATAACATTGGCAGGAGATCAGACCAAATAATAAGTCAATTAAATAGCATCATTGAGCAACTTAAATTTAAGTTTTTTTGTAAACGTTTTAAGAGAGCGAGACTGTTTGACATCATCAGCCAGACTGTTCCAGAATTTAATTCCACATTGTTGGGGACTATTTTTAAATAAAGAGGTACGATTAAAATGTTGATACAAATGTTTCCTGGATGAGCTTCTGGTTACGTGACAGTGAATATCTGAAGTTAAAATAAACGATTGTTGAAAGCACTTTGTGGTCTCTATAGAACTTTCGGATTATGGAAATATGTTGTTTTGAACTCTCTGACGTTTTAAATTACTGGAAAAATATAAAGTTTGTGTTAGTTCCTGAAAACGAAAACTATACAAAAAGCCTGGATTGTGTTTTCACGAAGTGATACGCAGGTACGTATAAATATGTAACGTTTTTGTTGCTTCGTGAAAAC
Source organism: Zoroaster sp. YZ-2022 (assembly GCA_029582265.1). Taxonomy (NCBI): domain Eukaryota; kingdom Metazoa; phylum Echinodermata; class Asteroidea; order Forcipulatida; family Zoroasteridae; genus Zoroaster; species Zoroaster sp. YZ-2022. Next base: position 12,916,024 of record CM055823.1, read on the forward strand.
GCAAAACCAAGGCGCGTTGTGGTTTGTGCACTAAGGTTTGTGTCACGACGTGAAAACTTTTTCTTCAGTCGGTGCATGTTTTTAATTTTGTGAACACAAAAGTAAAGCTTAACGCTTTTGAACTTTTCTCTATTGGACAGATAAAACCTTAGACAGGACATGAAATGATTTACAATAGACAGGCTGACAGCTGAGACTCAACACATTAATGAGTAAAAAAATGAGGTTAAATTGATCGCTTTACAAAGAATTATGTATACATGTTAACTTTAAAAAAACATTAGCGGTAATACCTACCCAAAAACAATACAGTAATGAATAACATTACAAATGTAGTAGATAATAACAAAACATTCAGACAAAATGATGAGTTTAATTGAAATGCGTTACATAGATAATTAGGCCTATGCCAATAATTATACCAATTGTGACACTGGTAAATTATATGACACTTCGTCTCTGTTGACTTTTTTTTACTCAAATTTCGGTCCAAAAATAAGGTCCATGCTTGACTATTTCCGCAGATTGTCATTTGACATAATGTTGGGCGGAAGTAGTTGACCATATAGTACCAATTTGACCATTGGGTCACAATATGGAAGAGGGACTTGGGATGCAATAGCAGGGCTTTAATTATGCTTCAAATGCAGGCAATCGTCAGTTAATTGCGAGTGGTTGACTCGAAAGAATAGGGTTTTCTCGTGTCTTGGAGTTGGAGTTGGACCGAAATTAAATACCTTTGGCAGTTTCCGAAGTATGGAGCTTTTGCATTGGATAGATAATTATGCTTCAAATGCAGGCAATCGTCAGTTAATTGCGAGTGGTTGACTCGAAAGAATAGGGTTTTCTCTTGTCTTGGAGTTGGAGTTGGACCGAAATTAAATACCTTTGGCAGTTTTCCGAAGCATGGAGCTTTTGCATTGGATAGATAATTATGCTTCAAATGCAGGCAATCGTCAGTTAATTGCGAGTGCTTGACTCGAAAGAATAGGGTTTTCTCTTGTCTTGGAGTTGGAGTTGGACCGAAATTAAATACCTTTGGCAGTTTTCCGAAGTATGGAGCTTTTGCATTGGATAGATAATTATGCTTCAAATGCAGGCAATCGTCAGTTAATTGCGAGTGGTTGACTCGAAAGAATAGGGTTTTCTCTTGTCTTGGAGTTGGAGTTGGACCGAAATTAAATACCTTTGGCAGTTTTCCGAAGTATGGAGCTTTTGCATTGGATAGGTTTATCGAGTTCACATTGCTCCGCTTAAACAATGATTATGGACTAGTTTGTAAGTTTTGTTTGGTTTGGTTCACATAGGCCCGCGAATCGAGCTCTAATCCCACGAGCGTGACTAAAAACCGCGAATAATAAATTAAAAAAACGCGTACTGGACTTAACTAGACTTGCGCGGCCACTTAACAATTTTGAAATTCAGCCCAAACTCGTATTGCCTGTGCAGTGTACAGTCATGTATGTACATGTACATGTACATGCATACTACTGTGCATACATGTAATGAACGAACATTGTGCTCTTCCAAGTTATGGGAGCTATGGATACTGTCTTGTTGAAATTCGGTTGAAATTTGTTTGTGGGTAATTCATGACAGCCATATAATGGTATCCGAGCAAAAAATTGGTTATTAACTAAAATGTTTGGGTTAGGTAGGCCTACTATCTTAATGTAAAAGAGTGAAAACCACTCTTTTAAAGAGCTATATGGCGGACAAGTCTTCTTTTTTTTTTTTAGTGAAACCCACTCTGATTCGATTGAAAAATACAGTAAAAGGCTACAAATTCACTCTTTATACACTACCAATTTTACTCTTTATCCACTCCAAAAAGACTTGTCCGCCATATAGCTCTTTGAAAGAGTGGTTTCACTCTTTTACATTTTCGTGTCAATTCTTACTCACTTTTAGTCTCTCACCTGCTGGATATTGAAGTCATCGTCATTCTACCTACATCTTTGTGTTGAAATACATTTGTTTCACAACCTCGCTATCCTCATGTTTTATGTAAAAATTTTACCTAAAGTACACTAAACCACCTTTTTAGTGTGTGCTAGAACAAGTGACCTTTTGAAACGAATTGTAATTTTTCTTCTCCTTCTCCGTGAGACTTATCTACAAAAACAAAGAAAAACAAACAAACTTGTAAAGTTCATAGCACCGTGTTGTACACCATCACTTCTTTAAAATGTTATTAATCATTTTTACTTCTGAAATTTTAATAATATTTAATATATTAGAAGTTATGCCGCTTCTTCTTGAAAACGAAACACGCATTGGAAATGTCATTATGTGCATTACCCATTTCCCATTACCCATGCGCACGGCCTTTACGTATGTGTAGTTCTACACGTACACCTTCGATTAATTTAAACCTTCGATTAAGCCTTCGTCAAGCCGCACGCGGAACTGAACTCCACGTAGCCGTATAGCCTTTTGACAAGTCGCACGCAGCACCACATTACCGTATGTTAATTGTGTCATGAAAGCTCTCTGAAAAGAAACCATAGTTGCAATATCCATAATAATTTTTAACTTCACAGATACATCCTGATAAATACATTTAATGACTTTATAATGACGTCATCAGATATCGAGTTCCACTAAATCAAAGCGTAATATTTCTAAAAATCATATCTCAAGAACCACAGCAGATGAATTAACAATTTTGGCATCATCTTACCAACCTCGAATTATGTGACATTTCGTACACAAACATTACAGGGTTTGCTGCCAATGTGATAGGGAATTTGAATATCACTTCTGTGAATAAAGTGACTAGTGACATCTTATCTTTTCAACAACAACAAATGTTTCATGACAGATCACAGCCCCACCCCCCCCCCCCTCCCTAGCGGCAGTTTTTAAAAGGGAATATTTTCAGAAATTGAACCAAAGCAAGAACTAACATTATTTTTTCATGATCGTGGAGAAGAATAATTGTGTCATATGTATGATCTTCAAATTACCAGACTTGCCCCTTTTTCCGGTCCAAACAAGAAGTTCATTTCATTGAACCGGAAGTTAACCTGAACACCTAGTGTTTGTTCCAACAAGCTCTAGTTTATAGGTTGGTGAAATTCTTGCGTCGGGAGATAAACAATTGATTTAAATTTTGCCCTACACCGACGTCTGTATAGCACTGTATACTCAGTGCTTTTCGAGTGTCTGTGAAAAAACTACACAGGCGACTCGGGCGGGATTCGAACCCACGACCTCCTGCTTACTAGTGCAGACGTCTTAACCTCTCGACCACCAAGCTTGCCCGATGACAATTGGCCGGCTAGAATCCTATATAGCACCGGGTTCCACGATTATAGGTTGGTGAAATTCTTGCGTCGGGAGATAAACAATTGGTTTTAATTTTGCCGTACACCGACGTGTGTATAGCACTGTATACTCAGTGCTTTCCGAGTGTCTGTGAAAAAACTGCACAGTCGACTCGGGCGGGATTCGAACCCACGACCTCCTGCTTACTAGTGCAGACGTCTTAACCTCTCGAACACCGAGCTTGCCCGACCACTCGACCACCGAGCTTGCCCGACCACTCGACCACCGAGCTCTAGTTTGATTTGTTATAAATCCGTAAATGCATGCAAACTTTATAAGAATCAAGAGACAGGCTAAAAACAGTATGTGTAAAAACTGAGATGTAAATTCCACGTTAAATGAATACGAAAAATCTTAATGCATTTTCACAGTATGTTTGTTCTCTAACGACACAATGCAATTAACTGAAGTTTTCACTGGTTGCATTTTATGCATAGATCTATCGCTTGATTCTTATAAAGCGTTGATGCATTTATAGACATTTTATCAAAAGTGTATACACTGGTTTAATTAAAGAGACCATGTTATATTTACTTCATGTAAAAAATAGAAGAATATATACTCTTTTTATGATCCCCAAGAAAAAAAATCAACAGCAACAATTTATATATCCAATTTTTTACACCAAGTAAATGTAAATGGATCACGATGCATCAGAAACCAACAGTGGCGAGGGATTGAGGATAATATTTTGCTTTCGGACACGTTTTTTCTTCAAAAGCAAGTCACATTTCTCAATTTGGTGGATGATACACTGTGTGCCTTAGTATACTGCATTGAAGCAGTAGTAGGCCTATCCAGTCATCAAAGGCCTAGAAATATGTAAACGTAGGCCTTCAAATGTAGCTCAGAAATGTACAAATAGATTGTGGAGTTCTGCATTATTTTAATATTTCTGACCTTTTAGTGTTTAACCCTGTCTCCATAGACCTTATCTCCAATTAAGATCTCGTTTACAGCCCAGGCCTTTATAGTTGGAAAAATGTTTCAAAAGTCACTTATTGTTTTGTAATCAAACTGAATAATTTATTGCTGCCTGTTAGTTCTGGCGTTCTATGCGATCCAAGAATTGCTTTGATCTCGAATGAAATGCAACAGCGTATATAATGTTTAGTAATTAGTCATCACTAATTCAACGGATAAGCAGGCGAGGCAAGAGTACTATGTGGCAAGTGCTGATTACCTGGTGGATCTTATGGGAGTATTATCTCCGTGGAGACTGTCTTCATCTCTCGATGACAGAAAACCCGTAAATGGAAGGAAAACATGAGGAACTTACTTGATTGATTTATGATTTGATCGAATTGGCTGCAAACTTTAATCTAATCACTGTATTCACCAAGTCACGTCGGGCAAGTCACAGGAAACATGTCCCATGAAAAATAGCGGAAAATTGACAGAATTGGATCAGGGCGAACCTGGCTTCACTTGCTTTGAATACAATCTTCTTGGCTCAGGAACAGAACGCATGGGGATAAATGGTCCAGTTTGATCAAAACAATGCTCTCTGCTGGAGGATATTTATATCCCGTCACCAATATCTTAAACATGTGCAGAAATGTTGCTCTATGAATGAATTGTGGGCTCCAGAAAGCCTATTATAAATTATAGGATTGCAGTGACGTAAATTGGTTGTCAAAGGTGGAAGATAATTCAAAATGTAAATTTCCAATGACCACCCCCGAATTCACACAATCTTTACTAGGTTTGAAACATTCGGATGAAATACAGAAATACTTTTTGAGATTTTATTTTGTAAAAATGTTGGGAATTGTTTGCAAATTTTGAAAACATTACAACATTTTGTGAAACGTTTGCACATTAAAAAAATATATATATTATTTTCTTGTTAATTTCTTTGAGTTTCTTGTAATGTTTTTCTGGAAAAACTTGGAAAGTCAAAAGAAATTGGGCCAATTATTATTTGTTGAACATTTGAAAATAATTATTTTTGTAACACAACTGAGGAATGTTTCAACCCCTTTTTGTTAAGCCTGATGCAAGGGGCATACTGTCTAATAAAAATACTGAATATTCGCACTACGGTGTAACAAACTACACAAGGGTGTTGATATTTGGCAACTCACCCAACAGGGACACTATTGACAGCACTGGTGTCATTTTAACACCCATGTTTTTTTCCTAATAGTATTCATGTTGTATAGTCTGGGCAGTTGTAACTGTTGCTGTAATTGGCATACTAAAAATATAATTCAAATTGTGCGAATGTATATATTATTTTTTATAATTAATTGGTCGGCTTTGTACGAATATTGATTTATCTGATAGAAGGCATGTATATCTTAGCAATGGTTAACAAGTTGACGAGTATAATGGGTATAACATAATCTGTAATATAAGGTTGGTTGTAGGCACCGTGTGAATTTCATTTAATGAATTGTAAACAACAATTTCGATCAACGTTTCGATCAACTCAGCGTTTCAATCAATAAGTCTCTGATCGTCTTCAGGAGAATCTAAATAATGCTGATAGTCTTGTTTGTTTCACACTGCTTTATGTACTTTTAAGTTGAATTGCTGTTGTCTCTTTAACCTCAGCTTGGATTTTACATACGTTTCTTTCTGTAATGATTCGTTATTTTGGCTTTTCGTTTTCGTCTGTTAAAACCATTAAACACTATTTTTAAATTTGGCAACACTGCTTCTAACGTATCCTTAACTGTCTTAGTATCAAGATATACATTAAAAAATCAGCCTCTGAACGTTTCAGCTTATTAAAAAAACAATAATCTGTCACAGTAGTAGACTATAAACTGTCACATGTTTTTCATGTTTTTATGATGTACAAAAAAGTTGCCGGGCAAAACCGTTTTTTAAATTCGACATAACAATCTATTTTTCTCTAAAATGAAATCACCTCAGACGGAATATTTCAAAGGATGATCGATACGTGTACCAACTTTACAACAAGTAAATTTTTAGATAATTTGGTGTATTTGATAATCTGGTAATTACCAATGTATTACTTTCCCTTTAAAGATAAGGTCGGTAATTCCAACAAAATCACGCAAACCTTTGCATAATCGTAGTTGTAACATAACAGGCACCACAATAATTATATACTGGCAAACATTAAAAGATATATTCAATGGTTCTTAAAGCCGTTATAAGTTTCTGGCAAAAATAATGTAAATGCATCCATTGCTGTCAATAAGAATCAATTTACCTGTGGAAATAATAAGAACAAATTTTAAAAATAAATAAATAAGAATCTAGGTCGTAAGGGGAATTTACGTTTTCGGACAAAAATTTATTTGACATAAACGATATCACCTCAGACATAAATATTTCAAGGGATGTATACCATCGTACATTTTGCACCAAGTAAGTTTTATGTAAGATTATTAACATTTATTTTATTTTATTATTATTATTTTTATTTAGTTTTTTGGAAATTCCAAATAGCGTTTTTGGCTTTAAAAGAATATGTTGTTGAAGATGGATCGCCCGTCCGTAACTGGAAATTTTCGACAATCAGAACAAAGATTATTTCTATGAAATTTATTTTGTGAAATGCTCCTCAAAATAGCGAATGTTTCACAAGGGCGATATAACAATGCGCATTGTTAACCAATAAGAAGTGTATACTATATTGTAACTTTTCACAGAAATACGTTGAACCGATCAAGCTAAAACTTTCAAGTTTGTTTCTCTATATAGAAGGCATACTTTTAGATCTTCTTAAATTATGCTTATAAAGAATATATTACACTAAATACATTGTTTGGGTTTTGACGACTATAGACGCGACGGAAATGCTCAAAGATAAATGCACACAAGTCTTAGTTTTAACGGGAAATTACACTTGTCATAAATTGCTTTTACGGGCCTTAAATTGAAACCAAGATATGCGATCAACAACCAACCTGTGAAAGTTTCAGCTTATTACAACTTGTCATTAAATATGACACTGTGAAAATGCATTAAGTTTTATTTTATTTTGTTTAATGCGTAATCAGCAATCGAATATTAAGTCAATAAATTATTTGTATTGATTTTAAGGACTGTTTCGAACCCATCATCAACTTTAAATTAAGTTATGTTTAAGAATGTGGGAATTATTTTTGACCAATAGTATACAGGGGCTTTAAGCTGCAGCAGACCTCATCGTTACGTCATTATAAGTCAAATCGACAATTATGATATGACATTATTTTATAATTTATGATTCAATCATGAATACAAAGTTTCGGAATTTAGGGCTTGGGCGAACACTTGTATAACATAATACGATAAAGTTAGTTTATAAACTATCAGCTAATAAAAAACACTTATAGTGCCCATTGGCAGCTTTGTCTTGGAATGTAAGGCGTATTCCGTGCCCTACCCATAAACTACCACCTAGACCAATTCACCCCTACAAGACCGAATATCCCTCTCACCCCTTCCCATCACTTACACCACCTCCAATTCTCCCAAGAAAATGTTTAAACATATAGGCCCTAATACAAAATAATTAAAGCCAATATACACTATTGTAGATTGGCCACCATCCCAAAAAAGCTCAGTTTCCTGAAAAAGGGGCGTTCTAATGTGTAAAGTTTTATAAAATATTCAAACATTCTGCAAATCACTTTGCCACGAGAAGCTGTTATTTTAATTGATGTAAAAGGTACCTACAACTTTGGTTCTATGATTGAGCTCATCTTCTGAGATTTAATACATAGCCTACAATAAACAAAATTTCAGCTCAATGCGGAGTGTAAGTCATTACAAAAGTGTGAAAGAGCGTTCACAATTTTAACAGAAAACACTTGGAGAACAAATTTACCATTTTAACCATCATTTTAACCATGCATATGTTTTCGTGTTTTGTCTCTTTAAATGCAAGCACTTCAGACAGAATTCGTTTTTCTAGGATGATTGTACGTTTACAGGCTTTATATCAAGTTAACTTTCAGATAATAAGTCGATTATTTTGTAATCAGATAAAGACCACTGTTGTTGTTTACAGAAAAGAACATTGCCCTGTTTCCGCACTATGCATACAAAGGCATTTTACCAACCAAAATGTGTAATGGATCTAAAGAAAGAGACTATTATTATTGTTGTGTTTTTTGTTCCAGCACTTTCTTTTGGATCGGTATATTGTTATTTTGTTAAAACGACCCATTTCACACACACACTAAAAAGAATGTGAAAAGCATGGTTTAACGGTAAATAGGTCCATGGGCACTATAGTATTAAACCTATTTAACAATTATTTTGTGAAATATCTTATTTAAAGATATATCGCCCGTTTTTGAGCCGATTTGACAGTAAACAAATTCTCAGGTTAAGGAAGTTATGTGCTTTTATTATAGACATTGAACGAAAAAATCCGTCCAGGATTAGTACCAGTAAAATATATAAAACCTCAAATTAAAAAAATGGTCGCTTGCTTTTTAATCCTCATTTTGCACCTAACCACACAATTTATTGTAACGTAACGACAGAGGGCGTGTGCATCAGTCTTATTGGCCAGTGCGGCTGTCAATCAGAATCAAGCGCGTTTTAAATATCGCTTTAATTTACATTGAATTTCATTTTTTATTTTTTTATTTTTTATTATTTAAAAAAAAAAATCTTTTTTACCGATATTATCATGCAAAATTCGTTCGCTTTTTAAATTCCGCACTGTTTTACTGGTACTAATCCTTGGCGCATTTTTTCGTTTAGTGTCTGTACTGAATACTTATAAATTCGTTAACCCCAGAAACATAGCAATTCAACATTTAAATCTATTTTTACCATCAAATCAGCACAAACACGGGCGATATATCTTTAAGAGTTTTTGTTTCCCTTTCTAAAAAAGAAATTTACTTTAGGCACCATCCCGTTGACAATTAAAATTGCCTGAAAGATAACAAACAACACTGGCTTAGCTTTTAAGATCTTAAATCTTAATAAATGCCTAAATAAATGCCTGGATAAATGCCTAAGCTTATAATTATTCTCGTAAATCTTTGTTTTGAATCATAAAAATGTTATTTTCTTTGTAAAAGTGAAATATAAAATGAGATATTTCACAAAATTGGCCGAAGAATTGTTTAACCGTTCAACGGTGCCATATTTGGACCGACAATGATTTTATCTCACTGCGATATAAATTCATTTATACACTTGATTACTCATGTTTCACAGAAAGGTTAAATAAGAAATAAATAATAATCCATGCATTGGTTAATTAATTTTTGAACTTCTGTATTAGAAATTAACCTGCATACTGTCTACTAGGAAATGTAGACAATGTACATATTTTAATCTACCACGACGGGAAAAATAAAGATTAACAGGGAATGTAGGCATACCGCCAATTCTTCTTCTAAACATTTGAAAAATAACAACAAAAATGGATGCCATGTTTTATTTATCAACGAAATTGTTTAATGTTTCTTGATATCTATCATATGGAATCAGTCTACATAGTTTGAAAAATATAATTATCTACTAACTGATGTGGTTCTATCAATGTATCTTGGATAATATATTGGAATAATTTAACTTTCTAAAGCAAGCGACAGTTATGATTTGAAAGCACAATTCGGATAATGTTTAAATTCACAGCGACGTCTACATATGTTCTTAAAATAAAAGTATTCTCATTTGAAAAAAATGTTATTCATTAAAACAATACATTTCATCAGAAAAATTCAATAGGTTATTTTATTGTTCGTATTAGGCCTATTCTGAAATCTGAGTAGGAACAGCATTGGTCATTACCTGATGAAAAAATTTTTGAATTTTTATCCGAAAGATATAACTTGATTGAAAATTGGTATGAGTAACAACATGTCCAAAATGCTTTCGTTTCAGTGAAAACGAAAATTTGAATATTTTTTTTTTAATTTGAATATTTACAAAATATTACTAGAGGGCAACCATTTGCTCCACGGTGTTTTGTATTAGCAGAGGGCAAGAATTTGCTCTACGGTGTTTTGTGTAAAATTGTGAATGTTTTTTCACACATTTCTCATGACTTAAAATCCGCATTGAGGTCGGAGATTTAACATGTTGTTTTTGATTGTAACATTACTTATACAATCAATGTGTCATCATTACCAATGTTGTACCTTCCCTTTAATATGAAGCATTAAAATGATCCCAAATTAACGGATCCCAAAATACCCTTTAAATGAATGTTGACATCATTTAATGGTGAATTAAACAAGTACAATACAATGATATTAACTGAAATGTGTATAAACACATGTATATTAACTGACTAAAGACACACAATAAGAGTTACACGTCTGAGTATGTATAACAAAGTTAAAGAGGCCGTCCAAACTATTTAACAAACCCCGATGACAATTTTGATTTCAAAATATCAAATTACAAGAAACTTACGCAATATGTTTGAAGAAGAGAGACACGGGTATCATCATTTTAGTTAACTCGAGTTATCATTAAAATATTACCTTCCCTTATTTCCAATGCGAATCAGCCGCTGAATATTATTGTAATAGTAATATTGTATACCTTTCCCTGGAAATGTATTAGCAGTATACACTTTTGATAAAATGAATGTAAATGCATCCATACTTAAAACCAAACAATTTTCTGGTCATATGACGCGCCTTTTTTGCCAACCAGTGAAATAGGGGATGCATGTATGCGCGGTTATTTGAACCAGATCAAATTTCCCATACACATGGTGGCTAACAGAGGCCTCACAACTCGGGCAAACATTCATACCCCTATTTGAAAAAGTCGTTTAAAACACAGCACGGCAGAATTCCAATCAATCTGGTAATTTTGGCTGCAATTAGACATCGTTTCACAGCAAAAAAATAAATAAATAAAATAATAAATAAATAAAAATGCCGACGCGCGCGGGGACCAGAAACCGGAGACTTTTTTTGGCCTAATAAGAATATATGATGATTCATTTCAGATTTAGAATTTGTATTAATGTTTTTTTTTTAATGACAACATGATATTTTATATTATTGCCATCTTTAAAACAAGTCATTTTGTATACAAACATTCGCTCGGTGCCTTTTAAATTGCACAATTTTATGAAAGTTAGGACTGCCTCTAAATAGATTTATTCAATTAAAAAGTGAGCACACGATAAGAAACTTACTGAAATTTAATCTAAAAACCTGATATGAAGTTGATGGTGATACCTAACATCATAACACTGACATACTGTAATTTTTAAGAAAACGTGAAACGTATTACAACATTTGAGTCCCTTTTCATTATTATATCGTTAATGAAACAATGAAACGAGCAGAATACTTAACTGGCTAATTTATGTACATTTCTCTTGATTCTTACATGTAACCAATGGTAAACAATTCCTTTATTAAGACATAGTAGTTTACAACATGCATGATTGGTCACTAACGTTGTTTGTTAAATTGGAAATGTAAAATTATTGTTCTGAATAAATGTAGTTTTGAGCTGCGGCAGAAAACACGTACAAGTGTTGAATTGTTCATGTGCAAGTCAGGGTATAAGCATGATATCTTATTACAATGGGATGTACTCTCTAAAAGTTTCAGACTAAAATTCACTCTAACTGATTGAAACTAGGGACAAATATTTAGCAATTTGTTCCTAGTTTCAATCGGTTACGGTGAATTTCAATCTAAAAACTTTAGAGAGTATAATTATGGGTAGGGCCTATACCGTAGATATCCACTTATGCATTTACACTTATTCAATTATAAAATAAAAACAATAAAACGCAAAGCAACTCTCTGATAATTCGAAGGGTGCTCCCCAAAACTCGGTAAAATAGCTAGGTTTAAAAAAAAGGAAAGTTATCTTGAAGTTTTGTTCTGCAATAAATGATTTAGGTCAAGTCTTTATATTACGATATTCATTTTATATCCATATAAATTCACAAACCAACCACGTTATAGTTAGTGTGACAAGAATTATGCTTTGTTGTTTCGTCGAGAAAATGGTTCATTCGTTCAAAGATCAACAGATTGCTGGCAGCTTGACTTTTCCAGATGGACTTCCAGTGGTATTTATCCCTCGTCACAACTACGTCACCGCTGGAACAATCTGACATTCTGCATAAAAACAAAATTCAAACAGAAAAAAAAATCATTATTATCAAAGTTTTAATAAACGTCGCAAATGCAATTGTTATGGATGCACTGAATGCACTCGTAATGCGATTTGTATGCGTATAAGGCCAGTCAGATTGTCGCGAAATACAGGGTGTTCCAATAGATATGTATTAAATATCCTCACAATATACCGTATATCCTAAATAATTATCCACATTTATGGTGCTCAATTGTTTGTCTAGGTTACAAAAAATGTTATCGGATGTGATTGCCTGTGGTTGGAAAACAAATGCTATCTGCACCGTCCCAAGTTTTAGAATAAGATCACCCATTGTTTGTATCTTATTCACATCTCATTCAAAAAGTGTCCATTTTATTATCAAACTTTGGATCGACAGAAATTGCACCAAAAATACATAATTGTCTTCAGAAATTGTCTTCAAAAAATTGTTTTCAAAAACCAGTCAACCACATCTGATAGAATTTCCACATAACAGTTTGAAAAGAATTGGCTTTTATATTTCTGGCAAAAAATCGTGTAGTTATATTAAGGTTTATGATAAACAACAATAAGGACATATTTCTTTTGGACGCCCGGTAAATAAAACTGTGAATAAAGTTTTGATTTGTCGTAATTTAGACGACCATAATATGTTGGACAATGTGCCTTGAGGGCCACTGTATAGTTCAGATTGTTCAAATGAGACACGAGTATGGCAGCGGGTCTCCAATAATATACGGAAGAAGGATAAGTGGCCAATCATAATAAGGATGCCTGCCGGGAATATCTGATATTCTACCCACTGATGTATCTACATAGTAGCAAGAGAGACGGGATATTTATTCAACAGTTTCACAAAATTCTTCCAAATTGCTACTAGGGAGTGTATAATGATCACCACTTCCCCTTGGCTTAACAATCTTATATTTTATTTGTGTATAGGCAAGACCCTTCAAGACAACAGGAACCAGCTAACACCTGCTGGACAAAATATTGACCTAGAGCTTATATTATTTCAAAACTGATTGCAATATTTTCTTTTGGGAATAACAATCTTGATGATGTCACAGTAATAACAGGATCACCCTGTGGGACCATATTACTCGCCTTCTTCCCTATGTTCATCAAAAACACACTGTACGTCATTGCAAATTGTGTTTGCAAGGAATTATCAAGAAATTGTCATGTTGTCATAACAAGAATCTCGTTCTGGGAGATACAAATCGATAAATGGCTTATTTATTTTGCGTGAAGTTCTCCCGAAGTCCAGTTTCAGACTGTGATAATTTATGATTATCTTTGCAATGATTGCAAGAAGACTATTTGTGCGAGAGCGAGCAGGGTGGTATATTATAACCAAGAAGATGAAATGAGGTGGATCACTGTTTTATGAACCAATTTGTTATCATTAAACTATACTGTGATCCTCTCTCACATTACAAGAAGAAACCGAAATAGCCACTTAGCGTTTGCCAGTGACTACCAGTGATTGCTTACTTGCGATGTACCGACATGGATTCACCTTCTCTCTCCTAAACACCTTATTCATCAACTTAGTTTGCTTTCTACATCTATATGCTACACCTAACTTGTTTGTTTTTCCGCTTGGTATGATGGCATGACCTTTCCACACTTGCTGACGACATAGTCACTGTATATGGCGCAATAGGTACCATATCAATATACACAACATCGTATATGATTTATATATAGGAACCATATGAACATATGTTTTCATAAACGTGTATTTATATTATAAAGGTATAAATCAAGTGCTTGGAGTACAAACATGTTAAGTGCATTTTTTTTAGTTTTTTGAGAAAAACATAAGTAAATGGAATGCACATATTACTAATGCAATTTTCCCCATCAATGCATGTCATTGGCGTTTATGTGATGCGTGCATCATCTAGAGAGTGTAACATTACATAATATCCAAAGCACTCGATATACTCATATTTAGAGATATAATTGAACTAATATGTATAAAAGGGAGGTTACACTTTTGGTAATATCAACATAAATGAATGATTACCATTACAAATTAGTTGATGATGGTCCCTTCGAATATTGATGTCTAAGGAGCTATTATATTAAATGAATTAATGAAATAATTTCTTGACTGAATTTTCAACTTCTCTACTACGAAATTTCCACATTTGAAGGAATAAAAAACAAGATTGAAATGCAATTTAATATTTGTTCTCGTTAACGATGTAGTAAGCTGAAAGTTCAAATATTGGCTGTATATATAGTGCATATACCAATTCAAAGAAAATAAGCATACTCGTTGGAACGGTCTAACAAAGGTACATTCTCTTAAAAGGTGGACCTTCAGTCAACCGAATCAAGCCTGCAACCTCCTGAAATATTGAGAATTCTTATAGGATTGTATCGAAATGGGAACATACGAGTGACGCTAAATAAGTCAGAAGACCAAGCACTATTTAAATACTTTTATGATGATGATGGAGATGACTAATTTTGACAATAGGGGGCTTTTAATACTGAGATTGATGAGCTTATATTCCCCAATGCATGGACACGTGATCTCTAGGGAGTGTAAACGCTTTACTGCTGCCGACTATTTTAATGTCTCTTCGAATCTGGAAATTAATGCACTATTATTCACCAATGTGGCATTCCTCTACATAATTTAAAGTGGCGGCAAGTTAATATAATTAGACATAAATAACCTTAGAAATAATTTCAAAGTCAACACACTATATTGAAGTGCAAAGACATTTTACGCTCAGCAGAGAAAACCAGAGGCGTATGCGTCCAATTATGATTTGGTATGCTTCAACACACAACATCTAGCCCCGCAATTGCTAGTGCTTCCTTGTTTCATATTTTGCTCTGGAAAATTTAATTTACGTCATACAGACAGTGTTAAGTGAACTGAATATCAGACATGCGTGGTGATAGTAGTTATCACTGACATGAAGGAGCTGCTATTGTAGTCACGTATTATGGGTTTTATCGTGCACAAACTGAAGGTTCAATCATTTAACTCGCTAGCCTCATTCTTATGCCGCAAGGCTATTCTCTTTTTCTTTATAATCTTTACTTATACAGAAATAAAAGCCTAAAACTTTTTTTTTCTTTTCTTTTTTTGTTTAAAACGGGTTCACTTCGATTAATTTAAACCAGAGAAGTGACGTTCGGTATATGAGGCAGCTTCCCCTAAGCCAACTGAGATTAAAGATAGGCTTGATCATTAGTTATATATGTCTCGGTAAAGATGTGACCACTGGTGCTTACTGTATTTAGGAAAAACAGGTCAAGATATGTGTCTGAGTTAGGCCCCTAAAGGAGTCAAATTCTAGAGCAAAGATCTGTGCAGTTTTTCACAAATCAAATCGTATTAATATTTAAAAATCAGGACACGAAGTTGTGAAGTCACAAATATTTATGGTTTATAAATATAAGTCTTGCGTTCTTTGTAATTGCTATACTATAAGGAGGTGTATACAATTAGTTACAACCCGCAAAGAAACTGCGCGAATTACTTTCTAAAAACTTCGAGGTTTTGATAAGGTAATGGTAGCAGACATCCTGAAACGTTATTCTGTGACATAAACCTGAAATGGATCACCAGCTGAGTATCCATTTCCACATTAGAATGAGAATACAAATAATCTGAACAACAATAAAATAAGCTAAAACTTCTGTGATGGTTTTAATCTCATAAAGTATGGATGCATTTACAGACATTTTATCAAAAGAGTAGGCCTAATCTGTCATTAATTATATTTTGCAAAATCTGGCTTTCAGTACCACTACATGGTAATGGAAGACTATGCATTTAATTGCCATTTCTTCATTTAAAAAAGTGATGTGTTTCTTTGCATGTCACGTCCCATGAGACATAGCATAGAGTGAAATGTGCAACGGTTTACTCGCTTAATAATAATGCATTTGTCACACATGGCAGACTTCATGTGACAACTTAATGTCTGCCTGCCAATTAAATAGCTTCAGTCAAATGGTCGTTGTCGAGCACGATATTTATAGAGTACTCAATTAGGAACTTTCATAAGTAACTGCAATTATCATCAAAAATATTTACAAAAACGTGACCCCAATTTGACCTTTACTTCCTGTCCAAACCGGAAGTCAAAATTGAATATTCAAAAAACATATCTCAACAACCACAAGGGGTAAATTCACAATATTTCCACCATTGTATAGATTGTTAATTGTCAATAAATATTTACACAAAGGTAGGACACATAAGTAACTGCAATTATCATCAAACTATGTCCAGTGTTCCTAAGTGTCAGTTACGGGCTTAACAAAACAACAGCAAACAAACGAGCAAACACCCCAACAAACAAAAACAAAAACAAACAAACAAAACAACACTTAATTGAATGAAGTTAATAGGTTATAGTGAAGGAATAATATTGATTTTTGAAACCGTACATAAATTTCAACCCTCTAGTTTTCAAGACATATAACATGTAATGAGCTTAATCGTTCACATGTTGGTTTCAAGACTTGTAGTCGAGTACTTTTTCATGAGTATGAGTACGAAAAATGTACTCGAGTACGATTACTATTACAGGTATGAGTACTCCAACTCCAGCAAACTCTGTTGGTTTCTGTACCTATTATTGATTCTCATAAAGTATGGATGCCTTTTTTAAATACATTATAAGTACATACTGGCCTTAACAACTAATCACCGGTTTGCACAAATTCATGACAGAATATGACCGAAAATGAATTCCGAAAATTTACTGGGGGAGGACCGCCAGACCCCAGCTACGGGATACGGGCTTCGCTTGCAACGCTCCATGGAACATATTGTAAAGCTGTAAAAATGTTAACATTGGGGTTGGTAAAGGTGCACCACCTGTAAAAAATACTAGACCCAAAATGTTTGGGTCTAGAACCGCGCCTATGAAAAAACGACGGTACACTTTTAAAGGTTTTATTTGTTTTAATGTTTGACTTTGACGGCAACGTTTTGTGATTTGACAGAACAATTTAGTTTTCTCTAAGATGAAATCACTTCAGACAGAGTACTTTTTCAGGATGATTGATATGTGAACTAACTTTGCACCAAGTATGCTTTTAGATCATTATTAAGTCTTAATTTGATAATGTGGTAATTACAAATGTTGTATCTTCCCTTTTAAAACAATAATTGCATGAGGTAATTGCCGAATAGACCTTCCATTAGCGTATAGAGGAACCGCCAGGTAGGCATAAGTGTATTGTGCTAATTGAAAGCACGGATTAGTTAACTAGAGCTGACGGAAAGACGATGCGGCTAGGAGATGAAATGATTACATGCCGTCACGATCCACTTGATTGCCCTCTAATCACTTAGGGAAGTAATGCTTATTCAGGGTTGTATATAGCTAGCTAGATGTACCCGAAGGATACCCCAAAGGCGGGGCCGATCTCAAGCCAGGCGAATAAACAGAAATTTGTTCACGGAAACTATAAAATAAACAAGGACAAAGAGGGAAAACAGTTGACTGGCAATGCTTAACTGTCTATTTTAAAGAACCAACCGGCTCTTCTCAGAGCCATCACTTTTTCCAAAAAGAGATCATTACATGGTGTACCTGAAAGAACTCAAAAACATTTATCTCCACCATGCAAAGCCTCAAATCCTCCATCATATCTATTTTAATGAATAAATCATAATTATACTTATTTATTGGTTTGACCATTCATGTATAAATTCATTAATAAATATATTTAACAAAAATGCTCCCAATCGTGAAAGAAGATGCCTCTGTGAATATGAATAATCAAATCAGTGTAGAATAAAACGCAGCAAAAAAGAACAAACTATGCAAATATTTAAGAGGGTTTTTAGCGTGTTATCTGGAGACCTACAAGGACACCAATCAACCGTGGTTTGATAAATTAGTGTGCTATAAACGCGCACAAAATAAAATGTAATCCAATTTTGTGAAGAAACTGGAACATTGCTTAACGCCAAAATAGGTAATTGTGTTTTATGAGTAAATAAACTGCTGGATAAAAAGCTAAAATGCTATAGTTTAAATCAGGAGTAATAACAGAGCCATGGTCCTGGTCAAAATTTAACTGTTTACCAAAATCAAACGATGCGACAGCTGATTGTCGATATGTAATTTTTTTAAAGAGTACATGGGATATAACTAATGGCATAATGATAACTCAATTACTCGTTTGTTGCCCAGTGCTTAGATTTCTTATTACAATTGGGTTTGATTTAAAGTTAAGGTATAGGAGACCGATAATTAAAATAAATAAATAAATAAATTTTGAAACTATATCTTGATCTTCCCTATATATTAAACATTTGGTCTGAGGTACTGTCACTTTAATTTTCATTTCGAATTTAGGAAAAGGGACTGTTTCATAAATTCTAAATAAGAAAACTAGCTGTAAATAGCTGAATCTTTCACAGATTGGTGGTTTAATGTATATCTTGATTCAAAGAGAGTAAGTATAATCACAGTTGTGTTAACATTACCAATATATGTATTTTGTATCATTTTAATCTTTTCCTCGCAATTATATCCAATCTTTACAGAAATTACTTATCAAGAACCTTTATGTAGGTTGGTGACATTCTTGCGTCGGGAGATAAACATTATTGATTTTTAATTTTTTTCCCTACACCGACGTGTGTATAGCACTGTATACTCAGTGCTTTCCGAGTGTCTATGAAAAAACTACACAGGCGACTCGGGCGGGATTCGAACCCACGACCTGCTGCTTACTAGTGCAGACGTCTTAACCTCTCGACCACCGAGATTGCCCGATGACAATTGGCCGGCTAGGGCAAAAAATTAAAAATCAATAATGTTTATCTCCCGACTCAAGAATGTCACCAACCTATCGCGGAACCCGCTGCTATATGGGATTCTAGCCGGCCAATTATCATCGGGCAAGCTCGGTGGTCGAGAGGTTAAGACGTCTGCACTCGTAAGCAGTAGGTCGTGGGTTCGAATCTCGCCCGAGTCGCCTGTGTAGTTTTTTCATAGACACTCGGAAATCACTGAGTCGGTGTAGGGCAAAAAATTAAAAATCAAGAACCTTTATGCTTTGCATCATTTACCATTCTAAAAACTATATCACCAGTGATGTTAAGTTAATTCCTCCATAGTTTTCGTATTGGGCGAGTTGCTCAATATAAACACTGCAGATGTAATTTTTAACATCGTATTTTTAACACCGCAGTTTTTTTGCAGTGTGGTAAAGACCACGATGGAGTGGAATGTAGTATCAGAACACAATATTGGGTGACGACTCGAGGAAATGGGGACATCCCATCACCCCAAACAAATTAAAAAGACCTATGACTTGTACACAGTCCTCTGCTCTCTTAAAATGAACTCATTGCCTGATCTCATTACCGAAGTAAGTTTCATTCAAAATCAGTCAGTCCTTCGAAATAGCCTATATAGCTTAACCCTTAATTAAAGTACTTTCCCCACACCAACTTCTAACAGCTTGTAGTTTTACAGAAAACTTTCTTGGTGTACCGCTGATGTTGATATAAAATGTCCCTTGAAATATTATGACTGATGTGCTATCGTTTGTAAGAAGTGTCATTGTTATTCCCCAATTTTGTCCGTCAGAATTCTGATAATTAACTACACGTTTCAATCATCCTCAGAAATGATTTCGTCTGAAGTGCTTTCATCTTCGAGAAAACATAAACAAATTTAAAAGCACATGTAATAGTTTATAATTGATTTTCTTTTTCAAAAAATGTGAGACTTTCACATGTTAGTTTCATGATATAATCTAAAAGACTAGATGGTTAGAATGAATGTGCGTTTGCAAATACCAGTGCTGTACCTTCCCACAAAATAACTTGCTCTTTTTGTGTTGTGGATATGTTTCGGTTTTGAGTGACAGCAATACACTGCCATATGTACAATTTGTTAAGAATATCAATGAAAACAACTTCCCGGCAACATGCCTAATGTATGCAACATTTCATTCTTCACATCTGTTGAAACGTCAGCCATCGGTTTAAAAAAATGAACTACAGATACAGGTGACCTATTGAGAACGTTAAACAGTACGATATATTAACTTATCATATAGCACGCCATATGTTTACGTCTTTCATGTTGTGATTATTATAAGCTTTGTCAATCAATGAACAGGTGCCCAGGTGTTGATTTCAACAGGAATATCTCCCTTCATTCATTTTTGTTTCTTTGCTGCCATCGCACGTGGGTGTTAAGAGATATAATTGGGTGCCCGCATACTTAGTGAAGCAAACACGGCAAGTATAGACATCAACAACATTAAACACTTCAACCAGAAGATTTTGCAAACAGGTTCTCCTTTTAACCGGCTGACCCGTTCATAATGCAATACTCTAATTTAACCATTTCCGATGTACATGCTATATCCTTCATGTATTAAGCACCCTTTTACGTTGCCATTGAAAAAACAAATTAGGTGTTTACTTATGACCGATGACCATAAAACAAATCACGTGTTTTTATGTCAATATATTTTAAATTCAAACTGAATCTTCAATTGTAATACCGTGAACCAACCCGCACAACGAATACACACATATTCAACAATGAAATAACCAGTGCGTGGTTAGATATCGTTTCATTCCACATTGAAAACGACCTCGTTTAAAACCCCCAAACACCCGATGCAATATTTGGTTTTCTGCTCAAACCTCTGGCATGGATCATTTCGCCGGCACTGATCTATCATCAATTGGACCGATTTTGCCAATAGCAGATTCTCACTCAATTAGATCTGTGCATTAACGTTTAATTTGCCGAAGATACGTCTGACATATTATTCCTTAATTGACAACCTTTTATAGCATGCCTGGTACATTTCATTGAACACACTTAGAAATATGAAATTACCAAATGGTCATTGTACTTGGTGTAAAGCTTGTGATGGTATCAATCTTCTCTAGAAATACCTTTGTCTCTGGTGCTGCTGTTTTCAGGTAAAATTTAAATATTGCTAGTAATCAGATATAGTCCTCTTAAAAATATGTATATATTAGAATAAAATAATAATAATAATAATACTTTCACAGTTTGGATGTTTAATGTTCATCTTGATTTAAAGAGTCTAATCATACGCAGATTAATTAATTAAACCTGACCAGTATAATTTCTTCTATTTATACCCATTGACTTACTTTATATATCTGTACCCTCAAAAACAAAAACAAAAACAACATCTCATAGATTCAGTACAGTACAGTACAGTATATTATTGGACTTCCTGAAAATGTCAAAGACTAAAGGTTTCTGGAAACAACTTAATAATTGTGTGATAACTATATTTCACGCAACAACTGTTTCAAATTCCACCATCTGTTGTTTGGCCTGAAGTAGGCGTATTGGTTCAATTATGAAAAATAAGGTTCAATTTTGATAATGTCCGTTTTCTGTAATAACTGAAATGTAACACGAACATTTAGTGGGGAGGTGATTATGACATAAAATATTATATAGAATGAGGGATTTTAATTCAACCCTCTAGTTTCAAGAAATATATCATATAACTAACATGTGAATTTTTTCATCACAATATGCATGTGTGTTGTGAGTGAACAGATTTGTTATTTCTTTTCAATTGTTGTTTAGAGGTACAGGGATCTGACAATCGGTTGAACCATTTTGCCACGTAATCATACGTCAATAAAATCCCATTGTGATAATAGGAAAGGGTTTATGGATTTGAATTGTGAGCATTAAGAAACACCGTATCCTCATTGTTTTGGGAAGAAAACAGATAGTGTCTCCGTTGCCTTAGCCCGGTTTTCTTGTTCAGTGTAAATTTTGAATCCAATTACCATTCGTGCACATAGAGTCGATTTGGGATAGGTCTAATCCCACCCATCTATAGGCCTACTAGCCTTTAGTCAAGGCGCACACAGCAACCCAGAACACTACGCCCGAAAAATGACCATACGCGCGATCGCGAGTGGCGAAGCCACGATCCGCCTTTACCAGTCTGTTCCGAGGACGCTATTACTGAATTATTCATAAACCTCTTGCAAAATGAATAATTTATGTATGCAATTTTTTAAACCAATCACCGTAAGCAAAATATCCAGGCCTGAAGTGATACTATAACAAATTAGTCGTCTAATGCATTATCTATTTAACGTTCCTCTACCAAATCGGTAGAGAAATATAAAGAAAAACATAAGACCACAGAACGGACTGGTAAAGGCCCTCGGGGCGTCCGTTGCTTGCGTGCGTGGTCTTTTTTCGTGTGTTGTGTCCCGGGTTGCCGCGTGCGCCTTGACTAAAGGCTAATCCGTCTATTAAACCTGAGCCGAAATATGCATTGGGTTTTCAGGCCCTACATGTTTTACGTGGCATGAGGATGTGTTTTTTTTTACGTGGCATGAGGATGTGGGGGTGTTTACGTGGCATGAGCATGTGGGGTTTTTCCAAGAATGCTGAGGTGATCAGGTGGGTTGGCGTAGTGGTAATTTCCTGGTCTGGGGACCCGCAATTGAGTCCCAACTGGGAGTTGACGTGTTAATTTAGTTTTCAAGTCCTACCTGATACCGTGTTTTTTTTCGTAGAACACTGTATGTGTTTTTTCTCCAAATTCTAAACCTGAATATCTCTCCATGGTCTTCTACTCTAAGGTTTATATTTAGGTTTACAAGCTACAGTGATGTTTGCACTGCATAAGGAGGATTCTGACCCGCCCCTAAACCCACTTTTGTGTGTGCTGCGAAACGATATCCAATTGCAGCCAAACTTGCTGATCGATTGGAATTCTGCCGTAATGTGCTTTAAACGACTTTTTTTCACACAGGGGTATGAACGGGAGTATATGGGAAATTTGGTTAGGTTCCAATAACCGCGTATACATGAAGGCCTATCACGTATTTCACTGGTTGGCCAAAAATAAAATAAAATAAAATAAAGTAAAATAAATTATTTGGAAGCTGACCTTTGTCAGAAACCGTAGACTTTTTTGGTAGACCTATATAACAGTCTCTATAGGCAAATTTCCGCACGTCGCATTTTTACTCCAAGGAAAAAGTGGGTTGAGCATTTTATTTATTTATTTATTTATTTGGAATTACACTTTTGAAACAGTGGCACACGATGTATGTAAATATCGGTGCATCCATCAAAACAATTTCTAAGTACAATAGTTACAACAATTAATATTTATAAAAATAAAAATATTTAATAATAAAAATATTAAATAATAGTAATAATTTAGCGAAACAAAGTGAACGCATGGAGCTGAACGAAGGGACGCATTGATACGCCGCACCGTCGTATGCGAGAT
This sequence comes from Zoroaster sp. YZ-2022, assembly GCA_029582265.1. Taxonomy (NCBI): domain Eukaryota; kingdom Metazoa; phylum Echinodermata; class Asteroidea; order Forcipulatida; family Zoroasteridae; genus Zoroaster; species Zoroaster sp. YZ-2022. The sequence continues at coordinate 12,939,667 of CM055823.1, forward strand.
AGCCATGTAGACCTACACAATGCCAGGTAGGTCTACTGAGGTAGGGTGAACTCTTATTAATGGTAGGTATTAACAACATTGATTATAACCAGATTAATATCAAATTAAATAACTGTAATCTCACCTAGGCCTACACTTAAGCCTACTTGATACACATACAAAACCATCCTGAGAAATCATTCAATAGAAGTGCTTTCGTCTCAGAGAAAACATGAATAATGTTGAATTCGGCAACTGTTTGTAAAACAAAACATACAAAACATGCAACAGTTGTTCGTCGTTTTCTCACAAACGTGAACACCTATTGTGATGAAACGTTCACACGTTAGTTTTGTGATATATTTCTTGAAACTAAAGGAATGAAATGAATGAATACGTTACCAAAACGTGTACAGGATACAATTATATTATATGTCTATGTTCATTAGGCGCCGTAGACTAAGAAGGTTTGGCCACGCATAAATGTAAAGAAAAAACAAACAAAAACAATCGAACATTACATCCTGCTTTCCAATCTTCTAGATCTGCTATTTTAAAAACTTACACTTTCTCAAAAAATTACCATCTATATCCAAACCAGCCCTTATTAGATTCACCTTAGCACTCCAGGAGAGTCCCAGTACTCCATCAGGTATAACAATGCTTCATGCTACGAGGGGGCATAGAGGGGTTCCACACCCGAACCTACATTATAGGGTCACCCATCATCAGCGGCGTAGCCACGGGGGGGTGGGGGGGTCATGTGCCCCCCCACAAATTTCCAGTGCCCCCCCACAAATTTCCAGTGCCCCCCAGGTGCCCCCCCACGAAAAATCCTCATAGTGCCGCAAAAAACAGAAAAGAAAAAGAAAAAGGAAAAAACCCATACCCCTGGGCCCCCCCACTGAAAAGCAATGCCCCCCCTGTGCCCCCCACTGAAAAAGTCCTGGCTACGCCGCTGCCCATCATCATAAGAAAGAAATCATAATATGTATCTTGTGAACAAAAGTCCAATAATATACATACGCTGCGTGGCGCCAAGAAATGGAAATGCTCGAACGAACAATTATCCACAATTTGTCCATTATCCCAATTTCTGTTTTGATAAAGAAAAACTTTCCCTAGGTGGCCTACTCGTTGAAATTCAAATATGTTACGGTACCGGTATGTTAGCAATTCATCTGTTTTGTGCTATGCATCACAACAGTTTCCAATTTATTGTGGTTGCATAATTGGTGATTAGAGCAACTTTAATTTACATTTTAGATAAATCAGATCAAACATTACTACTGTAAGACAATAATATGCTATACTGTTCGTTGTGGATGGTGTAGCCGCGGTTCGAAGAGTAAACGATCCACGCTATGGATCCTTTCCACTTATAAACTATGATGAAACCGTTCTCATTAGTTGTAATAGAAATACTCACTGGAGAGTCAGTAGTCATGCATTTTGCCCGCAGCATGCTCACCGCTAGGGTAAAGTGTATATCATGTGTTAGTTGACTCTTTATGAAAGAATTCTGAGATAACATATTCAACTTAACAGGGATCTTTTATTCAGTCTATTCACTATTATAGCATCTCGTCTTGCCACTCAGATGAAATATCTGTTACATTTAGAGCAACACATCAAGATGTAGAAACATATGAAATTAATCAATTACTACTCATTGTAATGCAAAATAGTTTACCCCAAGGAATATTATTCACATTCTTATGAAAAATGACAAGGTTTTTTTCAGCATGAAATGCAAAATAACTCCATGGGTCTTTTTTCTTGTTCTATCTCTGTTATTAACATTCGTAGTGGTCTAGCTTACATTTCGACCCTGGCAGGATCTCTCTTTAAGGCATCCTTCTAGCAACGTAAGGCCACTAACTCTTTTGAGAGTATTTATACTACATTTTCTTTTGGTTAGTAAACAGTTCGCAACATGAAGCAGACAGAGACTTTTAAAGTATGTTAGAAGCAAGTTTTTAAAAAAATTATAAAAAGTCTTTCCATTGAAGACCAAAGGAGCATAAAATCGTCTTTCCACGAGATCCAAATTGACAAAATTGTTTTGTTATTGATGACATATTTTAGCAGCGCTACATATCACTCTGTTCATAACACGTGAATAAAATATAGCCAATTTACTGCTACTTATACCTGAGTATTTGTGCTCAATGACTTTTTTGTCTGAAAAATGTTTTCTAATGAACAAACTTACTTGAAAACTTAAATGGGAATGTCTATGATTACTCAAATTTAAGGCTTGGGTTACTCTTTGCATTAGGGATAAGGAATGTTCTGGTACTTCACAATAATCTCAACATACACTGAGTAATGAGGTATTAATAAAACATTCCAATCAAAATGAGACCATTCATTTTACAAATAAAACGAATTAACTCAGAGTCCACAAACACTGTGGTTGACGTCACCGAACAAAATGACCTTAATTCAGATATTGGCATAGAAAAATTTTGATAGGAATATAGGTCAATATAATATTTAAGAGGAAATATATATTTCAATATTTTGTATTATGATAAAATATATGTAGGCCTAATGGCTTTATCTGTATCACGGATGAGTGGACAACCCTCTGCAGTGTTATAGATTTTAAAACTCAAACCGAGCGTCAAATTTTGACAATTCAAAGTGTATAGAGTAAGTACCAGAAGTAGGTTATAGACTTCTGGTAGTACTAAAACAAACAATTGGGCAGATAAAGGTGTTTGCTCAACCTTGAATGTCGCTTAACTACAAGTTAAGATCAATCCAAGAGTCGGAAAAGAAGTGAGGCATGAAATAATAACTCAAAGCAAACGTCAAAATAACAAGAGTTACATGTATAGATAAATAGCTGTTGAGTGAGGAGGAGTGAATAAAGGCGCAATTTAGCCCAACTTGGCTTCATTTTGTTTAGTTAATGCATTCCGTCTTGTTTGGAAACGAGATACGAATGTTTAGATCTATACGTAACATAAGCTAAAGTGATTTGTTAATGCGTGTATCACGCAGCATATGGTATTGTGAAAAGGCCCAAACCACGACACAGTCTTCATTAAAATAGTAACCGTATAAACACATTATCCTGTGGCCTATTCTGTGCTTATTTTCCTAGCTAAGCCTTTCTCTATGCTCGACTTTCAGCCATAGCAATTAAGCCTGCACTGTATATTCACATGCTTAACACCCAATATACCAATTCCAGGTTATTTGGAGGCGTGTAGAATTCGTTTTTCTTTGATTCGGCAGCTCATGAGTGGCTAATCCAACCTAAGTGCTCATGCCTGGGGTAGCTCACGTCTGTCCTAGAAACTAATGTTTTATACATTTCAATACTTGGTGTCGAAAGCAACTGTTCAGTGTGAAGGATCGTGCCATTACTACCTCTAACCAACACCCTTAAGACTACGAAATCAAGTCCGCGTTGGCTTGGGGGGAAACATTTGGGCTGGATTTAGGTATGCATGCACCAGGCGAACCTCGCAGCTTGTATTTTTGTACGAGTGTGGTTGGAAACGGCCATGTGTCAATGACGTATAGCCAGGATTTCCAGTAGGGGCATTTACTTACAAACCCATTTGGTCCTACAATTACAAGTGGGCCTCCACGGCCCTCTGGATTCATGATTGTAATGTCCTTCGTATCATGCACTGTATGGCTCATTTGACATAATCAATATAACAAATTATTTTGTATGAGTAAAAAAGACAATACTGATGCCGTATTCGGGTACTGTAAGTCTCTGTTTTTACTATTTTGGCCAGATAAAAATCTATCAATGGATCACTCCAAACCTTAGGACAGTATTCGCAACAAGCAGACTATTTTATCAAGTAACAACGCCCAGTGAACTACTGGTATTTCATGTATTCTACCGTAATATATCCGTATACATGTTATAATTCAGCAACAGCAACAGTAACACTAACAGCAACAATTATTTAAGTGGGTAATTTAATTAACACAGAGTATATCAAGTTTACATGATTATTACAGAGTTTAAATCAAGCTTTATACAATGATCGTAAAGAATCTATATTACAACTAGAGGTTAAGCTTTTGATGAAAACGCTGACATGGGTTTCGCATGCATTGATAATATTGGGCACTGATGACGCCAGTTCTTTGTTTAGTGTTAAGAAAGTTAAGATATATTGAAATATTACATTGTGTGTTCCTTATAGGCGTCCAAGTAGTACTAACTCGTCCAAACGTAATTTTATGCAAGACCCAATCGACAGGACGGGTAGGTAGATGAGACTGTGAGTGGGAGTTTTTTGGGACAGTAGGTGGCAGAAGACTGATGAGGTGTTTGTTATTGTTCAAAGTTGACATTATTGTTTGCAGTATTATCTGTACAGATATTACTACAATAGTACAAAGTTGCAACGAAGTGTTCGATGAAAACGAACACAGGGGTTTCGGCTACATGTATATTGATAATTATTGGGACACTGAGTTCTTTGTTTAGTATTCACGATATATTGAAATAAACTTAAAACGCGATGAACTGTAATCATTGTACACACAAATTTCATTGTTTGTCCCCAGGCGTTTGAGACAATTTGTATGTGGATAAATGCAAAGGATGTAACAAATCAAGTTAATGCCCTTCCATTAAATATGTGCAACGATTGTCAAACGATTCAAACATACGAAAACAAAGAACATCGTATTGTAGAATCAACATATGTGTACAAACCATGTAGTTTGCGCTTGTACAACCACTACGTCGTCACGTAATCATACTAACATGTACAGTCCCTATGGAAATTTCCTTTCTGCAAAACAACCACCGACAGTTGAATGACAACAAACGTGCACTATTTTATTGCTATCGTGATAAAGGGTTTTGTATAGGATGAGAAAGGATGGTACCACACTCTACCCATAGGTGGTAAATTTGAGCAATACAATTTCGAAGTTTATATTGACTAGGGCCTACATCATAATCTTCGCAGATTAGACTAAAATATTAATGAAATAATATTTACTGACCTAATGATGACGTAATTGGTTTTAGAAACTAAGTCACATTATGGGCTTTCATATGATGCATGTTTTGTATTTATGACAACTGTCACAAGTATGACAACTGTGGATCAAGTTTTGTTTAGGTCGAGATGTCCCCGCAGGGTCACACTATTTGTTTAGGTCGACTTGTCCGTTCTCGCCAATCTATACGTCCCACAGATTATACTAAAATGTTAATAAAATAATATTTACTGACGTAATGATGAGGTAATTGGGTCTATAAACTGAGTCACATTACGAGCTTTCATGCTGCATGTTTTGTATTTATGTGAAAATGCGAAGTATGACAACTCGTGGCTCGAGTTTTGCGTAGGTCGAGTTGTCACAAAGCTCGAATGCTGTCGTGGATCCTAGTTGTTCGTGTTGAGTCGTCACAATGGTCGGGACATCTTACCCCCCGCAGCGTCACACTAAAATGTGAATAACATGATATTTACTGACGTTATGATGACGTACTTTGTTTTAGACACTAATTCACATTACGGGCTTTCATATGCTGTTTTGTATTGATGTGGCGATGCTCAGTATCATCCATCGACAACTTTCACGTGTTAAACCTATGGGGTTTTGGTGGAAACAAGAAGAAACATAATCGAACGAAAACAATAAGCTTTCGGCGACCAGGCGGAAACCCTAATTAAAGTGGCTTACACCTTCCACCATCAGTCCTTTCTGTTCTGGCCATCGATCTTCAGAGGCTGTCTACTCGAAACTGCTCAAAGTATGATGACTGACTAGCTTGGTGACTTCAATCGGTCATTCCCAAACATTCATAAACTTCAATAATAAGAGTCTCTTCGTGGACTTCTAACTGTATTATATCACAGCTTAACGTACGATATCTTTTTTACTACCGCCGTTTATTTCGTGAAGAACCACACACCTCTCCATCAATACCAAAGGTGTCCCACTTTTATACCAAAATCACCCTTCTAGCAAATTCTAGACTTACGTGTACAATTAAGCTGTCTGAGAACACCTATTTTAAAAATTACATTCCAGAAACTTCTCCATGCAAGTTTCGTAACTGAAAGAAAGTTCTAGAAACCCCTTCGCGCAAGTTTCATATAAAATTATTCAACTGTAACAGACAATAATGAAATATATACATACACAAACTACACAATGGTGGATCATCAACCGGGTGGGAAGGAGGGCAAGTTACTACCCCCCATTTCCAGTGATGGGACTAGCTATAGACGATGAGATGGTCAAATGACAACATCCACCCATGTGTTGGCTTAGTCAACTTATATAGTAGTTTGTCTTTCCTTATATTCCTTAACTTGCCAGGTCCTTTGATTAAGGTATTCGGTCAGAAATCCACAGTTGTTTTTCTTCACATAGGTCCTAAGGATCTTTAATTTATTTGGCAAGATAGCATATGAGCGTTTTTTCGTCAAAGAGAGCCAGATATACTTTTGGATCAGATTGACATGAAATCCAAATCAGATATGTCTTAATGATCCGGATTCCAGATCGGTCTGACCCACAAATTGATAGGGCCTCTTATGAGCCTCTTCGTGGTCAATTATGACCTGGACGATTTTAGGGTGAACAGTACTATACAAGAATTAATAAATATCCATTGTTCAAAAGGTTAGCTGAAATTGAAACTTCCCAAATTTGTTCGTTTGTTAATCTTAACAATGTGGGTAAGCTTTTTACTATTATGAATCAATACGTGTCTTAGAACAGGATGACATTTTTACCTGAGGTCTAAATTGTAATTGTCAAGTTATAGCGGGCCTAGAACGATTTTGAAAAATTGTAAACCGTTCTACCCCTAATCTTTTGCACTTTTTGTGGTAAATATAAAAATATAAATAAACTAAGAATCTTTGTTTATGACGTAGTCATATATAAATACCTCATAAATATCATGCTTTGATCTATGAACTGATATACATATTCCGTTGAATGTGTCATTTAGTCTACAAACAATGACATTGGGACAGTTAATTGATTGGATGACACATGATGTGTCTTCCACCAATCAAATGACAAGTATGTGTGTTACGTCAGAATATGCATACGTCAGAAATTCGTAAACGGAGGGGCGGCGACCAAAAAAGTTTCCCCTAGAAATGTTCACTCGGAAAATATTTTGATGGCCCCGCTGCTTTTAAGAGAATTCGTTGTGGGGCCCATTTTTTTGTTTAAATTATTTGTGTTATTATACATATGAATTCCTAGAGGCCAGTTTTGACACTCAAGAATCTGAAACAATGCTGTGCATCTGCCCATAGGGTTCTGTGCACGCAGTTATATAACGCAGTTGAAGCATGTCGATAACCACCCGCTGGTCACACACGTTCCAATGCAGTTTCAGACAACAATTGTGATTGGCACAACAACTTTGGGACGGCCCTTAATATTGGCCAATCAGCTTCATTTTAACAACAGCTTTGGACAAATGTGTACAGTTTGTTTATCAGCAAGAACGAAAACAATCGGTAGAGGGCGTCCAAAGTTGTAAGTACAACTGCGCCGCATTGTTACAAGAATTCTGTCCGAAAATCGTATTCGCACTGTAAAAATGGCGAAACCCACAATCTTTGGTTGAAAATTGATGGGTTTTTAAAGTAGTTAAACAATTATTTTAAATCATCATTAAAAAGAGGAATAATGTACTTTCAGTTTGCCGAAAGAACTAAATTGATATCACCCACGGTTCAAAAGTTACGCTCTCAAAAAGCAAAATAATGGTCGCTGCTTAGGTTGCGCTAAGAAATTCATATGAATATTTTTGAACAGGCCACAGGGGGTGGGCTGTCCCTTCCACCACCACCCCGAGATTATGAGCTGGGGTACGATATACCAATCATCCTGAACAATATTATTTCATCTTAGAGAAAAAAGGGTAGCCTAATAAATACATTGGTAATTGCTGTGTGTATCTTCATTCACCACTGTACAAATTTAAGTACATAGACCTGGGTGCTGGTAGGATGTTGCTGTTCATTAATACAAATACAATACTGCAATAGGTGTGGGTACAGGATGACACAAACGTATGGTCAATGTTTTTAGAATATAAATATTACCAGCAAATTATCTGCAATGAAGCAGTATACTACGAGTACTTTTAAAGTTTGTTTTAGCGAAAATAGAGGCAATTATCATTATTTTGTTCGCAGGTTGAATTCAACGGGCCGCAGGTTGGTCACCCCTGTCTTAGAATGTAACTTGATTATATGTAGGCCTACTGACCAAGAAAGTAGAGCTAGTCATTAAACACGCCAGAGACACGGTAGCAATTACTATCTTGATAAAACATCATCGACAGAACGATCAGTAAAAAACCCAATTCAGATGTGCAATAATAGTCCCTGCCCAAACTTACTTAAAACGTCTAGTCCTGCACTATGGCACTATTCTTGCCCTTACATACGTCTTAGAATGTAATTTGTAGGCCTACTGACCAGGATTTACCAGTAATAGGAATAAATGAAGATGTTAATGTCGTCAACGATAGAATATAAAAATAAATACATTTACAGCAGTGATTTATATTCGGCTCAATATTCCCGATAAATTAGATAACGTTGATAGCATTTTGTTAAACGATTGGTTTATAACATTATATCCTAATCTTGAATATCTGTTTTTTGGAGTTTCTGATCAGCTAGTCTCTATCAAATATATACGGTAGGATGGTTCGCAATATATACTCTCAAGCTTATAGACTGCGGTTGTAGCCAGTGAATGTTTGTCGGGCGTCTCTACTTATCACTTGGAAGGCGTATATGCTTCTCAGGCATTCTCTATTGAAGTTGATTGAATTTGACATAAATTCAATAAGGTTGTTGGTATTAAATTATTAACGTCCTTATGAAAAGGCTCCGATGTAGCATTTCTCTGATTGTTTTGTACGAAATAAATTCTATATATAGTTTTGTCTTATTTGTTAGCATTGTCTTTGAAGGTAATATAAGGCCACTTATTGTCTGTTTTATTTGTTTTAGTGGTTCTAACTCTGCTAATATTTTGTGCTAATATTTTAGATGTTTTTAGTATTATAATTTATACACATTGCAGCATACGATTGTTTAATTAAATTTGCTTTCCAATTTTAACTCTTCTTGAAATTTGATTTGGTCGTTTATTTTTCTTCCGTTTTAGCTATTTTTGATCACCTGTATCGATTTGTTCCAAATATTTTGTAACACAGCAACGGGTTCTCTGTATCATGATGTTTCCACCATATTATACGCTGCAATTAACTCCATTGCGTGACAACACACATGAGCGCATCATGATTGAACTCCATGGTAAGGGCGTGTGTTAAGTAAGCCAAATGCCAATAGGCCCTATACATTTGTGAGAAATGTTTGTAAATGCATCCATGTTTTTTTTAAGAATCAAGAGATTTTGCGGAAATCCCACGGATCGGTGACGAAAATGGTAAGACCTACAAATCAGCAATTAAAAGGTACACAAGCAAAACAAACATGGATACATGTTCATAATATTTTCAAGAGAACAAATTCCTATTTGATAGGTCCTTTGAGAAAGATCATGTTTATGAATGTGTTTTTTTCAAGCCATGGATGTCATTTGCATATTTGTTCATGACTTGCTCCTATTCGTTACACAGTCCCTATTAACTTTGTATCTAGCGTATAATTGGCTTCATCAGGAGCACGGCCGTAGTCATAGCAACAGTTGAAACGAGCAAATCCTTGATCAACCCTGCCCTCATAGACAAACAGGTAAGTACCATGGTGTGTCTGAGTCCATGTACATTCTGCAACAAATATAATTTCACCTTAAAGAAAGATCCTTCTGAATTTGAGATATTTTTTAAAGAAAATTTTGCAACTTTTATAAGGTTGTTATTTCACGTATTCTGATGCGATTCATTCAACTGAAAGGTAAAATGGTCAAATAAATACGTACATATCACCTCGCTGTGCATATTTCTGAGATCATTGGCCAGAATGTCACAGGTTTGGCGCATTGCTCTTAATAATCATTTCCAAAAAATACGAATTTTAGGGTTGTTCGGACACAATTTTTCCTTAAGGATTTTTCCTGAACTACAACTGTGAATTAATTTGTGTCGTTCTTATAAATGCGAGATCTTATAAAGATCGTATACAAGTTGATTTGTAATTACCTACGTATTTCTCCAACCGAAATGACCGTTTACCTATTACTCTGTTCGAGCTGTACTAATGAATTTATTTAACGGGAAAGCATTGGTTATGTTCAGTGGCGTATCTAGGATTTTTTGGGGGTAAATTTACCGACACAAAACTCATGAACAAACAAATTTACTTTGTTTTCCCCCAAAAATAGGTGATCTCTAAGTCGCTCACTGTTTAGCAGACAAATAAGTTCAGAAATACCTAAACGTTTGTGAATTTGTCGTCAAACACTATTTTTTCCAACAAGTACGGGATGGCCACCCCTGCCCCCTTTGGTTACGACACTGTTTATATTCTTTGTATCTAAATAAACATCAAACTATAAATATCGCGGAACCCGCTGCTATATAGGATTCTTGCCAGCCAATCGACATCGGACAAGCTCGGTCGTCGAGAGGTTAAGACGTCTGTACTAGTAAGCAGGAGGTCGTGGGTTCGAATTCCGCCCGAGTCGCTTGTGAAGTTTTTTTTCCACAGACACTCGGAAAGCACTGAGTATACAGTCGGTGTAGGTCATTTGTATTCATTCTAATGTGCAAGTAAAGAAAGAGCACTCTTTTCTAAATTCAATGATTTCACTTTAGACAAATATTTTGGAGAGATTGAAAACATCATCAGCTTTACACCACGTAAGTTTAACATACAATTTTGGCAGTGTTCATTGTATAAATGATATTTTCAAAACATTTGTGTTTTATCTTTCAAGGGTTTTCAAGCTTTTTGGTCTCTTTCTCACACCACTGGGGTTGAAAAATGGTACACGCCGTGCATGGAAGTGACACTGTGATGGTTGTCAGCGAGAAGGCTCGCACGCATTATAGCACTCAAGCACTATAACATTAACTATAAATAAAGCCCAATAACCTACCTACAAACTGCTCCTACTCGAATCTCTCAGCCCAGTCATCACTAGAGCGTTTGCCAAAGATTCCTCCACTCTGGAATACGTGTGGGACCCCTCCCTTGCGTGGTCTAGCAAACTCACTTTCGTCAGCAGACCTATCCACGTTCCGTGTTGGAAGAGTTCGTTCACTACCAGCGGCGTCGCGTTTACCGAACAGCCCCGATTGCTGATTGGCCCACAGTTGTCGCTTCTGTGCGGTATCCAGGTCCCTTTTCGGTTCCTGATCTTGGTTGCTATGTAGATTCAGCCAATGGGTGTTTCGCTTGCCATACATTCCAGTTTGAGACCCTGGTAACCAGGATCGCTTGGCTGTGTTGGGATACCGAGATTGCAAGTTATGTTTGGCAGCATATTCCGATAACACTCTCTCATCTTCGCTATCGAAATACACGCGAGCGTGAACAACTGAAATTGCAAGTAGTAAGAAATGAATAGCAATAATCATTTTGGCCATCTGTCCACTAGGCGCCATTTTTATCAGCATTACGTTCACACGTATTCAAGAAACTTTGGTCTATTTGACGTCAAATTTAACCCTAACTTTACGAAGAATCCTATATTTATATACTTTTCGCACGTTGACTCCTTACACAACCAAACGTCGCATTTAGCCGTGGATATCCGTTATTAGCCCCGCCCTATTAAAGTATTAGCCAATGGGGCGTTCATTCCTTGCCAGTGCGCAGTGTGCTTGAGCTCACGTGCTTCTGTGTGGATTTTCATTGGTTAACCGTATACAACGTATGTCGCTATACGATGACGTATTGGACTTCCTGGTATATTATTTTTACACACATCGTTGTGTAAATAGCATGTTTCTAATTACTACAATTTGCGTTGCTAGCACCTTTCCTACGTATAGTCATAAATGTATCAATGTGCAATTCCTTTGTTGATGGCTTAATTTCATTTATTTGTGTATTAAAGATCATGATGATTATTTCAAGTTCGAAAACATGTTTTGTAACTCTTCACAATGTATCAGTATTTACAAGCATAAACGCCTTTTGTTCCTCCATGTTGGACTAAGATTATGAGTGACGCTCTCCAGCGACAAATGCACATGCTAATTAATAGCGTATAATATTTATTGACGACTGAGTATTTTGTTTGTGAGTACATTTTATATCGGTTTTATCGCCTGGATTGAAAGTTGAGTGAACAGCATTATCCTAGGAGAATTTATTTCTTGTCCATTATCTTTATTAAACCAGACGTGGGCTAGATTGTAATGGGTGATCCTATCGTGCACAGACCAATAAGTAGCCTGGACCACATGATCGCATGGTAAGCACGTATAGCTGGACGTATGAGTATCAGGCTTGCGCTTAATTTTATTTGATTGTATTCACGCATTCACTTATTGTATTCACTTATATACATACTAAGGAAACATTTAAAAAACAGTATAAAAACAATCCTGTGTAAGTTCCATCTTGTTTCACCGTGTCGTTAACGAGTAAAACAATGACATGCATTCATATTTTTATATTCTTCATTTGTAACGTGGAATGTTCGTCTCCAGTTGAAGATCAGTGTAGGATCAAAGCTCCGTCGATTGTCCATGGCCTGGGTGGATTTTTCTGTGCCATATATCATTACAAAATTTAAATACATATTTTAAAGTGAAATTGGTTATGAACAAGAACCATGCATCTTTGAATTAAAGTTAACAAAAAGTATTTATGAAAAAAGAAAATATAGATATGTTACCTTGAATTACATGAGATCCTAAAAACTAAAAAAATAATAATAATAAATGCAAATAAATGAATAAAAATGAAACGTACACCATCCAGTTAAAAAAAGTATCGCCGGGTTTCTTCATTATTGAACGGTAAGAATAATGGTGGGAAGCATGATTTTACTGTCAATATGTACCGTCATCAATTTATTTGGGGTTTTTGTTAACTGTTAAAACAAGCTTCTGAAAAACTATTTTGTGGAATATATCATCTCAAAGTAATTCCATTAAAAACAACAAATTGCCAAATATTGCCGATGAAACAAAGGGCTGCGCACACCTTTTTCAAATAGTTTTGTTTTAATTATTTGTTGTTTTCCTTTCTGTAAAAAATACCTGTGTTTTAATGAATGAATAACTAACGATCATTGTCCTTTATCATCATGCGTCACAACCCACATTACTCTGGCGCTGTTGTTATGCAAATAAACCTTCCATTGAAACAACAAAATGTAATGACGCAAAATTAGCACCACTATTGCTACGTCACTGTAGTGTCGTTCATGACGTCTGATAATGACGAATCCCACAAGGCCTTATTGAATGTAATAACGGAGAAACGCCCACTGAAATGACAATCATAATTTAAAATGCTGATTTTTTGTTTACATTTATTCAATGTTCAAAGCTAATAATTATTATATCATATTATGACCGTAATCGGCAATAATCAAACTATTTAATACTAGTGCAACCAAAGTGCGAAGGGGACAATAGGGTCAGAAAATAGGTGTTTGAATAATCACGAAGTTAATAATCATAATGAAACTGGTGTATGTAGAATTATAGGTGAATATGTCAAAGCAACTGTCACTCGTACTTTGAGAATGAGGTATTTTGAGAATGAGGTATAAGAAGGGGGACAGTTCTTTGAATGTGTGTAAAAGAGATATACCTAGTAGATGATGTAAGTTGTGCCTTATTTGTGATAATCGTCTAAGTATAGTAAAACTATTAAATGTGCTATATAGAAACATTGCTTGTTGACGAATCCGTCATTAACTCGTTCTAGCAAGTGGAAATAATGCTGATTAGAGATTTTATTTCGATATCGGTTTGATCAACAATATATCCTTCATACTCTCAGGATAACATTATAAAGGCAGGTTCATACTTCACGCGAACGCGATTATGAATAGAACTTTTACGTCACAAGTTCGCAGCGATTGATTCGCGCATTATGGGTTTCACTTTAGTGATTCATTCCAGAAACCTTAGGTTTTCAAGTCACATTGCGCTTTGTGTTTGCGTTCGCGTGAAAAATGAACTGACCTTAATTAGGGATTTATAGAGGCCACCTTATAACTAGGTTATTATTTTGTAAGTTCAGTGTCAATACAACATACCATATACTCCAAGAACAACGTTGATTACAATCATTATGGCACTGTGAAAGAGTGCCGTTGCAGAACAGAAATGTTTAAAACAAAAAAAAATTAAGAAATAAATGTTTGGTTTACTGCCTTTAATTTGGTACCTAACAGTGCTGAAGTATTATTTAAAAACAAAACCAATACCAAAAACTATTTATCCGAACTTTCTACCAGTCAGGACATATCCAGGAAGCTGCAGTGTTTGTTTGATTTCATATTGAACGTTTATTATTATTATTATTATTATTATTATTATTATTATTATTACTAGTATTTTATTAATATGTTTGTTGTATTCATTAGATAAGTGACCAGTTCGAACATGATTCGATTCGATTCGCAGTTTATAATCTCTGGTACAGAGTTCATTGACAGTATCCAATTAAGTCTTGATGGCTGCTTACGGTCGCTGAGCCATTGTCAGATTATGTGATGGTAAAGTCGATGCAGGAAGATTCAGAGGGACACATTGATTAAGTCACAAGAGGGCGGCAGACATCATGGTGGTGAGTTTCTGAAATAAAAAATACATGTATCACAAATTAAATAAATAAGTAAAGAAAATTATTGAATATAAACGAATGAATTAATTCACTGATTAATAAAATAATTTCATCAAAAATGCATTCGTCTGTATATATTGCTGTATAAATCTGTATATATCGTCTGTATAAATCTGTATATATTGCTGTTTACTTAGAAGAAGGAAAGTTATTTCAAAATAATTGCCAAGGACATGAATAAAGAGTCATTTAAATGAATAAATGGATGCACATCTTTAAAATAACCGGTGAAATACCGAAACGCAGGGAATATACATTAACAAATCAAACCTCTTTAGCCTGTTGATAATGTAAACAATTCGTCCCTAATTTGCCATAGTGACCAATCCGACTTTTTAAAATTTTAAGTTTTCCCGCCCATTAGTACATTCAGGAAGAGACCTACCATTGTATCTAATCCACATGCATGTATTCCTTATAGTTTTGGAGATAGAGCATGCATTCAAATGACGAATGCTCTAACTGGCTATTTTTGTAATTTGGCAAAGTGACCAATACTGCATTGGTCACTATGCCAACTTAATTCGGGATTGGTCACTATGGCAAATTAGGGACGAATTATGACAGTTTCACATATAACTTTATTGGGTGTAAAATTGATGATGGTATAAAAGATCTATATAAATATTTCTCTCTTTGGTACTATATCACTTCAGTATAATGTTTGTATTTACTTATTGATTGATTTATTATTTAAAGATGTACCGTACGTGTTTTGCACTAATTTACCGGTAAATATATTGACATTAGGTACTTTGCACAACACAATAGTCAGCAGCTTAGTTCACCAATTAAAAGGTGCCTAAATGAATTTATAAAGTGACCCACCATAAATTAATATGTGGAAATTGTTACTGTCAAACTATGCTTCTAATGAATATTTTAAATAATGTGTAATTTTATATTATTTGTAATCCTTTCCTCAAGTAAAATAGCAATGTTCCGATTAAAAAGATAAGTTTCGGATATTGCCGTGAAAACCACGACCGATGCAACTTTAAGACAATTCAAAAACAATCACAGAGACATAATAAGAAAAACAAACTACTGAATTTTTCGACTTCATGAAACCAAGATTCCACATAAGAACGAATAATAAAAATCTTTAAAAATTCAAAATAGTTCTTGTTAAAGAACATAAGGCTAAACATTGTTAATTAAAAAAGAAAAACTTGAATTTTAATGTAAGATTTACTAAATCTGATGTAATCTTCCGTAATTTGTTTTCCAGTTCGAATTTAGGAAAGAGTATAGGCCTACTCTTTCCTAAATTCCAGCTTAGATTGAGTACAAACTATATAACTGCAATTTCCCTAATTTCTCGTGAACGACATAACGTAATGGGTTGAAACTTTCACATAATGGTTTTAATGTATATCTTCATGCTTGTAAAAGAGTAAGCGTAATCTTAGAAACTAATTTTCCAACAAACCCACTATTGTACCTTCCATTTAAACGACACAAAGTAATTATATCGCACCAATTCTTAAATTATTCATGCACACTGTGAACTAAAAAAAGTTATTACCACATTACCTCGGGTATAAGCCCGACCCCACCACACACACACACACAAGAAGCACGGGTGGCCGAGTGGTTAACCCACTTGCCTCTCACCACTGTGACCCAGGTTCGATTCCCGAATTGGACCTGGTTTCTGGGTTCAAGTCTCGATTCTGACCTGTCTCATGTGAGTTGAAGTTATTTCTCCTGTGTTTCCAGTCTTCTCGGATAAGGACACTAAAATGTAGGCCCCGTTTGCCTTCACTCCTAATCTATATAAGGCGGACGTTAAAGACCCACCGAGGACGCTGGCCCGTGGTACCATCCTCAGCACCGCCAACACGGGGAAAGAAGCGGCCAAGAGTAAGTCAGCACTTTCAAAATATTTTAATTTCCACCGGTCCTTTTCAGGACCACCACAACTTCTCAAAAGAGATATTTCATGCCATCTGTCTACCATATTATCTAATTAATATAATACAAATATAAAACGTATATATTATTTAACACATAACTATCTCCCGACTATGGCAAACCGGAAATTCACGAAAGTAGCGAAACGTTCACAATCAAAACGAAAATTTAAATAATGTTCACTTGAACGCTCATATAAAACCAAACTTTACCCAATTAGTCTACTGACTACACTAGCAGAACAAAGTGAACAATTCATCACAAACCTATTCAAAGCAAAACTATTTCAAAGGAAAAACTTGCTCTGGTTAAAGGTTTAAACCTCGTTCCAACCCCTGCTAGACCAACCCGTTTTTATCTTTTGAGTGATTTTAACACTTTTCATAGAAAATTGATAATTGCACCGATGCGTAACAAAACTTCCAAAACCCACCCTTTCAAACCACCATCCACTTGGCATCCAAAAACCACACAGAGTGCAAACGCTCGAAAACTAATTGGAAGCCACAACATTTCAACTTGCTCATATTCGTCTGAGAACTCAGAAAAAGAACATGACAAGAATCTCATAAACACTATGAATCAGTTGCAAGCAAATCTCAAATTCACATACGAGGCCTCAAAAACCTCAATCGATTATCTTGACTTAACCATTTTCAAAGGAATACGCTTCCGTGAAACTGGCATAATTGACACAAAAGTGTACACCAAACCAACAGAAACATATCAGTTTCTACACATAACCTCATCACACCCACCCCATGTATTCAAAGCATTTATCTACGGAGAACCTCTCCGATATGCGAGAAACACCAACAATGAGGAAGATTTCGTAGAAAAAGTCAAGATTCTCTCACAAACTATCAGCCAGAGGCTATACTCAAACTGAGATAAACAACGCAACTCGCAAAGCGTCACTGACAAACCGAGCCAAACTGATTCACAAGCCACCAAAAGGTAAACAAAACAAGGAAGTACCGCTGGTTTTCTCAACAACCTATAATCCGTTCGTTAACCACAAAGATGTAAAACTGACAAGCAGTAAACAAACACTGGCCGCTGATACAACAAAACCAACAACTCTCGGAAGTATTTCCGAAACAACCCTTTGTTGCATTCAGAAAGGCCCAAAACATTCAGGAGAAACTAATCCGAGCATATCTCACAAACACAGATCCAAAAGGATCAACTGAGAAACTCGCTCACACCCCATACGACTCTGGTTTTTTCGAAGAACCAGATGAAACCCTTAATGTTCTGCTTTCCTTTTTAGAGGAACAAATCACATAAAATCAACGAACTCTCTCACTCAAACAAAACGGACACATTACAACTGTTTGAAAAGAACATCAATTCAATGTCTTATATTAAAAATAAGACAGGAGACCACCCGGTTCCTTAATTTGGACCATTACATGCAACTGATGATTGCCGAGTGAGGCATGAAAGCTTAGCTATTGCTACTAAAGGATCTGAAAAAATATCCTGTCTCTTCTACACGTTTCCCCAATTTGACCACTCGGTCAGTATTGGTACCTTCAAACATAATGCCTACTATTCCCACAAATTTTTATTGTCAAATGGACAAACATTGGAAATAGTCAGATACGGATTCATTGTATTTCATTTTGTATAACAAATGCATCTTGAAAAACAAAAACAAAAAGTCAACAAAGATGAAGTGTCACTGAATGGGATTGCACCATCATTCTTTATCACAATATCAATGCGAATTTTTGTTTTCAAATATCTATATGGAGTGTCGTGGCCGAGCGGTCTAGCGCACCGAACTCAAGTTCTGGTGTTGCCAGCAGCAGGGTGTGGGTTCGAGCCCCGGTCGTGACACTTGTGTCCTTGAGCAAGGTACTTAACCATAATTGCTTCGTCCTTCGGATGGGACGTAAAGCCGTAGGTCCCGTGTGTTGTATAATGCACGTAAAGTGGATTGTCGTGCGGTCTAGCGCACTGAACTCAAGTTCTGGTGTTGCCAGCAGCAGAGTGTGGGTTCGAGCCCCGGCCGTGACACCTGTGTCCTTGAGCAAGACACTTAACCATAATTGCTTCTCTCCACCCAGGCGTTAAATGGGTACCTGTGAAGGCAGAGATGGTTTGCTCTATATGCGCTAGAAATGGCAGCAATTGAGCTGTATACTCCCTAGGGAGCTGAGATGGTTTCAGGAATGATTTATGAGCCTTATGAGCCTTATGAGCAGGGATAATAATATAATGCGCCTTGAGCGCCACTTAGTTGGTGGATACGTGCGCTATATAAATCTATACATTATTATTATTATTATTATAAACAAATTCTCCAAAGAGGATTTTTGTGGATTTTGGATATGTTGCTCTACTCAGAATTCTGTTTCGTTTGACACCAAAACCAGCTTTATACCATTTTTTTCTGGGTAGCACCTATATTTCATCTTCTACTACCATACTAAAGCGGTAATTTTACTTACTTGGAACCAAACACTCAATAAGAAAGTTAAGAAACACCACTTGTAAAAATCAAGAAATTCAATCAACTTGTATTTATTAGGCTTAGGCGGTTTTTCGGTAAAATCGAGTAGTGACGTTTTTTTTTTTAAACAGAAACCAAACCGATGGATTTTTACTACACCGAAAAACAATAAAATACTCCTGTTTTTTGTCACCAGCTATGGAATCTCGAAGAAAACAATTTCAAAGCACTTTATTAATGTATAAAATCATCCCTTTTTACTAATTTTAGCCCTATCCGCGGTCAGATGTTGCCACCGATGTACAATGACACAGAAGTGAGAGTGTACATACATGAGAGTGTACGATGCATTACATGCGTGTGTTGGGTCACGTGATATGCTATCGAGAAATATGACCCATTTACTCGATGATTTAACACTTTCTCAATAAAATTGTTAATGAGTATGAGGTCAAACATGAATGTACAACTTCCGATGGATGGATAGCACGCCTGCGGGCGACCCTGCAAGATGGTCGATGTTACTGACGGCTATTGGAGAAGTTCTTCATTAACCAATATTTAGCAAAATAAATGGATTAATAAAAATTAATTATTTCATTATTGAATTGAATAAAGTGTCTTGTTAGTCTGACACTTTCTCGATAACGGTACCATTCAGAAAAAATAGGCTTATCTTATATATAAATATACATAAATAAAAACATTATTATATATGAGAATATCTTTATTTAAAAATATCTAAATAAATAGAAAACAAGTTACTCGGCGAATACCAGGCACTCAGGAGCTGCGATTTATCGGGATTGATCCCTACCGGCGCTTTAAAGACATAGGCTTTAAAGTCGTATAGGGTACCTTCACCGGCTTCCATTAGGACCCTTCTGGTCTGGCGTTCCGGCTCACCGATATATATCCTTCCCTGCCCCGATTCCTAGCCATGAAGGCCCTGCACCTTTAGGGGAGAAACAAGGCAGCTCCCAAGCATTACCGGTGCCAATTCCAGCGAAAAGCCAAGTTCCTAAATTAGGCGCAGACGGTAATCGAACCCAGACCCCGGTGGTCTGAGGGGACAGTACCAGCGCACTATCGAATCGAGGTACGAGTACGTTGGTAGTTTTTGACTGCAATTTAAATGTGTTTTAAGGGTTATCGGTTGGGTAAAAAGAAAATATTGTGTCCGATGGGATTTGAACTTGTAACCTCTCGCTTCACAGTCAGTCGCTCTACCAGCTGAGCTATTATAGTGACTTATTATAGTGACATTTAGCGCAAGTATGCGAGACCAATAAATTGAAGATGGTTAATATTGTTAACAACTTGGAGTGGAGTCAGTGGAGGGCGCTATACACATTTTATGGAATCCGATACTCATGGATGTCCTTTACGAACTCTCAGTTATTAATTTGCAACTTTGTGTAAATTTAACATAGGCCCCTAACTATTCTTGTTTTCTCTATGAAAACAAATAAAGCACTTGAGACAAAACAAATTATCAGGATGGTTGACGCCTTACGTGAATTGTTTATATAATGAATTGTTCATTTGATATTGTGGTAATTACCAATGTTGTACCTTTCCTTAATTAATTAATTAAAACCCTGCGATAAGAGAGCGTAGCGGTAGCCAACCGCCACTTTTTGCTAATTAATTAATTACTCCTTCGTTGAGCGCTCAAAAATTGTTATTTAAAAAAAGTTCCTACATCAGACATAGCCTAATAATTATTTACATCTAGCCAGATACCATGACCCCTTCGCCACAAGGCCATAGTTTGTGTGCAAAGCCTAATCGCTTGCCTTAGCGGTACCCTTTGTGTGATCAATCATCCTGGTCTTCGGGCTGGCCTCACGACATCTGTGATCAATCATCCATGCTCTGGGGTTGATTGACAGTGTATGGAAGGGATTGACCAATACAAAACTCAGACTTGATGTGTTTGGGCAGAGATTGGCTACTGGCAAATGGGGGATTGGGGATTTCCCAGACACTAAATACACCGCAGCTCTCTGGGCCTGGACTACTTCCAGGGACATTGTAAATATATTTTCTCAGGGGTAGCTCTGTACTGTAGGCTATTAGTCTTATATTTTTCTTTCAGTTACCACTGGGGATTAGGAGGTTGGCAGGATTTTATTGGGGGATAAACAAAGCGGGTGTTATGAATCATGAATAGAGCAAGTAAGAGGTGTAAAAAGCTTTTACATGTGTAATGTAATTAAAACAATAATTAATTTTGTAAAAATAATTGTAAAGTCAATTTGTTTTTAATATTTCTTTTAAAACAATCTATAAGACCTCTGGAATGATTATCATCTTGAAAAATGGTATAAAACAGATTTTACAGCTCGATGTCATCATACAAAACGATCTGTCGTGGACTAAGCATGTCGATCGAATTTGTTCAAAAATTAAAGCAAAATTATATATTCTCTCGTGGATCCGTCGCTTCCTACCGCAATTTGGTAGAAAGCAGTTTTTCAATAGTTTTATTCTACCTAACTTTGATTACTGTTTGTCCATTTGGGGCAACTGTGGTGTTAATAATTCAAAACGCTTGGACAGACTTATGAGAAAGTCCATGCGAATCATTCTAAATCGACCTATTGATACAGAACCAGAATCAATGTACCGTGAACTGAAATGGTTTCCATTGTCATACAGGCATAAGTTGAAAACGTGTATTTTAGTGTATAAAGCTTTTAATCAATTAACTCCAAGTTATATTACTGATCTTGTGAATTTGTATAATCCGGCCACACAGATGACTTTAAGATCTGTTAAAAATAAAGTTCTTGGCGTTCCTTTTACTAAATCAAAAATTTATGAACGTGCTTTTAGTATTAATGGTCCTACATTAAATAATAACCTTCCGTTACATATTAGAGATTCTAAAATCACTCGTAAGTTTTAAGTCTTCATTGTATAGTTATTATTATCAATCTTACCTGTCAACTATTAGCAGTTCCTAGAACCCAGTTTTTAATCATTCATTCTAGTTTATCATACATCCATGTTAAGTTTTTATTATAGTCCCTCGACCATCACGTAAAGAGGATATGTCATTTTAAATTTTATTATTATGTCATAACCTATGATGCTATCGAGATTAAATAAAGTATATAATAATAATAAAAGAAAAAAAAGAGAGATGCTTTTACTTGATTAGTCTGCTAGTTGTAGCCACAAAATTGTCATATGGACACCTGTTTTTTCTGAGCTAGGTTACATTTGTTGTTTTGTTATTATTAAGCATAAAAAGTCTGTCCCTCTATGCTTTAAAGAAAGGTCAGGTCTTATAACATAAAAAAAGATGAAGAGCCTGCATAAAAAAGAAAACTAATAAATGAAGAAAAAGCTGCAGAGGGATAAGTTAATGAGTTTTAATTGGAAAAAAAAACATGCAGGTGTGTTGGTGGACAACATGTGTACACCAAAATTCAGGATGGAAAATGCAAATGGGGTGGGGGTGATGAAGGTTGTTTTTGCAATTATAGAGGGCATTCTCTTACTGGAGTAATACATGTTGGCCTTTCCCCATTCAGAATTTATTTTTTCACAGAATCATTTGAACATTTCTTTATATTTTGTATTTTAGCTCTCCAGTATGCTGAGTAATTGGAATTAGATGCAATGGCTGGCATCAGTGAGAATCAGTTCAACAGCCTAGAAAGCATCTAAAACACAAGCCCCAAGGTAACCAATAAATCTGTGGTACAATTATTGTAAATGTGTGTGTGTGTGTGTGTGTGTGTGGATGATTGCATTCCTCCTGACTGCCCTATGATCCACTCACATGACCCCACCAACCTACATTGAAGATTGTGATTTTTATTTTCAAAAAGCAATTCTTTTTAAACTTTATCCACAATGTTGTATTCTTTCCCAGTGAAAACAGGTCAACTCGTATGCGTGCCAACTCGTACTTTTACCAACTCATACTCATTTTGGTCAACTCGACCCGTAAAAATATTTATTACTGAATATTTACTGGCATGTGTACGGGTTGACATCCGGTGGAGTACGAGTTGGTAGAAGTACAAGTTAATTTAGCTACACTATAGTGTCTGTAGTTCCTCATAATACTAGTAGTGCTTATGTCTTGTGTGGTGATGGCTGCATTGCAGTTTACTTTATATTGGCACTTAATTTTCTCACTAAAGTAGACCAGAAACAAATAGGCTATCAGCACCTTTATTGAGATAATGAAACAGTCACATCATGGAGGAAGGAAGACGTCACATGTAACTTTCTATTCCATTGTAAAACCTAACTTAAAGGCATTGTTCTGAAGGGATCATTTTTCTAAAGTTGCATAATTTTTCTGAAGTTACATCAATCCATCATCCTGATAATAACATATGCGGAAGTCAAAGTTTAATATTAAAAAAAAAACATATCTCAACAACCACAAGAGGTAAATTTACATTTTTTGCACCATTTTATAGATTGTTAATTGTCGAAAAATATTTACACAAAGGTGACCCCAATTTGACCTTACTTCCTGTCCAAACCGGAAGTCAAAGTTTAATATTTAAAAAAAATCATATCTCAACAACCACAAGAGGTAATTTCACAGTTTTTGCACCAACAGACGTTAACGTTTGATTTACACCAGTGCGAGAATTGAAAAAGTACATGTAGCCCTAGTATGCCGACAATAAAAAATACATAAGTACAGCAATAACAAATGCTTCACAATAACATGAACATATAATTATTAATTATAAACACAAAAGGAAAACATAATGCTTTTGTACTTTTCCCTGTTGGACAGAACAAAACTTAAGATAGGACATGTATGAAACGATTAACAAATGACAGGCTGAAAAGCTTAGACCCAACATATTAATCAGTAAAATATGAGGTTAAATTGATCTATTTACAAATATGTATCCATCTTAACTGAAAAACAACATTTGCAGGATAACGGTAGCCAAACAATAATATATATTACAGTGATGAATAACATTACAAATGGTGCAATCCCATTTTTCCTATTTAAAGTTAGTTAGATAAGATTCACCTTTACTAAAACAACCCGAACACCTAGTGTTTGTAATCAAACAAACACTAAATTTCTAGGTTTTTTTTGCCCGAAACACCTATTGTTTTTTTAATTTTTTATTTTTTTTTAATTTTTTTTTTTACTTCTCCCCAATAACTGTCCGGTAACAAACACATACTTGCAAACTTCACATGAACTTGAAACTTGGCATGTACTTAGAACTTAACAAGTAGATGAAACACGAGTTGTGAGTGACCCCAATTTGACCTTACTTCCTGTCCAAACCGGAAGTTAAAATTTAATATTTAAAAAAATCATATCTCAACAACCACAAGAGGTAAATTCACAATTTTTGTACCATTGTACAGATCGTTAATTGTCAAAACAATTTTACACAAAGTTGACCCCAATTTGACCTTACTTCCTGTCCAAACCGGAAGTCAATGTTTAATATTTAAAAAAATCATATCTCAACAACCACAAGAGGTAAATTCACAATTTTTGTACCATTGTACAGATCGTTAATTGTCAAAACAATGTTACACAAAGTGGACCCCAATTTGACCTTACTTCCTGTCCAAACCGGAAGTCAAAGTTTAATATTTAAAAAAAATCATATCTCAACAACCACAAGAGGTAAATTAAATATTTTTGCACCATTGTACAGATTGTTAATTGTCAAAAATATTTACAAAACATGACCCCAATTTGACCTTTACTTCCTGTCCAAACCGGAAGTCAAAGTTTAATATTTAAAAAAAATCATATCTCAACAACCACAAGAGATAAATTCACAATTTTTAAACCATTGTACAGGTCGTTAATTGTCAAAAAATATTTACAAAAAGGTGACCCCAATTTGACCTTACTTCCTGTCCAAACCGGAAGTCAAAGTTTAATATTTTAAAAAATCGTATCTCAACAACTACAAGAGGTAAATTAACATTTTTTGTACCATTGTACAGGTCGTTAATTGTCAAAAAATATTTACAAAAAGGTGAACCCAATTTGACCTTACTTCCTGTCCAAACCGGAAGTCAAAGTTTAATATTTAAAAAAATCATATCTCAACAACCACAAGAGGTAAATTCACAATTTTCGTACCATTGTACAGATCGTTAATTGTCAAAACAATTTTACACAAAGTTTTTAAATATTAAACTTTGACTTCCGGTTTGGACAGGAAGTAAGGTCAAATTGGGGTCACAATCGTATCTCAACAACTACAAGACCTATAAGACCTCTGGAATGATTATCATCTTGAAAAATGGTATAAAACAGATTTTACAGCTCGATGTCATCATACAAAACGATCTGTCGTGGACTAAGCATGTCGATCGAATTTGTTCAAAAATTAAAGCAAAATTATATATTCTCTCGTGGATCCGCCGCTTCCTACCGCAATTTGGTAGAAAGCAGTTTTTCAATAGTTTTATTCTACCTAACCTTGATTACTGTTTGTCCATTTGGGGCAACTGTGGTGTTAATAATTCAAAACGCTTGGACAGACTTATGAGAAAGTCCATGCGAATCATTCTAAATCGACCTATTGATACAGAACCAGAATCAATGTACCGTGAACTGAAATGGTTTCCATTATCATACAGGCATAAGTTGAAAACGTGTATTTTAGTGTATAAAGCTTTTAATCAATTAACTCCAAGTTATATTACTGATCTTGTGAATTTGTATAATCCGGCCACACAGATGACTTTAAGATCTGTTAAAAATAAAGTTCTTGGCGTTCCTTTTACTAAATCAAAAATTTATGAACGTGCTTTTAGTATTAATGGTCCTACATTAAATAATAACCTTCCGTTACATATTAGAGATTCTAAATCACTCGTAAGTTTTAAGTCTTCATTGTATAGTTATTATTATCAATCTTACCTGTCAACTATTAGCAGTTCCTAGAACCCAGTTTTTAATCATTCATTCTAGTTTATCATACATCCATGTTAAGTTTTTATTATAGTCCCTCGACCATCACGTAAAGAGGATATGTCATTTTAAATTTTATTATTATGTCATAACCTATGATGCTATCGAGATTAAATAAAGTATATAATAATAATAAAAGAAAAAAAAGAGAGATGCTTTTACTTGATTAGTCTGCTAGTTGTAGCCACAAAATTGTCATATGGACACCTGTTTTTTCTGAGCTAGGTTACATTTGTTGTTTTGTTATTATTAAGCATAAAAAGTCTGTCCCTCTATGCTTTAAAGAAAGGTCAGGTCTTATAACATAAAAAAAGATGAAGAGCCTGCATAAAAAAGAAAACTAATAAATGAAGAAAAAGCTGCAGAGGGATAAGTTAATGAGTTTTAATTGGAAAAAAAAACATGCAGGTGTGTTGGTGGACAACATGTGTACACCAAAATTCAGGATGGAAAATGCAAATGGGGTGGGGGTGATGAAGGTTGTTTTTGCAATTATAGAGGGCATTCTCTTACTGGAGTAATACATGTTGGCCTTTCCCCATTCATAATTTATTTATTCACAGAATCATTTGAACATTTCTTTATATTTTGTATTTTAGCTCTCCAGTATGCTGAGTAATTGGAATTAGATGCAATGGCTGGCATCAGTGAGAATCAGTTCAACAGCCTAGAAAGCATCTAAAACACAAGCCCCAAGGTAACCAATAAATCTGTGGTACAATTATTGTAAATGTGTGTGTGTGTGTGTGTGGATGATTGCATTCCTCCTGACTGCCCTATGATCCACTCACATGACCCCACCAACCTACATTGAAGATTGTGATTTTTATTTTCAAAAAGCAATTCTTTTTAAACTTTATCCACAATGTTGTATTCTTTCCCAGTGAAAACAGGTCAACTCGTATGCGTGCCAACTCGTACTTTTACCAACTCATACTCATTTTGGTCAACTCGACCCGTAAAAATATGTATTACTGAATATTTACTGGCATGTGTACGGGTTGACATCCGGTGGAGTACGAGTTGGTATAAGTACAAGTTAATTTAGCTACACTATAGTGTCTGTAGTTCCTCATAATACTAGTAGTGCTTATGTCTTGTGTGGTGGTGGCTGCATTGCAGTTTACTTTATATTGGCACTTAATTTTCTCACTAAAGTAGACCAGAAACAAATAGGCTATCAGCACCTTTATTGAGATAATGAAATAGTCACATCATGGAGGAAGGAAGACGTCACATGTAACTTTCTATTCCATTGTAAAACCTAACTTAAAGGCATTGTTCTGAAGGGATCATTTTTCTAAAGTTGCATAATTTTTCTGAAGTTACATCAATCCATCATCCTGATAATAACATATGCGGAAGTCAAAGTTTAATATTAAAAAAAAAACATATCTCAACAACCACAAGAGGTAAATTTACATTTTTTGCACCATTTTATAGATTGTTAATTGTCGAAAAATATTTACACAAAGGTGACCCCAATTTGACCTTACTTCCTGTCCAAACCGGAAGTCAAAGTTTAATATTTAAAAAAAATCATATCTCAACAACCACAAGAGGTAATTTCACAGTTTTTGCACCAACAGACGTTAACGTTTGATTTACACCAGTGCGAGAATTGAAAAAGTACATGTAGCCCTAGTGAGACACAAACATGTCCATATGTTTTTTATTACATAATTGTTACCAGCAATTTCTCTTCAAGCAATATACTATGTGCACTTTTAGGAATTGAAATTAAATTGATAGGAACATCAATTTTCATGCCGACAATAAAAAAAATACATAAGTACAGCAATAACAAATGCTTCACAATAACATGAACATATAATTATTAATTATAAACACAAAAGGAAAACATAATGCCTTTGTACTTTTCCCTGTTGGATAGAACAAAACTTAAGATAGGATGTATGAAACGATTAACAAATGACAGGCTGAAAAAGCTTAGACCCAACATATTAATCAGTAAAAGATGAGGTTAAATTGATCTATTTACAAATATGTATCCATCTTAACTGAAAAACAACATTTGCAGGATAACGGTAGCCAAACAATAATATTACAGTGATGAATAACGTTACAAATGGTGCAATCCCATTTTTCCTATTTAAAGTTAGTTAGATAAGATTCACCTTTACTAAAACAACCCGAACACCTAGTGTTTGTAATCAAACAAACACTAAATTTCTAGTTTTTTTTAAGGTGTTCTTCTTCTTCTTCTTCTTCTTCTTCTTCTTCTTCTTCTTCTTCTTCTTCTTCTTCTTCTTCTTCTTCTTCTTCTTCTTCTTCTTCTTCTTCTTCTTCTTCTTCTTCTTCTTCTTCTTCTTCTTCTTCTTCTTCTTCTTCTTCTTCTTCTTCTTCTTCTTCTTCTTCTTCTTCTTCTTCTTCTTCTTCTTCTTCTTCTTCTTCTTCTTCTTCTTCTTCTTCTTCTTCTTCTTCTTCTTCTTCTTCTTCTTCTTCTTCTTCTTCTTCTTCTTCCCAATAACTGTCCGGTAACAAACACATACTTGCAAACTTCACATGAACTTGAAACTTGGCATGTAGAACTTAACAATTAGATGAAACACGAGTTGTTAGTGACCCCAATTTGACCTTACTTCCTGTCCAAACCGGAAGTCAAAGTTTAATATTTAAAAAAATCATATCTCAACAACCACAAGAGGTAAATTCACAATTTTTGTACCATTGTACAGATCGTTAATTGTCAAAACAATTTTACACAAAGTTGACCCCAATTTGACCTTACTTCCTGTCCAAACCGGAAGTCAAAGTTTAATATTTAAAAAAAATCATATCTCAACAACCACAAGAGGTAAATTCACAATTTTTAAACCATTGTACAGGTCGTTAATTGTCAAAAAATATTTACAAAAAGGTGACCCCAATTTGACCTTACTTCCTGTCCAAACCGGAAGTCAATGTTTAATATTTAAACAAATCATATCTCAACAACCACAAGAGGTAAATTCACAATTGTTGTACCATTGTACAGATCGTTAATTGTCAAAACAATTTTACATAAAGTTGACCCCAATTTGACCTTACTTCCTGTCTAAACCGGAAGTCAATGTTTAATATTTAAAAAAAATCATATCTCAACAACCACAAGAGGTAAATTCACAATTTTTGTACCATTGTACAGATCGTTAATTGTCAAAACAATTTTACACAAAGTTGACCCCAATTTGACCTTACTTCCTGTCCAAACCGGAAGTCAAAGTTTAATATTTAACAAAATCATATCTCAACAACCACAAGAGGTAAATTCACAATTTTTGTACCATTGTACAGATCGTTAATTGTCAAAACAATTTTACACAAAGTTGACCCCAATTTGACCTTACTTCCTGTCCAAACCGGAAGTCAAAGTTTAATATTTAACAAAATCATATCTCAACAACCACAAGAGGTAAATTCACAATTTTTAAACCATTGTACAGGTCGTTAATTGTCAAAACAATTTTACACAAAGTTGACCCCAATTTGACCTTACTTCCTGTCCAAACCGGAAGTCAAAGTTTAATATTTAACAAAATCATATCTCAACAACCACAAGAGGTAAATTAACATTTTTTGCACCATTGTACAGATTGTTAATTGTCAAAACAATTTTACACAAAGTTGACCCCAATTTGACCTTACTTCCTGTCCAAACCGGAAGTCAAAGTTTAATATTTAAAAAAATCATATCTCAACAACCACAAGAGGTAAATTCACAATTTTTAAACCATTGTACAGGTCGTTAATTGTCAAAAAATATTTACAAAAAGGTGACCCCCAATTTGACCTTACTTCCTGTCCAAACCGGAAGTCAAAGTTTAATATTTAAAAAAATCGTATCAACAACTACAAGAGGTAAATTAACATTTTTTGTACCATATTGTACAGGTCGTTAATTGTCAAAAAATATTTACAAAAAGGTGAACCCAATTTGACCTTACTTCCTGTCTAAACCGGAAGTCAAAGTTTAATATTTAATAAAATCATATCTCAACAACCACAAGAGGTAAATTCACAATTTTTGTACCATTGTACAGATCGTTAATTGTCAAAACAATTTTACACAAAGTTGACCCCAATTTGACCTTTACTTCCTCCCGAACACCTAGAGTTTGTGTAAACAAACTCGAATCTCTAGTTAGGTGTTCGGGTATGTGCCCGAAACACCTATTGTTTTTGTACGTTTTTGTTTTTTTTTACTTCTTCTTCTTCTTCTCCCCATCTTGTCCGCTAACAAAAACATACTTGCCAAGTTTAAAAAACCTTCAAACTTCACATATAGTTAGACCTTAGCTTGTAGATGAAACCTAGTGACGTCATGATGATCAGGAAACCGCAACATTGACGTCATGATGATGTCAAGCCCACATTCAGTGTATGTTCACCATTGTGCGTTAGAAATTCTAACTATAGAGGGCGCTATACAACTTTAGTGGTCTTTACAATCAGTGCAGAATTATTATTCATCGAGCAAGGCTCCTATGCCAAGTTTAGCGTGAAGTTTCCCGTTACGCTATTCGGATTGCTTAATAGTCGGTAACAAACACATACTTGCAAACTTTACATGAACTTGAAACTTGGCATGTACTTAGAACTTAACAAGCAGATGAAACACGAATTGTGAGTGACCCCAATTTGACCATACTTCCTGTCTAAACCGGAAGTCAAAGTTTAATATTTAATAAAATCATATCTCAACAACCACAAGAGGTAAATTCACAATTTTTGTACCATTGTACAGATCGTTAATTGTCAAAACAATTTTACACAAAGTTGACCCAATTTGACCTTTACTTCCTCCCGAACACCTAGAGTTTGTGTAAACAAACTCGAATCTCTAGTTAGGTGTTCGGGTATTGTCCGCTAACAAAAACATACTTGCCAAGTTTAAAAAACCTTCAAACTTCACATATAGTTAGACCTTAGCTTGTAGATGAAACCTAGTGACGTCATGATGATCAGGAAACCGCAACATTGACGTCATGATGATGTCAAGCCCACATTCAGTGTATGTTCACCATTGTGCGTTAGAAATTCTAACTATAGAGGGCGCTATACAACTTTAGTGGTCTTTACAATCAGTGCAGAATTATTATTCATCGAGCAAGGCTCCTATGCCAAGTTTAGCGTGAAGTTTCCCGTTACGCTATTCGGATTGCTTAATAGTCGGTAACAAACACATACTTGCAAACTTTACATGAACTTGAAACTTGGCATGTACTTAGAACTTAACAAGCAGATGAAACACGAATTGTGAGTGACCCCAATTTGACCATACTTCCTGTCCAAACCAGAAGTCAAAGTTTAATATTTAAAAAAATCATATCTCAACAACCACAAGAGGTAAATTCACAATTTTTGCACCATTATACAGATCGTTAATTGTCAAAAAATATTTATAAAAAGGTGACCCCAATTTGACCTTACTTCCTGTCCAAACTGGAAGTCAAAGTTTAATGTTTAAAAAAATCATATCTCAACAACCACAAGAGGTAAATTCACATTTTTTGCACCATTGTATAGATCGTTAATTGTCAAAAAATATTTATAAAAAGGTGACCCCAATTTGACCTTACTTCCTATCCAAACCGAAAGTCAAAGTTTAATATTTAAAAACATCATATTTCAACAACCACAAGAGGTAAATTCACAATTTTTGTACCATTGTACAGGTCGTTAATTGTCAAAAAATATTGACAAAAAGGTCACCCCAATTTGACATTGCTTCCTGTCCAAACCGGGAGTCAAAGTTTAATATTTAAAAAACATCATATCTCAACAACTACAAGAGTTAAATTAACATTTTTTGTACCATTGTACAGGTCGTTAATTGTCAAAAAATATTTACAAAAAGGTGAACCCAATTTGACCTTAATTCCTGTCCAAACCGGAAGTCAAAGTTTAATATTTAAAAAAATCACATCTCAACAACCATGCACAAGAGGTAAATTCACAATTTTCGTACCATTGTACAGATCGTTAATTGTCAAAACAATTTTACACAAAGTTGACCCCAACTTGACCTTTACTTCCTGTCTAAACCGGAAGTCAAAGTTTAATATTTAAAACATCATATCTTCAACAACAAGAGGTAAATTCACAATATTTGCACCATTGTACTGATCGTTAATTGTCAAAAAAATATTTACAAAAAGGTGACCCCAATTTGACCTTTACACCTCCCGAACACCTAGAGCTTGTGTCAAGACAAACTCGAATCTCTAGTTTTTACTTCTTCTTCTCAGTGGCGCTTGTCCGGCAACAAAGGCATCCTTGCTAAGCATACAGCCTTCAAACTTAACACATAAACAGAACATATCAAGCAGACAAAACTGTTTGCTGTGACGTCATGATTACGTCATCAGGTGTCGAATTACGCTAAATAAAAATTTAATATTTAAAAAAATCATATCTCATGAACCACAAAAGATATTTTCACAATCTTTGCATCATCTGAAAGATCTTGAATTATGTGATGTTTCGTTTTCAGACGTGACCCCAATCCTTCCGGTTGAAACCGGAAGTTGAACATTTCAAAAAATCATATCTCATGAACCATAGAAGATATATTCACAATCTTTTTAAAATCTTAAAGATCTTGAATTATGTCACATTTTGTTTTCAGACGTGACCCCAATCTGAACTTTCCTTCCGGTCGAAACTGGAAGGTTAAGTGAAACAATATGCTGAATTACTATTCCCTGTATGTACGAATAGCCCATATCGCGCGTGCACAGAATACGTACACACAGCAACATACGGAGTTTAATATAGGCCTACAACGTGAAGGCCTTGTCACACGGGGCAATTTTCGGGCAATTTTCAGGCAATAAAAGTTGCTGGCAATGAGATTGCTCGGAGATTGCCCTGTGTGGCATTTCACACAATCCAGTGGCAATGAGTAGATCTACTAGACTGGCTTTCTACTTTGAGGCAATCTGTCGAGGCAATCTCCAATCACATTGCGTATCAGTGATCACGTGACATTTTATCACTAGCAAAACGTTTTCGGCGGCGGCCATTTAATTCTCGGTTACATGAAAAAATACTGAGGAATTTTGCCGTTCTTTTTAACTCCAAAGCAAAATACAAGAAAATAAAATGGTTTACCGAGAAAGAGGAAAATATAATTGCATTATTAAGAGGTAAGTAGACATTATTTAGAGGTATATTGGCCAAGAATGTGCGTTTGTAAAGTAGGCCTATCGTAGACATAATTATTGCATGCACAATCCAAAGGAGGTTCGTGACGGACAAAACTGTAGTACTACATCTATTTCGTGAAAACTATATTGAGTTTTTGCAGTGTACCTACATGATTTTAAGTTTGCATTTTAACTAAGGATAATGACTGAGAATGGATATATGCTATATTGCCCAGAAAAAAGTTTTAAAACTGTGCCATGCAGTCAAAGTCAAAAGAGCATCTGTTGCAGAATGCTTCATTGTGTAACTCGCCTACATACATGTACAGTACATGTATGCAAATCCATGTAAATATATACATATTCGTGTGTTGTTGTCCCTTCTGCAACTCTGCATGTTCTTCGTGTCAGCGAAATATATCCCTAACTCAACCTAAAGAGATGCTTTTACTTGATTAGTCTGCTAGTAGCCACAAAATTGTCATAGGGGCATCCTGGTTTTTCTGAGCTAGGTTAACCTCAATCTGCCAACATTTGTTGTTTTGTTATCATTAAGCATAAAAAGTCTGTCCCTCCATAGGTATGCTTTAAAGAAAGGTCAGGTCTTATAACATAAAAAAAGATGAAGAGCCTGCATAAAAAATTAAAACTATTAAATGAAGAAAAAGCTGCAGAGGGATGAGTTAATATGAGTTTTAATTGGAAAATAAACATGCAGGTGTGTTGGTGGACAACATGTGTACACCAAAATTCAGGATGGAAAATGCAAATGGGGTGGGGGTGATGAAGGTTGTTTTTGCAATTATAGAGGGCATTCTCTTACTGGAGTAATACATGTTGGCCTTTCCCCATTCAGAATTTATTTTGTCATAGAATCATTTGAACATTTCTTTATATTTGGTATTTTAGCTCTTCAGTATGCTGAGTAATTGGAACTAGATGCAATGGCTGGCATCAGTGAGAATCAGTTCAACAGCCTAGAAAGCATCTAAAACACAAGCCCCAAGGTAACCAATAAAATCTGTGGTACAATTATTGTAAATGTGTGTGTGTGTGTGTGTGTGTGTGTGTGTGTGGATGATTGCATTCCTCCTGACTGCCCTATGATCCACTCACATGACCCCACCAACCTACATTGAAGATTGTGATTTTTATTTTCAAAAAGCAATTCTTTTAAAACTTTATCCACAATGTTGTATTCTTTCCCAGTGAAAGCAGGTCAACTCGTATGCGTGCCAACTCGTACTTTTACCAACTCATACTCATTTTGGTCAACTCGACCCGTAAAAATATTTATTACTGAATATTTACTGGCATGTGTACGGGTTGACATCCGGTGGAGTATGAGTTGGTAGAAGTACAAGTTAATTTAGCTACACTATAGTGTCTGTAGTTCCTCATAAGGCCAAACAAAAAATTTGTTGAGTTGCCCTCCAGTGAAAATATTTGAAGGGGTCGGTCGGTCGGGATTTTTTTTTTTCTTTCTCCTTGACTGTCATTTTAAGATTGAAATGCATTGGAACTGAAACCACATACCATGTTTTTCATTTGTATACCTATCAGCAAGGAATTTTGCTTCAGAATAAAAGTATCCCAAGCATTTTTGTTGTACTTTTCGCTGTGATTGACACAGCAAATTCATCCATATTGCATGCAATGCTCAACATGCAACATGTGAGTGGCCATTCGATTTGAAAACGTGTAGATTGAGTCGCAATCGTTGACACACGTACAGTGCGCGAAGCCAGTGGAAAACATGTGAGGGGCCATTCGATTGGAAAACGTGTAGATTTGAGTCGCAATCGTTGGCAGTGCACCATGTGAGGGCCGGGGCCATTCGATTTGAAAACATGTAGATTGAGTCTTGGGTACCGGTAAATTTACCGGTAAAAAAAGTGGAAAATTTCACAAATCAAACGTATTATGTTTTATACACAGAAAATTGGTAAGTTTCATTAATAAATAGGCCTATGAATGACAGGAAAAAAAAAGAAAAAAAAAAAAAAACCCGAACCGAGATTTCAGCACTTTTGGGTCGGTCGGTGCATGGAGGGCAACTCAACATCTTTTTTGGGGGGCCTAATACTAGTAGTACTTATGTCTTGTGTGGTGGTGGCTGCATTGCAGTTTACGTGATACTAGCACTTAATTTTCTCACTAAAGTAGACCAGAAACAAATATCAGCACCTTTATTGAGATAATGAAACAGTCACATCATGGAGGAAGGAAGACGTCACATGTAACTTTCTATTCCATTGTAAAACCTAACTTAAAGGCATTGTTCTGAAGGGATCATTTTTCAAAAGTTGCATAATTTTTCTGAAGTTACATCAATCCATCATCCTGATAATAACATATAAGGGCATTCTAAGTTATGTGTGTTTTGTTAGCATGACCCATTATTCTTCGTCCCTCTTTGAAAACATTTAATATTGGTTTTACATGATTCGTTTATATTTCAGATCAACGGTATCCATTTGTGCTACTGCTACAAGGTGTGTCAGAGTCTGTGTAACTTTGTGATCCAATGGCCAGCATTTGAAGTTTATCCATTCATCAAAGGAGTTAATGTATGATTCAAATTATTTTATATGGACTTATCCTATCTGTGGCAGTCTTTACCCTCAAGGGAATTGTTTTTTTCAGGACCTCAAGACACATCTAGGTCTTTCTAGGAATTTCTTTAACATGTTAGAACAAAATAGTACTGAGGGATTCTTATTATTTTTTTGACTGGACCCAAACATCCTCACAAATGTAGTTATTGAGCAATATCTGTTGGTGATCTAGTAAAATGTATATTGCCGACAGTGAATCCCTGGCAGTCGGGCCATATAAACATAGTAAACATACCCCCCAATCTTCATTGCATGGGTGTGTCACCCTTGGAATACCTTTTGCCAGATCACCCAATTAAAGTTCCTATTTATTTGTATGCTCGCATTGGGATAGTACTGACCATCAATCCCATAAACACAATTGGTTAAACAGACCGTATCGTCACGATCAGAGCAGACTTTCTACAAACAGGGCATGGAATTGGTGTCCTAGTTTAAGACGAACATAGTGACTGAAAATTACTGGCTCATTTATGCAGCAGCAACGCGAATATGACCTTATCATGTAAGTATTATTTTCAGTCACTGAGTTAAACTAGAACTTTAACTCTGATTCCATGCCCTGTTGATCGTGAAGATATTGCCACCTTTAAACAATAACTTTAAAATGACTATTTATGACATACACTAAAATCAAATTTTAATATTTCCAAAAATCATATCTCATGAACCACAAAAGATATTTTCACAATCTTTGCATCATCTTACAGATCTTGAATTATGTGACATTTCGTACACAGACATGACCCCAATCCGACCTCTCTTTCCGATCGAACCCGGATATGGTATATGCCTTCAGTGGACGAAATTACTATTGACATGTGACCTTTTTAAAAATGTGAAGGATGACGTCATCACCTCACAGTGCCTTCTTGTGGCAGGTTTAGAAAAATAATAATCTCAAAAATCATAGGAAATTTGAATATGACTTCTGCGAATAAAGTGATAGTGACATCTTATATTCTCAAAAAATATGTTTGATAACATCATCAAAGCTCAGAGCGCCCCCTAGTGGCATTTTTAAAAAGGGATTATTTTCCAATCTCAGAAATTGAACCAAAGCAAGTACTAACGTTATTTTTTCATGATCATGAGGAAGTTTCATTGTGTCATATATATGACCTTCAAATCACCTGTTCTGACCTTTACTTCCGGTCCAAACAGGAAGTCCAAAGTCAACCTATTCTAATGCAAAATTGATATATTTTTGAATATGAAATTGATATTGTTATAATAAAAGATGATACACCTTTGCAAAATATGATATTGACATCATCGTTGATAATTTGATTGAACCGGAAGTGGACTCGAACACCGTGTGTTTGTTCCAACAAACACTTAAGCTCTAGTTATGCCTGCGCTTGTTTTGATTTTTTTTTTAATGATCAGAACTTTGACTCAACTGTTTCTGTTAACACCGTAATGTTAGCATTGCCTTCGGTGTATGTTCCGACCGCATGATGGGGGTTGCGATGCGTTTCACGGTACATCCGTGGCTGGGTTATCGCTGTTCGAGTGCATGTTTATATTACGCAAGTCTTGTGTAAACACGTTGCCAGCATGTTGTAAAGCTTAAATCCTTGAGGTCAATATGAGTTAAGTCTAATTTCCATACAATCTATGATACAATGGGGCTTAGTGTTTATTACCAGATCAAAGTCTGGCACCAAACCACATACCGCCTAGCTCCGCAAGAATGTATAGAAATTCTCTGCCTTTGTGTACGTCACGAACGTTTCATTAAAACTTCGACAATTCGGGGGATCAATTTTTGATTATTAGATAAAACATTAACTAGTAATCCACTCGATTAAAAAAAACATTTAAAATTGTTTTTATTTCATACCAATCAATCTAACAGCACCAAAAAATAAAGTTTGGTAAATACACTCTTCATAGGACCTTTAATAGATGATTACACCTGTGTCAGGTGTATATATATAATACGTGAAGTATATGTACGCATGTACACATTTAATACTTTATGACCATGGCTCGTGTGCAACATGAGGCCATGGGACACCTGGGTTTTGGTTGATATCTTATTAGACCGTCGTCTACCTTTACAAAAAGTGTCCAGTTTCTGGTAGAAGTTCAGCTTATAAATGGTGCGGCAACGCATTATTTTTCTTTTGGTATTTATTTTCAGATGATTTTTCTTTGGATTCAACTTTAATGAATGCAAACAAGTCTCGAAAATGGTGGGGAGGGGGGCACATTGCCAAACAAAAGGTCACAAAAAAGTTGTACATGATTGTATGGCGAAAAAAAAGACATGCATCGCCCCTTTCCCTCCCTGTATCCTGATACAAGTCTTATCTGCTGTTGTCACACCCCACCCCCCAAAAAAATAATAATAAAATGTAGGCCTAATATAACTGTAGGGTATCATTTAACAATGGTTTCAAACAAAGCCGAATTGAATAAGAATATCAACAAATCTCTGGAAAATGTCACAGCTGCTGAGTAAAATTACTTAAATCAGTTTCCATGCCTTCAGTATCATCACGTGTTTATCAGGTTTCTATCGATCAGAATTCTGAAATCATTTTGTCAGAGATTCTTAAGAAAAGTTTCTTTTACAAATGTTGGTTAAAAAAACTAAATAAAATAGAAAAACTAATACATGTACAAACTCTGAACAAAATCCCCCCATTTCAGTTTAGTTTGCATTTTGGGCTCCGTCAGTACTTAATTCTATAATGCATAACTGCTTACATCTTGTAACAAATTACCCGCCCTTTCTAATTGATAATTAAGTGGTCACCTATAAATACATGCCTACCAAAATAATGTATCCTGACATACAGATGTTTTTTCTTTAAAACAGCCTACTGACAATGCTGTGAAATCGATCCCATCAACAAATAATTATTTACAAA
This sequence comes from Zoroaster sp. YZ-2022, assembly GCA_029582265.1. NCBI lineage: Eukaryota > Metazoa > Echinodermata > Asteroidea > Forcipulatida > Zoroasteridae > Zoroaster > Zoroaster sp. YZ-2022. Next base: position 12,978,395 of record CM055823.1, read on the forward strand.
ACATTCCCTTAACAGAGAGAAAATGCTTGTGCATTTGTATATTTTATTTAGAAAACGATGAAAAACAGTTTGACAAAAAGTTGCCAGATGAAAATCTATTTGTAAATTCGACGTAACAATTCGTGTTTTCTCTAGGTCAAAAAATAAATAAAATCTCTGGCTTCTGCTATGAAACGATGTCCAGTTGCAGCCAAAAATGCTGGATCAATTGGAATTCTGCCGTGCTGTGTTGAAACGACTTTTCCCACATAGGGGTTTGCACGTTTTCCCGATTTGCGAGGCCTTTTACGATCAACAGGGTATGGAATCGGAGTGCTAGTTTTAGCTTAACTCATCAGTGACTAGAAATAATACCCCTTAGATGAGGTCATAATTATTACCGTTGCTGCTGCATAAATGAGCCAGTACATTTCAGTCACTGTGTTCTTTTTATACAAGACACCGATTCCATGCCCTGTTAAAAACTGCTCTGATCGTGACCATACTGCCCCTTTAAAACTAGTGTATAACTATATCAGGTTGCCAGTACCTCAAATGAATTGTCTTAAATCTCACTGATTGGGGGGGGGGGGTTAATGAAGAATGACTGATGATAAATTGAAGTATATATCAAATGACATAATTTCGTGCTTAATAAATGATTACACCTGTGTCAGTATATATATAATACGTGAAGTATATGTACGCATGTACACATTTAATACTTTATGACCATGGCTCGTGTGCAACATGAGGCCATGGGACATCTGGGTTTTGGTTGATATCTTATTAGACCGTCGTCTACCTTTACAAAAAGTGTCCAGTTTCTGGTAGAAGTTCAGCTTATAAATGGTGCGGCAACGCATTATTTTTCTTTTGGTATTTATTTTCAGATGATTTTTCTTTGGATTCAACTTTAATGAATGCAAACAAGTCTCGAAAATGGCGGGGAGGGGGCACATTGCCAAACAAAAGGTCACAAAAAAGTTGTACATGATTGTATGGCGAAAAAAGGACATGCATCGCCCCTTTCCCTCCCTGTATCCTGATACAAGTCTTATCTGCTGTTGTCACACCCCGCCCACCACCCAAAAAAAAACGTAGGCCTAATATAACTGTAGCGTATCATTTAACAATGGTTTCAAACAAAGCTGAATTGAATAAGAATATCAATAAATCTCTGGAAAATGTCACAGCTGCTGAGTAAAATTACTTACATCAGTTTCCATGCCTTCAGTATCATCACGTGTTTATCAGATTTCTATCGATGAGAATTCTGAAATCATTGTCATAGATTCTTAAGAAAAGTTTCTTTTACAAATGTTGGTTAAAAATAAAATAGAAAAACTAATACATGTACAAACTCTGAACAAAATCCCCCATTTCAGTTTAGTTTGCATTTTGGGCTCCGTCAATACTTAATTCTATAATGCATAACTGCTTACATCTTGTAACAAATTACACCCTTTCTATTCTTGATGTCAGTTTTCACTTAACCAAATGTATATTTAAAGCACTTTACTTGGAATATCTCAGTGAGTCAGTTTTTCTTGATAATTAAGTGGTCACCTATAAATACATGCCTACCAAAATAATGTATCCTGACATACAGATGTTTTTTCTTTAAAACAAGCCTACTGACAATGCTGTGAAATCGATCCCATCAACAAATAATTATTTACAAAACATTCCCTTAACAGAGAGAAAATGTTTGTACATTTGTATGTTTTTTTTAAACGATGAAAAACAGTTTGACAAAAAGTTGCCAGATGACAATCTATTTGTAAATTCGACGTAACAATTCCTGTTTTCTCTAAGGTCAAAAAAATTAAGTCTCCGGTTTCTGCTATGAAACGATGTCCAGGTTGCAGCCAAAAATGCTGGATCAATTGGAATTCTGCCGTGCTGTGTTTGAAACGACTTTTCCCACATAGGGGTTTGCACGTTTTCCCGATTTGTGAGGCCTTTTACGATCAACAGGGTATGGAATCGGAGTGCTAGTTTTAGCTTAACTAATCAGTGACTAGAAATAATACCCCTTAGATAAGGTCACAATTATTACCGTTGCTGCTGCATAAATGAGCCAGTACATTTCAGTCACTGTGTTCTTCTTATACTAAGACACCGATTCCATGCCCTGTTAAAAACTGCTCTGATCGTGACCCTTTAAAACTAGTGTATAGCTATATCTGGTTGCCAGTACCTCAAATGAATTGTCTTAAATCTCACTGATTAATGAAGAATGACTGATGATAAATTAAAGTATATATCAAATGACATCATTTTGTGCTTAATAAATGATTACACCTGTGTCATGTATATATATAATACATGAAGTATATGTACGCATGTACACATTTAATACTTTATGACCATGGCTCGTGTGCAACATGAGGCCATGGGACATCTGGGTTTTGGTTGATATCTTATCAGACCGTCGTCTACCTTTACAAAAAGTGTCCAGTTTCTGGTAGAAATTTAGCTTATAAATGGTGCGGCAACGCATTATTTTTCTGTTGGTATTTATTTTCAGATGATTTTTCTTTGGATTAAACTTTAATGAATGCAAACAAGTCTCGAAATTGGCGGGGAGGGGGCACATTGCCAAACAAAAGGTCACAAAAAAGTTGTACATGATTGTATGGCGAAAAAAAAGGACATGCATCGCCCTTTTCCCTCCCTGTATCCTGATACAAGTCTTATCTGCTGTTGTCACCCCCCGCCCCCCACCCCCAAAAAATGTAGGCCTAATATAACTGTAGCGTATCATGTTTCAAACAAAGCTGAATTGAATAAGAATATCAATAAATCTCTGGAAAATGTCACAGCTGCTGAGTAAAATTACTTACATCAGTTTCCATGCCTTCAGTATCATCACGTGTTTATCAGGTTTCTATCGATCAGAATTCTGAAATCATTTTGTCAGAGATTCTTAAGAAAAGTTTCTTTTAGAAATGTTGGTTAAAAAAGAAAAAAGAAAAATTAATAGGCCTACATGTACAAACTCTGAACAAAATCCCCCATTTCAGTTTAGTTTGCATTTTGGGCTCCGTCAATACTTAATTCTATAATGCATAACTGCTTACATCTTGTAACAAATTACACCCTTTCTATTCTTGATGTTTTTCACTTAACCAAATGTATAAATTATTTAAAGCACTTTACTTGAAATATCTCAGTGAGTCAGTTTTTCTTGATAATTAAGTGGTCACCTATAAATACATGCCTACCAAAATAATGTATCCTGACATACAGATGTTTTTTCTTTAAAACAGCCTACTGACAATGCTGTGAAATCGATCCCATCAACAAATAATTATTTACAAAACATTCCCTTAACAGAGAGAAAATGTTTGTACATTTGTATGTTTTTTTTAAACGATGAAAAACAGTTTGACAAAAAGTTGCTAGATGATAATCTATTTGTAAATTCGACGTAACAATTCCTGTTTTCTCTCAGGTCAAAAAAATGAAGTCTCTGGTTTCTGCTATGAAACGATTTCCAGTTGCAGCCATAAATGCTGGATCAATTGGAATTCTGCCGTGCTGTGTTTGAAACGACTTTTCCCACAGAGGTTTGCACGTTTTCCCGATGTGTGAGGCCTTTTACGATCAACAGGGTATGGAATCGGAGTGCTAGTTTTAGCTTAACTAATCAGTGACTAGAAATAATACCCCTTAGATAAGGTCACAATTATTATCGTTGCTGCTGCATAAACGAGCCAGTACATTTCAGTCACTGTGTTCTTCTTATACTAAGACACCGATTCCATGCCCTGTTAAAACTGCTCTGATCGTGACCATTCTGCCCTTTTAAAACTAGTGTATAACTATATCAGGTTGCCAGTACCTCAAATGAATTGTCTTAAATCTCACTGATTGGGGGGGGGGGGGTAATACAATACAATACAATACAATACAATGAAGGCATTTATATACCGCTCTAATGCTAGGTTCCCACTGTCGTGCGATCCGTTACGAACGCCACGATTGGCCATTCGTAGCTGATCGTGGAATTTTTGCTTCCTTTTCTGAAATTTCACGTTTGGATGCGAGTTGATGCGAGTCGATACGTTCTGGTACGATTTGGTGCGCTTGGATGCGATATAGGCACGATTGGTCAATTTCAGATGACACGATCTGTCACGATCTGGTCTCCCGTTCAGATACGATCAGATACGTTCCGATAGGATTGTCCCGATTGAGTCCACGATTGTGTCCCGATATGACACGATCATCACGATCGGGGTCCCCGATTTTGGACGATCTGATACGTGCAGATACGTTCGGATACGTTCCGATACGATCATCACGAACCGATGCTCTCTTTTGCGATCGGATACGATTGTGGTGGCGATGTCTTTCACGATCGGGATGGAGAGTGATCACGATTTGAGCCACGATTGAACCCCGACGGGTACATATACAGCCCGACTGACCATGGACTTCATTGTTTCTTGAACTTCTACAGAGTGAAGACTACAACCCACAATCATTGATGATGGCAGGAGTTGAGGATGATGACAACGTTGTGTTTGTCTTGTCCAAGGTTGATCCCGATCACCACGATTTCGAAGCACTATTAGATGCGATCTGTCGCGCTTTATTACGATCCAATACGATCTCATGCGATGATCACGATTAAAAATTACTCTTGTTGATCGTAGAAAATTTTTGAACCGTCCAAACATGTTCTACGATCAACACGATTGCCACGACTGACCTCAAGATCTGATAAGATCTGATAGGATCACCACGATTACTCCACGATTAAGACCACGATTTCAATCGTGGCGCGAATCGTGATAGTGGGAACGGGGCATTACACAAACGGTATCACAGCGCTTTACAGTGAGATGCAAGTACAATTTAAAAATACACAGTGCCTAAAATAAATGAGTCTTGAGAGATGTTTTAAATTGACTCAATGAAGAAGCATGACGGATACCAGATGGTAGTTCATTCCAAATGCTGGGTGCAGCAGTATAGAAACCCTCGTTAGCCGCAGTTAAATGTGTAGTTGGCTTTTTGAAGATCCGGGAATCAGAATTTGAACGGAGTCCACTGTGGTTAGGTTGGTATTAATGAAGAATGACTGATGATAAATTGAAGTATATATCAAATGACATCATTTCGTGCTTAATAAATGATTACACCTGTGTCAGTATATATATAATACGTGAAGTATATGTACGCATGTACACATTTAATACTTTATGACCATGGGGCGTGTGCAACATGAGGCCATGGGACACCTGGGTTTTGGTTGATATCTTATTAGACCGTCGTCCACCTTTACAAAAAGTGTTCAGTTTCTGGTAGAAGTTCAGCTTATAAATGGTGCGGCAACGCATTATTTTTCTTTTGGTATTTATTTTCAGATGATTTTTCTTTGGATTCAACTTTAATGAATGCAAACAAGTCTCGAAAATGGCGGGGAGGGGGCACATTGCCAAACAAAAGGTCACAAAAAGGTTGTACATGATTGTATGGTGAAAAAACGACATGCATCGCCCCTTTCCCTCCCTGTATCCTGACACATGTCTTATCTGCTGTTGTCACACCCCGCCCCCCCACCCCAAAAAAACGTAGGCCTAATATAACTGTAGCGTATCATTTAACAATGGTTTCAAACAAAGCTGAATTGAATAAGAATATCAATAAATCTCTGGAAAATGTCACAGCTGCTGAGTAAAATTACCTACATCAGTTTCCATGCCTTCAGTATCATCACGTGTTTATCAGATTTCTATCGATGAGAATTCTGAAATCATTGTCAGAGATTCTTAAGAAAAGTTTCTTTTACAAATGTTGGTTAAAAAAACTAAATAAAATAGAAAAACTAATACATGTACAAACTCTGAACAAAAAACCCATTTCAGTTTAGTTTGCATTTTGGGGCTCTGTCAGTACTTAATTCTATAATGCATAACTGCTTACATCTTGTAACAAATTACCCCCTTTCTATTCTTGATGTTTTTCACTTAACCAAATGTATATTTAAAGCACTTTACTTGGAATATCTCAGTGAGTCAGTTTTTCTTGATAATTAAGTGGTCACCTATAAATACATGCCTACCAAAATAATGTATCCTGACATACAGATGTTTTTTCTTTAAAACAGCCTACTGACAATGCTGTGAAATCGATCCCATCAACAAATAATTATTTACAAAACATTCCCTTAACAGAGAGAAAATGTTTGTACATTTGTATGTTTTTTTTAAACGATGAAAAACAGTTTGACAAAAAGTTGCCAAATGACAATCTATTTGTAAATTCGACGTAACAATTCCTGTTTTCTCTCAGGTCAAAAAAATAAAGTCTCCGGTTTGTGCTATGAAACGATGTCCAGGTTGCAGCCATAAATGCTGGATCAATTGGAATTCTGCCGCGCTGTGTTTGAAACGACTTTTCCCACATAGGGGTTTGCACGTTTTCCCGATGTGTGAGGCCTTTTACGATCAACAGGGTATGGAATCGGAGTGCTAGTTTTAGCTTAACTCATCAGTGACTAGAAATAATACCCTTAGATGAGGTCATAATTATTACCGTTGCTGCTGCATAAATGAGCCAGTACATTTCAGTCACTGTGTTCTTCTTATACTAAGACACCGATTCCATGCCCTGTTAAAAACTGCTCTGATCGTGACCATACTGCCCCTTTAAAACTAGTGTATAACTATATCAGGTTGCCAGTACCTCAAATGAATTGTCTTAAATCTCACTGATTAATGAAGAATGACTGATGATAAATTAAAGTATATATCAAATGACATCATTTCGTGCTTAATAAATGATTACATCTGTGTCAGTATATATATATAATACGTGAAGTATATGTACGCATGTACACATTTAATACTTTATGACCATGGCTCGTGTGTAACATGAGGCCATGGGACATCTGGGTTTTGGTTGATATCTTATCAGACCGTCGTCTACCTTTACAAAAAGTGTCCAGTTTCTGGTAGAAATTTAGCTTATAAATGGTGGCAACGCATTATTTTTCTGTTGGTATTTATTTTCAGAAGATTTTTCTTTGGATTCAACTTTAATGAATGCAAACAAGTCTCGAAATTGGCGGGGGGGGGTGTACATTGCCAAACAAAAGGTCACAAAAAGGTTGTACGGCGAACAAAAGGACATGCATCGCCCCTTTCCCTCCCTGTATCCTGATACAACTTACAAGTCTTATCTGCTGTTGTCACACACCGCCCTCACCCAAAAAAATGTAGGCCTAATATAACTGTAGCGTATCATTTAACAATGGTTTCAAACAAAGCTGAATTGAATAAGAATATCAATAAATCTCTGGAAAATGTCACAGCTGCTGAGTAAAATTACTTATATCAGTTTCCATGCCTATAGTATCATCACGTGTTTATCAGGTTTCTATCGATCAGAATTCTGAAATCATTTTGTCAGAGATTCTTAAGAAAAGTTTCTTTTACAAATGTTGGTAAGAAAAATATTAAAAAAACTAATACATGTACAAACTCTGAACAAAATCCCCCATTTCAGTTTAGTTTGCATTTTGGGCTCCGTCAATACTTAATTCTATAATGCATAACTGCTTACATCTTGTAACAAATTACCCCCTTTCTATTCTTGATGTTTTTCACTTAACCAAATGTATATTTAAAGCACTTTACTTGGAATATCTCAGTGAGTCAGTTTTTCTTGATAATTAAGTGGTCACCTATAAATATAGGCCTACCAAAATAATGTATCTTGACATACAGATGTTTTTTCTTTATAACAGCCTACTGGCAATGCTGTGAAATCGATCCCATCAACAAATAATTATTTACAAAACATTCCCTTAACAGAGAGAAAATGTTTGTACATTTTTATGTTTTTTTTAGAAAACGGTGAAAAACAGTTTGACAAAAAGTTCCCAAATGACACTCTATTTGTAAATTCGACGTAACAATTCGTGTTTTCTCTAAGGTCAAAAAAAATTAAGTCTCCGGTTTCTGCTATGAAACGATGTCCAGTTGCAGCCAAAAATGCTGGATCAATTGGAATTCTGCCGTGCTGTGTTTGAAACGACTTTTCCCCAGAACACTATTGGAACTCATTTGGTTTTATTGGAATTGTGTGTTTTGAATTTTTTCTCATGAAAACCATCACTATGACGAAGAAAACTTACATTTTATATACCGCGATCCCAAGGGACGGCGGAACATGTACCCCCAATAGTTTTTTGTCTTGTGCATGTTATTTTTGTAAAATTTGCTGCTACGTAAGAGAGTAGAGCAATGTGTTTATTTGTTAGCTTCATCATACTTGACAGCGTTCCCTCGTTGGTCTTTTAAATTCAAGTAAATCTTTAACCTACAATAGATATCAGAATCAGTTAGCTCAGTTGGTAGAGCGTGTGACTAATTGCAGCTACATTTCCCTTCTGTTCTGAGAAAGAATTATGTTTGTATTAACCCATGATTGGCGACCCTAATCATGGAGGAAGAAAACAGCCTCCATGCCCTAATAAACATGGGCAGCGATCCGGGGAGGGGAAGTACAACATATATTTGTGAAGGGTAAACAATGACCCTCTCCCCCAATAATGATCACCCCTCTAACAAAGAGTTATTCTGAGTGCACACATTATTACTAGGCCTAATTGTAATTAATGTCGACACCCCAATTAGCCTTTTATGTCAATGATTGTATTACATCCCATAATGCAAACGGTTTTCAAAAGAGGTTAATATATACAAATAGAAATATTCCGGAAATTTGTTTGTGTAAAAAAGGGGGAAACTGGGGGTGACAGGGGAGGGAGGGAGGGTATCCGTCATTGGTGACAGGTCAGGTCAACAAGGTAAACAATAAACATCAGAAATAAGTTATAAGGACTGGTTTTATTGTTTTTTGTTCACAGTAAAACCGAAAACCGCGGTTTTTCTGGAGGTATATACCGGCTAGCAATAAATTTAAAACCGCCCAAGCCTAGTATTTATAGACCAACCGTGATTTATTACTACATGTACGTTTGTTGTCCCGCTGTATATCTTTGCGCTGCAGTTCGTATGAGCCGCCCGTTGAGGGCGCGCCACATGCCCTCAATCTAATCCTTTCCTGCTCTGACATCACAGATATTTTTTCATGAACAGATGATGTCATAAGCATAGATACCAACAAGTGCCGAAAGAACGTACAAACACCCACAAACTAGCAATTTAAAGTTAGCAGAATGCTGACAACCGCTACGGAGTTGTGTATAACGTTTTCAAGTTAAAGGGAAGGTACAACATTGGCTTTTGGTAACGTGCGTTCATTTAAACTCTCCAGTTTTCAAGAAATATGTCCGAAAAACTAACATGTGGAAGCTTCATCACAATATGTAGTCACATATTTGAGAAAACTGTTACATGTTTATTATGTTTTGATGTCTTACAAAAAGTTGCCGGACGGCAACCTATTGTAAATTCGACTTAAAAATTCCTGTATTCTCTAAAATGAGGACTTCATGCAGAATGATTTATCAGGATAATTGATACTTTACACCAAGCAAGATTTTATATAATAATTCATCACCGGTCCCATAGTTTGGCGATATACATCAGAAGCTACAATATCACGAAGTTTTGAAGCTGGAAATGTGCTACTTTTTTTAATTTGACTAATTATCAAAAACCAAACTTGTATGAAAGTGAACATTTGCGTTTTCACGAACTTACGCCAACTCAATTCACCGTACACAATACACTGAACTTACACCAACTCAATTCACCGTACACAATACACTGAACTTACGCCAACTCAATTCACCGTACACAATACACTGAACTTACACCAACTCAATTCACCGTACACAATACACTGAACTTACGCCAACTCAATTCACCGTACACAATACACTGAACTTACACCAACTCAATTCACCGTACACAATACACTGAACTTACGCCAACTCAATTCACCGTACACAATACACTGTGAACGCCACGGCCGACAGTTCTACAGAGACCACAAAGTGACAATAATTTAAAAAAAAATTAATTTTAATGAAGAAACGTGTGTTTCAAAAAGAGACTAACTTCAAACGCCATTTTCTTCAAATGTAAATTTTGTCTAGTGGGCAAGTTTGTGTCACTTCCTGAGACCTGTGACGATGTAATACCAGTGTTGTACCTTCCCTTTAATTAAGAATTTCATATTTTTGAGTACACACATACCTTTTTATTTATACCAGAGGTTTGCTGTTTAGTCGACATTGGATCTGACTCGTCTTTTACCAAAAAATCCAGTACACAATGCAGGATTGGAATATGGGCATTCTGCTCGTTTATTCGTGATGTCTTCTTTAATATGCTGATCGTGAGCAGTGCCATCCATGGTGTTCTGTAGCTCACCAGTAGCTGACTTCAAGTACTTATTCTCTTGGTTACCAGTCTCATCCATAAACCCATCAGTGAGTGCAGCAATCATATGAAACACTTGCATTACAACAAGAATAGCAACAACTACGCCTCTTGCCATTTTGAAAATAGTTGAAAGTTTCAGCAAAACGGAGTTGGTCAAAATCCGAATCCACATCCTGTTATATAGATTTCCTTGTCCATTCAATTCAGTGTTTTGCATAGGCCATTATCAATATTAATATGAGAATTGTATGATATTAGGTTAAGTAAATAACAGACTTGTTAGCAATTGAAAGAGGACACACGATCACAGAAAATGTATAAATAATAGACAATAAAATAGCGGAGAGAATAATATTTCCTAAATATTATATCTATAAACACAACATACCAATGGGGTTGTTCTTTTTAGAAAAAAAGTGGAACTCCAGGTTCTGTTTAATAGACAATTCCTTAGAAAGATATACATTTCACACAAATATTTCATACAAATATTTATGGGATGTGAAATTAAAAAAATAATAAAATAAAACACGTCCTGCGATGGGTTGGGTTTCGTTCATAACCCAATCTGGCACCTCAAAGGCCTGTCCCTACCCCCATCCCTATACCCAAATCCCTACCCCAACCCCACCCCCCATAACCCCAATGATCAAAATGAGGGTTTAGGATGAGCAAAAGTAGAATTTAGGATAATCAATTTATTAACGATTAATAGAGGCCATTATTTCATGTATTTTTGGACCTGAACTTTAATTTCTTTTCTGGACGCACGGCTATAAGAGCTGGCGAACTCCACATGAGTTCATTTTTATGAATGCACATGTATGATGATAAAAGTGGAACATTCCCACTCCCCCCACCCCTTCTGAATACGCAAAGAACTTGTTTACACCAGTCATTTAAACCTGCGACAACACAACTCATCCTTGGGTATTTAGATTAAACACATGATTTAATATATATGGCATATACGTCAAAATAATTACATTTAATTAAGTGAAATTAGCTAATATTTTCTTTTTAACAGATCACGAACACTTCTATTACGAGTGACACAATGAATAAAACTAGTTTCGTGACTAAACGTATTAGGCCTATTTGTTTAAGTTATACAAATATTGTTATCATTAAACGAAGGAAATGAACGCAGATTTTTTCTGTCAAAGAATGAGTATAATGAGTCTTGTGACAATTCATTCTAAAACATTGTGTGGAGCTGTAATTAAGCATCATCTTTACGGGAGAGAAAGCAATATTCTCATGTATTTATACACTCACTATTCAAACTGTGTGCTGTTATTAAGAGCTCCAGTGTACACGCTTACTTTGAATGCCTGGATTTGATCAATCGAGGTGAATTACATCTCCCTTGTAAACAGCTCTGTATTTATGTAAATATAACACATACAATTGTCTAGAATACAAAGCAACAACCTAATTATAGTTCTTAAATACGCAATATTTCATTGTACCTCAAATCTGAAGACACGTGTCCAGTGTCGAGGTATGTAATAGCTGTGTCAAACTCGAAGAAAGTGACGTACATGTAGGCTTACTTTACTTTGTGGCCATTTCTATGCAATGTAAGGTATTAAAACTCTGCTGATAATCAAATCATTAGTTTGGGTTTGGGAGTTCTTAATTTATTATAGGTTTTCCCGGCGAATTTCAAACCTTTTTCATTCAATTTAATACGCAACTCATTCAATTTGATTTGAAAATGAATGCTCCTTTTCATCGTTATTTGGTCAGCAAAAGGGTGCATTCAAATTCATAAGTTGAGCATTCTATCGTCATTTAACCCAACTCATCGCCAACATTCGTACATTCTAATTGAAAGTGATGCTAATTTCAATTTCATCAGAACCAGTCGCAAGCGGTTGATCAAGAATTCAATTTCATCAACTGGCATTCATTTTTCACAAGTTTACTTTCAATTGTCAGATCCATGCAGGAAAACAAAAAAAGGAAAGAAACTAGAAAGTAAAAGGTAAAATAATGACGTGGAAATATTGCAAAGGGGAACATATCTGTTATGTAAGATGACCCCATGGGGATACCCAGATTCTTGTTTGGTACTGGAAAAAAAATAAAGAATTTGGATAGCGACACAAAAGAAGAAGTTTAAACAAAATATAGGCTTTGGTGACTTTCAAAACTCACTCAACAATTTTTTTTGTATAGCCTACATCCAGCCCAGTGAAGAGTAGTAGTTTATTTACTGCACTCAGTGACAATGATGCTCATGTTTTCTTGCAGTCAAAATCAACAACAAAATCAAAAGTAATTTAACTCTTCAAAATGAACAACAGAACAATCTCAGAATTTGATAGTGAACTGTCGCAGCCTACGGAGTGACACCAAGCAAGCAGAACTTCAGGTTCTTATTCAGAGTGAAAATCCAGACATAATTATCGGAACAGAAACACACCTAGATGAGAACTTTCCAATGAAGACCGGTCTCCCTCCAAACTACGATGCCTATCGCACCGATGACCATCTCGGAGATTGAGGTGCCCTTCTGGCCTCCACGAGATGTCAGCAGTTAAACATGGACAAAGTGAGGCAGCATGAGGTAAGCTACTTACCAAGGGCAACAAACCCACCTACATAATGATCATTTTATAGAAATCCATCATCAAATCAGGACATGTCATACCAGGAATGAGTGATCATGACACTGTAGTTGTTGAAGCCCAGACTGGAATCAAGATCAACAATAACAAATCAAGAAAATGTTTCTATATAAGAAAGGAAACATGGAAGCTATTAGAACTGAACATGAGAAATTTAATGAGAACTTACCAATGGTTTTAAACATTATGTCATTGAATACTGGATCATGCTACGTAGTGCAATCAATAAGGCTATCAAAGGCTAATCAATAAGTACACACATACCAAGTATAAAAAAATATGTTAGAAATGGGAAAGTTCTGGGATAAACGCCAAAATAAAGAAACAAAAAACTTACAACATAGCAAACAAGAGGACTAGAAATCATTCCGTATACTCAGAAATCACATCAGACAGGAACTTGATAGGGGAGAAGATACATACATCAGAGGCATAAAAGAAGATGGATACGGTAGTACTGGAATACCACCCTCACAACTCTACCCTTAGAAGAAAAAACGTGAACAAAATGAGAACACTGCCTGTTTAACTGCCTATTTAATTGTTGTCAATATTTACTTTAATTTAAAATAAATAATAACTACATTTATTTTAAACAGTTATTTAGGTAAGAGTCTTTAGATGTGCGTGTTGCTAACTTAAAAGAGACTATTAATTTTGGCTACCTTGCCTATTAAATGAAATGAAAAACTATTGGGCAGCACTTTTGCCTCGGAAACTATTAAATGAAAGTAACAAAGTGAAACTTGACTAGTCACTCTCAAAATCTTTTAGGGGTAGTCTTATTACTGTGATGTACTTATTAGCTGTATGCTACTGCCAAACCAGCACACCACAGTAACGAGAGCCCTATGTAAGTATTAGCCGTAAGGAACATACACTAACCTACATACGCTGCTTTGTTCACCGGTTGACATCCGAACTGGAACTGCGTGTAATTGAACGAGCAGCTAGTCTTTATATACAAGTATTTTTGAACGCACCTGCCGTTACGTAACAAAACTATGTGAGTGCCGTCCGGTCTAAATCAAACTAGACACAAAGAACACCGGGCCACTACATCAGCCTCCCCCTATACTGCTGGAGGCATAGAAAAGGTTTAAAAAAAATAATAATAAAAAATTTAAAAAAATCAAATTCAGGAATACTTTTATATCTCCTGTACAAGACGTTTAGGCCAGTGAACTTTCCTGCCAGAACGAGTTGTACGAATAATTTTTTTGTCTTCAACCGCTGGTTGTGGATGTTTTACTTCACTTCTTGGCTGGGACACTGTTCCGTTATCGACGAAGTCCTCATCCAAGTACGCCACTTTCAGTCTGTCAATGCTCACCGAATCTTGCTTGCCGTTAACATCGAGGAACAAAATATTTACTCATACGTTTTATGACCTTAAAGGGGCCCCTATAAGGAGGTTGTAGTGGTTTTCTTACTGCGTCTACTCTAACCCAAAGATGGCTGCAAACATTGAGATCCTTAGGTAATTTACTCTTTAAAACTGATGGTCTCGTCAGTGCTGGTTGAAGCTTCACCATATGTTGTTTTAACTTATCAACAAAGTCACTGGGGTCATATAATTTTTGATCTTTTGGAACGATCAAATACCATTTCTGCGGCACTGCATTGCAAGTCTATCTTATGTGTAGCACGAATGCCTAATAGAATTATTGGCAAGTTCTCTACCCAATGATTCGGATCGTCTAAAGCTTTGATAGATGCTTTTAGTTGTCGGTGAAATCTTTCTACCAAACCATTTTCAAGATTTTGAGGTAGTCTTATTACTGTGATCTACTTATTAGCTGTATGCTACTGCCAAACCAGCAAACCACAGTAACGAGAGCCATATGTAAGCATTAGCCGTAAGGAACATACACTAACCTACATACGCTGCTTTGTTCACCGACTGACATCCGAACTGGAACTGCGTGTAATTGAACGAGCAGCTAGACTTTATATACAAGTATTTTTGAACGCACCTGGCGTTACGTAGCAAAACTATGTGAGCGCCGTCCGGTCTAAATCAAACTAGACACAAAGAACACCTGGCCACTACAAGTCCCAGCTAAATGATTGTGAATGTTCCCCATAACTCAGTTTAAGTGCGACTTCCCCAACCCCACTTGTCTGGATTGTTCATTCTTTCCTCCATGGACTGTTTACCGACACTTAAAATTGATGAAACCTTTAATTTCACGGCGACGCGCGCTTTAAGTCTTATTGAGTTACTCATGTATACGTTAGGTACCAATACATGCTTCCCTGGACTTAAAAGTAAAAAAAAAAATAATAATAATAATAATAAACGCCTTTTTCATTGACCCTTTTTCTTCACAACATTGTTTTCATTCACAACGTTGTTTTCATTAAAAAATAGATAAATTAGAATGTAAATTTGAATCTTTATTTACATTGTTATCTAATTTTATTGGTTTTATAAATGCATCTTCAGATAAATAATGATCACCCCCTAACAAAGAGTTATTCTGAGCGCACATATTACATAGGCCTTTTGGGTCAATGAGTTTGTTACACCCCATAATACGAACGGTTTTCAAAAGAGGTCAATACAAATTAAAATAATCCAGAAATTTGTTTACGTAAAATAGGGGAAAATTGGGGAATAATGGGGGGAGGGTGTCAGTCATGGGTAGTAGGTCAGGTCAATAAGATGAACAAACCTTATCAGAAATAAATTAAGGTATGTAAGGACTGTTTTTTGTTTTTCTGTTCACAGTATAGATCCGAAAACCGGTTTTTTCCGGCGGTGTACCGGCTAGCAAAAACTTTAAAACCGCCCAAGCCTTTTTGAGAAC
Source organism: Zoroaster sp. YZ-2022 (assembly GCA_029582265.1). NCBI lineage: Eukaryota > Metazoa > Echinodermata > Asteroidea > Forcipulatida > Zoroasteridae > Zoroaster > Zoroaster sp. YZ-2022. The sequence goes on from CM055823.1 coordinate 12,994,199, forward strand.
TGACAAAATATTACTCCATAAGTCTTAATTCAATGTCATAACTCAAGTTAATTAAAATAAAAAAGTAAATCAAATAATGTTGATTTTGGAAATAAGTCTATGGTTTAGTAAAATTTATGAGACACTAGCCCAGATGTCGATTGTGTCCAATTAACTTTAAACCTTGACATATGTATAAGGTTTTCTTTTTTTAAGTGACTCGTAGTTTGGACTTGGACTCGGACTCGACCTTCGTGACTTGTGACTTGGAATCGGACTCTATCCACATGACTCGGGACTCGGACTCGGACTCGAGGTTTGAGGACTTGAATACAAGTCCCAGAATGTCCCAGAATTTCCGCAGCGAAATTGCACGTGAAGTCCATGTTAATCAGGCAAAAAAACAACTAGTTCTGACACTATGTTATATTACGTTTATAATACTATTTTGAATTAATACAATCAATAAAGTTAGAGACAAGAAAGACACTTGGATGTTTAGAACTATTTCAATCGTTCTTGAGTTCTTTCGAGTACACGATGTAATGATCTATTTTTTGGTTTGTTCTCAACGTTTCGAATGGTCTTATTTTTTATTTAGAGGCTTAAATATTAAGCCCCAGGGTAGGGTAGCCTCGCTACAACCAGACCTAGATAAAACAGGGGTGATAAAATCAATGTATTGACCAGCAATACATTGCCTAAAAGAGTGAGTGATGCTCTCCCCTTCCACTTTAATCCAAAGAGGAAGGCAATGGGGAACACGCTTTTTCCAATTTGTCGGGCCCATGTCCCCCTTCCAACCCAGACCCCGTTGATCTTAATAGAGTCGGTAGTCCACTTAATCTGCGAACGGATCCGAGCCCCGTCAGCTTCAAAGTCATCCAGTTCTTTCAATTCTCCCTTCAAGAAATCATGACGGGCGAGTACTGCGGGGCTGCACTGCCCGGCATTTAATTGTGATACGGCGGAGCGCAGGGAAGCCAAAAGTGACATCCTACGCTTCCGCCTTTTTTTTTTTGCCAAGCGGCAAGAGAAAGAAATAATGAAAAGGTTGATGTAGGACTTGGCATACTCCCACCAAAGGAGCTCATTATCGAACCCCTCCTTGAGAGTCTGCTATCCCACATAAGCAACACGAAAATCCCTTTGAAAGTCAGCATCGTCAAGGACTGAAACATTATATTTCCATAGAAAGATTTTTTGATGTTTCACAACCTGTGATTGACATCTCAGGGAGCAGTTGCTAGGCCAACCAAATTGTGGTATAGCATAATGAGCTACGCTTTGAATTTTGTAAGTTCAGAAGGATTACGGTGCATCGCCAAGGCGTGGCAAAGAGTTCATTCAAAATAATATGCGACGAAACCGTTCCGACGCGCCCTTGTCAAGGCTAAGGCTAAAATTTCTCCTAGTGATCTACCCAACGCATCCGCCAACTTTTATCCGAATTCGTCCATAACTTTTGAAATATTTAATGGAAATAAAAAGGTTTTTTGTCACCACGGTGATCTTTAACCTTTCAGATCTTCACCGAACTCTAAGCAATTTGTGCTAATGACATACCCATCCCATCCACAAAGTTTCATCCGTCTGAATCCGTCCATAACTTTGAGATATCTTGTTCACAAGATAATTTGTTATTTGAGACATGGTGACCTTTGATCTTTCAGATATTCTTATCGATTTGGTCTACCTAACCCATCCACCAAGTTTCGTCCTAATTGGTCCGTAACGGATCAGGTTTGTGGGGTACCACGATTGTTCTCCTAGTACCTTTTTTATACATTTTCTCTTGTGGGGTCCACCAAAACAAAGGAGAAAGATGTGTCACAATCACACACTCATGATTTGTTTATGGTGTAAACCGAGGACCTCCTATTGTTCCCCTCTTTTGTTCCCTTTGTTGTTGGACACGTTTAGGCATCTCACTGCAGGAGTGCGAAGTTTGAAACGGGCCAAGCTACCATTATGTAATAATGCATTTGATTTTTTTCTTAATGATAGATGTTCATATTACCTTTTATGTAAGAGGAAATAGTACATATTCTAAACAAAATTCCGTGTGGCAAGGCTCAAGGCCTGATGAGTTAAGTTCTTTTGTTATTAAACAGGCTAGGTACACCTTAGCAAAGCCTCTTGTTGATAAAAAATTATGTTCAAAAACTTTTTAGCTTCATGATCTTTTCTTTACCTGTTCAAGGTTTTCAATACAGTTAACCATGATATCCTGGTTTGTTAATTGTAACACTGTGGTGTTTCGATGCGTATCCTTTGACTGGTTCAAAAAAATTAATATTTATCTATTAGAAAATAATTTGTTTCATATAACTCTGTGAATTCATTAAAGCGGTCTATCTTCTGTGGAGTGCCACAAGGCTCTATTTTAGGTCCTCTGCTATGTATCACTTAGACCCTATATCAACGATATTCGCAATACATTTGATATTAATGTGACCCTATGACTAGCAGATAGATATGCGGAGACGGCTTTTTTCTTGTTGGTGATTCTCTTTTTTTGTTTTATTTATCAACCTGTCGGAGATACAATAACGTTAGAGTGTTGTCAGTCTTGATCTACTACGATGTTTACACTCATAAGCTTAAATATATTTTTTAAACGAATATAATGAATCAAATAGTAAAAGTATTTACAATTTCTTTAAACTTGTCTAAAACTAAATTAAATAGTGTTGTATAATAGCCGTGGGCGGGTTTCTTTTACAGAAATTTACAATTTTTTAAAACTTGTCTAAAACTAAATTTAATCGACTATTAGTGTTGTATAATAGCCGCCGCGGGCGGGTTTCTTTCGGCCCCGAAATTACACATTTTATAAACAATAAATCGTATGAAAATGTTACGGTATTGCCATAAATATTAACTGTGGTTATTTAACTAATGATTATAACTGGATGGCAACAATAAAGTATAAAATAACACGAAGTGAACACGTCTACCAGCAGTTTCCCACCAAAACTTTTGAGGCGTCCGCCATCCTAAAACGGAATTACCACTAAACGAAATCCATTCTAAAATCACATTTATTATATGTTTGTGTGGAATAATATAGAAGAACCTTAGTTGTTCTTTCTGAATCTCATTTCTGACATTACTTATGAGAAAATTGATTATTTAAATTGCTCTCTCAAGGAATGTCAACACTTTCAAATTCCGACTTGAAAATTCTACAAAACAACTAAAAAATGCAAATACAAATGATAGGTATAAAGTAAGATAATAATCACGCGCGGATCCAGGGGGGTCCGCGGGGGCACGTGCCCCCGGGTAAATTGAGTAAAAAAAAATAAAAAGATAAAAAAGTAGTTAGTCTACATTTCGTTTGCAATCGGTAGTCTGTGATCGGGTGCAAAGCAAGCTAGTCTGGTTTCTTGACCCGATTCCTCCACGTCTATAAATTGTTCCGTTTCGTCTGAAGAAGGGTCGGGGTACCGTGTGGAAATTACAATCGCCGATGTCAATTTACTGTCGGATTCTACGCCAGTACGCATAGGCCTGCGAAGTACGATGAGTCTTGCAGCTGATCTGCCGATGGTTTTAACACAGGGCAAGGAACAGTATGAAATCAAACCCTTTTCTTCAAAATTTCAACTGGACTGAATTAAAACCAAGAAAAATTCCGGATAAATTAAAACTGAAGTCAAAAACTGCAAATTAAATGCCAAAAATCGGGGAGGGAGAAACTTATATTGTTGAAGTCATGACATGGCTAAAATAATGGCTAAAATAATGGCTAAAAATAATGGCTAAAATAATTATATATATTAAATATATATATATATTCTCCATATAATCTTGAAAACTTTTGCAAAAAAAGTCGGGTGAAACTGGCCAGGAATCGCCTCAGATTGCACCACAGAGCATCCAGAATCCAACATTTTCAGGGGCCCTTAAGCGGGCCCCAGACCCCACGCCGTAAGGGCTTCGCGCTTCGCGCTTGCATTTGTCCGTGTTGGGTGTGCCCCCCGTCTAAAAAATTCCTGGATCCGCGCCTGATAATGATAAACTTTAGACAACTTTTATCTAAGTAAACTATAAATACAAAATAAATGGGAAAGGAACATACCTGTCGGACATACTATAGCGTTAGAGTGTTGTCAGTCTTGATCGGCGACGAGGTTTACACTGATCCTTGATATTTTAAATTCGTACAGCCAGTAGAGGGCGCTCGAAACAAAGTTATTTACAACTATTCAAAAATAAACTTAAATGATTTGTTTTTCTATCTGTCAAATGACTTTTTTTTATTTGCTGATGGCACAAGACACTGTAATGTAGATACAGCTGTTCAGATTCTTAATGTTGAACTTGTAAAAATAAGTATTTGGTTGTTAAAATGTTAGGTAGCTAGGATGATCCTATCGTTATGTTTTCACATAAGCGCTAGGATAAAGAGTGTACAAAAAAACGTAGAACTACCGTAGCTTGCATGTTTTACGAAGAAATAAACACATTGCACTGTAATAGCTTAAATCTATGAATCTACTATGAATCTATACTGTATTGTTATTATGTGTATGCCTTTGATCATAAAAAATATTGTAACTTACACTGTGTTTTTGACCAATTCTTGCCTTGTTTTGATCTTCTCTGCGGTTCGATTCTGTCCGCACGATGTTCCATACGTTTTCACGGTCATAGGTGCATTTACTGGAGCCGAGCAGAGCCGTGTTTTGGACCGGCTCTGGAGCGGTGCGGCAAACAGCGCCCCCGCCCGACTCAGTGTGTTAATTTGTGTAGAAAACTTGGGCAATACAAACCCACGGCCGTTTTAGTTTTATTCAATATGTTCAACGGAAGAAATGCGCTGTTGTACGAAAGCCCATTAGTGCCATCGTCATTTTATTTTCGAGAGCAGTTATTTTTATTTTCGAGAGCAGTTATTTTTATTTTCGAGAGCAGTTATTTTTATTTTCGAGAGCAGTTATTTTTATTTTCGGGATCTTTACGAAACAAAGTTTTGGTCGCGGGCTTTGCCTTATTTTATGTACAACAACGACTACAGGCCTGATAGCGGAATGGCCCCGTTTCACAAAGGCCGTAGGACGCGCAGTCTATTTTTAGTAACTTTCGGTTTTACCGCTATTTATATTTTCCAGAGCAGTTATTTTTATTTTCAAGAGCAGTTATTTATATTTTCGAGAGCAGTTATTTTTATTTTCGAGAGCAGTTATTTATATTTTCAAGAGCAGTTATTTTTATTTTCGAGAGCAGTTATTTTTATTTTTGAGAGCAGTTATTTTCATTTTCCAGAGCCTGAGTTATTTATATTTTCGAGAGCAGTTATTTTTATTTTCCAGAGCAGTCATTTTTATTTTCGAGAGCAGTTATTTTTTATTTTCGAGAGCAGTTATTTTTATTTTCCAGAGCAGTTATTTTTATTTTCCAGAGCAGTTATTTATATTTTCGAGAGCAGTTATTTTTATTTTCGAGAGCAGTTTTTTAAATTTTCAAGAGCAGTTATTTTTATTTTCAAGCAGCTTTATTTTTGTCTTTTTTGAAGCAGCTGTTCGATTTCCGGAAGCCATCATCATCTATGGCTGCGGTGGCTTCGGACGCACGGAGTCTGCATTTGATCAGGCGTTACTTGCTTCACTTGCTTCTAATCATAATATCTTTATCAGCAAGCGTAACCTAAACCGTAAATTGCGAGAACTTTGCCTTTATCGCCGAAAACACCACACAGACATCGTTGATGTTGCATGTTTTGTAGAAGGGCAGTTGAGTACCTCAGGGCAACTTTGTGGTTACCGGTGGATGCACCTGAGATGCCTTCAGAATGGAATTCTGGTAAGCCGAGAAACAGTGCGCCATCTTCTGGGATTACTAGACCCAGAGGGAGTCGAGCAAAGAAGGCGGCGGCGGCGGCTACAGAGAAGCAGGGACGTGCACAGGGTTGTAGAGGGGCAGGGGCTCAGAGTCTGAAAAGGGCAGTGTAATTCCATGCGAGCGCGCGTAGCGCGCGAGCTAAAAAAATTTGGGCGTTTATTTATTAATAAAAACGCATAATATGGTTTTTAACATTACAATCAGATCAGATTATGTTGATGACTGGTTTTCATTTACAATCTGATCTGGTGGTGAGTGAGCCACGGGATGTCAATTTCGTGTTTCAGTGACAGCGTGTGCCTGCCTATCAAAGACGTATAGGCGCGCGCGGCTATGCGTGAAATCTAGTTTCGCGGAGGGGCACATGCAGGCCCGTGCACAGGAATAGTAAGGGGCATCTCTGGTGACCTAATATTTATTCTAATTTTATTCTATCCTGACATCTTTCAACTAGGCAGGGCAGTCTATGCGCAACAGGAACTTAATAATTCATTCAAAAAAAAAAAAAAAAAAAAACCTTGGGCTAAAAAGGGCACTTTTTATACTAGGCAAAAAGGGCAGGGGCTCAAGTACCCTTTGGGACCTATGTATGCACGTGCCTGCAGAGAAGGACATACAACGGAAGAGGCCCAAACTTTGTGTGGCACTTGGACTCTTATGACAAACTAAAGCCTTACGGGGTTTGTATTAACAGATGTATCGACAGGTATTCAAGACAGATCCTCTGGCTTGAAGCCTCTCTGACAAATAGTGACCCTGGCGTTATTGCGGGGTATTTCATGGAAACTGTGAGAAACAAAGTAGGTTGTCCTAGACTACTTCGGGGCGACGCTAGAACGGAAAACAGTTCTGTTCGACAGATGCAACAGTTCTTGAGAAGAAACTTCAAGATGCATTTGCAGGGGAGAGGAGCTTCCTCGAAGGAAGCAGTCAGAGCAACCAGCGCATTGAGTTCTGGTGGGGCATTCTGAGGAAACACTGCTCCCAGTATTACAGCTGCGCTTTTGAGGAATGTATGCAAGATGCATGCACTAGCTACACTGCATACACAGGCTCTGGAAAATAAAAATAACTGCTCTGGAAAATATAAATAACTGCTCTCGAAAATAAAAATAACTGCTCTGGAAAATATAAATAACTGCTCTCGAAAATAAAAATAACTGCTCTGGAAAATAGAAATAACTGCTCTGGAAAATAAAAATAACTGCTCTGGAAAATAGAAATAACTGCTCTGGAAAATAAAAATAACTGCTCTGGAAAATAAAAATAACTGCTCTCGAAAATAAAAATAACTGCTCTCGAAAATATAAATAACTGCTCTCGAAAATAAAAATAACTGCTCTGGAAAATATAAATAACTGCTCTGGAAAATAAAAATAACTGCTCTCGAAAATATAAATAACTGCTCTCGAAAATATAAATAATTGCTCTGGAAAATAAAAATAACTGCTCTCGAAAATAAAATGACGATGGCACTAATGGGCTTTCGTACTGTTGCATTATCCCCAGCTTCTTTTCAATGAAATTGTTAAGGAAATCTCTGATAATTGTACATGACAATGCAAAGGAACATATGTGGAAAGACAAAATGACAATGGTTCCAATGGAAATCTTAATTCCATCAATTGAATAGCGCATTTCTTCCATTGAACATATTGAATAAAACTAAAACAGCCGTGGGTTTGTATTGCCCAAGTTTTCTACACAAATTAACACACTGAGTCGGGCGGGGGCGCTGTTTGCCGCACCGCTCCAGAGCCGGTCCAAAATACGGCCCTGCTCGGCTCCAGTAAATGCACCTATGACCGTGAAAACGGATGGAACAGTAGGTGTATGACATGTGACACATCGTGCGGACGGAATCCAACCGCAGAGAAGATCAAAACAAGGCAAGAATTGGTCAAAAACACAGTGTAAGTTACAATATTTTTTATGATCAAAGGCATACATTGCCTGCTCGATATCAATACTTGTCCATACAGGACTACCATGGGCATTCACCGCAGCGCTACTACCGTCCGTTAATGACAGAAGTTGTAAAAGTCAGATAGTAGGGCTGCGGTCACCACAGCTAATTTGTTAATATGTAAATTAGTTTAACACTGGGATTCCTTAGGCTATTGTGCTCCAGTCTTGTGTGGAGTTGTGAATGAGAGTTGTGAATGAGAGGTGGTTAATTTACATAGGAATGTGGAATTTTTAGTTAAATAGTTGGGTATGGGTGTGGTGCCGAGAGGGTTGGAGTCAGTATTGCTGTTGGAAAGAGATGAGATGGTTTACAAATATGGCCTAGAACCAGAGCAGATATTTTTCAGGCTGCTAAAAGGCAAATTGTTTGGAGGAGAGACAGCTGCTGGGATCTGCAATCCAAGATACAATTTCTTGATGGAAAACCGTAAGTTTTACCCATTTAATGTTGCTATAGAAATTTGTTAACTATTAAACTATGATCTAATGTGTGCATCTATTTGAATTATGGACACGTCCATTCAAATTCACATTGGTTTATACTTTAAAATATAAAGTTGATTTTCACTTTAATTATACGAAAGTTTTAGAAGCAGTGTTAAAAAGGGGTTTCTGGAATAGATTGTATTATTAGATTTTGGATAACTTTTCCCATTTTATAGATGGTTTTCACCACTTATTAATAACACCAGACTGAGTGTTGGCCGAAAGTGTGACGTCCTGGTCCAGTAACTTGGGTCGCTATCAGCGATAGAGGGCGCAATCTTTATGAACTTTGTGAACGTTCAACTTTTGTTTCGCGGCGTCTGAAGCAGATGAATACGTACTTAAGCTAGCTATGTGGAGTGATGTGAGGAATTACAACTTTGGGGACTACGCCATAGATTTGGTGGGACCGTTTCTTTTAATATATAGAAAATCTGTGTTGTCAAGAGAGGAACATAATTATTTGTATTATCGGGGTTTATGAGGGTTATTAACTCGACTAGTGCCGTTTGTCTTTGAATTTATGCCTAACCTAAAACGGTAATAATGTTACACTCTTGAATGTATGTGAATGTCAATCACTGTCTGCTTATGAATTTTCTAATTGAATAATTTATATTCTCAGATTTAAATTTGCGACGTCAGATCAGGGAACATTTAAAACCTTTTTGAGCAGGTTTTGACCATTCGTAATGTAATGTAATTTAGTTTGAACTTTGGGAGTGTATTTCCATAGGCAAATAGGTCCTAGGTGCTTTTAATTTTTGCACTGAACATTTCAAGCCAGGAGAAATTGAGACTGGCACTTTTGGGAAATTGTGATTTAATTACTTGGATGATTCAATTTTAATGATTGGACAATAATTTATTGCTGACAATTTATAATTTATTGCTGACAATTTAAACAGTTACAAATGTTGCTCTCTAAAACGGGCGAATATAAATTTATTGAATTTGTATAGGGATTTTCGGTAACTGTCCAGAAGTGAAGATTCTTTATTTGAGACTGGTATTTTCTAGAAATTGTGATTTAATTGCCCGGAACTTCCACCAATAATTGTTTACTGACAATTTAAGCCGTTATGCGGTGAATATAAATTTATTGAATTATATATATACATAAATATAATATTCATCAATTGATGTATGGTGTATGTCGAATGGTCATTCAACAAATGTAAATATTAAACTAGAACCAGTGGATGCCGGAGAATTTTAAATAATAAATGTGTAAATAAATATATTACTGCTTTTGTCCTAGTTCCATTCACTGAGTCTTTCGGTCATGGCCATCCTCTAGGGGTTAGTTGTGACACATACTGCTACGTTATTTACAAATCTTAAACATTTACATTTATAAAGTGAACTTGGTTAAATCGTCACCGGTCTCGCTAAGTGACACAAACTTACCAACCAGTCCAAATTTACATTTGAAGAGAACGGCGTTTGAAGTTAGTCTCTAGTTTTTGCGCACTAAGATTTGTGTCACTGCGTGAAAATATATTTTGTCGGCTGTTTATTTTTAAAACTTCGTGACACTGTAGTTTCTGATGAATATCGCCAAAATATTATTTTTTTAAAAATCAAAATCAATTATTTTGTTTTACACTTTCGGTCACTTCGTGGACCGATGACGAAATTTATGTACAAATAGGCCTACATGATAAATACATTACATCGATGTTTTAAATCTACCCTTATTTGAACCAATCACAGTCTAGAAGTGTATTCGCGTCACCCAGAGTCTCTGGCTTATTTGGAATTTCATCCGTCGTTAAATGTGGATACGTCACTTTATTTATGTCACTTTTTCAATATAAATGATTGTTTATACATTTTGAAAACGACATTGTTAAATGGAAATAAAAGTTTCGACGCTTGGTGTTTTCTGCAGTACAAAGACCTCGGGGTCATGACAACAGGCGATAAACCGTAGCCACATCCCCTCGTTGTTTTTATCCCACTGTATAGACCACGCGACGAACTTCCCTTTTTGAAAAGCTCACTAATTAAAGTCGAGTTCAACAATCAACTAATTATTGGGTGCTATTACTGCCCACGTGAAATCTTGATTCTCTACACAACTCAAGATACAGTACAGTCCTCTCCCTCTGTGTCCTGTCCATTAACTATCAGCAGTGAACCTCTCCATGACGGTTGATGTTTCTATTTCTCATCAGGTACCTTTGTCGACAACAACTAACCATCTGGACAATACATTTCATAATGCTACGACAACATTCAAGACTCCACAAAGCCTTTACAACAGTCCAGATGGAAATTGGTAAAAGATGAAAGAAGATAATCAAACTTTTAACATTTAACAGTATACGAACTTGTGGGTCAATCCACCTCATAACGTAATATACTCATGTTGAGATTCCAAAAGCGAGTCTTTATGATCGACTAGATTGTAAACTAAATCATAATAATTGATTACTTAAATTATATAAAATGCGAAAGGCTTTTATAACACAAGTATTAGCATAGGTCATTCGGTATATAACCCTACATGTACATAAACTTAACGTGTCAGTTATATTAACACACCCGATAATATAACGTACTTGCGACAAATACAATAATAATAATAATAATAAGATTTCTATAGCGCCATTCCATCTAGATCATGGCGCTCGGCAACACAAGATAGCGAAAACAGAACATTATCAAAGGGCAATTGGAAATAAGTAAGTTTTCATGTTTGTTTTGAACAATGAAACGGTGTCTAGTGATCTGATGTGGATTGGTATTGTGTTCCAGAGTTTAGGACCGGCAATTGTGAAAGCTTTGTCAGTGGAAGTGTTTTGTGATCTAGGTTCTGACAGCAGTGTACCATCAGAACCGGAACGAAGGCCAGGTCGGCCAGATACACGGAGCTGGATACAGTAATCAAGGTATTGAGGAGCTGTGTGGTGAAGACATTTGAAGATGATGAGGGCGATCTTAAAGTTGATTCTCTGTCGGACGGGAAGCCAGTGAAGTTGAGTAAGTAGTGGGGAAGCTGATTCACGCCTGTCAACCCCAAGCAAAAGGCGTGCGGCACGATTTTGTAGTCGTTGCAGTTTATCAAGATTAAATTCAGTAATACCAAAGAGTAGAGAGTTGCAATAATCCATACGGGACAGAACCAGCGCACGAATTACTTGGTGACATGATTCAAAATCAAGATATCTCCGAATTCGTGAAATGTTGCGAAGTTGGTGCTGAGGTTCAGAAGAACGAGGATGACAGCGAAGAATGCTTTTCTTTTTTCGCTTGTGTCACCTGTGTCACTTGGCAACAGAAAAAAGATGCTGTCAACAGATTCAGAAAGATGGTACCCAGCGAACACAGCTTGGTTTCTAGTAAGACTGAAGGAGCAAAAATCCAACCGATAGGACTATTGACGCAAACAGAGCAAAGTGATCTTCGGGTCCAAATAGCAATATAAAGAGAGTCTGCAGAATTTTGCGAGAGAGTTCAACAATTTCCCAGTACATGAACAAAGGAAACTAAACTAGATTATCTGATCTTGGTCATTCGTAACGGCATCCTCTTCGTGTGAAGCAAGCACTCCTGAATCATCATTCCTCGTTAAGTATTGTGAAACATCTGACAAGTGTTCACTACCGGAACCATTCTGGCTTTCATCTGTAGATACATCACCCTGATCAGAACCCATTTGGTTCAAACTATCCTGGATTTGGTGCAAACTATCCCGGATTTGGTTTGGGTGTAAAGTGTTATTTATTTGAAGTTGTCCGTTGGTTGTGCGTTTATCGGTAGTGGCGTTATCCATATGTGTTGACTGCATTGTGGTAGGCTCGCCAAAGTTATCATCCAGGGGCTGGTCTCCTCCTGAGACATCGATCAAATGACAAGTGCAGCTACCACATGTTCTTGATGATTTTTTTTCTTTTACTAGTCCACAAAAGCAGCAACAACACGATTGGGAAGCCGACAACATAGACGATGGCAGTCTCGGTTGCGTAAATGAAAGGAAGATGACGTTCATCTTTGCAATCGATAGAGTAATCATAATCGTAGTCTTTCGACCTTCGGCTCTGATTCGTTTAAACTCTTTACAGCCTGTTGGCAACAGTACTGCACATGCTTGGATACGACATAAAAAGCAACATTACAACAAACAAGAAGCACCTTTGTTTAGTTTTAATCAGGACATCTTGACCTCCCCTGGGACTTCTCGCTACAAAATATTTTGTGAAGCTGTAGCAACACAATGGCAAAAACAAAACGGCTACTACAAAACTGAGACCCATCAGGAACTCTATGTATATATTAGGGTATGTGAAATTTGGGAAGAAGCACTGAGGACTGATAAGCAATTGTAGAATGTTGATCTTAATCAATTGAAAAAATTAACTGAACCCTTCCAGAATCGGTGGCCAAGGAATTTCATAGAGTGCGGAACATATCTCGCATAATAATCTGAATGTAGCCAATCAAGATTTTAACTTGAGCAAGGAAAACACTGTCTAAACTGCGTTCATCGCTTCTGTATACGTAAAAAGTACCAGGTAATGGCGATGATTATCAAAGCGATTACTACGAAAATGGCAACGACTTTTAACAAAAACAATCACTTCTTTTCCTTTGAGGGCATTGTTGACATTGCCCAAACAAAGAATAGAAATCCTCACTACATTGAATACACAACCAACCTGTATAACCAACCTTGCAAGTGCTGTCAATACCATCTCCGGCATTCACACAAGACTCTTTATGTGGACATGGGTATACATTGGGTAACTTTCCTCCAAACCTTTGGGTGTTTTGGTCATAAGAGGCATCTTCAGTGCGCACATTTTGGACAAATTGTACATAGAATTGGTAGTTAAAGATTGCGTCATCTGATCCCCATTCCCACGTCCAGCAGAAGCCAGGCAAGAGGTGCTGATACTCTCCTGAGCAATTAATTATATCATGTGGACACAGGCGACACTTACCGAACCGATCCGTACGGTAGTAATTGTCTATACACGGACAAGCGCGGAAACCTGCGTGAAGATTTGTATTAGTACCCTTAGGACACACCGTGCAATCAGCACGACTGGTACCAGGGTGGTCTGTAGGAGTGACATAGGTTCCCTCCCTTGTTACATTTTTGGCAGTTCATACCTGTATCGTCAGCAACTTGCCCAGTCTTCTGATGATAAAATCCGCCTGTGAAATAAATAAAGGAAGACTGAATAGAAAACATTCAATTTAAAAAAAATAAAATAAAAAAATAATAAAAAAATCAACTGTCAATGAATTGAGTATAAACATTCATTTGCAAAACTGCAATTTACCTATTTGTATCTATCAACAAGGCATGGAATCATTGTGCTAGGTTTAGATTAAATCAGTGACTGAAAATAATACCCCATATGATAAGGTCATATTGCTACTGCATAAATGAGCCAGTAATTTTCAGTCACTGTGGTCTTTTCTTTTTAACTAGGACACCGATTCCATGCCTTGTTGAAAGTCTGCTCTGATCGTGACGATAGTGTCCCTTTAATCCTAAATTAGCTCCTAAGCAAAGGTTTTTCCCATGATACCATAACCAAATTTAGGCAAAATATGCTTTCATAATAGTTTGAGTCTGTCCTAATTCAAGTTTTACACTCAGTTTACTGATAAAAATAAGGTTCAGCGATTACAGAGGGCTGATGAATTACACCATGTCAAAGGGGCTACGACTAGCCAAATAAGCCCCTTATATAAAACCTGCCAATTTAGATTACAGTTTTAGGGCTTCGTCTCGCTGGGGTCAGTGACCGCATCACAGCTTAATTAAAAGGTCAACATCAAAAATTAAATGTGAGGCATATAGGAGACACTAATCGAGCTATGGCCTGGCTGTGCAATGAGCTACGATATGCCACAGAGAAGGGGAACGTGAGCAAAGGAATTATACCACATAAGTAGTATGTATGCAGCATTACGTACCCGGTTTGTGGTGGAGCAGAAGGAGGGATTAAGGAGGGTGACGTCACCCTCCTCAATCCCTCCTCAATCCCTCCTCCGCCTCCACAAACCGGGTACGTAATGCTGCATACGTGATTGAAATCCTCCCTGGCGCGCGCGGGCACGTCTGGGCGCGCGCGTGACTCCCTCCACACAAAACTGCACACAATATATATATATATATATATATATATATATATATATATAGAGTAACCTGTACGTGCGCGTGTAGGCCTATATATATAGGAGTAATCACTTGGTGACTATCAGTTGTCTGATGATCGCATAACGCGTGAAACTCGGAGTTACAACTACCAGCGTTCCACTAGTTTTACTACAAGTATATATATATATATATATATTAGCTCCTCCTGCTCCACCACAAACCGGGTACGTGATGCTGTACACACAAACTGCACACACTGCTCCTCCTCATTCCTCCTAATGAGGAGGGAATTGAGGAGCAATTTGCTGCACACTCAAATCGGATGCTGCGCGCGCGGGCACGTCTGGGCGCGCGCGTGACTCCCTCCACACAAAACTGCACACAAAATACTTACTCCCTCCTCACAAAATTGCACACTACTTTACGTGAGACACGTCTGGGCGCGCGCGTCCAACTCCACACAAATCTCCCTCCTCACAAAATACTGCACACAAAATACGTAGTGCGCAAGCGCAGCATGCATATTGATGATTTCGGGTGGAGGTGTGCAGTTTGTGTGGTGGAGAATACATATTGATGATTTCGGGTGGAGGTGTGCAGTTTGTGATGCCGGAGGTGTGTAGTTTGTGTGGTGGAGGGAGTAGTGCGCAAGCGCCGCATGCATATTGATGATTTCGGGCAAGTTTGAGACAGTCGTTTCTCACACACATCACCTCTCTTCATTTACCTTGATCGAGCAACACCGTATAATATTGTCACCAGTATGGCAACTTCAATTTTTTTAATTTATTTATTTTTACGAAGACAGACAAAAGAACGACTGTACATGAAGCTATTCAAGTATGATTTGTTAAATTTAATTTTAACACCAACAGCAATCTTTGACATCAATATATTTACAGATGGTTTTTATATTGGTTTTAAATTGGAAAACATTTGATAAACTGAAAACATTAAGGCCCGTATTCTAAGACGTTCCTCGACTCACACTCACTGAGGAACTCCTCATCCTCACTAAGGACCACCTCATACTCATTGAGGAGAAGGTGCTACTCACTGAGTGCGAGGTCGACTTCACCTATTTTCCATTTCAAAGACCTCCCTCTTCCTCAAGTAAGTGTTCCTCTGTGAGTAAAGCTTGAGGAAGGGCAATACCTGCCTTGAGTCTTCCTCAGTCAGTCTAAACATGGCGTTTCTGTGGTTACAAAGACATGAAGATGTAGAAATTTTACAAGGATTTGGGAGACGGCCTAGGAGGATTCCTAATTTTGACTACAATGTGTATGATGAGGAGGAGTTCCGACAAAGATACCGTTTGACCAAGGATGCGTTTTATGAGTTGTTGGATATCATAAGGCCGAATTTGCTACCACACAATAACCGTGGGAGACCTATTCCAGTAGACTTGCAGCTGATGTTGACATTGCGCTTTTATGCTACAGGGTCATTTCAGTTAGCGTGTGGTGATTTGTGTGGAATTTCACAATCATCAGCAAGCAGGATAATCAAGAAGGTTTCTACAACAATAAGGCGCGTTAACCTAGGATAACGCTGGCCTTATCTGGGGTTTACAAACGTAAACCCCAGATAAGGCAGCGTTATCCTATAGGTTAACGCGCCTTATCTGGGGATAAGGCGAAAATGACACAATTATGCTTCCATAAGCGTCCAATGGGTTAAGGTGTTTCATTAATCTTAGCAATCTTGGCTGACCAGTATTTGTGCTGCAGGTCAAGAACCTCTAGTTTTCGTTTGTGTTCTTCATTCATGTTTTCGGATTTCTTCCTTAACATTTCCAATTCCAAAACATGTTGATCTGCTTGCATTTTCAGAACTGTCGATTGTGCCTCCGACATCGTCGATGTACGTGCCATAACAGCAGCTTTCACTGTAGACTTTCCTCGGACAGACTTTTTCGGGATAACCACAGCATTTGACACATCAGTATCGGTGTCTGTATCATGACGAACTTTATCTGCAAAGCAAGAAAATGTTGCCATCTGTATTTAATTAGTTGATCAATTTGTGCAGCAATTAAAAATGATTAAGAAAATGTTCCTCGTTTTAAAATTGTTTGGGGAATGTCATGTTTCACAATACCATTGCATGCTTACTTTACTCTTCAGACTTCTATTAAAAAAAGGAACCTACCTTTTTCGGTGTGATTATCGCCGTCATCATCAAATTCGTTTTCCAGGCTTTGGATTTGAGCTGGTATAATTGATGCAATAGCTTGGGCTTGTTCATCAGGCTCAGTGTCCTTCTTACCGCCACCAGTCAATTTGGTTTCTCTTGCGTCCTTTCCCAGAACCTTTTTAGCACGACTTTTGATGTTGTCCCACCACTTTTCAACTTTTTGACATCCCGTTTCACAACCCCATGTTGAGAATTGAAATTGTCAGCCACTTTATCCATGCTTCACTCTTGGCTTTTATACATTTGTAATCATTTTTTTTTGCTTTCAATGTTTCTTTATATTTATCAACCAGTTCGATAAGTATTGACTTCTCAAGCTCCGAGAAGTACTGCCTGTTTGACATGGTTCCTACACTGGTAGGTGGGTACACAGAGAACGACCAGGCCGACCTAGATCTTTTGAATGTGCAATGTATAACAGGGCCGGTGCTACCAAGGCAATTGGTCTGACCTGTCATTGTTCATTCATGGTTATGTGATTTTGGATAATGAAAGGTTGGACCTGTGTGATGTAGATTCCACATTAACATTTTTATAACTTGTTGTTCAATAGCCAGCACAAGTCATAACAGTGCAGGCTGACCTCAATCAATTGCAACTTGAGGAATGTCTTTGAATAACAAAATGTCATTATTCCCGTAAGGTTGAGGTATACCTCAATGAGGGCGAGGTAGACCTTCTCCTTTTCCTTGAGTTACACTTGAGTCCTCCTCACTGGAGTGTGAGTGGAGGATGACGTTGAGTGATGTCTTAGAATACGGGCATAAGTATTATTATTATTATTATTATTTACTCTTTGAGTCTTTACTCTTTGAGTCTTTACTCTTTGAGTCTTTACTCTTTGAGTCTTTACTCTGAGTCTTTACTCTTTGAGTCTTTACTCTTTGAGTCTTTACTCTTTGAGTCTTTACTCATTGAGCTTTGAGTCTTTACTCTTTGAGTCTTTACTCTTTGAGTCTTTACTCTTTGAGTCTTTACTCTTTGAGTCTTTACTCTTTACTCTTTGAGTCTTTACTCTTTGAGTCTTTACTCTTTGAGTCTTTACTCTTTGAGTCTTTACTCTTTGAGTCTTTACTCTTTGAGTCTTTACTCTTTGAGTCTTTACTATTTGAGTCTTTACTCATTGAGTCTTTACTCATTGAGCTTTGAGTCTTTACTCTTTGAGTCTTTACTCTTTGAGTCTTTACTCTTTGAGTCTTTACTCTTTGAGTCTTTACTCTTTGAGTCTTTACTCTTTGAGTCTTTACTCTTTGAGTCTTTACTCTTTGAGTCTTTACTCTTTACTCTTTGAGTCTTTACTCTTTGAGTCTTTACTCTTTGAGTCTTTACTCTTTGAGTCTTTACTCTTTGAGTCTTCTCTTGAGTCTTTACTCTTTGAGTCTTTACTCTTTGAGTCTTTACTATTTGAGTCTTTACTCATTGAGTCTTTACTCATTGAGCTTGAGTCTTTACTCTTTGAGTCTTTACTCTTTGAGTCTTTACTCTTTGAGTCTCACTCTTTGAGTCTTTACTCTTTGAGTCTTTACTCTTTGAGTCTTTACTCATTGAGTCTTTACTCATTGAGCTTTGAGTCTTTACTCTTTGAGTCTTTACTCTTTGAGTCTTTACTCTTTGAGTCTTTACTCTTTGAGACTTTACTCTTTGAGTCTTTACTCTTTGAGTCTTTACTCTTTGAGTCTTTACTCTTTGAGTCTTTACTCTTTGAGTCTTTACTCTTTGAGTCTTTACTCTTTGAGTCTTTACTCTTTGAGTCTTTACTCTTTGAGTCTTTACTCTTTGAGTCTTTACTCTTTGAGTCTTTACTCATTGAGCTTTGAGTCTTTACTCTTTGAGTCTTTACTCTTTGAGTCTTTACTCTTTGAGTCTTTACTCTTTGAGTCTTTACTCTTTGAGTCTTTACTCTTTGAGTCTTTACTCTTTGAGTCTTTACTCTTTGAGTCTTTACTCTTTGAGTCACGCGCGCGCCCAGACGTGTCTCACGCGCGCGTTGAGATTATATGCGCAGCATTACAAGCCATGGGTTCAGTCTTTACTCATTCCGAAATGAGTAGTTATAGGCCTATATATAAACTATTTCTTCCGTTTCTTGTCAATCGGAGATTAAGCATCAGAGATTCAACATGAATGTTATTTCTGCTGTCAAACCCCATGCTTGTCACCAGTGCGGCAAAATATAATCTCAACGCGCATATAATCTCAACGCGCGCGTGAGACACGTCTGGGCGCGCGCGTGACTCAAAGAGTAAAGACTCAAAGAGTAAAGACTCAAAGAGTAAAGACTCAAAGAGTAAAGACTCAAAGAGTAAAGACTCAAAGAGTAAAGACTCAAAGAGTAAAGACTCAAAGAGTAAAGACTCAAAGAGTAAAGACTCAAAGAGTAAAGACTCAAAGCTCAAAGAGTAAAGACTCAAAGAGTAAAGACTCAAAGAGTAAAGACTCAAAGAGTAAAGACTCAAAGAGTAAAGACTCAAAGCTCAATGAGTAAAGACTCAAAGAGTAAAGACTCAAAGAGTAAAGACTCAAAAGAGTAAAGACTCAAAGAGTAAAGACTCAAAGAGTAAAGACTCAAAGAGTAAAGACTCAAAGAGTAAAGACTCAAAGAGTAAAGACTCAAAGAGTAAAGACTCAAAGAGTAAAGACTCAAAGAGTAAAGACTCAAAGAGTAAAGACTCAAAGAGTAAAGACTCAAAGAGTAAAGACTCAAAGAGTAAAGAATCAAAGAGTAAAGAATCAAAGAGTAAAGACTCAAAGAGTAAAGACTCAAAGAGTAAAGACTCAAAGAGTAAAGACTCAAAGCTCAATGAGTAAAGACTCAAAGAGTAAAGACTCAAAGAGTAAAGACTCAAAGCTCAATGAGTAAAGACTCAAAGAGTAAAGACTCAAAGAGTAAAGACTCAAAGAGTAAAGACTCAAAGAGTAAAGACTCAAAGAGTAAAGACTCAAAGAGTAAAGACTCAAAGAGTAAAGACTCAAAGAGTAAAGACTCAAAGAGTAAAGACTCAAAGAGTAAAGAATCAAAGAGTAAAGACTCAAAGAGTAAAGAATCAAAGAGTAAAGACTCAAACAGTAAAGACTCAAAGAGTAAAGACTCAAAGAGTAAAGACTCAAAGCTCAATGAGTAAAGACTCAAAGAGTAAAGACTCAAAGAGTAAAGACTCAAAGAGTAAAGACTCAAAGCTCAATGAGTAAAGACTCAAAGAGTAAAGACTCAAAGAGTAAAGACTCAAAGAGTAAAGACTCAAAGAGTAAATAATAATAATAATAATAATACTTAATGTTTTCAGTTTATCAAATGTTTTCCAATTTAAAACCAATATAAAAACCATCTGTAAATATATTGATGTCAAAGATTGCTGTTGGTGTTAAAATTAAATTTAACAAATCATACTTGAATAGCTTCATGTACAGTCGTTCTTTTGTCTGTCTTCGTAAAAATAAATAAATTAAAAAAATTGAAGTTGCCATACTGGTGACAATATTATACGGTGTTGCTCGATCAAGGTAAATGAAGAGAGGTGATGTGTGTGAGAAACGACTGTCTCAAACTTGCCCGAAATCATCAATATGCATGCGGCGCTTGCGCACTACTCCCTCCACCACACAAACTACACACCTCCGGCATCACAAACTGCACACCTCCACCCGAAATCATCAATATGTATTCTCCACCACACAAACTGCACACCTCCACCCGAAATCATCAATATGCATGCTGCGCTTGCGCACTACGTATTTTGTGAGGAGGGAGATTTGTGTGGAGTTGGACGCGCGCGCCCAGACATGTCTCACGTAAAGTAGTGTGCAATTTTGTGAGGAGGGAGTAAGTATTTTGTGTGCAGTTTTGTGTGGAGGGAGTCACGCGCGCGCCCAGACGTGCCCGCGCGCGCAGCATCCGATTTGAGTGTGCAGCAAATTGCTCCTCAATTCCCTCCTCATTAGGAGGAATGAGGAGGAGCAGTGTGTGCAGTTTGTGTGTACAGCATCACGTACCCGGTTTGTGGTGGAGCAGAAGGAGGAGCTAATATATATATATATATATATATATATATATATATATATATTGTGTGCAGTTTTGTGTGGAGGGAGTCACGCGCGCGCCCAGACGTGCCCGCGCGCGCCAGGGAGGATTTCAATCACGTATGCAGCATTACGTACCCGGTTTGTGGAGGCGGAGGAGGGATTGAGGAGGGATTGAGGAGGGTGACGTCACCCTCCTTAATCCCTCCTTCTGCTCCACCACAAACCGGGTACGTAATGCTGCATACATACTACTCACATAAATAACTTCCAATCACTTGGAAAAATGTTTTATGATAGACAACTAATCTGTGTATAAAATGGGAGCCAAGATCCAACAGAACATTGGATACAAATGAATAAAACAAATTATCACTTGCTGGGTCACTTTAGGGAGGGCGAAATCATTTCAAAAAGGGGTATTATTTGTAGCATGTAGACTTTGAGATGCTAATAACTACAATGCGAAATAAAATACTATTGTACAGTATAATTATTATTTAAATTGCTGCATTTAGGCATAGTCATTGTGTGATTTTGTATGATTTGAAATAATGCTTTCACAAGTATAAACAAAATCCAATTGAATCATGCCATTATGGCAAAAAAATAATATGGGAATTTTCTTTTTGTATTTTCTTTTTTTTGCGATTTTTTTTCTTCATATTTTAATTGTTTTTATTTATTTTGTCAATAAGACCCCTTTAATCTAAAAAATTCAGCTTGGTATCCTCGAGTTTTGGATTCAGCACCACAAATTAGGTTAGTTGGACATGATACTAACTTTTACTAAAAATGCCTCTTACTGCCTTTAATACAGTCCCTACCTTTAATACAGTTATGTAAGGATATTCAGAATTTACCAAATTTACTACACCCTAATGTGCACTGTGGGAATACTGCCACAAATTGACTGGAACATGGTTTTGCTAAAATATTATATACATAAAGGGTTGTAAATTAACCCTTTCTTATGAGATTCCTTGTGTTTAATTTGATACGAGTCCTCGTAGTCTCATAAAGAGTCCTCGTCTCATATTTCAAATCGACTCCAACCTAGTCCCCAGGGTGTACCTCGTTCTCATGGCTAGACCGCAGCGGCGTAGCCACGGGGGCCTGGGGGACACGTGTCCCCCACAAATTTACAGTGCCCCCCCCCCAGGTCCCTCCCCACGAAAAATTACACCCCTTACACACCCATGAATTACACCCCTCTGAATTACAACCCTCAGCCATCCCCAATGGTGTTTTACGTAGTTGTTTGTTTACGCAAAACATTTTGTATATTCAATTTGAAAGCACGGTGTGTTACTGAGTTATAATAATTTCGATAAAATTACTTATCGAAACATTTGATGTGTTAAACAAATTTATATACGCATATAGTATAAAAAACATATTTGAAATATTTTTTTCCCACCACGGTCTAGCCATGAGAACGAGGTACACCCTGGGGACGAGGTTAGAGTCGATTTGAAATATGAGACGAGGACTCTCTATGAGACTACAAGGACTCCCTCTGCCGAAATGTATCAAATTAAACACAAGGAATCTCATAAGAAAGGGTTAATTTACTTCTGAAAAGTGCTTCCGTTTAATTGCAAATAATTATGCACGGCACGCGCGCACAATATTGATATTTGCATATATAATGAGCTGTGTGTTGGCGACTTTAGCGTTAAATGAGCGTTTGCGAACACTTTATGCGCGTATGTTATGGTCCTACGCGCGCAACGCTCTACATAATTCCCACATACGCACATCTGCAAAATATGCCAAAAAAACAAACGCAATGCACTTTCGCTACACTATCGCCAACACTGTGCCCTCAACAGAATCTACAGCAACATATTTTGTAGGAAAACCTGTAGAACGATGGTGCAACATGTCTGACAATGTCCTAACGGCGTCTCTGTAGCCATATCAGAGCAAGTACAGCAACCAAGCCAAGAATGTCCATACTACCCATCAGGATGAAAGCCAAGGTGTAGCTACCAAGTGTGTCATATATCAAACCTGATACGTGGGAAAATGATAATTAATCAAACGTATGAAATGCTACTCATGTCACTGTTTCGTTTCGGTTTCAACTGAAAGACGATACAATTTAATTATTTAGGATGCCCGTATTGTTGGTTGCAACGGACAACATTGTTTTGATGTTATTCGATGGGGGCGCTGAAGGTTTATTTCTTGTCTAATTGTTTGTTTGTTTTTGTTTTTGTTTTTTGTTAGTTTTTTTCCTTTCAGTACTTGTACAATTTTAGGCTTCAAGTTTTACTTTAGTTTTTTTTGTGCCTTATTGGCGCTGTATGTATTGTTTTTTTAATTACATCTTGATGTATTTTTTATATATAAGAGCCCAAAATGATCAGCTGTGATGGATGGTTTACCCTCTGTAAAGGTTATAAATAAAATAAATAAATACTGCTCTCAATAGATTTCAAGTAATAAATATCAGCTGCACCAGACAGAAATTTTCGATCGCTTCAAAATACGTGCTGATCAAATTAAATGACTTTTTATATATAACGTCATGGCTATCTTTGTCATATTTCCCATGCAAGTAATTAGATTAGGCCAAAAAAAAATTTGTTGAGTTGCCCTCCAGTGAAAATATTTGAAGGGGTCGGTCGGTCGGTATTTTTTGTTCTTTCTTTTTTTTTCTCCTTGACTGTCATTTTAAGATTGAAATGCATTGGAACTGAAACCACATACCATGTTTTTCATTTGTATACCTATCAGCAAGGAATTTTGCTTCAGAATAAAAGTATCCCAAGCATTTTTGTTGTACTTTTCGCTGTGATTGACACAGCAAATTCATCCATATTGCGTGCAATGCTCAACATGCAACATGTGAGTGGCCATTCGATTTGAAAACGTGTAGATCGAGTCGCAATCGTTGACACACGTACAGTGCGGGGAGCCAGTGCACAACGTGTGAGGGCCATTTGATTTGAAAACGTGTAGATTGAGTCGCAATCGTTGACATACAAAACAGTGCGCGAAGCCAGTGGAAAACATGTGAGGGGGCCATTCGATTGGAAAACGTGTAGATTTGAGTCGCAATTGTTGGCACATAGTGTGTGCGAAGGCAGTGCACCATGTGAGGGCCAGGGCCATTCAATTTGAAAACATGTAGATTGAGTCTTGGGTACCGGTAAATTTACCGGTAAAAAAAGTGGAAAATTTCACAAATCAAACGTATTATGTTTTATACAAAGAAAATTGGTAAGTTTCATTAATAAATAGGCCTATGAATGACGGGGGAAAAAAAAGAAAGAAAAAAAAAACCGACCCGAGATTTAAGCACTTTTGGGTCGGTCGGTGGAGGGCAACTCAACATCTTCTTTTTGTTGGCCTTATAGCGCTAAAAATCAATGCATACAAGGGACCAGACTATACATTCCCTTCCAGCCTCAGTTTAGTCACGTGGATGTAATTCAAGAAAAACAATATGGCTGTGACATGAGGGTCTATTGGTCTATTGTCCCTCATATTTCGTACATCCATTCTAAAACAATCGAATGCAATTAAGGTGTCCTTAATAGTTCACAAAATAGTTCACAAAACAAACATCCAGACACCAGACTCTTCTGCATAATATCTGCCCGTGAATAACATTATACCAAAAGGCGCAGGTACTCAAAACCACACTGCAAACACTGTGGTGCTAGAAACTACACCCATTAACACTATGACGTATAATGTTGACACCACTGGTGTTATATGAACACCTCAGTTTTCGCAGGGTCTCAAACTCTGTATTGTGTACATTCACCAAGCAATCGTCCAGCAACTTCACTATTTGTTTCTGTAGGTCTGGATTCCCACTGTACATTCGCCCGAAATTTGTATTCTAAAAATTAATTTTTTGATTATTTTCCTTAATCTAAACAAATTATTATAAATCAAATTATTTTGTTGGGGATAAGAATTTGATACCTTACAACATGAGAGGCGCGCGATGTAACCGCTGTGCTACCAAACCATTCGAAACCTTTGATGAATTATTTGAACAAGTACATTTTTAAACAGCTATAATATAAAATAACGTAAATGCTATACTGTAGAAAAAATATTGCTGCCATGTTCAATTCACACACAATACAATAACAACATAGACCTGGTGCCCGACAGTGGGTTAAAGGTCACAAACTTTGTATCGTAAAGAAAAAGTGACCTGAAACTTAAAATATACACTATACTTTTAAAACAATGCCACAACAGTGAGCAATATTTAAAAAAAAAAAAAAAATACATACCTGGAAAAAATAGAAATGCGAGCCGGCATATTCCAGATTTCAGTCCAATCCATCCCAAAGCGATGCCCAACTGATCAACACCAATGGTTTCTTTAGTAATGACGTCAATAAGAATATATAAGAAAGAATCGAAGCATCCAAATATGAAGACATTTACTGTAATAGACCAATAAGATATCAACCACGGATCAACAAGAAAATTTATGGATGCCACTAGTAGTGATACACCCATCCACACATTACTGCTGAGACCGCTGTTTTCAACGACTGGACCGACAATTACATTCCCCAATATCTTTCCAGTTCCCATAACGACAACAAAGTTTGTAGCATCGACAAGTGAGTATCCCTTGGATATGTTAATGTACGGTACAAAGTATATCACCCATGAAGTGTGCGTTATCCCTATGATTGTGGATATAAATGTTATAAGCCAATAGGGGACTGAAGTGAATAAGTCGAGGCGGAAATTATGACCGATTGAAGCACAGAATGAAGTCAGATTTGAGCATCGGATTTTTTCTTTTTCGTCATCGATGACACATTTGTCCTCATCCGTTGTAACTGCTTTGCAGTCTTCATTTCTATCTGCAGGATTAGGATTATCTATTTTTTCATTGACGACACTTTGGTCCTCATCCGTTGAAACTGCCTTATAGTTTTCTTTTCTATCTGCGGGCGTAGGATTAGCTTGTGGACGGAGGAGAGCGCCACACACGGCCAAATGATACAATATTGCGCCAACTAGTAGCATTGTTGCTCTCCAACCATAGAGTTCCAAAAAGAACTGCGTCAGAGGCGCGAAAATGATAAACGCTACAGAAGCGCCCATTCCACCAATGCCCAATGCCGTGGTATGTGATTTGTCGAAGCAGTTACCAATAAGTTCCCTAGTTATAATATTGGCGATCCCCAGAGCAGGGCCTGGTGATAAAAGGAGGAACGTTACAATTACATGTTTGATACTCTAAGACATTTAATATTCGTTTTTGACCAAAAATAAGGAACAGATTATCCAAAATGAGTATAGCGTCCCCTAACGGAGCCCTATGGAAATTGTTATGACCTCATTCGATAGATCTTGTCAAACTGAATATCGGCTGAAGTATACAGAAAATACAGATATAATCTTCTTTTTTTAAAGTGATTAACATGTATACGCGATTTATATCAGAACCAGACCAAATTTCCCATACACAAAGTGTGGTAGCTAAGAGAGGCCTCATAAATATGGCAAGCGTTCATACCCCTATGTGAAAAAGTCGTTTAAAACACAACACAGCAGAATTCAAATCGATCCAGCAATTTTGGCTGCAATTGGGCATCGTTTCATAAGCTTAAAAAAGAAAACTAAAAATGCCAACGCGCGGATCTGAGGCGACGCGCGCAGAGACAAGAAACCGAAGATTTTTTGTTTTGGCCTTAGTGGCCCCATTAAAACTCCGCTGTAAACACTCGTTTTCAAGTAGATAACCACGGATTATACTTAAAAGGAGGTGGGCGAGTGGATGGGATACAGCAGGAATTTT
The DNA here is from genome assembly GCA_029582265.1 of Zoroaster sp. YZ-2022. Classification (NCBI taxonomy): domain Eukaryota; kingdom Metazoa; phylum Echinodermata; class Asteroidea; order Forcipulatida; family Zoroasteridae; genus Zoroaster; species Zoroaster sp. YZ-2022. Next base: position 13,020,610 of record CM055823.1, read on the forward strand.
CTCCGGTTTGTACATATAATTACTTTATTTAATCATTCAAGCGACATAACTACGGCAACAGTAATGTATACGTTGTTTAAAACTACACCAGTGGTATTCGTATTGGGCAATATAAACACCATGACAGGATGAAGTTGACACCACTGGTGTACGTTTAATACTCCAGTTTTTGCGGGGATATCTGCCAACTTTGAATCGAGTTTCCGCTAAATAACACGGCTCTGGATAGTGCCCCATATAACTCCACTGGGTGTCTCCAGTGAGATGATACACTTACCCGCACAGAGAGCAAGGATAACAGTAATCACAGCCAAACTAGATAAAAAGGACGAAATTATGAACGAAGTTCCAATAATTATACCGCACACCATGACAACCACTCTGATTCCGAATTTCTGCCTGATAACTGGTGCGACTGGACCTTTCAAAAATAAAAAAGATTGAATGTTTGAATTGTGAAGCCGCTGTAATAGCTATAATTATGAATATAATACAAAATGACAGATACCAATAGCATAGGAATACAACGTGTTCAAGTTTTTCATTACACATTTTACAAAGGCCGTTTTTATACAAACAAACGTTTTTAATTAATTAAATATGGCTACCATTTATCATTGGCCTCGAATAATTTATGAAAGACACAAACATCTCAAGATGTCAATTTATGTTGTCTTCTTTTTCATCAATTCGGGAAAACTGCATGTTTCATCAGACAGGCCTAATTGACTGTATTGCCAAATATTATATCTCTAAAATTTGCATCTGAAATCCATTTACATCTGTTCGATTATTTTTTGACTTGAGTTAAAAATAAAAGTGATTCGGTGGTATTGTGTCAATGACGTATGTCTAGAACATTGTACTGGACATTTGAGTATTACCACCAAATATCCGTTTGATGTAATTTGTATTTATTTATTTATCTATTTATTTGCAAAATAATAGTTATTGGTCTTAAGGTTTCGAACCTATCAGGTTCTTTCTCAAAGGCAAAATGAGACAGAATACAAACATACATTCATATGTGAACACAAGTGTGAGCGGAAGTTAGTCAGGTGTGAAATGAACACAAACGAAAAAGGTACAGAAAGCAGATTCAGGGAGTATTCCTGGGAGCGGACAAAAGAGGGATTAGACATGAATGGATAGAAGTACCAGGAGTTTTTGGCTGGAAGAAGAGATTATGAGATTAGTGAAAAGCTATGAGTCAGACAGGGGGAGTAAAACAAGTAGACAAATAGACTTCTTCTTCTTTCGTATGATGATGAGCAGCTTAGAGTGCTAGTAGACAAATAGACTAACAAGCATGCAATGTAAAACAAATGTAAAAATGTCTGCGGACAAAGAAAAAAAGAGAAAAAAGGAAAAATTAGTAATTCCCTTCCTGTATGATGAGACCATGGGGTGAATGGTGTAAATACGCCTGATCCACATCTTTTCTCTGCTGCGGTTACCAAGCGCCTCAATGCCCTTGCAATATCATGTCAGAAATAGACCAACAACGACATGCTCAAATTCCTCAGACTATAGTGAAAAATAGAAAGAGACCCATTGAAATCGCTAGTCGTTTCACCAACGACATCACCAGCTTTCGATCACAACTCAAACTACTCAGGAACTCCCCCTTGAGACATGCACCATAGGGTCCGTAAACTACTGGCACTCAAAACCATGGATACCGAAGACGATCTGAACTCTTCCCCCTCCACAATGGACTCCTTCGTATCTGCCTTATTAATGGCACTCTCCATAGCAACCGGAGGGTGTTCATCACCTGCCAAAAACATTTCCATCAAATTCTTCTTCAGCAACTCCTGTTCTAACCCTAATATCATCTTCTTTAAGGAAATAAACACCCTTACCAAGTCTCTTGCTCCTCCCGTGTCATCCGAGGTACAGGAGTGGCCACTTTAATTCCAGTCTTGATTTACCCTCTTACACTAACTTACTTGAAAGTTATGCTACATACACTTCTTCCCCGCCTTTCCAGACCCCTTCCCGGACTTCGTAATCCCCCAGACATCAACCTTCAAACTATATGTACAGAATATTCAATTCGGAACTGAACTCCTTGCCAGAATCTCAACAACCTCGCTGGCAAGACATCTTTCCTGAACCGATGCTTACCATCCCTTGGAAAGAAATTTACCACCTTCCAACATCCAAAAAGGAAGGCGACATACAGTTTCGTCTACTCCATAAAGTTTTTTTCCATCTCTGACAGTTCGATCCTTCATACTCACCATACTGTGGCTCGTGTGGGGAAAGGGGAACGCTCTTACACAACCTTCACAGCAAACTGTTCCCCGATATAAAACTGACTTCCAATCACTACTGGTGTCTTATAACGTGTGCCAAGGGTCGACTGAGGGAAAACGTCCATCTTGCCAACTACTTGATCCATCACGTGTCTATCGACTCCTTCATCTTGTGAATTTTACTTCTACACCCACTACTACACCTTTTTTTAAATGTTTTTATTTTATTTTATTTGTTTTGCTTTTTCTTTGGATTCAATGTTTTTTTCACTATTTTATACATTACTACTTGTGTAATTTATGTTTGCAAGTTGTAATTACTTTCCGTACAGTGTGTATCAAAATAAAGGAAACCCAAATTTAATCATCAGTTATAGGAAAACTGCAGAATTATAGATAAAGCGTGATATGTCTTAAGAAAGAACTGGATGTCCTCTTTCCAATGACACCCTGACCATGAATCCATTGTCACGCAAGTTCTCTCGGCATGATCAACAAATGGTAAGACGTGCTGTGAGAGGCATGGAGAGACGATGCCGGCTTTGCATTGAGAGAAATGGTGGTCATGTGGAGGGACCAGCGCCATAATTACACACTGGTAATGCCCCAGTCACATTTGCCCTACGGCTAGGATACGGCAGCCGTAGACCCCCAAAATGGAGAGATACCTGCGGCGGCCGCAGAGGATTTGCGGGGGCCTCAGGGTAGCCTTAGGGCCTATCCCTATCTTTTACGGACCGTAGGGGTCGCCGTGAGATTATAGCGCCGCGTTATAACATTTTTTCTTTTCTAGGTTCGCCGTAGCAATTAGACACGCCGTAGCCATGCCGTAGGCGGTTCCACGTCGACCATACGTTGGCCGTACGGTGGCCTTGCGTTTGCCGTACGCTTGCCAGGCGCGGATCCAGGAATTTTTTAGACGGGGGGCACACCCAACACGAACATTTTTTTCCTATGCTAACATTGTATATTGTTTGTAATCATGTTTTTTTCCTTTGTTTTCGCGCCTTAAGCGCCCAGCAGGGTGGATATGTGCGCGCTACAAATCTTTATTATTATTTTCCGGGGCCCGCTTAAGGGCCCCGGAAAATGTTGGATTATGGATGCTCTGTGGTGCAATCTGAGGCGATTCCTGGCCAGTTTCACCTGACTTTTTTTGCAAAAGTTTTCAAGATTATATATATATATATATATATATATATATATATATATATATATATATATATATATATATATATATATATATATCATTATTTTAGCCATTATTTTTAGCCATTATTTTAGCGATGTCATGACTACAACAATATAAGTTTCTCCCTCCCCGATTTTTGGCATTTAATTTGCAGTTTTAATTTATCCGGAATTTTTCTTGGTTTTAATTCAGTCCAGTTGAAATTTTCAAGAAAATGGCTTGATTTCATACTGTTCCTTGCCCTGTGTTAAAACCATCGGCAGATCAGCTGCAAGACTCATCGTACTTCGCAGGCCTATGCGTACTGGCGTAGAATCCGACAGTGAATTGACATCGGCGATTGTAATTTCCACACGGTACCCCGACCCTTCTTCAGACGAAACGGAACAATTTATAGACGTGGAGGAATCGGGTCAAGAAACCAGACTAGCTTGCTTTGCACCCGATCACAGACTACCGATTGTGAACGAAATGTAGACTAACTAATTATTTTTGTTTTCCGTTTTTATTTTTTTTATTTTTGTTTTACTCAATTTACCCGGGGGGCACGTGCCCCCGCGGACCCCCCTGGATCCGCGCCTGCTTGCCCTAGGGTGTTATGACTTTTGTGGACCCCCAACATATTGCGGCGGCCGCAGGAATCCCACGGCCACCATAGGGCAGCCTCAAGGCGGCCCTACGGTACCCGTACGGTCGCCGTAGGGTCTCCCTGCGGCGACCGTACGGCGACCGTGGGTCTGCCTTGCTATTTGTCAAAACCCTACGGCCGCCGCAGGGTCGCCTTGAGGCAACCGTGCGTCATCACCTCAAAGGCCGTACGGCAGCCGCAGGTTTTCTGTCTCCAAAAATTCTAAATACGCCGTGCGGCTACCTTTACATATGTGACTGCTAGTGTATGACACCGTGGGAATGCTGCGGCGGCCCGATAATTGCTACTGGCCGTAGATATTATAGACCCTACGGCCGCCTTGGCAAATGTGACTGGGGCATAAGCTGTTGACTAAAACCAGTAAGCAGTCTTTTTTGTCAATGGAATCACTTTCCCATCGTCAAAAACAGCTTTTCTCCATCCCTTGAGAACTTGTCACAGCAAGGATTTTCATATCATGTAAACAATGCATTGTTACTCATTCAGCCGTGACAATGGATTCGTGGTCAGGGTGTCATTGGAAAGAGGACATCCAGTTCTTTCTTAAGACATATCACGCTTTATCTATAATTCTACAGTTTTCCTATAATTGATGATTAAATTTGGGTTTCCTTTATTTTGATACACACTGTACATAGTTCTTTCTCATGACAATACGTCCCTAATTTGCCATAGTGGCCAATCCCGAATTAAGTTGGCATAATGACCAATGCAGTATTGGTCACTTTGCCAAATTACAAAAATAGCCAGTTAGAGCATTCGTCATTTGAATGCATGCTCTATCTCCAAAACTATAAGGAATACATGCATGTGGATTAGATACAATGGTAGGTCTCTTCCTGAATGTACTAATGGGCGGGAAAACTTAAAATTGAAAAAAAGTCAGATTGGTCACTATGGCAAATTAGGGACGAATAAAGTAATCACTTGAAAATTAAAAAAAAATCTTTCTAATCAGAAAACAAGGCCCCTTAATGGGTGTTACAGAATTTTTTTCTGACTCATGAACTAAGTTGCTTGTTCATTATTGCATGTTTATGTACGTTTATGTATTGGGTGAGCTAAACCTGTCGTGTCGTACCTACTATATCCGATACGCCGTCTACAATCGCTATCATCCAGCCTAGAAGCCAAGTAGAAGTGTCGAATTGTTCTTGTAAACTTGGTAGCATTACAGCAAGGCCCTTTGTCATTCCATTCCAGGTCATCCATGATGCGAACGTACCCAGAACTCCCATCCATCCGAGGTAGCCGCCATCTTGATACAACTTCAGGATGTAATCCAGTAGCCTCTTATACAAGCCGCTTACCATTTTCTATGAAAAAAGGGTTATTTTGACATGAAAGTTTATGTGTTATATTAGCTCATTATCTATTACTGAATACTCATATTTAGATTGTGCCCACAAACGTGCTTTATGCGCGCAAATGTTATGAACAAGTGCATCCTGTGTATCACGTGTATATAGCGTAGATGTTGAGACATACATGGGCTGATAGACCACTCAATTAATTGATAATCGTGTCAGATAACCAGGAAGGCGACCTTCAAAGTTGTATTGTCCCCTCTGTTTGCTATTTCGGCGGTTGTTGGCAGAGCTAGCTGAGCCTTTACCGGTTCTGCACCAGCTACGTTGACGAAACGATGCCTTCCCATGTAAACGTGATCCATGTAAACGTTATTTATAAACAAATTGTTTTCAAACGAAATAAAAATAATATAAAGCTTTCCAAATAATTATGTTCGATTCTGAACATTTAGACAATCTTTTTTACGATCCATGGACCTAATATGAAAATAATACACAGGGGACAATGTAAGCACTTTGCTAGTTTATTGGTTTATTGTTTGAAAGATTCATTTTGAAGGAATCTGTTGCTCATATTTTCCTATTTTTACTTTAATTGGTCTTGCTTATTTCGAACAAACTACACACATTGATCACAAGCAATAATTTGTAGCAATAATCTGTTGTATTTGAAAAATAAAACAGTAAGAATGTTCAAATGTTTACATGGTACATAATAATAGGCAATGTTCCATTAAACATTTTTGTTAGCAGGGTTGTTTTGTTACTTTGTAATTTAATATTTGAAAATTTTGAAAAAGCAAAATATTTTAATGCTTGTGCAGAAAGATATTTGAAATGCATTGCCTATTATTATCTATTGTAATTGTACAGCCAAATTTTGTTTCATATATTTATTGTAATTTATTGTTAAATTATGATAAAATTATGACTTATTCTAACCTAGTTATCTTTATTGTGATTTTATTTTTTATTTAATCAGGTGTCCATGTGGAGATCAGTAAGGAGATCCCTAGCTCCTCACGACACCTCTAAAACATGTAAAATAGATGCACGATTGCACAAGCAAACTAAGTACCCCTCAAAAGTAAGTTACCTTACAAAATGTTAAGTACAATACATACACAATATACCATGCTCCTGGATTCACCGCGTTTATCTCCACAAACTCTAGCTCTGCTACGGCTTCAGCGATCGCTCACTTGGAATTGCGCTCCTCAGCGCCATCTCTTTACACGAACTTATATTAATGCGCCTTTACTCTTCCACGAGCTAACAGCGACTGACTATAATCTGCATACAATGTAATACGCATAAGCGCTAGTGCCCGCTAGCTGCGTGCTGTGTCTTTGCCTAAAATGCGCATGGCACCAGCGAATCATTCACCGAAACTATTACATTATATAAAGGGTAGAAAATATACCACTGTTGCGCCACAATATTAACAAAACAAGAATAGATGGCTCAGTTAGTAAAGTTCTTGTGCGGTAAAAGTCGCAGGTTCAAAACACGCTCTATTAAATTTGTCTTTGTTCACTCATAAAAATAAGAAAATAGATGTAGGGAGATACCGTTTTAAACGTCTACCACAGTGAGCCAAAGCCGCACCGCCAAACTAACTTTATTTGTTATTCTTTTTACTACATATTCTCAATATTACTCAATATTCTTTCTCACTGAAAAGTATCCGCTGACTATCAAGTTATCAAGTCACTATATATTCCTCAGACAACGTAGTGTTTTCTTTGGCATACTTCTCATTTATTTTAATGAAAAGGAATTGCGCTCTCTCTCACAAACATTCATGATTCATATGCGCAACAAAAAGGGGGGTCAATTACACCATACAAATTGAAGTGTTGGTGTGTGGGTGTAGTTAGCTAAATTATAATTGTCCTAAAAGAGACAGTTGGAAAAAATACATATCAAGGCAGTTGATGAAAATCCACTAATGATATAGGTGAATAGAAATGATATAAGGTAGCTGGGTTATTTAATACCTGTGTTGATGTTGAGAACATTATGGTGTGTGGAGTTGATGTACCCAGTGTGAATCCCTAAGTTTACGATGTGTGTCATTACTAGTACAGGCTTCAATATTTTATACCTTTATGTTACCTTATCTTATATGTCATTATTTCTTTCCAACTGTCTCTTTTATGACAATTATAATCTAGCTAACTAGGCCTACACCCACACACCAACACCTCAATTTGTATGGTGTAAATGACCCCCCTTTTTGTTGTCATATCCCTTTGTGTGATGTCCTATTTTGCCCTAGATTTACCAGAAGCTGCCACATCTACATGTTATGTGGCTCAATAATCATTCCTTTACCCTCCCAGCTAGCATGTAAACGTTGGGCCAACGTTGGCAATGCAAACGTCAAACCGTTGGGTCGACGTTATCATGTTAATGTTGGTATACAACGTAAGTTTTTCCATCGGGCCAACGTGGATATGACGTGTCGGTTTGACGTCGGTTCAACTAATATACCAGACGTTGGACCGATGTCACATTTTTAACGTTGGTAAGACGTGTCTTTGTGAAGTCGGGCCAATGTTTTTTTCCGCGACGTCTGCCCAACGTATTTTTTTTCCATCGGGCCAACGTGGATACGACGTGTCGGTTTGAAGTGGGTTCAACTAATATACCAGACGTTGGACCGATGTCACATTTTTAACGTTGGTAAGACGTGTCGTTGTGAAGTCGGGCCAATGTTTCTTCCGCGACGTCTGCCCAACGTATTTTTTTTCCATCGGGCCAACGTTGATATAACGTTCGTCCAACTGATAAAACAAACGTTTGGCTAACGTCACGTGGTAAACGTTGGTATAAGACGTGTTCGTTATTGTGAACATTTAAATGTATGTTTTAATAACTATCCCCATTGGGGGTTAGTGGTGCCAGGTCTGGGTGTACAGAGTCTTGGGTACGCTGTATAGGTGGTCCCAGCTGGTTTTTCTCTGAGGTCTTGGGTATCTCAGGGTGTGTGTTTGTTTGTCTTTATCAAATGCTGTTTAATGACAAATCCGGTTTGCCCATAGTCTGGTATTCCGGTGGTTGATGGTGTCAACCTCTTGAATAAAAAAGCTTAAAAGCTGTGGCCAAGTGGTATTCAAATGAATTTGTAGTTGGTGCTATTTATTGTGAGTTTGAGTATAACCGATTACCTTCATTGCAACTTGAATCTTATAACCTGTGACTGTTTATTTAAAGTTGTGACTCTTGACGTTTTTGTAACTGAATTTTACCAATTACCTTAGCATTTTTACAAATATCTCTCTTAAGACTTTATTCATTTGTTCCTGTGGTAGATAACACAAAAAGAGAACTGACTTGCATTTTAGAAGAGTCTGTTCGACTATAAATAGAAAATGTTATTTATGATTTAAATTTGACTGAACGAAAAAGTATACTCCTGGCTCGAATTGGATAAAGAAATACGATTTGAAGACTACCACAATGAATAAAGAATAAAAAGCTGTGGACACCGTCTGTTAAAACATAATTGTAATACACATAACTTAATACATGATATAAAATATTTTCAGAAAGTATAAACGCTGGACATGACTTTTGGCAAGAGATGAAAACTAAGCTCTTTTCTTTAGTTTTCTAACAAATAACCAAAATAGTGTCTATATTAAACTAACTAAATAAATAAAATCATTGCTTACTGTTAAAATTTGAAATAAATCAAACTGGGACATAACTGACTCTGACCACATACCTCAAAATATAATACCAGTTTGTTAACTTCTCAAAGTTAACTTAGCTTTTCTTTATTTATCATGTTTTTGGTCCAAGGGGTCAAAAGTGTATATTTTTTTCTTTTTTAAAAGTGGACAACATTGATTTCTGCCAATAAAAAATAGGGGCCGATAGGAATGGGTTCCATGCTTTTCATGAAAAGAGTGACGACATGCATATTCCCTGAATATTACAAAATTTAACTTCAGTGTGTCCATTTAATGTCTCGCTAAACAGAATTGATTTCACTATCATGGTAACAAATATCCAAAACTTGAATAATGAGTGTGATTTTGAACTACTGTAAACACAGCTAATTCGTCCTAGTTGTAATGAGGGGACGGGCATGTGAAAGATGACAATTTTCCAATTTTGAGGGTTTTTCTTCACTTTTTTGCTTATTAACGTTGTACTCACCATTATGACTTGCTTTCATGAGCAAAAGTTATTTAATTTATTAATTAGACTAATTGTGCAAGGGACTGAAAAAATGCCTTTACATTTTCAAAATGAGACCTGAACATGCCTCCCCCTTGAACGTGCACAAAACATTTGGAACAGTAACTGAGCATAAAAGTAGGCCAACTGTGATTTTAGGTTACACAAAGATTTGAATGGGGCCTGCATCATGACATCATGAAAGAGACCAGTCATAACTGCATGTTATTTTTCACAGGAAAATAAGGCACTAATATTGACACTTTTATTATTTTGCAATTGTTCTGCCCCCATTACATGAGCTATACATTTTGTCTGATGCATGCAAAATGTGTGATTCTGATCCCCCACCACCTATCTCCCGCAAACCTATATCTTAGTTATTACTTAGTTTTATTTATTTGGCTGTTGTGTATAGAAGGGTAATACACCATCTGCTTGATGAACACCTCTCTGTACATTTAAAAAGAAAAGAAACTCTTACTTTTTATTTTGATGAACGATTGCGCCATGGACCATTTTAAACACGAGCCGACAGTGTGGGAGGTGATCTGAAGTGGTTCGACGTAATGCTGGTCAAAAAATGGCGTGTTATTACGTGTACACACGTACACGTTGCTGTTATCTGATTATTGTAGGCCACACATCACGCAGAGACTTCATGTATTATGCATTCATTACACTTAGGTTGCCGTTGTCGATCACTCCCATCAGCATGATGGTCCGGCAACGGCCTGCCAATTGTTAGCTTTGAACTGCCTGGAGCGCACGGACGAGTAATCAGCTCCGATTGGCGGATTCTTTCCCGCCACGGGTTTACAAGGGAGGTTAATTGGAACTCGGCCAGTGTTTTTGCACGCGGTCTGCAGGCTAATTTCATAGTGCTGCTTAATGGTAAGCAGAAAATATGTGCTTATTACTTTGGCCTGATATAGATACTCATATTGGCTTTGCTAGACTGGTGCTTATCATTAATTGGCTACTATTTTCCCGCTTTTTTTTAATACCGCCCCATGATCCTTTGCTTTCCCTTTTACCCTATAAATGAATGTGTTTTCATGTTTGTACTTTGTCTAAGCCTCTGATGAAGGTCCGGATTGGGTCGAAAGCTAAGACCACCATCCCGATTTAATATATATATATATATATATATATATATATATATATATATATATATATATATATATATATATATATATATATATATATACGGTAATCGAGAGGTCGCGGGTTCGAGTCCGGCATCAGCCAATTTTTCTTTGCTCGCGAACCGCGAATATATATATATATATATATATATATATATATATATATATATATATATATATAGTTGTCTGATGATCGCATAACGCGTGAAACTCGGAGGTTACAACTACCAGCGTTCCACTAGTTTTACTACAGGTATATATATATATATATATATATATATATATATATATATATATATATTCGCGGTTCGTGAGCAAAGAAAAATATATATTCGCGGTTCGCGAGCAAAGAAAAATTGGCTGATGCCGGACTCGAACCCGCGACCTCTCGATTACCGTACGAGCGCTCTACCAACTGAGCTAACCAACCCCTATGTTGGTGGGCGGTCCACTTATGCCAATTATCTATTGCTCTATGGGGCCAGGTCAGAGGCCAAACCATTTCTGCCGAGTAGCCAGGGATCAAGCCCCGGTCAGATGCAAACAATATATATATATATATATATATTAAATCGGGAGATTGGCCTTAGTTTTCGATCCAAACCGGACCTTCATCATAGGCTTTGACAAAGTACAAACATAAAAAACAAAACATCCATTTATGGGGAAAATGGAAAACAAAGGATCATGGGGCGGGATCCAAAAAGGCGGGAAAATAGCAGCCACTTAAAGATAAGCATCAGTCTAGAAAAGCCAATAGGAGTATCAAAAGTGAACAAAGGAGGGATTATTGAGCCACACAATAAGTAGACGTGGGATACGACAACAACGGGGGGGGGGGGGTTTACACCATACAAATTGAGGAGCTGGCGTGTGGGTGTAAATAGCTAAATTAAAATTGTCCTATAAGAGACAGTTGGTAAACTATGTAAGAATATACAAGATAAGATAACATAAAGGTAAAAAATATATATCAAGACAGTTGATGAAATCCAGCAGTGATATAGGTGGATAGTAATGATATAGGTAGCTGGGTTATTTGATACCTGTGTTGATGTTGAGGCCATATGGTTGAAGTGTTTTGAGTTGATGTATCCAGTGTGACTCCCTAAGTTTGCGATGTGTATCATTGCTAGTGCAGGCTTCACTTACAATGAGTTCAACATCATTAATGCTATGATTAGGGTTGTTAAAATGGATTGCCACAGGGTAGGGTTTTTAGTTTTCACAGAGGAAACATGGTTGGCAAAGCGGAGACACAATTTGGTCTTTGTCTCCCCTACATATTGTATACCACATCATTTACATGAGATTACATATATAACATTGGGTGTGTCACACTGGGATTTAGTTCTGATTGTGTAGGTGAGACCAGTACTGTGGCTTTTCACCTTCTGAGCAGGTTTGAGATACAAACAGGTTTTGCATCTCGAGCGGTTATAATTAGAGCACCCCTGTGGTGATTCATGATCAGTGACGTTAAGGTCACTGTTGGTGCTAGGGAGCCTAGCCCGAACCAATATATCACTGGGTTACGGGGGCGACGGAAAGCAATCAAAGGGGGCTCAGGGATGGCTGAGCGTAACCTATCGGAGGAGTGTAAAATAGTCATGTTATCATTTACGATAGATGAAAGTCTGGGTAATCTGGGGGTGATAAGTAGTGACCAGGGGAACTCTGTTGGGAAGGGTTTTTCTTGTTACCCCGGGTAGCCAAGAGGGTGCTACGTGGGGTACAGAGGGCCCTGTTGATAGCTAGTTGGTCCCTGTGTTTGCTATGACCCCGGGATACAAGGTGTTGCCTCAGTTCAGACGACCGTTTCCTGTATAAAGTATCAGTGGAACAGATACGTCTTATACGGAGGGCTTGACTGTATGCAATGGCCTCTTTGCAGTGCTTGGGGTGGCAGCTGTCAGAAAGGAGGTATTGATGAGTGTCAGTGGGTTTACAATAGACATCAGTCGAGATGCCCTGGGGGATTTGTTGATGGTGACGTCTAGGAAGTTCACGCTATTGGGAGAGTAGTTAGCAGTGAACTTGATGGTGGCATGGAATGAATTAATGTAGTTGATGAATTCATCTAGGCTATCTTGGCCACCACACCAGATGGAGAAGATATCGTCAATAAATCTCCACCATACTAGAGGACGGTGGGGGCAGAAGATAGCAATCTGTCTTCAAGGTCAGACATAAACAGATTGGCGTATGATGGTGCCATCTTAGTACCCATTGCTGTACCTTGTACCTGGAGAAAGTTCCTGTATAGGAACGTGAAATTGTTTTTGGTCAGTATATGTCGGATAAGATCTGTGAGGTGTCTCACAGAAGGTTTGGTTTGGTTGTTGGATCTGAGAGCGTTGGCACATGCACTTATGCCTTCGCCATGGGGGATGTTAGTATTATTAAAAGGAGGAAACATCCAGAGTGACAAGGAGGGCAGATTTGGGTATTTGATGTTTAATACCATCTAGTTTACAGAGGAAGTCCGTAGTGTCCTGTATGAATGAAGGGATATGAGAGACCAGAGGGTTGAGGTAGCTGTCAACGAACTCAGAGATACGTTCTGTTGGGCTACCATGACCCGACACAATGGGACGACCCGGGTTACCTGCCTTGTGTATTTTGGGCAGTAGATAGAAACGTACGAGGATCCTGTGGGATGAGATAGTTAAAGGTATCATTGTTAATACCGTTGCAATTATGAATTTTGACGAGCATTGGCGGATCCGGGGGGGGAGGGGGCGGCTAAGGGGGCTGTAGCCCCCTAAAATTGTATTTAAAAAAAAAAAAATTTAAAAAAGGGAGAGATAGAGAGGGGAAGGGGAGGGGAGAACGCACTCCCATTCCCAGTGTGCTATGTTTTTCTCTCCCTTTGATTATTTCATTGTAATTTTTGTAGTACTGAAAAAATTTTGTTTTTGATTCTCAGCCCCCCCTAAAAAATGTTCAGGATCCGCCCATGACGAGGGTGTCAGAAATTTCTTTTGCGAAGGAGTGGGTAGGGTCAGTATCACATTCTGTATAGTGATTAGTGTTATTAAGTTGTCTAAGGGCCTCGGCTGTGTAATCATCTCTGTTCATGACCACAACGGCTAAGACCACCATCCCGATTTGTATATATATAGTTTGGCCTCTGACCTGGCCCCCATAGAGCAATAGATAATTGGCATAAGTGGACCGCCCACAACCATAGGGGCTGGTTAGAGCGCAGTTGGTAGAGCGCTCGTACGGTATTCGAGAAGTCGTGGGTTCGAGTCCAGCATCAGTTCTTATTGAGTGATCAAATTTAAATTAAAAAAACAAAGCATACATACTTTACATTTTTCTTGTGCTTTATATTTATTAATACAGCATGTTTGGAAATCATATTAATTACATATACAAGCAGCGCTCTCACCATTTTTGTTTTTTAAGGGTGGGAGAAATCCATCGCGACTGCAAAGTGCAAAGTGAGGGGTCAGCAAGTAGTCTCAGAAGCCATCCATTCCCTCTTAACAATGTTGATACATCGTTTGAATTATTGCAGAATGAAGATGATTAAGAAGATGATTATGAAGATGATGATTGTCAAGTTTAAAGATCCTTAAGTATAGCACTATCGTTATAGTACTATCATCTTTCATGTTTACATAATAACCTACATGTTGAGTCACTGGTGTTAGTGTGAATAATCATAACAGTTGGAAATATCTTTTTTTAATATGTTTATATCAGGCAATTGAAACATTTAAATGTTGGAAAGGTTGGTACATGAATGACACAGTGTTTCCTAGTCTTTCTAAAAAGGTAATTTACATATTATTACGTTAATATTGGTATATAGAGCAAGGACCAGATGGTATTACACAAAATGTCCTATTTTTCTGAAAAGATGTTTTATTAATTGGTCATCATGAGTGTACAATAGCAATTGTGTATCGAAAATGTTTTGCATCCTGGCTGATATTTTTGACAAAGAAGGCTTTAAAAACACGTTAACAAACGACTAGCTGTCTTCTGAAAGTTGTATATTGATACTGACAAATACTGACAATACACACCATTGAAATAAGCTCTTTTATGGATTCTCAACTGCTGTATGTAGCAGCGACGGATGTTTGTAGACCCATATCCTTATAAAATTATGTTCGTACGTGGTGAGTTTGAGCTGCATGTTATTTTTATTCTATTTATTTTTTTAGGTGTTCGGTTCGGTACAAGCCCGAACAACTATTAAAATTGTTCGAATATTGTTATTCTTTTTATTATTTTTCCCCTCGAAATCAACTCTGGAACGTTTAGCCTATTTACCAAACTCAAATCAAATTGATAGCCTACTTGGCAACATCACAGACCTTATTATGGAGATGTAGGAAATCGCAATGACGTCATATTAACGTCGTTGGGTATCGAATTACACTAAAACAAAAGTTAATATTTCTAAAAATCACTCTCTTAAACCAAGGATGGAAAAATCTGAATTTTGCCAATCACTCAGTCTACCAAAAAAGTGGTAGACTGAGTGAGATCAGACCTTTTCAACTGTGTAACAGTTTGTATAATATAGCAAAGAAATGTTTAAAAAAATGTGTGACTTGATTATGGGTTTATTAATATTGAGCACGAAAATGTTGATACAAGATAATACTAGGCAGTCTGCATGAATTTCATGAATGATGATGATGATGACCGACATATGGCAGCTTGGAACATACACGTTTGTATTAGCATATTAAAAATTAATGTTGTTTTATGTAATTTGCTTGTTTATTCTAAAACAAATACCAGCAACTGTACATAAACTGTATAATATAGCAAATAATTCCAGTAAGACAAGCATAGAGCAAGACTGGGCATGGTCTCGTAATGTTATCTAAAACAAGATCACCGTCTCCATGCCCTATAGACAGTCTGCTCTGAACGAGACGATATTGTCCATTTAAACTCGTTTCGCCAATAATCACACTAGTTCTTGATTATTGATATTGTGGCGAAACCCGTACTGTGCCAGGCGAGTGCGTGAAACCACTCCAGTGCAGATCAGACAGACTGGAAACTATTTTATTCAATGGTGAAATAAAAATGAGTTCCCTTAAGGCAGATGATTGTTTCCTTAAGGCAAAATGAAAGTACTTAAGGCGAAGTGAATTACTTAAGGAGAAATAAATTGCTCAAGCTTGTTAAAGAGCCCCTCTAAAGTGCTCTGAAATATTAAGTTTTTATATTTTTCCAATATATGGAATCCTCAGGAAATAGAAAAAAACATATTACGAGTCCCTAACCTCACACTAAAACAGAGTAAAAATGATTTTTCTCCGAGCGCCCTCCCAGCGAAAATCTGAAAAACGCGAGGTCAAGCAAACCACGTGACAAAGAGCTCGTGACGTAAGTGGCGGCAAGATTTGGACCAAAGATTGTGTAGCGCCACAGGCGCTATACAATCTGGACGGGGCTAACCAAAATACGCCCCATGAACTTCACGATTTCCAATCAACACAGCCGTGAATGTGACTCTTTAAATAAAAAAAAATTAAAAAAACGATCCAACATACACATAATCAGCAAGGCGATATCCAAGGGATTTGGGATCTATGGCTGGGTTTCACTTTCTTCATGGGCAAAGCCATTAATGAATTACACGGCTTGGCTGATTCGGTTCAGTACACATCTTGCGTTGTACATGCTGATACACAACAACGCATCTAACTACCGTTGTTGCATAATCAACGCGAAAGCCAGTTAAACACCGAATGATCATGGCCGAGTCAGACTCCTTTAGTAGTAATGGATATTGGGAAGATCACAGCGTTGTGTCTGAGGATATTGTTTTTTTAAGCGACTCATCTGGATCGTCAAGCGACCTCGAGGAAAGTGGGGGTGATGGCAATGACAACCCTGACGAACTTGAAGTTCCACGAGGTGCGGTCGGTCCAGCGGTGGTTGTTCGCGGAGCTTTCCCGTACCGCTTCGAGCCAATTGCCCCGGCCGCTGCTGCTGGTGAAGCGGGGGAAGCTCAGGAAGGACATACCTCACTGTGAAAATGAAGATCGTCTCATGAACACTGACTGGTAAGCGCTACGTGATCGAACATAAATGGGACATTGATGTAAATTTTTCTTTTGGGCCCATTATTATCCCATGTTTAAAAAAAAAAAAAAAAAAAAAAAAATTATACATTTTTTGTTTGAGGGGAATAAATAAAAAGCCCATGAAAAGTAGGGGTGAACTATTGCATTGGTTGTAATGTAAATAATATAGTACCATGAATACAACTACATGTACATGTAACTTGCAGTACATGTACATGCGCTGTCTGCTTGATGTTTTCATCACAATGATTCAAATAAGTTAATAAGTACAGAATTGAGCAACCACTTTTCACTAATTAGAGCCTAATAAAATTTTCAAAGGGCAGCAGGTAAGATTTGATTGAAAAAGTCATGGTTAGATTCTGCCCTTTTTCCTTTTGATTTTTTAAATAATATGCAGACTAACGGCATTTCTGAAATAAGCTCATCCTCTCTTACAACAGCCATTCCTCCATGCTATTCCATTTACTGTTATTGCTATATGAGTAGTATGTTAGATGGGGGTTCCAGCGCACCTACTTAAAAATCATTTTTTAAAGGTACTTTCCCTAAAAACTGGTCGTGGCTAACGATAAGATGTAAAAAAGATGTATGGGTAAGGTGCGCTGTTAGTAATAATGACGTCATGAAAAGATTGATGACGTCACTCTAGATTAATTATTAAATATTTAAAAAAATGTTAGTAGGGTATGTGATAATAAAAAATGATTAATTAAAAAATTTGAACATAAAAAATGAGAAAAATATTATGTAGTTTAATAGTAAAGAGAGAATGGAATCAAAATCGAAAGTAAAAAAAGTAATTCCTTGCGAATGGCTTTTAGTTGGCAAAACATCTAAATGTTGCATCCCTAGCGTGAGTAATACAGAATATTGTGGCTTACATGTTTTTCGGATTAAGCAAGGCAAACGTATACCCGTTGCGTTTCGTAGATGTGAAAAAGGAACAAAGACGTTGACGAATTTTTGTACGAGATGTGCGAATAAAGTATTAATAAATCGTTATAATCGTTTTAAAGTTGCAGAAGGAAAAGCTAGGCGGTATTATAATATAGTGATGAAAGAGTTGTTAGAGACAACTAAACGTTTGTAGCGAATTAAAAAAAATTAAAAACTTTTTACAAAAAGTTTAGCTAAACTTAAGTTTAAAAAATGAACTTTAAAAAATGAAGAAATTTTTTTTTTATCTTGTTTAATAGTAAAGATGAGTATGGAATCAAAAAGAAAATATTTATCGAAATGAACATTGCCAGAATTGAAAGAGTTTGCGCGAGAACACATTGGACAATTAATTTTTACGAAAACCAGCAAGGGTAAAATAAATAAACGTTCTTATTACGAAGCTGTAAAAAAGTATTTACGTCAACATAAACCAAAGCCTTTGTATAAATTAAGTTTGACTGAATTAAGAGATCGTATAGCGGTTGAAAATATTGAGCTACGAGAACGCGGCGCGGGTAAAAGAGCGCAGTTGTTAAAAAAAGACTACATCGCTGCTATTAAAAGGTTTCACAACCAAGAAGAAGAGTTGAGATTTAAATCCCCGATTGACGGAGGAAGATATTTACGCGAACGAAGAATGATTGTTTCGCTGAATCATAGCAAAGAAAAAGATTTAAATATTTTTTGGGAAGCGGTAAAACCAAAAATTAGAGCCAAGTTGGGTATAGACTTACAAGAATTTACGTCGTACAAGTTTATGATATATATACGCATTAAATTACGTAAAGAAAACCTAGACGGTACGATCGATTTTGCTGAACCAAGATTTCATAACAATAGACAAATTGTTTTATTGAATTTGGATGACATTGAAAATATATTTAATACCGTTTTTTCACAAATTCAAGAGGCTTTAGAAAAATGGACGTCTAACGGTTCTGGATGGGAGGTTGATCGTATTGTAGATATGAATATTACTTACGCGAGATACGAACCTTTGAGAGGCGGTTCATATATCGAGCTATCAGACTATATAAAAAATTAAAAAGCGTGCATTAATGTAAAAAACAACGACGATAATTGTTTGAGATGGTCACTACGTAGTGCTCTTTTTCCAACTTTAAAAGATCCTCAAAGAATGGGTAAATACCCGACAGAGGATGGTTTAAATTTTAATAATATCGAGGCTCCGACTCCTATTAATCAAATTAAGCGAGTGGAGAAACAAGATCATGCAGTGTGTGTATTGATGGCGAGTTTTCACACACACAATCACTTGAATACGGAGTACCGCAAGGCTCCGTCTTGGGTCCACTGACATTTACTATTTATATAAAGTCGATTGGTGAGATAATTCGTAGACATGGTATTCGTTTCCATATATATGCTGACGATACTCAAATCTACTCCACCTTCAACCCCAAGGATCCGGAATCGATACAATCAGCACTCAGCAAACTGTCCTCCTGCATCCAAGATTTGAAGCTATGGATGACCCAAAATATGCTAAAACTGAATGACACAAAGACTGAATTTCTTATAGCGGCTTCTGCACACACACTTCGTAACTTACCCCCTGTCACTCTGGAAATAGGGGGTACTATTATAACACCATCGCAGTTCGTCCGTAATCTTGGAGCCTATTTTGACGCGAACATGTCAATGTCAACACATGTTGTCAACCTCAACCGTAGCATTCACTTTCAACTTCGTAACATTTCACGAATTCGGAGATATCTTGATTTTGAATCATGTCACCAAGTAATTCGTGCACTGGTTCTGTCCCGTATGGATTATTGCAACTCTCTACTCTTTGGTATTACTGAATTTAATCTTGATAAACTGCAACGACTACAAAATCGTGCGGCACGCCTTTTGCTTGGGGTTGACAGGCGTGAATCAGCTTCCCCACTACTTACTCAACTTCACTGGCTTCCCGTCCGACAGAGAATCAACTTTAAGATCGCCCTCATCATCTTCAAATGTCTTCACCACACAGCTCCTCAATACCTTGATTACTGTATCCAGCTCCGTGTATCTGGCCGACCTGGCCTTCGTTCCGGTTCTGATGGTACACTGCTGTCAGAACCTAGATCACAAAACACTTCCACTGATAAAGCTTTCACAATTGCCGGTCCTAAACTCTGGAACACAATACCAATCCACATCAGATCACTAGATACTGTTTCATTGTTCAAAACAAACATGAAAACTTATTTATTTCCAATTGCCCTTTGATAATGTTCTGTTTTTCGCTATCTTGTGTTGCCGAGCGCCATGATCTAGATGGAATGGCGCTATAGAAATCGTATTATTATTATTATTATTATTATTAAAATTGTTTAGCGATAAACGTTTTTGGTTGCGAATCAAAAACAATACTGGTTTATCGTCTCAGCGATCAACCCGCGGAAGTAGATCGTATAAATTTATTATTAATTAACAAAGAAGAAGAAAAAGGAACTAGATCTCACTACGTTTGGATTAAAGATGTGAATAAATTACTTTACGATCAAACGAAACATAAACATCGTAAACATTTTTGTTTGATATGTTTACAAGGTTTTTCAACAAAAGCGTATATCGAAAATCACGTACAAATGTGTAATGGAATAAACGACAGACCGACAACGGTTGTTATGCCAAAAAAGGGTAAAAACGATACGCTAAAGTTTATAAATTTTCATAAAAAGATGAAAGTTCCTTTCGTAATATACGCCGATTTTGAGAGTATTATTAAAAAGATTGACAACGTAAATGCAACAAATACTAAAAAACTACAAGAACACATCGTTTGCGGTTATTCGTACGTCGTCGTTCGTTGCGACGGTGTAACTAGTTTTCCTATTGTTTACCGAGGAGAAGATGCTGCTAAGCATTTTTTAAATAAATTAGAAAAAGAAGAAGAAAACATTAACGAGATGTTTAAAAACTCTCAAAAAATAATAATGACTGAAGAAGATGTAAAAGATTACAACTCTGCTAGCAAGTGTTGGATATGTGAAAGGAGATTTTTTAAAGATGACAACGACGCTAAGTTTAACAAAGTACGCGATCATTGTCACATTACCGGTAAATATCGAGGTGCGGCGCATAATTGTTGTAATTTAAAACTGAGTTTAAAACCGAGTAAAACTTTTATTCCAGTCGTATTTCATAATTTACGAGGCTACGACTCACACCTCATTATGCAAGCCGCGGGTCAAACGCGAGGAAATTTAACGTGTATTCCAAACAATATCGAAAAATATATTTCTTTTTCAATCAGGCAACTACGATTTATTGACAGCGCTCAATTTTTACTATCGTCGTTGAATAAACTCGTAAAATCAAACAACGTTTTTCCAATTACTAGGAAGTTTGAATCAAATTTATAAAAATTTACTCTTTTAAAACAAAAAGGTATTTATCCGTACGAATACATGGATAGTTTTATAAGATTTGAAGAAACGTGTCTTCCCTCGCTAGAATCTTTTTATAGTAGTTTAAACAACCAACACATTACTAAAGAACAATACGAGCACGCGTAAAACGTTTATAACGTATTTAAATGTAAAAATTTAGGTGATTATCACGATTTATACGTGCGTACAGATACTTGGTTATTAGCGGATGTATTTGAAAATTTTCGCGCTACTTGTTTACGAGAGTACGGATTAGATCCGGCTAATTATTATACGAGTCCTGGATTAAGTTGGGACGCTTTATTAAAACATTCAAAAGTTTGTTTAGATTTGTTTACGGATGTTAACATGCATTTATTTATAGAAAAAGGTACTAGAGGAGGAACGTGCATGGTAAGTAAACGATACGCTAAAGCAAACAATATACATTTACCCGATTATGATAAATCAAAACCATCAAGCTACATTATGTATTTAGACGCGAATAATTTATACAGCTACGCGATGAGTCAACCTTTACCAACCGGTAATTTTAAATGGATGACTAGTAAACAAATTGACAGACTCGAGAGCGAGGGATTAACACGTAAGAAAGGATGTATTTTAGAAGATGATTTAGAATACGTTAAAGAATTACACGATTCTCACGACGCATTTCCACTCGTGCCAGAGTCGTTAACGGTACCGAAAGAATGGATGTCACCGTATCAGCTTGAGTTATTAAACGACAAACCAGCCCACAACGTTGCAAAATTAGTACCACATTTATACGATAAACGCAATTACGTGCTTCATTATCGTAATTTACAATTATATTTACAACTCGGTATGAAGCTAACTAAAATTCGTCGCGTTTTAGAATTTGATGAATCATGTTGGCTGAAATCATACATCGATTTAAACACTCAACTCAGAAAAGACGCAACGAGTGATTTTGAAAAAGATTTATACAAACTCATGAACAATTCAGTTTTTGGAAAAACGATGGAAAATGTACGAAAACGCGTTAACGTAAATTTAAAGCGGTTAAATGATGAAAATGCAGAAAATCAAATTCGTTCACTCATCGCAAAACCAAATTTTGCCGAGGCTAGGATTTTTAATAATGATTTAGTGGCAATTCACATGCACAAAATAAAACTCGTTCTCAACCGCCCAGTCTACGTAGGAATGAGCATACTGGATTTATCTAAACATTTAATGTACGATTTTTATTATAATCATTTAAAAACAAAATACGCTGACGAGTGTGAGTTACTTTACACGGATACGGATAGCTTATTACTTGAGATTAAAACGCAAGATGTGTATAAAGATTTATATAAAAACAAATCTTTGTACGATTTTAGTAATTATAAACAAGATCATTTTTTACATTCTGAAGTTAATAAAAAAGTAATCGGTAAAATGAAAGACGAAACCGCGGGAACTTTAATTCACGAAATTGTATGTTTAAGACCAAAAATGTATTCGATACTTTTACCGAATGAGAAAGAAATAAGAAAAGCTAAAGGCGTTAAAAAACAAGTTTTAGAACAGGATATTAAACACTCACGATATAAAGAAGTTTTATCTAAAAATAATACGCTACATCACCCTATGAACTTTATTAGACATGAAAAACATCGATTATATACAACGCAAGTAAATAAAATATCGCTATCTCCTTTAGACACAAAGAAATATATTTTAGAAAACGGAATACATACTCGATCTTACGGCCACTACAGTATTAGCGTTTAATCGGTGGATTTTCTGTATCTCGAGGAATAATTTGTAATTCTTCTTTTTACAATTACAAAACTACGAGCGGGGCCCGCGTCTAAATAATACAAGATAAGTTGATTAGCGGCTTTCATCGTTTTAGCTAATCAATAAATTTGTATACTCCATATAGGATCGGTCGCGCGGCGTCTCGTATCTTTTTCACCTTCACCAGGTGCGTATAAATATCTAACTAACGAGTTTAATGGGATTCTTTTTCATTCTTTTTACTGCTTACAGCTGGTGAGGCTGGATTTTGTTCGACAACGGGTAATTTAATCGCGTCTTTAGGTTTTAAATTAATAAGTCGCGTCGTTTCATTATTTAATGCTTTTACAACCGCAGGTAATCTTTTAACCCATTCTCTATTTCTCTCATCCGTCGCTATTTCTTGCGCGTATTGATGAGAAAATAATCTTTCGCTTAAAGTTCTATTAAATCGCTCTACTATACCTTGAGCTCTATGATTACCGGCTTCAAGCTTCTTTGAATTTTTACATTTTGTTTACTCATTATTACATTAACGCTACTCATAAATTCTTTTCCAGGATCGACTTTTAAATTTTTTGGCCAAGTTAACAACGAACGTTTATAAATTTTTTCAAACGCGGTGCTGACTTGAATGTCGGTTTTATCGGTTAACGGTTCTGCTTCTTTATATCTACTAGCTTCATCTACAACAGTTAACGCGTACTTGTACGTCTTTTTACCTATAATATCGTGCGGAAGAAACAATAAATCTGCTTGATGAACCTCATTTGGTTTTTCTAACGTACTATTTGAACTGGTCGGTCTAGGAATATATTTAGGATAGGGTAAATAAATTTGCCACAACGCTTGCTTTTTTATCCACCGCGAAACTACTTTTTTATTCACTTTAGTTTCTTGAGCTAATTTATTAATTGCGTCATGACCTTTATAGTATCCTTTTGGACTATAATAAACATTTTGAAGCTTTTTTATGATACTTTTATTCATTTTTATTATTTATAAATATATTTTATTCCGTAGAATTTTTAGGCATGATAGAGGATGGTAAAATTCCTTGTTTAACTAACCACATTTGTGTCATCGAAGATAATCCAACTGTCGCGGTGAGTTTTACTCCATCTTTTATATTCAATTTTCCTAAATTAGCTGGTTCTACGCTTAATACTTTTTTACCGAGCATGCTATATAAAACGGTAAAAAGTCCTAAAACGGCGCTGTGATAAGCTGAATCGGCGATTGTTTTTGTATCCATCTTATTTTATACTTGTTGTTATAATTATTTTAAAAAAAAACTTATTCCATTTCAAAAACAGCGAGTTCTCTCGTTGGCAGTGGTGGTGGTGGGGTTGGTTTTGTGGGTTGCGTAGGTTTTAACGGTGTAGGCTCTTTTTTACTAAAAAAGAAATAAGCGAAACCTCCAACGGCTAAAGCAAAGGCAATATAGTAGTAGTAGTTTGTTTCGTTGCTTGTTTCTTTTTGAATATCACTCGTTGACGCTTGTGGCACAACATAACGCGTTTTAGCTGCACCTTTTTTAAGTTCTTGTTTTTTCTTTTTATTAAGTTCGGCGAGTTTTTTACCCGCTGCGACTCTGTTTGGGTTTTTTCTTTTTTAGTTGGTGTTTTCGTTACCGTCAACGGTGTTTGCGGTTGCTCCGGTTGCACATTCTCCAACTCGTTCGTTTCCATCGCTTTTATTATCTATACAAGATTCTTCTTTTCTTTTTAAATGTTTTGCTGTAATTAACATTGTTGAGAGCGGCGCTATTAACATTCCGTACTTGAAGTATATTTCACACGCTACGGTAGAAAGCATGCTCGAAATGAAAGGATCTTTTTCTAAATCTGTAATTAATTTACCTTCATCGTCAATTTCAAATTGATGACCGTATAAATCAATACGATTTAAGCCTAATCCTAGTAATTTAGCGTATAGCGTTAAAAAAGCGCTACCTAAAGACTGAGTTATATCACGACCTAATTTAGTTTCGTATTGCGTGTGTAGTACAAATACGGATTTAAAAGTACAAATACGGATTTAAAAGTACAAATACGGATTTTATATATTAAACACAGACTAAAGGATAGATTAGATTAAAAATAAGAAAAGCATAAATACACAGCTAAAGAAGACGTTAATGGAAAACAAAGGCCAGACCAACTAAGAAATCAACATTCTGTTGAAACAAATTGAACCAGTATTAACCCTAACTCCCTAGGGCCATTTGATTACACATAATCCAAATCCTTCAATATCGCTAACGCTATACTCTTTACCGAAAAACTGTTTTGAATCTCCTCCCACTACAACTGCCAAGAGCCGTAGTTTTTCTTCAACATAACATCATTTGTATCGCCAGCGTCTGCTAGTGGTGAACTTAACATCTGTGGATTTTCGTTTAATAATGTATGTACTTCTTCCATTTATTATAAGTATTTATAGAATAATCGGTTAAATTTATAAAAAAATATAGAAACCAATAATTAATTGTAGATAACTCTTTAGTATTTAAAAGTTGATTAAGATTATATATTAGATCTTTTACTTGTTTAGTATCTATACTCGTAAATGTATCTTTTACTTTTTCAGAGTTTGTATTTAAAACTTGTACTAGTTCTTTTCTATCGTTTTCGGTATTAACGAGTTGGTTAAGATTATATATAAAATTATTTACTCGTTCAATATCTATACTAGTAAATAAATCTTTTACTCGTTCAGTATTCATGTTTATAAATAGATTTTATAATATTTATTAAAAACACTAACCTATAGGTAACCTACAAGTAACCTATAGGTAACCTACAAACAACCTACAAGTAACCTGTAAGTAACCTACAAGTAACCTATAGGTAACCTACAAACAACCTACAAGTAACCTGTAAGTAACCTACAAGTAACCTATAGGTAACCTACAAGTAACCTACAAGTAACCTATAGGTAACCTACAAGTAACTTACTAACAACCTACAAACAACCTACAAGTAACCTACAAGTAACTTACTAACAACCTACTAACAACCTACAAGTAACCTACAAGTAACCTATAGGTAATTGCTAAACGACCTATGAGTAATTACTAAACGACCTATGAGTAATTACTAAACGCCCTATGAGTAATTACTAACAACCTATGAGTAATTACTAAACGACCTATAGGTAATTACTAACAACCTATGAGTAATTACTAAACGACCTATAGGTAATTACTAACAACCTATGAGTAATTACTAACAACTTAGTTACGTATTTCATAACCAGTAGGTTGATCCGTTTTTAAAATCAATTTGCAATGTTTAACTCGTTTTAATTTTTCATGAATTTCTATTCTTGTCTCTTTTGTTGGTATGACGTCATTTTCTCGAAGTCAATTCTCGAACGAATCTCTATCTTTACAATAAAATAAACATACCCATTTGAGTTGCTCTCTAAAATCTTTTAACACGCTATTATATTTTTGTGAAATTATCCAGCAGCTGTGATTAATGTGTCTGCCGCTAAAAGCTAAGCGCACTAACTCGTTTTGAGGATATTTTGAAAAAAAATTATATCGTAATTATTTATTCGCGCTACAATCATCGATGATAAACAACGTTTCGTCTTCTTTAAATATATCTCTATAAATTTGTATAGCTTCGTTTAACGAAATATCGTTTAAATCGTTAAAGTGCACTCGGTCGTCGTTATAAAACCAGTTTCTTTTTTTATAAGTATCATTGTCATTCGAAATGTTTAAAATATTCTTGTTCCAACAAACTTAAAATAAATTCAGTTTTTCCACATCCGGTTTGACCGCAAATTAATGCTGCGTGTGGTTTTTTTTTAAACATTTGTTTTTAATATTAGACGCTAATTTTAATAATCGACAGTTTCAAAACGTCCATTTCTTATAACGAGTTGCGCGTCCATAATAATAAAAGTATACATAGACAATTCACCCGCAGCTTCTGCTTCTTTTTTTTAGTAGTCTACGAAATAACGACGCAGAACAAGAACGTAAAAGACACGATTTAGCACTAGAACAACTTTCAAAAGCTAGAAACGAATTTAGTAAAAAGCGTTTAAAATATCTAGATTATTTAAACGAAAAAATACAAAAAGAATCGAGTGCTGTAAGAACGTTTAGCAACATTAACGAAGCGATAAATGAATATTCGCAAGTTACGGGTGAACAAATAAATTTACCAAAAGATTTATACAACGAACCTCAACTAGAAGATTTTTACGTTCCTAGTGAAGATCAAAAAACACGAGAAATAGTATTTATAGTACTAGGGATGAGTATAGTAGGCTACGCGAGTTATAAATTACTAAAAAAAGATAAAAAGTAATTATAAAATGGCTACCGGAGGTTACGATCTTTTACCGATGGACCCAGCGTATAATCACCCTGAAGATGATGTAAACGTAGATGATATGTTTGAAGGAGATGATGAAAATGAATTAAGTGATGAAGCTTATAATACGTCTTTTAGTAAAGAACTAGAAAAACAAAAAAGTTTAAACGCATTAGAAAGATTACCCGATGCTGTTATAACGTTAAGATCATCGGATAGTGTACTAGTTGATGCTTTTTATAGTATAATAAAACAACAAGGCTGGAAATTAAACAAAGTACCCGATTGGGAAAATTTTGAAGTAATAAAAGAGGGTATGTTTTATAACGATGGTGAAAAAAAGAGTCAGGTTGACGTATGAAAAACAAAACAAAACTTTTCTTACGTTAGGTTCAATAGCCAATGAAGCGAGAAAAGCTGGCTATAGCCAGGTTAGATTAATGAGAGAACAATTGGGTATAAAAGACTGGAGTGGAGTAAAAAAAAGTTAAAATACAAGAAAATGTAGATGAAACTTTAAAAAAGCTAAAAAGTCCATCAGTTAGGGAAAAAACAAGTCGAAAGTTACCAACACCACCATCATCACCTTTACCCCAAGAAGAAGAACAGTTTTATGACGCCAATGGTGATATTGAAATGAGTGATCTAGGAGAAAATAAAAAAATGAACGCGATTGAAAAATTTATTGCTTTTTACAAGCGAGAAGCTGAAACTCAAGATGAAAGAAATATACTCCGCGAATTAAATGGTTATGTTAATATTATGAAAACAGCGCAAGGACATAAATTAAAATTTGAAGCTGAATTATACGCGCGTAACAAAGAATTAACCGAAATTAGAGAACGAATCGCCAACAACGATGTAGGAGATGAAAATGCGAATGAACAACTTTATCAACGAGAGCGAGAAATATTAGATGAAATGTCAACGATTAAAGAACAAATTGCCAAGTTTGATTATGAAAATAGTAGTCAACTCAATAGAATAAAAGAAACGTTATATAGAATAAAAAATATAGACGAGACGTTGGGTGAAAGAATTAAAACTTTATTTAGAGAACAAGGTATAACGATAGTCAGTATATTAACGGCTTTTAGTATGACCATCGCTTTTATCATCAAATCGATGGTCGGTGCTGTAAATTCAGTTATACCAAAACCTACACCCAAACCTATACCTCCAGAACCCACGCCTCCAACTCCAAAACCACCAGAACCGAGCGGTGGCATAAAAGAGTGGATACAAAAAACATTAAAAAATCTAGCGAGTGTATTATCTAAACTAGGAGCGAAAGCTTTAGCCGCTTTACCGGCTATTATAGGATCGATAGTAAGTTGGTTATTTAAAACAGCTTCTAACGTAGTTACGTGGGCAGCAGAACATTTGTGGCTAGCTTTGACAGGGGTTGGTGTTTTAATTTTAACTTATATGCAAAAAACGCTAAAATAACAATTCGTAAATCGTAATGCCGAGCGTAGTTAAAATCGCAAAACCAATAATTAAAGAATTGTTTCTTCTTGGTGATTGTCGCGTGATTCTTCTATTGTGCTAACGCTAGGCGTAGTTTCTAAAGAGTCTTGGGTTATTGTAGAGCTCAATACTTGATCATTAGATTCTTGCACGCTCGATACTAGTTCATCTTGCACGGCCTCCGCGTCAGCGTGCTTTGCGATCAACGGCGGCGGCGGCGGTGATTGTACGCTGTCGCGAAGCGAAGGTAAAATAGGGGGAGGAACGGGTTCTGAATTTGTATCTAAATTTGAACCTAAAGATAAGTCACTCGTCGCGATTAATAAATTATTGTTGTATCCCGCGTACGTACCTATTCGTAAATTCATATCACTCGGCATCATGTATAAATTTTCTCCGATAGCAAAGTTTAATTGTGAACGGGCGTATTGTAAAACATCTTGATATCGTTGAATAGAAGATTGTAAATCGACTGGAGAATCAATCTCTGCATTTACTATATTTATAAATTCACGCTGCGCATCTAAACCGGTACCACCCTCTAAAAAAGAAGTTTTTGCTTGCGCTTGAGCTCCTAAAATCGCGTAAACGTACGTTCTTATTGAATCGTTAATTCGTTCCGTACCTATATCCGTAAAACCTTGAGCTAATCCTAAAGACAATATAAATTTAGTCCACGCTGTTTTAACGCTATCAGATTGTAAAATGTAACCTACTCTAATAGTGTGTTCTTTACGATTATGTACACCGTCATCAAAATCCATTCTTTTTTCACCCGCTTCAAAGTTTGAGCTGAGATTGTTTAGAGGAATAGGGTCAGAATTGCGATTTAAAATAGAATTGTCGTAGTTGTGCCCAGGTACTGGATCGTATCTTTTACCATTGGTTCGCCACCAATAAGCGGTACCTAATCCATCGCTGTACGCATCAACGCGTTGTTTCCAATGATCCGATGTTGAGAGGTGAAAGTCTTTACTTATTTTTTTATACGCGCTAATGTCTATATTGTTAAGTAAGACTGATTGCGGTGACACCATGTGGAATCTCAATTGAGTAGTAATTAGTTCTGAAAAGAACTGGTGGTACAACTCGACGTTTCGATCAGTATGCTCTGATCGTCCTCAGGAGAATGCCGGACTCTGGAAAATGCTGCTGCTTAAGTAGGCTGCTGGAGGATCATCCCTTGAATGGAGGATTAGTTCGTTGAGGCGCGCAGGCGGGAACTGTGAGACTAGGATCCTAGGGGTTGGGGGAGAGGAGTGTGTGCTCACTGAACTGAATCAGTTGTTAACAAGCACAGGGGAAGGGAGGGTGGTTGACTTAGGATATAGGAGATCCCTCAGTCTGGGGTGGGTTATGGACTTCGGATATAGAAGATCCTTCAGTCCGTAGTAGTAGTGAGATTCCACATGGTGTCACCGCAATCAGTCTTACTTATCATCCTCACCATGCAAAGCTACAAGTTTTACCTGTCTATATTGTTGTCAAACGCGCTAAAATAATTTTGAAAAGATGCAGGGCAACTCATTTCTTTGAGTAGTCGTCTTATTTGATAATAAACGTGAAATCTAAAAAAACTACGAATCATCATGTTTGAATGATTTAAATGTTTATAACCCCGCATCTCGTTGAACTGCAGTACGTTGTAAAATTTATTTGATTTTGATAAAAATTTAACGGATTATGATACCAATCATTAACTACTTTTTGACTACGAACCGCTGGCAGCTTGTAGTTGCTAAAAACATTATCAAATTGTACGTTAAAAAACTCGTTCTTGTTAACGTAAATATTTATACTCGTTAAATCGCTAGCGTTAAAATTTTGAGGCGCGTTAAAATATCTAGATTGTGGATACTGTTTTGATAAATTACTCTGAAACGCTAATGGAAACGTCATTTATTATATAAAAATTATAAATTTAAAATAATAAAATGTATCATACTTTTGAAGTTCAAATTGAAAAAAATGGCGGAGAAGTTCAATTAGGTAACGTCATCGATAATCGTGAGGGTAATCTCGCGATGACATTACATAGCGTAAAGATTTGGGTGGGATATTACAACGTGCGTAAAAAAGAAAGAATAATTTATCGTACAACGGGTGAGCCGGATGATGTTATAAAGTTTATCGAAGCGGGGCTTTACAACATTAACGAAATTATCGATATTATAGTAAAAGATGCGCCTTGGATAACGTTTACTATGAATAAAACAACGGGTGTCTTTTTACTAAATTTAACTCTTGAAAATAAATCTGTTAAATTTACATCTGGGTTAGCTAATTTACTCGGGTTTCATAATGAATTTCTAACCGCGGGAGAATATATTTAAAAAATTGATGTGCAACTTTTTAAAATTTTATATATTCATTGCGATCAAATTTCTACAACCGATAATTATTTTAACGGTAAACCTTGCACCATTTTAAACGTTTTTCCCTTGCAAGACAAATCGTTCGGAGAAAGTATGTGGATGGAATATAAAAATCCATTATTTAAAAAATTTAAAGTCGGTACTTTTAACGTGTTGAGTTTTCAAATTAAAGATTCAAAGGGTAGAGACATAAATAATCACGGTTTCCCCGTTATTTTAAATCTAGAAATTATATAAATATGGCGAGTATTTACGGACCTACTCGAACGAGCGGTGGTGATGTTGCTAGCATAGCCGGTAGAGATGAAATTGAACGAGCTTCGCCTAGCGAAATTTATGAACATTTCGGATATTTAAACAGAGATGAAATTTTACAAACGATATCTCTAGTCGAAAAATACAACGTAGTACTCGGATGGCACGCTCATTTTAAACTACCCTTTTTCATGTTTAACGTGGCGCCGTCGTACTGCAGTATTTTTGTGCAATTTATAAAAACCAATAGTTTTATTACGCATTCATCGACGCGTGATTATGCAGCCAACGCTTATCATATTCCTTCTCCAGAACGAGATAAAAAATTTCATTTTATCGATAATGAAACGCAACATCTAAAGTACGAAATGTGTTTTAAAATGCGAGGTGTTCAACAAGTTTTTGTAGAGGCCACTTTTTTCGGCGCGCTCAATTCTAAAATCTGTTTCAATATAAAAATTAAAACTTTACCATTAAATTAAATTTATTTATACTATAATAAATATAGTATTTACGGACCTAGTCGAACGAGTAGCGATATCGGTAGTGATTATAAAGAAAGTAACATCATATATGAAAAAACTGGGGAAATTACAGCAAATAATTTAGCAAACAATTCCATCTATCGTTTTTTTATCATTACGATAAAATAAATAAATATGGATATAGATCGTCAATTTTGTTTTATATTGTACGTGAAGAAGAAGAAGAAGGAAATTATACTAGCATCCTCGCAATTCAGTTTAGTGGAATATTATTTTACTCATTTTTTGTTCAATCATTTGAAGACGTTAATAACTCTTTTTCTTTTGTAACAAGTGAAAAAAGTACTAGTGACGACTATGGTGTTTCTTTTGGCACAGTTGATAAAAATAAAGAAGTGAGATTTTTATATGGTGAACATCATTTAAAAAAATGCATATTTTGCTACACCCCAAAATTTCAAAATGTTAAATTCTATATAAAAATAAATTTATTTGGCTCTCTAGATGCCGGAATCTGTTACGATATAAAAGTTATTTCTTTTTCGCCAGATTAAAAAGTATAAAAAAAATTATCTTTTACTATTAATAAAAAACAATGAGCGTACCTATAGAATCAACGAATGTACTTTATCCAAATTTACCGTCTATGACAGATAATGTTAAAACATTTCGATTGCAAAAAATCGACGATATTCAAAAAGAACTTTTAAAAGAGAGAAACGAACGTGAAGCTGTCTATAAAAAATAGAATAAAATTATTAACGCTTGTAGTATTGTAGAAACTCTTGCTGAATTGGGGTGTATGGGAGCAGGAGCTATTGGAATCGCTAGTATTGCCAGCGTTGTAGCATCGCCCGTAGGATTTGTTTTAGAAGGTTTAGCTTTAGGGTTGGGTGTAGGAGCGGGTGCTCTTAGATACGTAAAATATAAATTATCTAAAAAAGCTAAAAAACACAATGAAATTAGAGTTTTAGCCGAAAGTAAACTCAACACCATTAACAGTTACGTTTCAAAAGCGATTGAAGATGGTGTTATAAACCAAGAAGAATTTAATTTAATCGTCAAAGAGCAAAAAAAGTACTCTGAGATGAGAGAAAATATTCGTAACAACTCTAACAAAGATACAGCTTTACCTGCTAAAACAAAAGTAAAAACCCCCGATGCAGATAAAGAAAAAAAAATCTTACAGAAAAACTTATGAATTTAAAATAAACTTAGCTGTAAGTAAATCTTATTATAATCAAAAACCCGCTTTGCAAGTAACAGAGCGGGTAAAAACGTCAGATAGACCTCCGCCGTACGCCCCAGCGATGTAAACGCTGTAATTCAAATTTTTAATTTATACTCATTATAAACGTATAGTCTTTTTTCAATTTTTTTGATAATATCTTTTTAATGAGTTTTTTGGCGAGTTTTTTGGTGAGTTTTCTAAAAAGTCTTCTTCGTTTTCTAAAAAGCTTTCGTCTTTAATATAGGCGGTAATTTTTCCCAAATTACCTACCGACGCAGCAATTTTTAATGGATGTTTTTCAATATTGGGCGCGTAAAATTGTATTTGTTTGTCTAAAGATGAAATTTTTTATAAATCGCTAAATAAAGCCGCCGCAAAAGTAGCCGTATAAGTTGGTTTTTGTTTTTTGTCTACGTTACCCAATTCTAAAGCTATAGCAAAAATACTATTGTTTTCGCTATTAAAACTAATGTAATCTAAATTGTACATGTTAATGTCAATTTTTGTGCCTACTTGCAACATTTTTTTTAGTTTTAAAAAATCGCTACTTTCAACTATATATGGATATACATAATTATCAGATGGTAATTCAATTGTTTTTGTGCCAACTGTTGTATTAATGATTACGCTGTTAATTTCACGTTTTTTTTACCACACATTTCGACCGCGCAAGTTTCAATATAAAATCGTTCATTTTTTACGTAAATAATTATTGGAACTTTGCGTTTAATGTTACGAATCATTCTTTGTAAATGTTTTAAATTAACTATAAATTTAATTGGATTTTCACATTTAAACTCAAAAAACTTTTCTCTATTTAATACTATATCGATTAGTATTCTTTCCGTTCGATCTATCGCGCGATAATAAAATCCGTTTTCATCTACTTCAAATTGAGCCTTTGTCTCAATGCCTACTAAAATATCTATTAAAATTTTAAACGTATAGCCCGATTTAATTTTAAAATAAAAATCATAGCCGTCTTTATTTATTTATTTTTTTGTAACTACAGCTTCATCATATTTTGTAAATTTCATATTACCCAAAGTTTTTACAACTGGCGTCAGCGTTTCATATTGTCTTGCTTTTTCCATTATCTCTTTACTATTAAACTACATAATATTTTTCTCATTTTTTATGTTCAAATTGTTTAATTAATCATTTTTTTATTATCACATACCCTACTAACATTTTTTTAAATATTTAATATTTAATCTAGAGTGACGTCATCAATCTTTTCATGACGTCATTATTACTAACAGCGCACCTTACCCATACATCTTTTTTACATCTTATCGTTAGCCACGACCAGTTTTTAGGGAAAGTACCTTTAAAAAAAAGATTTTTAAGTAGGTGCGCTGGAACCCCCATCTAACATACTACTATATGGATCATTTTACACTATGTAATATCACTTTCAGAACAAAAATCTGTCTTTTGTTTTGAACGTAAAGTTGTACATACTGTTCTGATTGAAACTAGGTAACTTGGTAACTAATATTGTGCTTTTCTATCGGGTGCTCCTGTGGGAGATGTGCCATTATGAATGACGTCATCCACTGTAGGTGCTGCAGGGAGGTGGATAAGCTCATGGCAAAGTTCGATGAAACTGGGGTCGGCCGAGATGCTGGCCAATGTATCACGGAGCATCCCTGGTTTGAGGCAACTTGCCTCAATCCAGGGACATTACAGACGACATATCGTGGGTATGTCCAACACTATGGTGCCGGGGCAGTGGAAGAAAGCAGAGATAGGTTAGTTTACTTTATCTACTAATTATCAAATACAATCTGTAATATAACGTTTATTTTTTGTTAAAGAATTTTCACTCATTTATGGTAAATTACTTGACAATAAAGAAATCTGTCTTTACTTGCTAGTGTTGAAATGTTTTAATTGAGGTGGGGTGTGGTCCTGTATAGTGATGCTTATGGGTGGGGGGGGGGGGGGAGTTGATAATCTGTGGAGGGAGAAAAATTGACCTTTTATCATTTGTCATTTTCCTGAGCTTTACTTTTTATACTTGGAAGGAATTATTTTAAACTTTGATTGTGATTGGTGATTTTCTTGTTTGTTTTTTTCCAGCAAACTTCGTCATGTAGCGTACCGGCAGGTGGTGCGCTGGTGTTGGGGTGTCTTAGGACGTCACAACCGCGTGCCCCTTCCTTCGTGTGTAATGACAACAATACCGGAGACCTACCCGGCTGAAGATGGGCACTACCAAGGTTTCCAATATCCACCGTTAGATGACTTGTAGTCTATATAGGCCTAGTACATTTGTATACACATTTCCTGACTGTACCAAGATACAAAAGTAGAACCAATGATAGTGTTATGTACATCAATGTCATTTATTAAAATTTTCTTGTTTTGTTCAGACAACGAATTTGTACTACTTCAATAGCACACTATTTTATTAAATTAAAGGATAAAAGATTTCACTGTTTGGCGTGCCTACATACAGTTGAATTGTTATTTTGATAAGTATATCCCCCAACTAAACAGAGGGATACTTGAAATAACACCTGTTGCATATGTTGCTTGGTTGGTTGAGAGTGTGCCACATAATGTGCATTATATTTTACAATGAGTAAGACTAAAATGCAGACATCATAACAGTGAAGGTCAAATATTTCCAGGAAAAATCTTTATCATTCTTTATGATTAGTACACACGCATCATAACAGTAAAATTAGTGCTTAATTTATGCAAGAGGTGTCAAAAAACAAAAACATGTATTGATTGCATATCACTTAATGAAAACTAAAACTACATGTACAGTCGTAAGGGGATACCTGGAACGTTCTCCCTCTGTTAATGCCTTGAACTGCGCCTCAGGAAGTGACAATGCTCCTGTGCTAACCTCATGATGATGGTTTTACTATTCCACTCATTGCAGTCAATATTTGTATATTTAACACTGTTGGTTTGCTTTGCGTATCACAGTGCACGCCTGTAAATTTTTTTAAATTTATACATTCGCAAATAAAGATTTACTTATAAAAGACAATTCTTTTCTTGAATTTATTTAACTCAGTCTTTTTTGTTGATCATCTGAAGAAACCTCAAAATCTCAGTGAGATACATTTACATCTCTTTGATATTTCTGACAAGTAGTATTGTGTGGAAACCCCATGGCATGTGTACTGTGGACTGATTTGTTCTTGACTATGCGCTGTGCCTGGACTTCTGAAAATCTAAATTTAAAAATAACTGAATTGTAATCTCTGCTTTACTGAAGGACATTTACAATATTTTTGAAGTATGTGTGTTTCCCTCTTCAGCATGAAAGAACCAAATCATGCACACCTGACTTATATGTCATCCTTGTTAGACACATTTTATGAAAGTCACAATTAAGGGAGTTTTGTTGAATCATTTGGATTCAGCTATGTTTAAAAAGAAAAAGTGCTATACTTTTGCTGCGGAAGAACCTCCTGGGATCAGTTTGTGTCCGCTTGGACCTGAAGTAGTGCTGCTTTGGAGCCTTATCAGGTGGGTATGGGATGGTCTGGGATTGGGCCTCCATGGTCCTTTTTGTTGAGATTTGGTCTTGGGTGGGATTGGGAATGTCTACGGAAGTCTGTGTTCAAACAATAAAATGCTATAGTTAGCTAATCAAAATAAATAATTAGAAATTAATTTAGAAGTTATTCCACCAGACATGCTTTCAACAAATCACCACCAGTAAGAAATGCAAACAATTTGATACATTTAGTCTTGATTTCTGCTACTTATGTAATAATTGTTCAGAACGCATCTGAAATGGTTGGAATTTTTTAATGTAACTTTTTGTAATTTAAATAAGGAATTAGCTGTTGAAAACCATATTAACTTTCCAACCATTAACTTTCGTATGAATGCCAAATGAGTAGCAATTGTTACATTGTTTACATTGTTACATTGTTGAAAAGAGACAATGGGTTCAAATTCTAAAACAGCAACTGAAATAATATGTAAAGTTTTGAAAATGAAATACTATTTCAAGTATGGGCAAACCAGTTCAGGGCTGCTTGGTACAGTATCTTTACTGCATGACTCGAGTTCCTGCTCTGCTTCTTGGAGGTTCTGTAGTAAGATATAAATGAATGCAGATGCATGTATCATTAAAAATAAAAATAAATTTTGAAAACATGAATGGTATGTTGTTGGCAATGGTGTGGTGTTGTACATGAAATCCACATCACTAGCTTGTGAAAAAAAGGTGGAAACAATTTTTGTAATTATTGTTATAAAATTATTTGGGGCCAATAAAATGCTCCTGCTGTGGCTACTTCTTCAACAATAAAACCAATAAAAGATAATTCTCTATTAACTTCTCAATCTTGGTTTGTGGTTGGAGTCTGCCACCAGAAGAAACTGCCCTGGGGTGGCTGTTAAGTAAACAATAATGTACCACTAGTTAATCCTGTATAAGTCTTAGGTAAATAAATGCCAGTCACTGTGGCCCCAATAGTACTGTAATGGACACTTTGGAAACCGCCGGTTGCAACCGCCGGTGTGAGAACTATTTGCTCCGGAGATTGGACCGGAAACGACAAGGGACTATATATAGACTGTTCTTTGTTCACTTCGCGCCAGCGGGAAAAATGCTGGCTGCGACCCAAGCGATTTCTTTGTTGTATTGAACAGTTATGTTGAAAGTTTCAGACAGTAAGGACCGAAGTTATAATTAAAGCAGTTTTCCTTCTGTAAATCCAGTCTCATGTTTCCTTTTGTTGGCGGTTGCAACGAATAGGAGAAAAGTACCCATAGGCCGTTCGCTACAAATGGTGGCAGCGCTCGGATTTCTGGACTGGTATTTTAAAAAAAAGAGGAAATGGCAAGTTACAGAGCATCGAGGAGGAGTCTCGAGGACGAAATCAGCGACATCTCTATGAGCATTGAACGGATGCAGCGGTCGCTAGAGGACAGAACGAGTGTGTCCCGACGCAGAGGAAACAAAACCATACGGCGACGGGATGATTTGGTGACACCGACCCCTCCCAGGAATATGTCCCAGGAGACAAGAGGATCGGTGCCGGGTGCCAGTGGTAAACATTCGAGGCGTCGGCGGGTTGAAGACGACTTAAGAGCACAGTGGAGGGTGGTGTGCAGCGAGTCGTCAGACAGCAACGATGAGCAAAGCTGTACACGTGAAGGTATGAAGTACCATAAATCCCCGTCCTTTCTCCCCGTGGTAAGCGCTGGTTGTGAGCCCCGCTCCGTGGACGCAGAGGCCACGGAGGAACACGCGGAAACCGCCGAAGGCGGTAGCCCTGTTGTCCGTGTGGCCCGCCGTCCTGTGAGTGTGGCAAACACCAAGCTGACCCCGCGGGTGAAGGCTCGAGAGTTTGATGGTTCCTTCTGCATCGAGGATTATATTGTCCACTTTGAGAAAGTGGGACAAATTAATGAATGGAGCGACCAACAGATGGCTGACTACTTACTGGTGGCACTAAAAGGGCAGGCGCTTGAAGTGGCTTGTTCTTTGCCCAAGGAGTCACAGTGCAACTTCAAGGAGTTGGTGAAAGCACTAGATCGTCGTTTCGGGACAGAAAGACAACGTACACGCCATCGTGCAGAGCTGACTTCACGGAAGAGACGCATAGGAGAGACTGTGGCCGAGCTCGGACTGGCAATAACGAAGTTGGTTCGCCGAGCTTACCCAGACTGTGGCTTGACCTTACAGGAGGATTTTGCAATTGAACAGTTCAAAAACGCACTTGACGACTACGAAATGAAACGAGCTTTGTTTCAAGGGAAGCCCACATCCTTGGATGAGGCGGTGGAAATCGTGGCAGAAGCGGAGGCATGGTACAAGGCAGAGAAAGCGGGCCAATCACGCGTATTGATACCTGAAGCTACCAAGGACAGTGGGTGCCCCACTACGAACTCTGATCTCGTTGAGATGCTACATAAATTGATGGACGCCCAACAGCGTCAACTGAGATCTGAAAAGACATCCAAAGACTGGAAACCAGGATGCTGGAATTGTGGAAGTCTGCAGCATTTTCGAGCGGAGTGCCCAGCCCCAGCAGCCAAACCAACGGCGTTAAACAAGGAACAGCTGGGCTTGTGAGCCAAAGGTCAGCTGGTGATAACGAGAGGCTCAAAGTCAAACCTACACCACCGCCGGTGGCGACAGTCCAACCGCCGGTATGGGTAGCCTCACCGCTGGCGCAGGTAGTCCAACCGTCGGTATGTACAGCCTCACCGCCGGTGCAGGCAGTCCAACCGCCGGTGTGGGTAGCCTCACCGTCGGTGCAGGCAGTCCAACCGCCGGTATGTGTAGCCTCACCATCGGTGCAGGCAGTCCAACCGCCGGTATGGGTAGCCTCGCTACCAGTACAGGCAGCCTATCTGCTGCCAGACACTACCCAGGAATTGCACGAAAGTTCACCCAGTGTGGAATATGGGAAACGTGGTACAGGCATACGGTCAGCGTCTTCAGTGGGGACAGGATTGTATGTCCGAGGACGACTGATGAATATGGATGTAAGTTTCTTGATAGATACTGGTGCGACGGAGAGTTTCGTTTCATCTCGTCTGTTTGAGAAGGTGACGCCACAGCTGAGACCAGTGCTCTCATCTGCAGTTCGCAAGTTTCGTCAGGCAGATGGCAGTGAACTTCATGTCGTTGGTCAAGCAAAAATGAGAGTAAAAATTGGTGGTGGAGAAATAGATCACATGATGTGGGTTGCTGATATTAGCGATGACACTATACTCGGATTAGGCGAGAACACAAGTGCCAACTAGTGTGGCAAGACGATTGCCTTACGGTTGGTAGATACAAGGTTCCCCTGTTGTCACACCCAGAAGAGCCAGTGATCTGTCGTGTTCGGTTGGATGAAGATGTTATGATTCCGCCATTATCGGAGGTCATGCTTAAGTGTAAGGTGGTGGAAGAGTGCTCCGGAATCGTGCCAGTCTGGGGAATGCTGCAGAACAGAGGAGCCCTGGGCAGGGACTGTGATGTGTTGGTTGCAAGCGCCCTTGTTGACACACGGGACCGCCAAGTCCCTGTGAGACTCTTGAATTTGTCTTCAGAAGCAAAGATGCTGAGGAAGGGCACTGACGCTGCATTCCTTGAGCCTGTGGACAGTGTTGCAGTTTTGGCAGACCGTCGGCAGATGAATGATAACTTGGCAAGCGATTTGCTGGCTGAGGTCCCAGGACATTTGACATCGTTGTTCGAGTCCAGTTGCGAACACCTGTCAACCTCAGAGAAAGAGAGACTGGCGGCACTGCTGCGAAGTTTTGGTGACGTGTTTTCAACTGGTGATGGGGATATTGGTAGAACTAATCTCACGGAACACCACATTGCAACTGGGAATGCGCCTCCCATCCGGCAAAGACCAAGGAGGGTGCCCTTGAGTCAGCGAGAGGTGGCCGACATGGAGGTGGATAAGATGCTTTCTCAGGGAGTAATTGAACCTTCTGATAGTCCATGGTGTTCACCGATCGTGCTGGTTAGAAAGAAAGACGGAACTGTGAGGGTGTGTATCGACTACCGGAAGCTCAACGAGGTTACCACGAAAGATGCACATCCTCTTCCCCACATAGAGGATAACCTGGACTCTCTGGCAGGATCACAGTTCTTTTCCACCCTTGACCTGGCCTCCGGCTACTGGCAGGTCAAGGTCGCTGCTGAGGACCGGCCCAAAACGGCATTTTGCACGGGAAGAGGTGGACTGTACCAATTCGTGACCATGCCGTTTGGCCTTTGCAATGCGCCGTCGACCTTCGAACGTCTAATGGAGCGAGTGCTGGCTGGGTTACAGTGGCAGGTAGCAGTATTGTATCTCGACGACGTTATCGTCTTTGGAAAGACCTTTGAGGAGCACATGCAAAGACTGTGTCTAGTGCTGCAGAGACTACGTGAAGCTAACCTCAAGCTAAAGGCCAAGAAATGCAAGTTCTTTCAACGGGAGGTGGAGTTTTGGGCCATGTAGTTTCGCCAGTGGGAGTCACAACCGACCCAGAGAAGGTCCGTGCAGTACAGGAATGGGCTCAGCCGATGACCGTCACGGATGTCCGAAGCTTCCTAGGACTGGTGTGCTACTACCGACGGTTTGTCAAGGGATTTGCCGCAATCGTAAGGCCACTACACCGTCTAACCGAGAAGGGACGACAGTTTAAATGGACAGAGGAGTGTCAGGAGGCATTTGAGCGGTTGAAGTACTGTTTGACTTCCGCCCCAATATTGGCATACCCAGACCCATCTGAGCAATTTGTCCTTGACACGGACGCCAGTGGATTCGCAGTCGGTGCCGTGTTGTCACAGATGCAGGAAGGCAAGGAGCGAGTGATATCATATGGCAGCAGGTCACTGACAAAGCAAGAAAGAAACTATTGTGTCACAAGACGCGAGCTGTTGGCCGTGGTGTTCTTCATTAAGAAATATCATCACTATCTGTATGGGGCACATTTCCGTGTCAGGACCGATCATAGACCATTGAAATGGCTATATGGCGTGAAGGACCCTCAGGGACAGTTGGCCAGGTGGCTACAAAAACTCAGCATTTACACTTTCGCAATCGAACATCGTCCTGGAAACCTACATGGCAATGCCGATGCCTTGTCAAGGAAGTGTTTTTCGAGCTGTGAACACGGAGATGGAGAAGAGATACCTAAGGGTACCGAGCTCGAAATTGAACGCCTTCGTGGTGGCATGCCGACGGTACAGGCAGCCTCACCGCCGGTACAGACAGACTCACCGCCGGTACAGGCAGCCTCACCGTCGGTACAGGCAGACTCACCGCCGGTGCAGGCGGCCTCACCGCCGGTGCAGCCAGCTTCACCGCCGGTTCAGGAAGCCACGCCGCCGGTACATGCTGCATTGCCGGTTGAAGTGCCTGCATTACAGTTGCTTGTGCGTCCGGTACGGGAATCGACTCCCAACCTGGAACCTGATCTGAACTGTGACAATATTGCACGCTACCAACGGGAGGACAACGATTTAAGAGAGGTGTTAAAATGGGCAGAACAACAGCAAAGACCACTGTGGGAAGAAGTGTCAAGTAAAAGTTCGGAGGTGAAATTCTGG
Organism: Zoroaster sp. YZ-2022; assembly: GCA_029582265.1. NCBI lineage: Eukaryota > Metazoa > Echinodermata > Asteroidea > Forcipulatida > Zoroasteridae > Zoroaster > Zoroaster sp. YZ-2022. The sequence goes on from CM055823.1 coordinate 13,062,708, forward strand.
TGGGCCCGTTATGGACAGTTGGTGATTGAACATGGGATCTTGTATATCCGCTGGGAACCGACTAGACCGACTGATCAGGCCCGACTGAGAGTGTTAACGCCTCGTGACCTACGGTCAACTGTTATGAAGCACTTCCATGATCAGAAAACTGCCGGCCATCTGGGTGTAGCCAAAACGTTCTCAAAGTTGTGCCGAAGCAACTTTTACTGGCCATCAATGCGCACGTCGGCACGCCGGTGGGTGCAGAACTGCCAGGAGTGCCAGAGATGCAAGCCCCCAGCGAGAGCCAAGAGGGCAAAGATGGTTCATTACCAGGTTGGAGCAGCAATGGAAAGGATCGCTGTTGATATAATGGGGCCTCTTCCGGTCACGAACCGTGGAAACAAATTTGTGATGGTGGTTGGTGATTACTTCACCCGGTGGACAGAGTGCTATGCGATTCGTGATCATAAAGCCCCTACTGTGGCCACTAAACTCGTAGAAGAATTCGTGGCAAGATTTGGCGTCCCCTTTGAACTTCATTCCGATCAAGGGAGGGAATTCGAATCAGCCGTCTTTGGGGAGATGTGTTCCCTCCTTGGAATAAAGAAAACACGGACTTCGCCCTACCACCCTAGATCCGACGGGATGATTGAACGTTTCAACAGAACCATTGAAGCCATGCTACGGGTATGGGTGGACAAGTCTCAAACCGATTGGGATGAACATTTGGCCCTGTTGGCAATGGCATATAGATCGTCGGAACACGAAACCACAAAGGAGACACCAAACGCCATGATGTTGGGCCGGGAAGTTCGCATGCCAGTGGATCTGCTCGTCGAGCCGATCCCGGTAAATGTGCCTACAGCCACCACTGCATACGCACAGAATCTTCAAGATAAACTAGCGACTGCTCATGAGATTGCCAGGGAAAACACCAGCACGATGATGAGGGCACAGAAAAGGCACTATGACAGAAACGTTGAGAGACGGCTGTACGACAAGGGATCAGTGGTTTGGCTCCAGTACAATATAAGAAAGAAAGGGAAATGCCCCAAACTAACCAGGAGCTGGTGTGGACCTTTCGTGGTGGTCGACAAACTGTCGGATGTTTTGTACAAAATACAGAAGACCCCCCGATCTACTCCCCAAGTTATACATGCAGACAGACTGAAACTTTGTTATGGAAGATCCAGCGAAGATTGTGGGTTTCGTGGGCTTCAGCAGGCAACTGTAAATACACAGAAAGACGCAACCAGCACAGCACAGAGCCCCAACATCGTTATTGGCAGCCCTACCGCTGGTATAGGTAGCCCCACCGCCGGTTTGGGCAGCCCTACCTCTGGTATAGGTAGCCCCACCGCCGGTTTGGGCAGCCCAACCGCCGGTATGGGCAGCCCCACCTCTGGTATAGGCAGCCCCACCCCCGGTATAGGCAACCTCGCCGTCGGTACAGATAGTCCAACTCAACCGGGGCCCATCCAAACTGCAGGTATGGATGGTCCCACTACTGGTGTAGGAGATCCCGACGCGGCAGTAGGCAGCCATCTAGCTGGGACAAGCAGCACTACCGTCGGTATCGACCGCCCCTTATCCGCGAATGCAGGAGACCCATCCGTCGGTATACCGTGCACACGTCGTGGCAGGGCTGTGAGAAAGCCACAGCGGTATTTGCAACAAGTTTTTGCTTCTAGTGAGAACGGACCGCATGATAGATGGCCAGCAGAGGGCGGGCTTGCATGTAGCACTACCTCAGATTTTCGCCATTTGAACGAACACGCACGTTATTGCAACTCTCCCGACATGGATGACAACTTGAAAGCTACCTATGATTGCAGGGTCTGTGGCCGCAAGTATGGGTCGTCCTATACGAGGAGACGACATGAGAAGGCAACCCATGAAGGAAAGATCTACCGATGTAAATTGTGTGATCATCAGTACAAACGGTCGGACTATCTTACACGACATGAACAATTGTCCCATGCAGGGAACACGCGTCGTCCGACGGCTACCCCGACCACTTTTATCGCGGAGGCGACCACCGCTTCCGCTGCTGACGTGAGTAGCGTCAGGAGGATTGTATCACGGGATGAAGGGGGTTCGGCTGCGAGAATTTATATGAACGAGCGGTGGTACTCAGCCAGGACCATCCAGACTGTGGGGCTCGTGGAGTGCCCTCCCCCGACGGAGTTCTTGAAAGTCGACAGTGCGGAGAATGGTGCACAGACAGAGGCTGTCCTCATGCGGGAAGAGTTTGTTACGGCCATGACTGAGACGGTGGATGATACCACCACTGGAGTTCGCACCGTTCGGTGGACGGAGTCTACTGGTGTAAGGGAACCCGGTGACGTGTTGTGGCGGACATGGAACAGAGGGGGTCTTCCCACTGAGGACAACTAAAAAAAAAAAATGTGTTGTTTTTCTGTTTTCGCTTTGAGCGCCTATCCAGGAGAATAGGCTCAATCTAAGGAGGGGGTGATGTAATGGACACTTTGGAAACCGCCGGTTGCAACCGCCGGTGTGAGAACTATTTGCTCCGGAGATTGGACCGGAAACGACCAGGGACTATATATAGACTGTTCTTTGTTCACTTCGCGCCAGCGGGAAAAATGCTGGCTGCGACCCAAGCGATTTCTTTGTTGTATTGAACAGTTATGTTGAAAGTTTCAGACAGTAAGGACCGAAGTTATAATTAAAGCAGTTTTCCTTCTGTAAATCCAGTCTCATGTTTCCTTTTGTTGGCGGTTGCAACGAATAGGAGAAAAGTACCCATAGGCCGTTCGCTACAGTACTGAACAATATGCACTAGTTAATCCTGTATTAAGTCTCAAATGGAGCAATAAACTACACCCGTTGACAAATTTTACAACTCTGATCTGATGAGTAAGTCTGGTTGAACTTAATGGAACAAACCATGGTATGACTATGAGTAACTAAATGACCTACCTGCAGTTCAGGACTACTTGGGGCAGTGTCATTAGTGTGCATGGATTCATCATACTCTCGCTCTGCTTCTTGTAGAATCTGTCACAGAAGAGAACAAATTATACTTTTGAAAAATATGAACAAAAGATTCAGGCTAAGAGCATAGGATAGTGCTTCCAAAAGTAGCAGAGCTAGGAATAGGATGGTGCTTCTTTTAATTATACACAAAAGCACAATCATCTCTCAGAGACAGCCTCACAAATAACATCTTTAAAGTATATTGACCTTAAATTTTAAATTGAGAAGCGCCTTGAAATATGTGCTGTATAATTTCGTATTATTGTAATTATTTCCTTTTCAATTTTTATTAACATACGTGTATGTCACAATAAACATCACCATCATTGCTTGTTTTGTAGTCAACACCTTCCCTCTTGGTTCTTTTCTACCTCCATAGTAGCTCCAAAAAAATTATACAATATATGCTATGCACAAAATGGATGCTTGAAAACAAATCTTTACTTACTCTGATCCTTTCTCGTTTGAGAAATGCCCCTCCTTATTGTTTTGGACGCTTGAGAGGTGATATTGCCTTGGACATTGACACTCGGGGACCTGTTCTCTTGCGGTTCTTGAAGCTGCCTGAGCTGGGACTGGGACGTGACTTCACTGGGGACTTTGCCTTCTTCGGTGATCTGCTAGGTGCCTTCAAAGTAGGGAATGCTCCGTTTTTCAGTCGAAACACTGGTCGTTGTCCAAATGCAGTATGCAGTGTTTCTTCTTGTATTTCCTTGCATTCGTTGGGAAAATGTGCGCTGCAAATTCGCGACGATTGCACTACCTTAAAGTTGGAACGAGTATTGTTCACAAACCGAATCAACAGTCAAAGAAGCTTAGCATATTTGGACGGAAATCTGTGGAAGTGTATATCGTGATTCACGGTTCGAGGAATTCCTCGAACATCCTCCAACAGCACATTGTAGTTTATCCTTGTTTTCCCCCCATAGAAGAGTGTCAAACCACCTCGCAGGTTTCGATGCAAAAGCATGATGCTAGATGATTATGTCATTATGTGTTTATAACTTGTTGTGTGTCAGATCATGGTCAGATCTACCGGCCGTACTAGCCGCCAGTGACGTCAAGAGGTCATATGCATATCAGTATCATACATAAGCAGTTTTTGACTTTGGGCTGAAAAAGCCGCGCGAAGCAGTGAATTTTTTACTTGAATTTTTTTTTGAAAATGGCCTTAAATCACCCATTTTTACATATTTAAACATTGGATATGATTCGAGCGCAAAGCTATGTCAAAGTAAGGTCAGATCATTTACATATTGGATATATCCCAGAGTGCAATGGGAGCGGCCATATGTTTAAATATGTATAATAAAAAAATATGTAAAAATGGGTGATTTAAGGCCATTTTCAAATAATTTACTGTTAATTTTATGATTAAAAAGGTAAGATTTTGATGTTCTCTTCTATGTTTATGTAAAAAAGTACATTCAACATTTAAAATATTGAAATATAGATTATAATTGCATGCCACCATGACTAAAAAGAGTTTCGTAAAGACAGTATATATAAAGGATACATGTTCTGTATGTTAGTAATTGGAGAGGATCAGGAGTGATTGAAAAAAGAACCAGACCACGTGCACGTGCAGGCAAGTGAAAAACACGTGTACAATAAACAGTTGCATTGATTAATTCAAGTATCTGCAGATCCATCCCATAGCAGATGCAGCGTTCCATCCATACAAAAATTCCGTTAAATATAGGCCTACATTTGTAAAATTTCCACCTTAAAATTTACGGTGCTCTACCTGGCAGCTAGGGTGCCAGGAACTGTTTTACAGTGCCGTCAGAAAAAGACGTCGTTTTGTTTTGCATATACGACCAAAATAAGACATAAGACGTTCAATAATTTACGTCTATAAGACGTCTTAAAGACGTCGTGTGCCCACTGGGTAGAACTAGAAGTCGCCCAGCTAAACTACTTCACGCTGTCAGGCAGCGAACTGCAAAGAATCCTTCCTATGGAACACTTATGTTGTGAAGTCGCCTTACGACTGCCGCGTGCACTCTGTCACTCTGTCTGTCGCTCTACCAAACTGACTGACGCTGCGGTAATTGCGGTCCAACTGCGCACGCAACCACATGCCCGACCTACGGCGCATGCCCTGCTACTATGGCGCGCCCAAAACACAAGCACAAGGCTACCATTTTGTTACACAGCCCCCTCTTAAGTTCGGACCACCCCAGTCCGTTAAACTGAAAAATCAACGAAACGAAATGTAGACTAAGGTGCCTCCTTTATATAAAAATAAACTTTCTTTTTATACACTTTAATGCACCTCAGGCTACTCTTAGGGTCATCCAGGGATGCTCCTTAAGTTGAACATTAAGGTCTCTTTAAGGGAGTATTAAGACAAATTGTATCCTTAAAGGGGGACTGACATCCTTTATTGTGTGTGTACTTAAGGCGTTTTGTAATAAAATATTGTTTCTGAGACCCACCTGTGTCTATTTAATCATTGATTTATGAGTACAAGTATTTTAAAACAATGTTTGAAGTGTTTGGTGGAAGCTTCATTTGCATAAGATATGTGACGTAAGGTCGGGAAGATCCGATGTGTACATGATGTACATATACATACAAACGTTTCACACACGTAGCGTCGATTTCATTTCTTCCGTGATTTTTGTTTCCGGAACTAATAAAATGCCGGGAAGATGTGTTTCTGCAGGATGCAGCAACACCACCAAAGACGGTGTTAGCCTTCATCTGTTCCCAAGTGACCCAGAAATCGCCGTATTTGGACGAGCAAAGTTCGACTGACAAGAGTAAAGTGGTCAGGTCCATCGGCTCACATAGTTTTGTGCAGCGATCATTTTGAGCCGAGTTTTGAGCCGAATTTCTCTTCCCGACATGACGTCACGAACAGCTCCTCCGTGCAGGGCGTAAAAGTGGGGGGCATTTTTACAATGGAAAATAACACTCTCAAAAACAATAAAAACACAAAACAAAAATTGTATTGATCTTTTACTGATATAAAAGAATAAAATGATCACATATTTAACTGTTTGGTTTAAATCCATGTCAGTCCCCCTTTAAAGGAGGTTAAATAATCACTGTATCAGATCAAGTATACCGTTGCCGACGATGAAGTCCTCAGTGAAGTTAACATCATAGACCCTCCCAGACGCTCTATCTCTGAAGGCATCATAGGTCACCTTGCCTGGGTCCCTCGCCTTCAAGGGTTACACATAGCTGGCAGCGGCGGCGCTACGGGGGGCAAGGGGGGGGGGGCAAATGGCCCCCCTGTTACTTTCTTTGCCCCCAATTTTTCCCCGATGGTAAGTCAATGCTTTTTCAGCATTACAAAATTACATTAAAGATTAATGTTTGCCCCCTTAAATTTAAGCTTGCCCCCTCTTGCCCCCCCCCCCAGTTTAACAGGTCTGGTGCCGCCGCTGATAGCTGGTATATCCTGCCAAAGGCAGGCTCAGTTCCAGAATCGTCCTGAGAAGCTTCACTGACCCTGGGCTACATACTCAGGAGTGATTCCTGAGCCCATTGTGCTACCCTTCAGAACTCCTTGTGTGACACATCCTGGCTCAATGTGGTGCTCCACACATCATGTGTGTCCTATGTCGTTGTTTCCCTTCCAGAAAATGTCACTGAATTCACATAATAGCCCTGCTACAGGTCCTGATTGTACTCAGGCACCTGCCCAGAAGGTTCTTCGATCTAATCCTGTTTGTATTCCTCCACATAATCTTCCTTCATTGGAGTAATAAATCCGGCCATGCTGCCCTTCTTAACCCTGCGCGCGAACAGCACCACTACACGGTGTAGTAGGTCAACGAACTTTCTGTAATTATTCATTAATTAACGGGAGAAATTTTTTAATCCTTCGTAAGTTCCTTTGGATCCCCATTAGACATACTGTGTTAGAAGCTTAAAGTACTGGGAAAATTTGTTCACCCCTTTAAGCCAGCCGCAAGTGCCATTCCTGAGTGGTCCCTATGGGATTTGTGTACAAACTGCCTTAGCCTTGGGGGTCACCAAGGTCATAAACACACCGGCTGATTACCATCAGATAACATGCCTGCAGCGGTCTGGGAGACATATCAAATGGCTCTGTGATGGCATTTGACAGGCCTGATGTATTTCGACCAATAAAATACGTCTATGTTGGGGGCGGGGGGGGGGGGGTTTGGCTGATATTGGGGGATGGCTCTTTGGGGGGGGGGGTCGGATGGCGGTATCTGAGTGATCGATCATAGCAGGTGGCTTTTTATGAATGGGCAATGGGTTTGTATATATTGCAGCATGTATATATAGTAGACTGGACTACTATTGAGTAAAAAAAGTACAGGTTTTGTGTTTAAAAATGAGTTTTTTTTTGGTTTTTTGGGGGAAAATGAGATTTTTTAGTATTAATTAGTAATTATCTTTCTAAGAAAAACATAAAAATTTACAAAAAAATTTTTTTTGATAGAAAACATCTCTAGACCCTCTGAAACAAGATAAAATTAATAAAATTGGGAAAATCAGTTCATTTACCCATGTAATTAACGATTTACAACCTACTACACGGTGTAGTATAGGTGCTGAGGTTCCGTATAAATGAATATCAAACGAGCCGCAGTAAACACGCAGGTCCTCTTTCCTGGGTTAAATATATGATGAACAGGCAGCCTTCCCTCCTCGGGCTTTACCAACAGTCTGGCCACTATCAGTCCTCTGGCGGCCAATTCATTTATCCATGCAGCTTCCGGATCCATTACACCCATTCCCCCAAATCCTTTTGTCGCTGTTCCTGAGACAAGTGCCTCATGCCCTGTGTGTAAATTCGTCGTGTCCTCCATCATGACACGGGCACAGAAGTTTGAACTCTCCTTAGTTTGGCAACTGATCCTCTCCCCGTTTCAAGTTGAAACCATCTTCCTGAATTCTGACCTTCCATTGGTCGGCAGCAGATAGTCCATACCGAGTATTCCTTCCATGCCCATATTGGCAAATATCGCACGCACTGGATAGGTGGTCCTGCCTACCTGAATTTTCAGCCAGGCTCCACCTATTGTCTCTATGGGGCTGCCATATGCGCCGTACAGCTTACCGCCTTCTGTGCCAAGTGTAGGTTTTACTTACGGTGCCATCCTGTAGCACACTGCAGACGACAGCACCGTGTCGGTCGCCCCCGTGTCAATAAACATCTGCCCTTATCCTCAGGTGAAGTACTGCACCTGGTTCCTACGTTTCTAAGGCAGTCCGACCTTGGGTGTCTCCCTGGTGCTTCCCTGGCCCTCTGTTTCCTCCAGCCTTCCTGCTTGGTCTCCAGCTTCGTCCGACATGACATTGCCTTCTCCCACTCCTTCATTCAGGACAATCCCTTGTAAAATGGCCCCTCTCCTCACAGTTATAACAGAGGTCCTCTCTTGGTCCACGGTGTCGGGCCTTGCTCGAAATATCCGTTCAACTATCTGTTATAGCGTCTATGAAGTGTCCCTTGGCCAGGCGTTCCCTACTTTCGTCAGGGAACTCTGGGTACGCCGACGTTGGATTCCCTGGCCCTCTGTTTCCTCCAGCCTTCCTGCTTGGCTCCAGCTTCGTCCGACCTGACATTGCCTTTCTCCTACTCCTTCATCCAGGACAATCCCTTGTAAAATGGTCCCTCTCCTTACAGTTATAACAGATGTCCTCTCTTGGTCTAGGGTGTCGGTCTTGCTCGAAATATCCCTTCTCTTATGGCCATATCTGTTATAGCCTTCCATGAAGTGTCCCTTGGCCAGGCGTTCCCTACTTCTGGGTACGCCAACGCTGGAGATTCCAGATTCTCCTTTTCTCCTTGCCTGCGGTGGCGGGGCTCCATCAGGTGATAATCCGCCTGCTGCCGGGACCAAACCTATGATCCAGTCTCAGCGTCAGTTCCTGAAACAAAGGTTTCTTTTCTTCTGGCTGGCATCCCATTACCTTCACTGCTGGCCCCTGATGAAGGCAGTCACGAGGAAAACCGCTGCCTGGCTATCCATCAATCCATTCCCAAGTTCCCCCTCATAACCCTGACCCCGGCTTCGGAGGAGGATGTCGCAAAGATAATAAAGAGTTCCCCACCCAAATCCTTCTCACTGGACCCCCTACCTACAGTTTTGGTCAAGAACGTGAATGCTCTTAGTTGGGCCCATAACTCTGATGACCAACATGTCAATACACATGCTCGTGGCAATTTCAAAACATTCCGATAAGGCTTTGTTCAAACTGATCATGTGAATGCAAATATAATTATTTACTAGTGCTGGGAGTTACCGGTTAGTTCACTAACCATTGAACTGAAACGGTTACAGTCGGTTAACCGGTTAACCGAAAGTTAGCACCCGACGGCCACACAAGCTAGATAGTCGGCAAATGTGTATACATTATCAATCAAAAAGCATCAATAAATTTCCTGCAATGACTGTTTAATAAACAACGCGGCACAAAAGAAAGTCTAGAAAATCAAAATGGGTTGAAAATTCTTCAATAAATATTCGGTTTTTTGTTTTTGCAAATGTTTAGTGCCAGGTTTGGGCGGTTTTCGGTAAAACCGAGTAGTGACGGGATTTCTTTTAACCGAAAGCAAACCGATGGATTTTTACTATACCAAAAAACAATAAAATATCGCTGTTTTTTGTCACCAGCTAGGGAATCGCAAAGAAAAAAATTCAAAGCATTTTATTAATGTATAAACTCATCCCTTTTTTAGCCCTATCCGCGGTCAGATGTTTCCACCGAGGTACAATGACACAGAAGTGAGAGTGTACGTGCATGTACAATGCATTAGATGCATGTGTTGGGTCACGTGATATGATGTTGAGAAATATGACCCATTTAACTCGATGATTTAACACTTTCTCAATAAAATTGATAGTGAGTATGAGGCCAAACTTGAATTTACAATTTCCGATGGATGGATAGCACGCAATAGTGGGTTTGTAGGATGTGAAGCTCCTGCGAAGTATGTGTTTTTAAGGGATTTTATGTGAAAACATGATTAAATAAAGTTGTATAAATAAATATAAAAAACGTTTTTCTAACTGGAATGGTACACACGTGCGTAAACTTTGTATGTCTGGGGGCGACCCTGCAAGATTGTCGATGTTACTGATGGCTATTGGAGAAGTTCTTCATTAACCAATATTTAGCAAAATAAATGGATTAATTATAATTAATTATTTTATTATTGAATAAAGTGTCATGTTAGTCTGTGACACTTTCTCGATAACGGTACCATTCAGCAAAAATATACTAAAGGTATATAAATATGCATAAATAAAAACAATATTATATATAAGAATATCTTTAAAAATTTTAAAAATAAATAAAAAATCGGGATTGATCCATAGGCGTATAGAGTCCCTTTACCGGCTTCCATATAGGACCCTTCAGGTCTGGCGTTCCGGCTCACCGATATATATCCTAGTTAATATTGTTAACAACTTCCTGTCAGTGGAGGGCGCTATACACATTTTATGGAAGCCGATACTTATGGATGTCCTTTACGAAATAAACTCTCAATTATTAATTTGCAACTTTGTGTAAATTGAACATAGGCCCCTAACTATTCTTGTTTTCTCTAAAAATTAAAGCACTTGACGCCTTGGTTGACGCCTTATGTGAATGTTTATATAATGAATCGTTCATTTTGTTAATGTGGTAATTACCAATGTCGTACCTTCCCTTAAAGGTCCTATGAAATTGTAATTTTTCACACTACATTTTTGGTGCTTAATATATGGTTTTGTATTAATAAAACATAATACTTACTATTTTATAAGTTTGTCATGAGTTATAACAATTTAATTTGTCCCCAAAATTTGTGTTGTCCCTTTTGATATCGCATTTCGTGACGTAGACCTAGGCACCGAATGACAAAGGACACTGACAGTGCACATTCCTGACCATTGTGCTCTGGTAAGCTTCACTGCAGCCGTCCAAACAAATTCGTTGATATTTTGGATCTGATGGGAAGCTGTAATCAGCAACAATACACATTGGCGGCATAACAACAAAAACAGTTACATAAGTTTGCACGTTGTATCATTCATATGACTGTATCGATCGATGCGCGCCAACAAACAGCATGTTCCTAGGTCTACGTCACAAATTTGTCCCCTTTTAGGGGCGCGGGTTCATCCCAAATTTTTATTTTTTATTTTTTTGCGATGTAAATCTCCAATACATTTTTTTATTGCATTTATAGGTTAATGTGTGCATATATTATAGTTTACAATGGAAAAAATGTCCTAATTCATAGGACCTTTAAGCTGTTATTATACACAAGGTCCTTCTAAAATAAAACCTCCCAAGCTTTCGAGTTGGTAGTCTATACATGCTCGCATATTATTGTCTGAGACCAACTAAAGTTGCCCAATGAAGTGTTCATTGCGCAAAAATAGGTTTAACTAGATGAAAGTGTTTGTGATATTACAAACACATAGGTGTTCGAGTTTTGTCAGGGCAGTAATGATGACGTCAGAATGTTTTTAAAAGAAACTTTGCATTATTATTTTTTTTCATATTAAAGAGTACCCTGTAAAATATGATGTGGTTACCAACGATGATTTGTTTGAAGTCCATTTCAATGTTTTGAACTTGTAAAGATTGTAAATTTACCCCTTTGACTTTGACTTCCAGTTTGGACAGGAAGTAAAGATCAAATTGGGGTCATGTTTTTTGTAAATATTTTTTAAAATTAACAATCTGTACATTGGTGCAAAAAACTGAATTTACCTCTTGTGGTTGTTGAGATATGATTTTTTTCAATATTAAACTTTGACTTCCAGTTGGGACAGGAGGTATGGTCAAATTGGGGTCACCTTTGTGTAAATATTTTTCGACAATTATTAACAATCTATACAATGGTGGAAAGATTGTGAATTTACCCCTTGTGGTTGTTGAGATATGATTTTTTTTAAATAATAAAATTTGACTTCCGGTTTGGACAGGAAGTAAAGGTCAAATTGGGGGTCATGTTTTTGTAAATATTTTTGAAAATTAACAATCTGTACATTGGTGCAAAAAACTGAATTTACCTCTTGTGGTTGTTGAGATATGATTTTTTTCAATATTAAACTTTGACTTCCGGTTGGGACAGGAAGTAAGGTCAAATTGGGGTCACCTTTGTGTAAATATTTTTCGACAATTATTAACAATCTATACAATGGTGGAAAGATTGTGAATTTACCCCTTGTGGTTGTTGAGATATGATTTTTTTTAAATAATAAACTTTGACTTCCGGTTTGGACAGGAAGTAAGGTCAAATTGGGGTCACCTTTGTGTATTTTTTTCGACAATTAACAATCTATACAATGGTGCCAAAAATGTCAATTTACCTCTTGTAGTTGTTGAGATATGATTTTTTTTAATATTAAACTTTGACTTCCGGTTTGGACAGGAAGTAAGGTCAGATTGGGGTCACGTCTGTGTACGAAAAATCACATAATTCAAGATCTATAACATGGTGTAAATATTGTGAAAATATCTTTTGTGGTTCATGAGATATAATTTTTTGAAATATTAAAATTTGATTGAGTGTAATTCGATATCTGATGACCTCACTATGACGTCACAACTTAAGATACAACTACATGTTAAGGTCTAACTATGTGTGAAGTTTTAATGTTCTGTGAACTCTGCAACTATGATATTTGCTCTGGATATTCAACGAGAAGAAGGAGAAGAAAAAGTTTTTAAAAAACGAACAATATCAAGAGGTGTTGGCGCTGTGGCTCGAACACCTAAATATAGGCAGAAGTCTATCACCTACATGTAAGTGATAGACTTGATATATGTCATAACAATCTGTCAAATACCATTGGTCCAGTGTCGTCATGTGCGGCGATCCCAAGGGACGGCAGAACATGTACCCCAATAGTTTTGGTGGAGGGGACGCTAATGGCAATGTCCCCACACCATACAAATATTTTTGTCTTGTGCATGTTATTTCTGCAAAACTTGCTGCTACGTAAGAGAGTACCTATAATAATCTAAAATGTCCTCCCAATGAACATTTACGTACAGCATTGTGTTTATTTGTTAGCTTCATCATACTTGACAGCGTTCCCTCGAGGGCGACATTTCCCTTACCTAATTGCAGCTACATTTCCCCTCTGTTCTGAGAAAGAATGATATTTTTATTAACCCATGATTGGCGACCCTAATAAACACGGGCAGCGATCTTGTGACGGGTAAACAATGACCCTCTCCACCAATAATGATCATCCCTCTAACAGTTATTCTGAGCGCACAAATTATTATTATGCCTAATTGTAATTAATTTTGACACTCCAATTAGCATTTTAGGGCAATGATTTTATTACATCCCATAATGCGAACGGTTTTCGAAAGAGGTTAATATATACAAATTGAAATATTCGGGAAATTTGTTTGTGTAAAAAAGGGAGAAAATGGGGGATGACAGGGGAGGGAGGGTACCAGTCATTGGTGGCAGGTCAGGTCAATAAGGTAAACAATAAACATCAGAAATAAGTTATGATAAGGACTGTTTTTGTTGTTTTTTGTTCACAGTAAAACCAAAAACTGCGGTTTTTCTGGCGGTATATACCGGCTAGCAATAAATTTAACGACCCACATGAACGGAAAGTTCAAAAAAAAAGAGAGGAGTTTTGAACCTTGTTTGTTATATATTAAAGACCCACTTGAATGGTACTGGGCACGGCTAATTCTTGCAAAAATTCATTCAATAATGCTTAATGATTACTATATTTAAGTTAACGTTCGATAAAGATGATTCCTTAATGTACAAAAAAAAACATCATTAAAACCGGCGTTCAGCGTCTCCCTCACAGCGAGTTTTGAAAAAATCCCCCCCCCCCCCGTGTCTTTAGTCTCATAAACCTAGAAAATAAATATTTGTTCCTAGGTTTTGGTATGGGTGTAAATTTATTTTATCTTTAATATTTTTTTTTACACTATTTTAATTGTTTTTATAAACTTACATACAAAGAAAACATAGTTTAAGTATACATGTAAAACAACATTAAGAATAAAGTGAACTTTATTGATTGATTTGCACACTGCTTCCAAACCGAAATAACCCGTTTTTAGAATTTCAAAATGTACTGGAAAAAAAAGACTTTTTTAGACCAAACAATTACCCGTTGTGAAATAGAATATTTAATCTACTTTTTGTCGTTATTGTAGACATTAAATAGTACCGGTATAAATGTATTTGTGGAAGTATGTACCGTGATCCTTATTAATTAACAAAAACGACTTTTATTATGAAAAATTACTTCTGAGCGGTTTTGTTTACATCGTGTTTGGCCATAAATACGCCCACATTTAGTATGCAAATGAGCTGAAAATCCACTCATGCGGGAAATTCCTTCAGTCCGCCTGTGGATACGTGTATCGTGGCACATTTGAGAAAAGCCAAGTCAGTTGTGGACAAGATTTGGTTCAGTCTGGCGGGCAAAATGAAAATGCTGCTATTGTTCATAATGGTGATGGTGTCATGGGTGTCCTCCAAGGCATCAGCAACCAAGACCAGTTGTGGACCAGGGTCCCGTGGAAGCCTTTTTGTGCCGTACGAGCATCACACACTGATCGGTCACTCATTCCTGAATCAATCGGGAACACAGCGGATTCAGTGTATGATGCTTTGCTCGAGACATATTCGCTGTCTTTCGTTCAATCACAATGCCGCTGATGGAACTTGTCAGCTCAACGACGCGCGAAAAGAAGAATTCCCCGAGAGTTTCAAACAAGATAGTGGCTTTTCATACTTCGGCAGCTCCGACACAAGCGCACAAGGATCTGTGAATACCGCTGCAGACACTGACCAGGTAAGTACGGCATTAGATTAGTATATTCACAAAATAGTTTCAACCCATGCACTACAAAGAAGACGTGTTTTTTTCTTGTGAACGAACCAACTTACAAGTAATATTTGTAGCTTTGCATGGTAAAAAAGATAAATAAAGACTGTTTGCGGTGAAATTCTCAATTGAGTAGTAATTAGTTCTGAAAGAACTAGAGTTACAACTCGACGTTTCGATCAGTATGCTCTGATTGTCTTCAGGAGATTGCATTACAAACATGTTCAAAAGTATTTTGACTTAATCACAAGTCCACTTTTCCTAATTTTTATGAAATAAATTTTCATTTTTTTTTTTTTCATATATTCTTTTTCTAAATTCGACTTTATTTACCAAAATTTGTTTCATAAAAATTAGGAAAACCGGACTTATGATTAAGTAAAAATACTTTTGAACATGTTTACAGAGCATCTAGAACAATAAAGCTTCTGGGTCTCGCCTGATTCCCTAATAATCACAATGGATTTTAGCTAAATGATTTTCCCACATTTTCGCCTGTAGCCGGATGCTCATGTGACATTATCAATTCAAT
This sequence comes from Zoroaster sp. YZ-2022, assembly GCA_029582265.1. Taxonomy (NCBI): domain Eukaryota; kingdom Metazoa; phylum Echinodermata; class Asteroidea; order Forcipulatida; family Zoroasteridae; genus Zoroaster; species Zoroaster sp. YZ-2022. Next base: position 13,078,032 of record CM055823.1, read on the forward strand.
ATTTATTTTGGAGACTTTTTGGCCGAAATTGTTTGTTAAATAAAAATAAATAAATTTTAAAAAGGTTAAGATTAAGAAATCAATTTTCCAAAATAAACTCAATAAAATCACATTTTAGGAGCTGAAATAGCTCAAAAATGCTCACACAGAGCCTCTTGATTGCTGGCTTTGCTTCTTCTTCTTATGTGATATTTCGTTTACAGACGTGACCTCAATCTGACCTCTCCTTCTGGTTGAAACTGGAAGATGAATATTTCAAAAAAATCATATCTCATGAACCACAGAAGATATTTTCAAAATCTTTGCATCATCTTCAAGAACTTGAATTATGTCACATTTCGTACACAAACGTGACCCAATTTGACCTCTCCTTCCGGTCGAAAACGGAAGTTTAAGTGAACAACTATTCAGAAGTACCATTCTTTATGCACAGCCCATTTCGCGTGTGAACGGCCTTGAAGGCCTCACACACAGACAAGAGGCATATACAGTGTATACACTGTATATGCCTTGTGTTTACATTCACTGTACACTGCAGTATCTAATTAGAATATAATACATTACGTTTCGTCGTCGCAAGCACCTTTGTGTCTATACAGTTTACGGTAATTTTACTATCATTGTCCTTTATTTCGAGCTGTCATTTTTGTACAAAGTTTTGGAATTGTTAATGCTTGTTCTAAATCCAAGAGTGAATTCTAACAGAGCGTTTTTGGCATTCATGACTTCAATTACCTCATCGTGAAATATGATGTTTCACATCTTTTCGCGATTGATGCAGTCAAATTAACAGTCATCGATGCGCAGAGGATTTTTTTAAGAATTTATTTCTTCGTTTATGGGCAATCAATTTTCCAACGCGCCCTTGACAAAAGGTTTTCAGGCACTGGAGTTAATTTAAATACAAAATCAATTAAATTTGATTTGAGGAAAGAGATCTAGATCTTCTTTTTAACTTATGTATTTTATTTCTTTTCTTTTTATTGTTTTTATCAACTTAATTAAATTTAATTTTGCAAATGGAATAATGTGTATAATTTTTAAACGAAAAACATCAATAAATTTCCCACAATGATTGTTTAATAAACAATGTGGCAAAAAAGAGTCTAGAAAAACAAAATGGTTGGTAAATTTTTCCAAAATTGTTGGATGTTTACTTTTAAATATTGGTTTTGGTTAGCCGGTTAGCAAATTTCTAAATGGTCAGTGAATTTTGTTTCAGTTTAATTTATGTAATAACCAAATGATATGTTTCATTATATTTTTAGTCTTTGATATCTAAAACAGAAAAGATAAATTAATTAATTAATTAATTAAAAAGATTAAGGCCTAAACATTTTAAGCATTATTGTGGTACAGAACCTTAAAACTTAACACATAGTTAGACCTTAACATGTTGTTGTATCCTAGGTTGTGACGTCATGGTGAGGTCATCATATGTCGAATTACACTAAATCAAAGTTTAATATTTCAAAAAATCATATCTCATGAACCACAAAATATATTTTCACAACTTTGCATCATCTGAAAGATCTTGAATTATGTGACATTTCGTTCACAGACGTGACCTCAATCTGACCTCTCCTTCCGGTCGAAACCGGAAGTTCAATATTTAAAAAAAATCATCTCATGAACCACAAAAGATATTTTCACAATCTTTGAATCATCTTAAAGACCTTGAACTATGCCACATTTCGTTTACAGACATGACCCTAATCTGACCTCTCCTTCCGAAACCAGACGTTTAAGTGAAGAAATATTCCGAGTCACTATTCTGTAAAGGTATTTGTACAGCCAAAACAGTTCAAAGAACCTTAAAACTTAGACCTTAACATATAGTTCCAGCTAACGCTATGACGTCATGGTGAGGTCATCTAATGAATTATTACGTAATTAATTATAATTAAAATAATATAATGTATATCTCGTGAACCACAATTAGTAGATAATTTCTTGATTCCTTCATTTGACTCGACATTTGATACACAGACATGACCATATTGACCCTTACTTCCGGTCCAAACTGGAAGTTCAAGTTTAAAAAGCTCTTTATAAATTGACGCAAATCTGAAAGAGTATTCGAAAAAACATTCTGCGTTTATATGTTTTTATATGTTAAGTGGGATCTGCTTTTTTCAAAAATATATATTTGGTGACGTCATCGCTGTTAACAGCGCCCTCTAGTTAAGTTTTGTTTTTGAATTTGTTTGCAACCACTAACCAGTCAAAAATGATTCTATCGATTTTTGGGGGTACATAAAGCGAAAACTATCTTTATAATCCAATTTTATAATGGTTTCGGACTTTATTACCTGGATTTATAGTGGATGGATTGCGACAAATGAGGACCAAAATATTTGTTTTGTTTTGTTCATGCATAGATTACTTGTCAGTGAAGTACTTGTAAACGAAGAAGTGGCTTTTGCCTGAAAGCACACGTTTGCGTCGTGTTTTATTTTGTACACAAGTGACCAGGAGGATTAATGATTAAATAACTATGTTATAACAGTACCACATAATAATGATTGGATTATTCTCACTAGGGAGTTATTTTATTTTCAAATGTGTACGGTACATTGTAGGTGCAGTTGAGACAGAGAGCTTGGTGCTCGTGGCATGGAGCGTATCCTCGAGTGGCAAAAAGGGGACGTACAAATAAAATAGGTGCACGTTGGCTATAATGATATTGTTTTTCAAATGGCTTAGAGCATTGATAATGTTTTAACTGCTTATAATAATAAGTAGAACTGCTTATATTATAAAGTAAGCATTCTCTCTGTGAATTTTTTTAAGGGCTTTTGGGGAATTTTTTGCAACCACTAACCAGTTAAAAATTTAAATGATTCTATCGATTTTTGGGGGTACAGAAAGCGAAAACTATCTTTAAAATCCACTTTTATGATGTTTTCGGACTTTATTTCCCTTCTAAAAAATCCTCCCCTTCAGAAAATAGAAGGATCCTATTACAGTTGCCACTGCGCATGCACAATGACCGTGTTGGTCACTAACGGGGGAGTTGACAAGATCAAACTGACATGACTGAAGAAGTCATCGTATACCAAAAATGCCTGATTTTTCATAAAATAAATATCCTGAAACTATTTGAAGTATATGTCCATCATCATCCATCATCATCATCATCCATCATCAGCAACATAATGTGGGTTCGAATCACGGCCGTGACACTTGTGTCCTTGAGCAAGACACTTAATCATAATTGCTTCTCTCCACCCAGGGGTTAAATGGGTACCTGTGAAGGCAGAGTTGGTTTGCTCTATATGCGCTAGAAATGGCAGCGATTGAGCTGTATACTCCCCAGGGAGCTGAGATGGTTTCAGGAATGATTTATGAGCCTTATGAGCCTTATGAGCAGGGATAATAATATAATGCGCCTTGAGCACCACTTAGTTGGTGGATACGTGCGCTATATAAATCCACACATTATTATTATTATTATTATATGTTCTCCACCTTAAGATTACATTATTTGTTGTATTGAATGAGAAAAAGTGGCGGTGGGATATGACATTCTACCCTGAGAGACACATCGAACAACCAACCCTATGAAAGTTTCAGCTCTAACATATTGTGTCATTCATGAGAAAAGAAGTGGAAATTCACTTTTCTGAAAAATGACAGCACCTCAGATAACATCATTTCTAAGAATAATTAAAACCTTCATCAGCTTCACAAAAAGTAAGTTTTTCCAAAATAAAATACCATTTGGTTATTTTTGAATTACCAATTAATCCTATACACTGTCCGATACGAGGAACTGGTCAAGAAGGATAAAGTAAAGGGATCGTGCTAAAACAAGGTTTATCTCTCTATCTTTGTTTAATTCATTAAAGCATATACCTTTGGTAATGAACAAAACTAAACGTTTATCGATGTTATGGAAGTCTGTAAAGGTACCAATAATCCTAAGAAATTAATATGTCAGAAGTGCTTTCATTCGAGATAAAATAGGAAAAAAATATTCTTTAAAATGTATTTTTTGGCTACCTTGTTGTCAGCACGTGCACAAAGCTATTATTTAGATTGCTTTTTATATGTATTTCTTTACCCTCATGAAATCAAGAAGCATGGATGCACATGGAAAAAGAAATACAAACAAGAAATTGAACTTTGTTTTTGTAGGAGTCATGTTTCGTATTAACTTTATATAGTAAAGGTATATTGCACTTTGCTCATGCAATAATTCTGAATTTCTCATTGCGTTATACAAACCTTTTGGGGGGATTATAAATAAACTCCTCAAAAAAAGTTCGGAAACTCAAGTTTGACTGACGATTTCTCTCTTGTTACCAACTCATTTCCCTTGCATTTGGTATAATTGGAAAGCCCTGTTATTTCTCTTTACAATGATGTGCCATTTGTTATGATTACGCAATTGAGGGATGTGCAGCACAGCTGAATATGGGGGTGGGTGTAAAGTGAAATGTTGCAAAATGCATTGCTATTGTCAAACAGTGCATTCCCCTTTTGCTTAGAGAAGGCTCTTGACTTAACATTGTTTGTTCAATGAAGGAAGCTGTTCAATGGAGAATTACTGGGTGTTTGAGTGCAGAAAATGTCAAATTCTTTTACTCTGTTTGAAACTCAACCACATTAACAGAGTTGCTATCCCGGAGGCAATTTATTGTGACAGGCCATGTGGATTTCTGAACTTTTCCCGCACATTTGTGGCCTAAAACCTTTAAATATTGGTTAGTAAGCAGACAATCATTCAAGACACATCCATCTTCCAAACAACTCCTAACAGCAAGAGTCAATACACTTTTGACAATAGCAATGCATTTTGCAACATTTCACTTTACACCCACCCCCATATTCAGCTGTGCGTAATCATAACAAATGGCACATCATTGTAAAGAGGAATAACAGGGCTTTCCAATGATACCAAAATGCAAGGGAAATGAGTTGGTAACAAGAGAGAAATCGTCAGTCAAAGTTGAGTTTCCGAACTTTTTTTGAGGAGTTTACATGAAAGGTTTGTAAAGACATCTTGTACTGAGCAGCGTTTCGCTGATGTTCACGGATTCAAGTTCGACTCGCGATGGTGACGTTTTAAGTAAATTAAGAAAGGCGTAATTGTACTTGCCAGGGACTCGGTCTAACTTGTAGTAGATGAATATAGAACGGCATATATATGTAAGCATAATTATAGTCAACGGATACCGGTACTTTACTCGCTCCAAAATACTCAATCGTTAAATAAATCCCCAAATTGATTTTGGTTTGTTCGGCTCGGCTCGCTCGCTCGGCTTGGTTCGGCTTAAATACATCAATTTATCGTAACTCTTGCGACGGCACAATGATGAAATTGTGCTATTTTGGCGTGCAATTTGGTAATGGTTCAAGAAAAAAATATGGCTTAAAGTGTTCACTTAGTGAACTCTGTAAAAGCTGGGTGTTTCAAACTACAGTGATCATGTTCGACTCGCAATGGTGACGTTTTACGTAAATTAATAAAGGCGTAAATGTACTTGCCAGGGACTCGGCCTAACTTAGATGAATATATATAGAACGGCAATTTCAAGATGTCTTGTAAGCATATTTTCGACGGATACCGGTACTTTATTCGCTCCAAAACACTCGATCGTTAAATAAATCCCCAAATTGATTTTGGTTTGTTCGGATCGGCACCACTAATGTGGAGCAACATCAGGCCATTCTGCAGGAATCACATAGCTCCCAACTTTATGCAAAAATGCCTTTACATTTTGGCAAATTAAGTCCAAACCTAGGCTGGCTAGATACAAACAATGTCAACTACACCTTTAAAATTAATTTAAGTGTGAAATCCTCAATGTTTTATGCAGTAACGTTCGCAACTTTGACAAAAAACACTAGGTTTTTACCCAATATTCATATGACTTCGGTCATCGGAACATAGCTTGATGTCTGGAGGTCATGAACAAAAAAGGCAATGTTATACCCTCTTGCACAGTATATCTTTTTTGGAGCCATAAATAACCTCTAAACCTTATTTTCTTAGCCTGTTAAAATGAATGTACTACAAAAACATGACTTTTTGGACCCAAAAATAACCCGTTGTGAAAAAGAGTATTTAACCCACTTTTTGTCGTCGTTTTAAACATTAAATTGTATAATGGTATAAATTGTATGAATGTATTTGTGGAAGTGTATACTGTGATCCTTTTATATATGAATTCATCCTGAGAAAGCTCATTTTTAATAAATACAGACTTTTATTAGGAAAGATTACTTCTGAGCGGGTTTGTTTACATCGAATATTGAATATCACATCTGTGATCGATCCATTTACAATCTTTCTACCAATAATATCACAGCTGTGATCGATCCATTTACAATCATTCTACCAAAAATATCACATCTGTCATCGATCCATTTACAATCATTCTACCAGACCACAGTTGTGATCTATCCATTGACAACCATTCTACCAAGAATATCACATCTGTGATCGATCCATTTACAACCATTCTACCAAGAATATCACATCTGTGATCGATCCATTTACAATCATTCTACCAAGAATACCACATCTGTAATCGATCCATTTACAATCATTCTACCAAGAAGATTACATCTGTGATCGATCCGTTTACAATCATTCTCCCAAGAACATCACATCTGTGATCGATCAATTTACAATAATTCTACCAAGAAGATCATATCTGTGATCGATCCATTTACAGTCATTCTACCAAGATCACATCTGTGATCGATCCATTTACAATCATTCTACCAAGAAGATCACATCTGTGATCGATCTTTTTACAATCATTCTACCAAGAAGATCACATCTGTGATCGATCCGTTTACAATCATTCTACCAAGAAGATTACATCGGTGATCGATCCGTTTACAATAATTCTACCAAGAAGATCACATCTGTGATCCATTTACAAAGGTGTACGCTCCCTTAAAGACACTCGTACGGTGGCCTAGTTACGACATTCATGGTCCATATCGCTAATAGTGAATAGTGAACTTATCCCAAAACTACGGTGTCCTTGTAAGACCACCGTAGAAGAGAACTGGAAGTTAGATAACTCGACGTTTCGATCAGGTTACTCTTATTGTCGTCTGCGGAAATTTAAAGCAGGTGCTTTGCATTAAATGTACTGGCCATTTCGAAAAAGTTATTGCGAAACAAAATAAAATAAAAATGGGGCAATTGAATAGTTTAGCTGATGCCTTAACAAACACATTTAAAGATGTATCGCAAGTGCTTCCGCAAATTTACCAGCAATTTTCATAAATATTTGTTTTCTTCGCCGGAAACATCGATAATTTCCTTAAAGCAAGGAAAACCATTACTTTGAAATGAGATATTTCACAAGTAATAGTAAGAGGTTTTATTACCAGCAAATAGGTTCATAAAGGAAATTATGGAGGGACCCAACATAAATTCACATTTACTATAAAACCATGTTTCTGTTGTTGTTTACTGAGTGAGGTGACATCATCGTGATAGTGTTAAAGAATACAGGAAGGTCATCATTATTTGCATATTATTTGTCTTTTTAAGTAATCGCTACCGTTGTTTCCTATGATTAAACATAGTGTAGCCTAGTCATATATCAATCTATCACACGTAAATTTGAAAGTAGTAAATTATTGGAGTTCTTTCATAAGATATGGACATCAAAATTCATGTTAAAATTCATTAAATTTACATGCCATTTCCGACATTGTATTCATTAATGTGTAATCCTTTTCAGTTAAGTAAAATACAATTTAAAAATGAGGAAAGTTTCACAAAATAGTTGTAAGAAAAATGGTTTAACTTATGCCTCAAAGAAATTGCTGTGGGTCTCATCAAAAATTAATATTAATGTTTATGTTTATGCCTTGCCTTTGCGTTTTCCATGCATAAGCGTGATGCATGTTATGCTTTCAACGCATTTTGTAATGCCGTTAATACAGTGTATTATAATTTCTTAATACAGCGCTACGGCGATTAGTCAACTGGAACAAATTTGTCCCGCAAAATTTGTTTTGTTTAATTTCGAGGCAGTCTTTAGCCTTTCAATATACTCATCGGTTTAATTGACAGAGGGTTGTTGTTTACATTTGCTAAGATACGTGTGTGTTTGCCTACCATATCTAAATGTCATACGTTGTGCTTCTTGTATGGGTTAATATCTAGGCCCTATACAAAATTGGCGACCACAAAAATAAGCAGAGCCTGCAAAAGACATTTTCACAATCTTTGCATCATCTGAAAGATCTTGAATTATGTGATTTTTCGTACACAGACGTGACCCCATCTGACCTCTACTTCCGGTTGAAACCGGAAGTTGAATATTTCAAAAAATCATATCTCATGAACCACAGAAGATATTTTCACAATCTTTGCATTATCTTAAAGTCCTAGGCCCGTATTTTAGAACGTTCCTTTACTGCAAAGGACGCCTTTATGCCTATTGTTCTCTCAAGAGAACAATAGGCATAAAGGCGTCCTTTGCAGTAAAGGAACGTTCTAAAATACGGGCCCTAGTATAACTAGATTTAAGTCGATGCTTAAAACTCATCTTATGTCACAATTCTTCAAAGATGATGTATATTTGTAATTGCATCGTAGGTACATGTATCTCAATACATAATTTTTCCCTATGCTATCATTCTATATTGTTTGTATTCATGTTTTTTATTTGTTTCCGCGCCTTGAGTGCCCAGCAGGGTGGATATGTGCGCGCTATAAATCTGTATTATTATCTGTATTATCATTATTATTATTATTATTATTATCATTATTATTATTATTATCTGTATTATCATTATTATTATTATCTGTATTATCATTATTATTATTATTATTATCTGTATTATCATTATTATTATCTGTATTATCTGTATTATCATTATTATTATCTGTATTATCATTATTATTATCTGTATTATTATTATCTGTATTATCTGTATTATTATCTGTATTATTATTATCTGTATTATCTGTATTATTATCTGTATTATTATTATCTGTATTATCTGTATTATTATCTGTATTATTATTATCTGTATTATTATTATCTGTATTATCTGTATTATTATTATCTGTATTATTATTATTATTATCTGTATTATTATTATTAGTATTATTATTAGTATTATTATTAGTATTATTATTAGTATTATTATTAGTATTATTATTTGTATTATCATCATCATCATCATCATCATCATTGACCTTGAACTATGTCACATTTCGACATGACCCTAATCTGACCTCTCCTTCCAGTCGAAACCGGAAGTTTAAGTGAACAACTATTCAGAATAACTATTGTGTAAATGTATTTGTACAGCCAAAACATAGTTGCTGAGTTCAAAGAACCTTAAAACTTAACACATAGTTAGACCTTAACATATAGTTCCAGGTAACGTTGCGACGTCATGGTAAGGTCATCTAATGAATTATTACGTAATTAATCCGGTTTGGACCGGAAGTAAGGATCAACAGGGTCATATCTGTGTATCAAATGTCGAGTCTTCCATGTTCTGTATGATTATGAAGGAATAAAAAATTAACTATTGTGGTTCACGAGATATAAAATATATTGTTTTAATTATAATTACAATCAAATCACACAAATCCCGTACAAAGTATCTGTCCTGTACAAACACTATCCACATAATGTCACAATGTCACACAAATGTAACTACTCCTGGCTCCAATTACCCTGTTCTGACTGCTCAGACTGCTGGGTAGGTGTGGGAGAGTGCACAACTGGACGAGGGGTGTTGAGTTCTGGGTTGTCATCAGCCTTGTTGGTGTAGAGTAGCTTGGTGAAGCTGTTGTAGGAACCACTGCTGAAGCAACTCAGGCCAGTGAAGTTCCCCATGTCCTTGCTCTGGATGGATGTTGATGAAGGCTGTGGCAGTGGGGTGCTGGCAGAGTAGGTGGGTGGAGCAAACTGTGTTCTGACGGGAGGATGTTGATGTGGCTGTTGCTGCACCCAGCTGGCCTCCTGGGAGCCCCAGACAGAAGTCGGTTGGTGGACCTGTGCTGGCCACTGTGATGGATGAGGCTGCCAGCCCATTGAAGGACACTGCTGGCTGCCGGGCCCTGGGATAGGTGCAGGAGGATAGGGTCTATGCAACTCGTCTTGCTGCTGCTGCTGCTGCTGAGTCTGCATGGGAGGCTGCTGGTGAAGCTCAAACTGGTACTTCTGCAACAGGCTGTTGACTTCACTCTGGAACCTCAGCCACATGGGGGGAGGGAATGTGTAGGTGACCTCCTTCATGAAGTCAGCAAAGGTGTCCTTCTGGCGTTGCAGGGGTGACTTCTCAGCCTTGGAGAGCTTGTTCACTGGTCACTGGTCTTGCCCATCTCCCTGGCCTTCTGCTCCCACAGTGCGTCCTTCAGGCCCTTCTTGATGTAGTTGGGGTGCTTCTTGTTGAGGCAATCTTGCTCGGGGGCCTGGAGCCAGTCAACCATCTCCTGCTCCTGCTCCTCGGTGAAGTCAGCCGTCACCAGCTCCCTCTTGCGCTTCTTCTGGGACTTGGCAGCCTCACTGGGAGGAAGCTCATCATCACTGTCAGAGGAGGACTGTGCTGCTGGCTGATGGACCTCGGCCACTATGTCCATCTGGGAAGCAGGGGCAGGGGCTGTGGACTCAGCGTCAGACTCTGAAGGTGCTGGAGCATCTTCAACAACAGGAGCTGGCTCTTCATGGGCTTCTTGGGCTGCAGCACCTCTGCCCCGTCCAGTGGTGGACTTCTTGACCTTGGCTCCTTCTTCCTTGGCGGCATGACGTGATGTTGACCAGGCGACTCCTCAATGCAGACTGACGTTCCAGCGGCAGCTGGCCGCGTTTATGCGATTCTGCGTTGTTCTGAATTACGTCCGGACTCATTCGAGGCCAATCGGGACGTTCCGACTGCATTCGAGCCGCATTCGAGCGGCAATCGAAAGATTCTGACGGCATTCGAAGTGCATTCCAGCTGAATTCTTTTAATATCGAAATAGATTCCGGCAGCAATCAAGATGCATTCGAGGTGCATTCCGGCTCATTCGAGGCGCATTCGGGACATTCTGGCAGGATTTGAAGTGGCTTGGCGTTTCGATTCTCCCCCGAATGCGATCAGAATGTTTCGAATGCTGTTGGAATGCCGTAAGAATATTTAGAATGCAGTCAGAGTGCAGTTAGAATACACTTCGAATGCCGTTCGATATTTCTCCACTTCGAATGCACCTCGAAAGTTTTGAGCATGAGCAAAACATTCGGGCCGGCCACAAGAATGGGCCCGAATATTTGGAATGCACTCAGAATGCAGTCAGAAGTTTTAGAATGCACTTCGAATATCCAGGAATATACAAAGAATTTTCATTCCGACGGCATTCCGGCTCATTCCGCCTCTAGTGTGACTAGGGTTTAAAATTATATGGGATGACTGAATCGGAAGTTAATGTATTCAGTATAGCACATTATGTTATTTTAATTATATATTATGAAAACTCATCTCTCCTGAAGTAACTCTTGTCTTTTAACAACTTTAGGTGATGACGTCATCACATATGATGCACACTCGAACACCCCGAGTTTGTTTTCTACAAACTCAATACCTCTAGTTTCGTTTGAATTTTGTAAGTGAGTCGTGACTCGGACTCCTCCGATCGACCTTCGTGACTCGTGACTCGTGACTCGGACTCGGGACTCGAATACAAGTGGAAAAATTACTTTTAAATAAACAATGAAAACTTTTTTGTTGCTACAAATAATTACTATTTTAACTTATTTCTTTAGTTCACCTAAATAAAACAGGCATACCGTCGTATAAATCAACACAAAATTAATAGCATTTTACATGATAGTCTTTCGTCAATTTATAGGCTGTTAATTATTAAATATTAAAACAAATTTAAAACATTATCAGTATCCAACCTATCAGTTAAATGTGCTAAGTCAGTGGCAGGAAATGAAAGAACAAACATTTATAACGGTGAGACGTTACATTATTGTACATGTACATTAGGCCGGTTCAGATTTCACTTTTTTAAATTTTTGGAGGATGGTGATGAGCTCTGCCACCTCCCTGTAGTCAGCTTTGGTTAGCTTGGTAATGTCTTGCTTAGAGAGGATGTCATTGAGCAATGTGATGGTCCACTCACTCTTCTCCCAAAGCCAACTGTTTTGTCTGGTCCTAGTTATCAGTGTGTTGAGGTTCTACATGTCAATTCCTTAGTACTCAAGGCCTCATTCAACTCTTTGAACAAAGGTTTTCGGGTTCTTATCATTGCTAAACAGCTGCTCCCATACAGGACTAAAGAATACTTTTCTCACTGACTTTTCCTCTCACAATTTGGCAGCTCCTTTGTGAATACCAGTGTTACTAGGTGTGTTGTAGAATACCAATGCCACTATCGAGTTTGTTATGTCTCATGCTGTCAGCAGCTCAATAGATGCATCAGCTTGTAATAGGCCCCTGGAGTCACTGATGGTAGGAACGCCAAGTAATTTACCCTCTTCGTACAGCGGAGTACCAGAGACGAGCACGGCCAGGGTTTCTTTAGTTACTCCCATTGCAACGTCCTTTACCATCTTTCCATGCCAAATCGAGGTAGTTTCTCAATAAATGTCTCCATAGATATTTTTTTTAGATAACCTTTGACGAACTACTATCCTCATCCAGCGTGTTGTAGACTTTAAGAGTGTCAGAGTGTCGTGGAGTGTCGGAGTGTCGTGGCCGAGCGGTCTAGCTTACCGGACTCAGGTTCTGGTGTTCGTAGCAGAATGTGGGTTCGAAACCCGGCCGTGACACTTGTGTCCTTGAGTAAGACACTTAACCGTAATTGCTTCTCTCCACCCAGGGGTTAAATGGGTATCTGTGAGGGCAGAGTTGGTTGATTAGCCCAATATGCGCTGTAATGGCAGCAATTGAGCTGATTTATGAGCCTTATGAGCAGGGGTAATAATATAATGCGCCTTGAGCACCACTCAGTTGGTGGATACGTGCGTCGTCGTCGTCGTCTAGTCAATGTCCTAAAACACTACATTTGACCTTTGACCCCGAATATTGACCCATGTTTATGACCCCTATGGTTTCTGAAGCACTCAAATTTTCTTCAGCAATGCTGCTTTTCATAAAATAAGCCAAAATCAACCAGGTACCTTAAATACAGGATAAATACTAAGCGTATTTGATATTTTCTTCAGTAGTGATGCTTTGCATAAAATCACCCTTTCAAGGGTCATTATATATTATACCAACTTATTTTAGCAAAAATAACCTAATTCCCTCATTATTGAGAAGTCACTTGACTTCTGGGCACTTGAAGTTCTCACGTGCAAAACCACAGGAAACCAAGCAGTAGGCTAGGGTACAAAAATTTAAAAAAAGGAAATCTGAACCGGCCTAATGTACACATAGTCATCGGAATGATTATTGCGCAATCACGGCAAGGCGGCAGAACTAAGCGACAAGCAATTATTACCTCCGCCATCGAAGGTGCATACGGAGGTTATGTTTTCAACCCTGTATGTGATTGTGGGTATGTCTACCCATAACAACCGAGGACGTTTAACAAAAGGAAACAATATACTTCCTCGGTTGACGGCCATGTTCTCGGTTGAAGCATGTCTTCAGTTGGTTTTTGTGTACAAAATCAATCGGATATTGCCAAAAAGTCCAACAGCAAAGGGAGAACACTTTTCCTCGGTTTCCCTGTGAGTGCGTGAACTTTTTTTTCTTTTTACAAGATAACTCATAGTTATGGACGGATTCGGACGGAAATTGGTGAATGGGTTCGGTATGTCACTAAAGAACAAATCGAGTAGAGATTGGTGAAGATCTGAAAAGTCAAACAAATAAGATTGTTTTACTTTGGTGAATGAGTTTAATATGTCACTAGGACAATAAATATATCTTAAAACTAAAGTACTGAATCAACCATATAAGAGTTTGGTGAGTGACAACACTTTATAAAGTTAAATTCAACTCAAAGAAAGTGTTGAATTAACACAGTCAAGTTAAGTCTAACTTTATCAATATTAATTCAACACTTTTAAAAGTTAAATCCAGCTTTTTAAAGAGTTGTCATTGACTGAACTCTTTAAAATGTTGAACAACACTTTAGTTTTAAGAGTGTATTCGATTTTGGTGAAGATCCGAAATGTCAAAGGTTTACCGTGACAAATAACATCAATTTGCTTTTTCACAAGATATCTAAACAAAAAAGTTATGGACGGATTCGTAATAAATTTGGTGGATGGGTTGGTATGTCAATATATTAGTTTCGTAAAGATCCGAAAGGTACGGAAGCTTAAATGACCATCTTGTTACCGCGTTACTTAGATAATTTATCGTGGAAACGTGGAAAAATGCACCAGCTATTACGGATTTCAAAGAAATTTTTCTCAGAAACACGGAATTCCATGATAATGTATCTGTGAAACACGCAATTCCATGATAATGTATCTGTGAAACACGCAATTCCATGATGATGTATCTGTGAAACACGCAATTCCATGATTCACAGATACATTATCATGGAATTCTGTGTTTCTGAGAAAAATATCTTTGAAATCCGTAATATGTTGTGCATTTTCCCACGATAAGTAATCTAAGTAACGTGGTAACAGGATGGTCATTTAAGCTTCCGTAGAAAGGGCAAAGGGGAAAATAACATGGGAATCCCTTTTCAATATACCAACACGTGAATCTGCGCCCTGGCACTGGAGTGGAATAGCTCAACAAATCCCGCTGGTGCCGCTGTGATTTAGCATGGCAAGCCATGCGCCAGATAACAGCCGACCATGCATGAACGTACTAAAAGAATCCGCAGCACGGGTCGGTTTGGAAGACGAAACTACGATGGCTCCCTTTATTGTATAGATCCAATTAAACACAAGAAATATATCAAGCTGAGGTTTGTGGAACCACACACACAACACTTTGAAGCAGCGATCGATGCCCATGGTAGTTCATGTACTTTGGGGAAGTAATTGGGCCCAAATTTATACAGCTGCAAAGCAGAAAATGTTGCTTAGAATTTAGCCGAGAACCTAATGTGACAATTTGGCTAATATATAAACCATTTGTGCTAAGCATAACCTGAGCTAAGCAAATTTGTTAAGCTGCCCCGTGGAATTGGCCCCTGAAGTGAGGACGACGGCTTTGAAATCGCACGGGTCCGTGGTGCAGACACTGGAGCCCCATTGGTTTGGCCTGTCGTGTGAAATGCATACCTGAGATCAAATCTGTATGATTAGCCGGTTTAGCGCTGTTTATAACGCCCCAACGTGCGGTATTGATCGCGTAGGTTCGACTTCAAAATCGGTGCGGTGACGCGTTTTTTAGGTGTTCTGTTGTACACCGAACACCGAAATTGTTCGTTTTTTAGGTGATCGTGCGACAGCGCGTAAACCTCCTTAAAATTGGTATTTTTTTTACTTTTTCTTCTCTTTCTGCTCTGTGACCACAATGTGACCTCTCCTTGCAAAATGTGATTGTGACGTCATCAATGATAATTTGATTGAACCGGAAGTTCACACGAACACCGTGTGTTTGTTAGTCAACAAACATTCATCTCTATTTTTTCAGCTTCTTGATCTAACAGCACCTTTAAACTTCACACATACTTATACCTAACGATGTGACGTCATCAGATATCGAATTATACTAAATCAAAGTTTAATATTTCAAAAGTCATATCTCAAGAACCACAACAGATATTTTCACAATCTTTACACATCTTAAAGATCTTGAATTATGCGACTTTTCGTACACAGACATGACCCCAAACTTACCTCTCCTTCATGTACGTGTACAAAATGTAATCATGCAATGTAACCATTTAATGTCATAATGAAGTTGTGACGTCATGATGACGTCATCTGATATCGGATTACATCAAATAGAGATTTAATATTTTTAAAAATCATATCTCAATAACCACATCAGATAAATTAACAATAATTTTGCATCATGACCCAATTTTGACTTTTTCTTTCCTAATATACCTAATTTTAAAATGAAAAAAGTATTCTCATTGGTTATTGGTTGGCCCGGCAACTGTTCGTTGTGTGCGATGCCTTGCATGTATTGTGCATTGTTTGACTGTGCACTAAAACAGGGTTAAGAGATTTTGAGCTGGCTGAAAAATGGAGATAATACATTCAGTGAACGAGGCGAAATTGCAACCAGTCCATTATAATCTCTATCTGGTATGGTTAACAAAAGTATACAATGTACGCTATTTAATGGTAAGCCATTAATACTAATACATGTCTCACTTAGTGTTTCCCCCCGTAGTTGGCTTGTAAATAATATGACACTGTTAAGTTATTACTATTAAATGGAAGTCATTAATATATGTCTCATTTATAAGTATTTCCCCGCAGTTGTTTTGTAAATAATATATGAGACTTCTTACTAAAACCAGAAATTCACTGCAGTTATTAATGGTACCCCTGGGAACCTGCATGTTATTGTTATGCTGGAATGTCATTTGTCGTATGGCTTAAGACGTATTACACCCTTATGCATTGTGCTAGCTATGTGGAACAAGACCGATCATTATGTAGCTTTAAAGCATTTCCACATAACTATCAACATTATGAAGTTAAGAAGTCTTTTAATCAAATAAACAAATGCTGCACCAATGCTGTACCATCAAACAACGAAATGAAAACAAAGTAATAAACATCAACAATTAAATGGTTAGTCTAATAACCTTACAATTATCATGACAAATATGATTGTAATAGATTGGTTGATAAATGTATTATAACCTTTTGTAAAATATCAAAAATATAACCATTGCGGGGAGAATAACTCTTTGTTTTTACGGGCCTTTAGTTTATCTTGTTAATCAATAATCGGAGTCATAAAGAAAACTAAAGAGCTTTTAAAATTAAATCAAAATTGAAACCAAGAAACTAGATAATCCATTCAGATGTTGTGAAAGAGTTGATGGGAAAGAGATGGAATGGTTTGTGCTAAGTGAATAGAGTAAGCATGTTCAGGGTTGTCTCTTATCCTGGAAGTATTGTAACAAAGAAAATGAGAACATTTCCAGTGACCCAATTTTGGCATTTTCTTCCTGTTGAAACCGGAAGTTCAACAGAAAAATATTATACAACACTATTATATAGTGCAGCCAATGTGATAGCGAATTTGAGAGTGACTTCTGTGAATAAAGTGACTAGTCAAAAAATATGTTTGATAACGTCATCACAGATCAGAGCGCCCTCTACCGGCAGTATTTAAAAGGGAATATTTTCATATCTCAGAATTTCATGAAATTTAATACGACGATAAAAGACATCCAATATATTACTTTTGTGGTAAGTATAAATTCAGTCACATGACTGAACCGGAAGTTAATGTATTCAGCATAGCACACCATATGTAATTTTAATTATATATTATGAAAAATTAATATCTTCTGAAATAAAGTAGGTACTAACATTAATTGTTCATGATCATGAGGAAGTATTATTGTTTCAGATAAGTTCAAATAACCTGATGTGACCTTTATTTCCGGTCCAAACAGGAACTTCAATTTCAACTCATTCAAACACTAAATGTATAGGTATTTTGAAGATGAAACTGATATTGACGTCAGACATTTTCAAAAATATGATTATGACGTCATCAACTGCTCACATGATTGAACTGGAAGTTAAACCGAACACCTAGTGTTTGTAATTTAACACAAACACCAAAGTCTAGTTAGGTGTTCAAGCGACAGCGCGAACATCTCTTGATATTATTCTGGTTGTTTTTTTTAGGTGTTCGAGCGACAGCGCGAACACCTTGATATTGTTTTTTTAGGTGTTCGAGCGACAGCGCGAACACCTCTTGATATTGTTCTCGTTTTTTTAGGTTTTTTTTTAGGTGTTCGAGTGACAGCGCGAACACCCCTTGATATTGTTCTGGATTTGTTTTAGGTGTTCGAACGACAGCGCGAACACCTTGTTATTGTTCGGGGTTATTTTTCTTCTGCTTCTCAAGACTTATCCAGATACAAAAACATAGTTGCAGAGTTCACAGAACCTTAAAACTTAACACATAGTTACACCTTAACATGTAGTTGTATACTAAGTTGTGACGTCAAGGTGAGGTCATCAGATATCGAATTACACTAAATCAAAGTTTAATATTTCAAAATATTATATCTCATGAACCACAAAAGATATTTTCACAATCTTTGCATCATCCGAAAGATCTTGAATTATGTGACATTTCGTTAATATACCTGACCTCAAACTGACCTCTCCTTCCGGTCGAAACAGGAAGTTGAATATTTTAAAAAAAAATCATATCTAATGAACCACAGAAGATATTTTCATAAACTTTACATCATCTTAAAGACCTTGAACTTTGTCACATTTCGTTCACAGACATGACCCTAATCTGAATAAAGTTTAATTGAAGAAATATTCTGAATCACTATTCTGTAAATGCATTTGTACAGCCAAAACATAGTTGCGGAGTTCAAAGAATCTTAAAACTTAACTCATAGTTAGACCTTAACATGTAGTTCCAGGTAACGTTGTGACGTCATGGTAAGGTCATCTAATGAATTATTACGTAATTAATTATAATTAAAAGAATATAATTTATATCTCGTGAACCACAATAGATAATTTCTTGATTCCTTCATAATAATAATAATAATAATAATAATAATGTGTGGTGCTCAAGGCGCATTCTTTTTTACGTGCATTACACAACACACGGGACCTACGGCTTTACGTCCCATCCGAAGGACGAAGCAATTATGGTTAAGTACCTTGCTCAAGGACACAAGTCATACAGAACATCGAGGACTCGACATTTGATACATAGACATGACCCTATTGACCCTTACTTCCGGTTCAAACTGGAAGTTCAAGTTTAAAAAGCTCTTTATAAATTGACGCAATTCTGAAAGGGTATTCGAAAGAAAAAAAACGTAATGATTATGGGTTTATGTGTTAAGTTGGATCTGCTCTTTTCAAAAATATATTTAATGACGTCATCGCTCTTAACAGTGCCCTCTAGCGGCAGGATTTAAAAAGTCACCTTTTGCTATCTTGAGAAAACAAGACAGAATTTTACCAAATTTGGCACAATTGATATCCATATTATGAGGAAAAATTTTGTGATGTATGAATGACGTCACATGATTGAACCAGAACTTGGAAGAATTTAAAATTATATGGGATGACTGAACCGGATGCTAATGTTTTCAGTATAGCACATTATTTGTTATTTTAATTATATATTATGAAAACTCATCTCCTGAAGTAACTTTTGTCTTTTAACAACTTTAGGTGATGACGTCATCACATATGATGCACACTCGAACACCCCGAGTTTGTTTTCTACAAACTCAATACCTCTAGTTTTGTTTGAATCTCTTTGCCTTGAATTAGCAAAGCGTAAGGTCCACTGGGAGAAAACAAATGACCCCTTCTACGTTAACATTGTACAGCAGTGCCTGTGCACGCACGCACGCACGCACGCACACACGCACGCCTAATGTCTATATATAGTCAGAATCACAGAGGAAAATGTTGCCACTTCTGTGAAGCTACTTATAATATAATATACTGATATGCAGTGGCGATTTATTGTTGCGATGGGTGGGGGCAGTAGGTCACAGGAACCATTATCTGTGCCCGCTCATTTTGACCCCCAATCGATAAATCCCTACATTATAATATATTTAATTCACGAAAAATATTCGGCAATTTCAAAATGTGCTGTATTACAGTATAGATTCGTTTTATATTTGCATCGGTGGAATATGGAGCCGAGAATATTTCCCCCGTCCCCCTCCTCCCCGGATTGCCACCCAAAATGTATAAGTTGATATTTATATGAGTAATCAAGTTTGAATTTCATATGAAATGGTGCCTTAGCGGTGGTACGAATTTGTTAAGGTACGAGTTGGCGAGAATACATGTCGAATTGACCTTTACGTGTGAAGGCTTTCCCGATAATCAATTATAACACCTCGTTGCCGTTTAACTATATATTTTTAGGAGTTTCATTTTCGTTCGATACTCATTATGAATGAAATTTTATTCCAAGGTTGCACGTACATGTATACCTCAATGAGTATACCTTCATGAGTTCCCATTAATAGCATTTCTAAGTAATTGTAAAGGATTGCTTAAAGGAAAACACACTTTGATAAATTTCCAGTTTTAAAAATTATGACATGAAGTATATATCGTAGAAAAGTTAATTTGACGCAAAATATCAAACGTATTTATTGTTTTTATAAAAAATGGGTATTATGGGACAAAATTTAAAAATTGAGTTACATACATAGCTGAATTGATTACATTATAAGCTTTAATTTGGTGTAGGTTTGAACCCTGTGGCATTTTGCATTCTGGAGATATACTGATTTTTGCATATTCATATTGTACAAATTAACGGAAGTGCCTTCAGAGATACAGCCCTTTAAACACAGCAAGTGGAAAAAGAAATGAGCTAAGAAGAAATTCTCTTGAATGCCCATAGCAACAGTTATGTTCCTTTTGAGCTATGGCTAATGAGGTGTTTTATTTAAAAATATTTATTAAACTTCACCAACAGAATAAAAAACAAAGGAACAAGTCTTTGTCAAAAATTTTGAGGTTTTTCTTCCCTAAAATTGACAGAGTCACACAGAAGACGAACACAAGGGACACAAAAACGTTTGTTTTTTCATCTTTACTCATCAATAATAATATTTCTGTAAATAAATTATGAAAGTATTGATATAATAGAAGCCAATAAACCAACAAAAAAATCATGTGAATTTTTTTTTTCACCCTCTCCACATAGAAGAGCCCTTTACGGGTAATAGCATAGCGTCCCTTAATACCCTTTTTCGCAGAGCGGGTCACATAATAGTAGTGAAAAATGGAAACAAATTAAACAGGTGGAATATCACGATATTGCTGTATTTAACAGGGCGAAGGAGGGAGGGGCCACACAAAGTTTGGCTCCTTTTATTGATGCAAAAACTCAATACACCTTAGACAAATAATAGGCAAAATGTTTATTTGATTAAAAGACTTCTTAACTTCATAATGTTGATAGTTATGTGGAAATGCTTTAAAGCTAATAATGATCGGTCTTGTTCCACATAGCTAGCACAATGCATAAGGGTGTAATACGTCTTAATCCATACGACAAATGACATTCCAGCATAACAATAACATGCAGGTTCCCAGGGGTACCATCATAACACAATCCATCAAATGAATGGACATATGCACCCATACGTTCGTCGCCGCGATTTTAGCTGGTAATCGACAGCCTTCCACTTGCTGCGTGCTGAAGTATACGGGTCTTCAATATTGCTACGTCACGTCGCTGCTGGTTTTTTAACCATTACTGGAGGACAGATTTTACAACAACCTATGCTAAAGCGCGTGTGCGCAGTTGTTAGTGGATGATCATTCACACGTGGAATCTATGTGCAGTTGTCGGTGATTCGAAGCGCTGTCTGTAGCCGTGTCTTTGGTGAAAATAGGCCAAAATTTCAGTAAGTTGTCAATTTTTTTGTAAAATTATCATCAGTAATTAGTCATTAATTAAAAAGGGTATATTAGCAGTCTGCTCCATTTCTGACGAATTTCCTTTTGTAAACAATGCGCATATTCACTCCACTCATACTCCAATATAAGTATAACATGTATAAAGATCAGTGAGAAGAAATAGCACGCCGACACTGCTTAAAAGTATTATAAAATGAATTAAATTACTTTTCTCTGAATATTGTATTTTGAAGGGGATTAATTTTAATATTTTAGGGGCCTAGCCTTATCCATAAAATAACAAACTCACAAAGACACAAACAGAAAACAAAAAGTTTCATTTTAAATTAGTACAGTTTTTTATGCAAGGTTATTTTTCAGATTAGGTTATTAATTTTTCTGTGAAAATTGTGTGCTTATGAACTAAAAGAACATTCTGAAACTAAAACTAAGACACCACGTCAAGTGAACAATTTGTTTATTTATGCATTTTGTGACTGTTTATTTTTAATTTTATTTTTGTGTCTATGAATCACAAATATTTTGAAAGTTTGTTGATTTATTTCCTGGCCATTTACTTTGTGCAAAAAAGAAAGAAGATAAATGTTTATCAACTCCCATCTTATTAAATTATGTTATCTAAATTTGGCAACAACAAATCCCTGCCCATGTCATGCTAATGGAGTGTGGTGGTTTGCCTCTTGTTTTTATGCCAGCATTTAGAGCAACTGATTCTGTAGAAAACACAACAGTGTGACCATCCGTAAATCAGATGGTACAATTGTTTAATTGTTTAAAAGAGTTCAGCTGCATTCATTGGCATTACTAATTTTTTAATTTTTTTATTTAATTAGTGGGCCGAGACAGGATTTACTTGATGCGAAGAGTGGCAGAAGAAGCAGAGTCACCATGATGTGGACAAGACAGTCGGGCGGAGAGACACTTGAAGGACTTCTGATCACAGGTATGTAATTATTAAATTAACTAATTGACTACTTAATTGACTGTAATATTTTACAATTTATCTTGAAAAAAACCAAATGTTTGGGTAACATTTTTTCTTTTAGGGAAAAGGACTTAGTGGGTGGAGAAGTCCATTACCAAAATCCAACACCAATATATTTATATATTTTTATTTGGATATATAATGGGGGTGGGGTGTTTTCATAATTTAGGTGTGTCTTATGACCCCAACAAATTTGTATGATCAGTTACGGTGACACATACCTTACATATATTTTTCTTGTAAAGAAATATTCACTTTTTCTTTTCTTTTAGTGCATTTTAATTCGTGAAGTTGGCACATTCATTGCTGAAAGAAGATTTATCAGCGAGAAGCTAAACCAACACCCACAGTATTTCTCAAAGCAGCATGATGCCGACGGAAGCAGTGGCAAGCCAATAGTGGAACAGTTCATCCACAATGTGTTTGCCCTTCATGTTGCATCCTTTTGGCACCAAAGAAAGACAACTCAACAAAGACTCAACAAAGACTGGTGCAAAGAATCATGTGGAAATTAATAGTACGTCCTTTCCAAAGAGAAATATGGAAGTAGAAAATTTAGAATTTTACACATAAATAAATTGTTTTAAATTAATTTGAAAGGTTTTGTTAAACTGTTTTTGTGCTATTTTTGCCAGCGTATAGACCTAGGCAACAGCCTCCATGTCCATAGACATGTTGTCCCCACAAGATATTCACTTGATGTACAAGCTTTGTTGAATGCATGGTAAAATCCTTTGAAGTAAAAATACTGTTTTAAACATTGACAATATAATTTATTTGAAATATGATTGAAATGGTTAACATTAACAATTACAGTTATTTAAAATTTTCTTTATGTACCCAACAAAAATGCAGTAAAACCATATAGGTTTAATACAATTTATTTTCCATGAGAAATAGTTGGAACACTTATTTTCACTGCAACAGAAATATACATTAACAGCATAGCAGTTTCCAGATGTTTAACTAAGACAAAAATTGTATTCAATATACCAATGACTGACGAAAAACAAATAATGAAAAGTAATAAAAGGTGATTGAGTTATAAACAATGGAAATGTTTATTATTTACTTTCTGATTATTAAACAAGCCTTTTATCTACATAATTTTAATATGGAGCAGTGCACATTATGTACTGTCTTACAGGCGTCATAAGCAATATTTTGACACCATATTGCCAAGGAATCAAAGTTGTTAGTAGATGAAATATATCCTAAATAAAAACAATACAAAATTGGGGGGGGGGGGGGGGTGGGGATCGAACTTAATTTAGAATTTTCACCCAAGCTTTTTACCCATTAAAAATGCCGCTTGAAAACAATTCAAAGCTTAACCCTAGTCCTATGCCCAGGCTGAAATTTGGCTCAGTAAGCACCGCACCCACAGACAGTCACTTGAGTATTTTTGGTTGCATTGCCAATTGTTCACACATGTGTATAAGAGTGCTGGAGATAGTGGCAAAGTCAAATACACTTGTGTATGTCTTACAAGTTATATGCAGAGTCACACAGAGCTGTGTATGTACTGCGTAAGTTACAGTCGAGTGGTTTTGGTTTGACCTCCTACCAGAGCCACATGTCCTTGCATTTATTTGAGTGCACTGCACAAAGTCAATGGGTTGGGAGTGACATACAAATTTTGAGTGTCTTTGATTGTTAAACCTATAGGAGGGTTAATCTGTAAATGCGCGGAAGGACATAGTATTTTGAAATTTTTGGGCGAAAATGTGCCCAATTTCCAGACAGTTTTCGGACCATGTAGCTTGTCCGTTTTCGGATTCAACTTTTATTGAACATTTGTTGGACCAACTTTTATTGACTGTTGAGTTTAAATGTTTATCAAAACCACAAGCAATTATTATTACATTCGTAAACAGATGACGTCATTCGTAAACAGAAGTCGTGGAAGTTTTCTAAGTTGGGGAACTCCTAATAAAATACCATTATCAACGTTATTATTTATTAACGTTAATGACTGTAGTTGATAGACCATTACAGGTACACCGTACGCGGCCGTCATTTTCCCAGTCGTCACCTGTATTAACTAGTTTATTCAAAATTGTAAAGATCCTCCTCAAAATTGCTACAATTATCGTTTTCTGTCATGTCTTCTGTAACAGTTCTGTACTCGTGGAAGCCATTTTCATAGTGTAAACATTGAGAAAGCGCATGCAGCCATGAACCATTTTTAGCACAGCTTAGGCTTGGGCGCCGGCCTGGACCAAAGAATGGCGTTCGCGTGGCAGTGGTAAAACCGCAAGTTTTATCAGCGCGGCGACGAACTTATTTCCCTTTGAAGTGTCTCAGCTGTAACTCCTTCGGTATCCTTTCTCTACTTGACTGAGTATGACTGAGTATGAATTTTGGTTCGAAAACCGTGGTGCTTGTGTATGCGTGAGGTTACGGGTAGAGAGGGTAACATTTTGTGACATTAATTATTGCCAGCCCAACTAATCTTTAAAAACCTCCATTTTGGTCAAAAGCGCTTGCTTATACGATTTATGTAGCAGGTGACGGCACAACGCGACGAGCGACTTGACGGTACGATGAGACAGCACGACTCGACGCATCGCTCATTGACCAGGGTGTAATAATGTAGAGCGCTTAGAGTATCTCATCGTGATAGAGTTCGCACTACATAATACTCCAATGTTATTATCACCAATATTATTATTATCAGTCCCCTGACGATGACTAGAGCAGACTAGTCGTAACGTTGAGAACAAACCAACCGGCACTTCTCAGAGATCATTACATGGTGTACCCGAAAAAACTCAATAACATCTATCTCCTGAGGACGATCAGAGCACACTAATCGAAACGTCGAGTTGTACCTCCAGTTATTTTCAGAACCAATTACTACTCAATTGAGAATTTCACATGGTGTCACCGCAATTAGTCTTACTTAACATCTCCACCATGCAAAGCCTCAAAAATATATAAATCACCTGAAAGTTTTTATTTTAAAAACTACAGAGAAACATGACGACTATGTTTTAATACATGTTTAATTCCAGCTATAATAATTTCTTCTTTTTCATCTGCAATTCACAGCTGAGATGATCGTCGGGTTTTCAGCAATCCAGCAATGTAAAATAAATAATTGACCAAGCGGTTTTCAAGTTATAGCAGTTTTAATATCACAAAACTGGGCAAAAATTTGATGTAAATGTCAAAGGTTATCTTATGTTTTTCTGTTTATAGACAGTGGCACCACATGAATGCTAAAATGTACACATTTTCTATTATAACTCTAAAATGGTTTATTTGAATTTATTCATATTTGGCACAATGATAATAGACAAGTGTTTGCTTTAATTACCAAAGTCTCCACTGATTTAATTGATTTTTTAATTACTAATTTGCATTATTAATTAGTAAAATTATCAATTTTTCCCAGAATTTTCAGGGATATTCATGTAAAATAAAGGTTTCCTGACAAGGGCAAATCATTTACAAATTAATTGACAACCATTAGCATTTATACAGGCACGTGGAACACTGCAGTTAAAAGGATGAGGTTTGTGTTTCAATACTGTACTTCTTGTTATACTTTTTATGTCTAAGTTTTCTAAGTGCCAAACTTAAAGTAAGAAGCTGATTGTGTTGTTAATATTTAAATATTTTAATTAATGCGACAGTACATAATACCTGCATGTTAATGTAAATAAAAACCATACAACCACAGAAAACAAATTGAAGTACTTTTAAGTGTTCAATCAATTAGATTTTCATTTAGGCCCATGTCTGATTAAACTTCCATATTCATTGATTTACATATCAATTAGGACAATATCGTCACCATCAAAAAGTCATGAAAAGTCATGTATACTATTTCCGAAATCCAAACAAGCAATAATTTACTTCTGATAAAATTGAGGAAATTTGCAGCATCATAAGGTTAACAACCAAGTATGTTTTATGGTAAAATTTGATTTTTTATTTATTTATGAATTACCAATACCTTACCGTTAAAGGGACAATATTGTCACAATCAACAGTGCATGGAATCAGAGTGCTAGTTTTAGATTAACTCAGTGACTAAAAATAATACCCCACATGATAAGGTCATATTACCGTTGCTGCTGTATAAATGAGTTAGTAATTTGCAGTCGTTGTGTTCATCTCAAACAAGGACACCGATTCCATGCCCTATTGAAAGTCTGTCCGCGTGATAAGGTCATATTACCATTGCTGCTGTATAAATGAGCTAGTAATTTGCAGTCATTGTGTTCATCTCAAACAAGGACACCGATTCCATGCCCTATTGAAAGTCTGTCCGCGTGATAAGGTCATATTACCGTTGCTGCTGTATAAATGAGCTAGTAATTTGCAGTCGTTGTGTTCATCTCAAACAAGGACACCGATTCCGTGCCCTATTGAAAGTCTGCCCGCGTTATAAGGTCATATTACCGTTGCTGCTGTATATAAGAGCTAGTAATTTGCAGTCGTTGTGTTCATCTCAAACAAGGACACCGATTCCGTGCCCTATTGAAAGTCTGCCCGCGTTATAAGGTCATATTACCGTTGCTGCTGTATAAATGAGCTAGTAATTTGCAGTCTTTGTGTTCATCTCAAACAAGGACACCGATTCCGTGCCCTATTGAAAGTCTGCCCGCGTTATAAGGTCATATTACCGTTGCTGCTGTATAATTGAGCTAGTAATTTGCAGTCATTGTGTTCATCTCAAACAAGGACACCGATTCCATGCCCTCTTGAAAGTCTGCTCTTATGACGACAGTGTCCCTATAAAGTCATTCCACTACATACTAACTGTACGATATCATCTTTAATTTAAGATGTTATGATTAATATTTATATATTTTTGGCAATGCATAGTTATGTCTGAAATTGATCATTAAATTGTTCCAACAAATTAATGAACTCGATATATGGACCACGCCATCTACTTCAGCTTGAGTAAAACACACTAGTAAAGACGTATGCAAACAAAAACTTTAAAAAGGTGTTTTCAAAGTGTCAGGCTTGTGTGAACCAATGCCCGTTACATCTTGCGAAGCTGGCGGTTTGTGAACTGCATGTTAAATCATGGCTGGAGTAACAACTAACATTTAATTATCAAGTTATTTTTTTTTAAGAGTCAAGTTTTCATCAGTTCATTAAAAACTTTATCCCAAAAAATCCCTTAATAAAAATGTATTCATATTTTGTACATTTATTTTTTTCTTGATAATTTGATGGCTTTAATTCGAACAGACGGTCTGTTTATAAAAAAATAAAAGGTTTTGTCACGATACTATTTTTCATGAAATAGAAGCACCAATAGTATCCTCTTTTGCAAGCAAAAATAGGGGTCAAACGATAGTTTTCCGTAAAAAAACACCGTTTATTCCTCTACTCTAAGTTGGAATGAGCGCCTAACAAGCAGCCACTCATAACAGCTGTCTAGTCTTTGTGCTAAATAAGTGTTTTGTAGCTACAAGTTTGTCTTCATTTTTATACTAGTGGATTTCTTATTACACCTGGAATCTACTGGACGTTTTATGTGAGTATTGGTACATTTGTTTTCTTATAATAAGTGAAAAAAAACTGTTAATTTTTTGTCTGTCTCTGGTGTAAGATTTTACTGTGTAGTGTACACATCTTGTATATTCATTTTATTTGTGCAGTCAACTCTGACTTAGATTATAACCTGTAGCTTGACCACAAGCCTTTTGTTTGGATCAACAACTTTGACCGCGTTCACACTAGATCCGGCAAGGGCGATCAACGGAGGATCAGATCCTGCAAGGGCGATAAACTGATCGCGGACGCGTTCACACTTGAGTCTGATCGTGCATTGATCCCCCTAGCCCGACCGTCGGTTCAACGGAAGTTCCACACTGCTCGTGTGACAGGTCAACTGAGCAAGGTCATTGATTGTGCGCACACGCAGGCACACGCGTTGCCCGGGGTGATGCATGCCGCCATCTTAGCTTATGCTTCGTTCGCTAATTTTACAGACACAGTTCGACCGACTCACTTTCACCGTTTACGTTTGATTTTTTCCTCATTAAATTACAGTTTTTTAATGGATGATCAGTTTCGTTTATTTGCGGTGTTGTTGCCATTAATTCTGGCACAATTTTACCGCCGACATCGTGGTAGAATGGTAGCAATGGAGGAAATTCGAGTGTCTAGACGACGGTCACACAGGCGAGTCATGATGGCAAGAAGGGCATGGTTAGTGGAGCGACAGGTTGTCATGTTTGTGCTAATGTGCTTTCGGTAGGTTGAAAGGAAGATGGCGTTGCCTTCTCAAGAGAAACGATACCGACATTCATAAACTGCCAACTATGGTTGCAGCATGTTGCATTCTGCATAATATCTGCGAAGAGAACAATGATGTCGTTCAACCTCATTGGCTTTTTCCAGATGATCAACCAGATCCTGGTGTCAACATGCAACGTGGCAGAAATGGTAATGCAGAGGAATTACGCACTGCACTAGTTGAATACTTTGCCCAAGGACATTAAGGATCCATAAGTGTTATTTTGATAATTTATCCGGCTAACCTTCCTGAATTTTTAATGGAGGTAATCATGAAAATGTTTGTAGTCATGGTTCAGTTGAATTAATGTTAACGAAGGAAATGTACATCACATTACACATACATACAAAAATAGCTGTTTTAAAGAAACTGCATAAATAACACAAAGGGCTGTTAATGTACTAGTACACTTTAATGGTCTTCAATAAAAACTACAACTCTAGCAAATAAATAAGGTACAAGATTAAATAATAGTTATGAACAATGCCATTAAAAGTCATTCAACAAAAGAATTGTTATGTTGTTCCTAGTTTTCAACCTATTATCATTTGGTTTACATGCTAAGTGGAGTTGTATATATTAATAAACCCAGTTATGTTTTTGGCAAGCATACAAGTACACCGTTCATTGATTTCTTGTTATGTTTTTGCTTTGAAAGGACCGTAAAATATTATTGGTTTTCCTCTATTTTGGTCAAAACCCATGCACATTTATTAATCTTGTTTAAAATACGCTAGGTAACACAAAGGGCTGTTATCATTGTACTAATACACTCTAATGGTCTCTAATAAATACTACAACTCTAGCAAATAAATAAGTTATAGGATTAAATAACAGTTATAAAAAAAAATAATGCGAGATGTAAAAATTTGATAACATAAACGGCAAGACAAAATACTTTTTGGGGAAATTGCATATTTTGTTACAATAAGTTATTCCGTAAACACTTCTCATACTTCTTTTTACTTTGTTTTAAGTGTAAGGAAGGTATACATTTATATTGCATTGAAAGAATGTAAAAATATGTTATCAGCTGCTACATAAAACGAAAACCCTGCACACTTGAATACCGGTTTTTCCCCTCCAAACCTTTTTGATGAAATGTGTACTAAAAGGTGAGCTACCAATAAGAATATGAAACTCAAGATTTAAAAGAACATGTGGCAAACTTTGATTTTACAGCACGATAATTAAGTTATTAAATGTATTACATTACAAAAGAAAAATAAGAGGCATAAGACAATTTACTAAACTTTAAATAGTGCAATAACTCAAAACTGATTGGTGCAAAAAATCAGGTCAGGGAAGCAGTTACAATGATGTGTATGTTGTAACATCACTGCGGCTTGTACTTCCCTGACTGGTAGGCTGGTACCGGATTGCTCCTGAAGGGGCACGTGCATGGGGAGAGCTAGCATTGTGGGGGGTGCTAGCACAATAGCCAAAGTTAGCACCATGGGAGTAGACGTCAGATGGGGGGTGGACGGCAGCTTGGTAGGAGCCAGCACTATAATACCTATCTGTGTGGCTGGGTCCAATGCCATTGGAGAATCGCGGAGGTGGTGGGGGGGCAGGTCTAGGTGAATGCTGATCGGAGGATCTATTGAAAACACCAGTCATAGCGGTCATGAACGACTTCATCGTGTCGTTAAATGACTTGTTTTCGTCTGCCATTTGTTGCCGCCAACTCTGCTCCCACTCTCGCTGCTCTTCCTGCTGCCTTTTCATGTCTTCACGGAAGTCGTGTTCTGATCTCCTCATCTGAACTTGGAACGCTTCAGCAACAACCGAAATGGTTTCCTTCATTCTTGTTGTCTTTGTTGAGCGTTGACGTTTTGGCACTATAAAACAGCAAAACAAATTAAATTGATTAAAATTAGGTTACATTTCCACATATTTTTCGAGTACAAAATTTGATTTCATTTTCCAAACTTAATTACAACTTTTACTGTTTTGGGGATGTTGTTTGTTCATTGTTGTGTGTTGTGGGGGGGGGGGGTGGCATGTAACCAAACTTAAAGGGATGTTGGTTCATTGTTGTGTGTTGTGGGGGGGGGGGTGGCATGTAACCAGACTTAAAGGGATGTTGGTAAGTATTTTATTGTGAGAAACTATTTTCTTTGAAGGTAGTGTGGTTTAAGAGAACAAAGTAATTGTCCCCCAAAAATTGAATTTGAAATTCAGTCGTGTACTTGCAGTGTTTTTCAAGGCATCAAGCACCAGACAATTTCATGAAACAAGGGAGAATTTGGGCCATCGTTTTACTTCAATGACCATTTGCCCCACCCAAGAATTCTCACAAATGGGAATACAGTGAGGAAACTGTTTTTACACAATTACCGATCATATCATGATCATTTAAGCTATTTTTCCCACTTTCAAAAATTACCGTTATCTTCAGTCACAGTTTCGTTGGATCGTTTAGTACTCCGGGTGCTGTCTGCGTTGGTGCCAGTGGAGATTTCTGTGGCTGGGGATGGCTGCTGGCTGTTACCTATAAGAACAATAAATTGATAAAACAGATGTACATTGTAAAAACAAACTCAGTTAAAAAAAGTTACTATATGATTGTAGAACTATATGATTGTAGAACTATGCGAGATGGTATGTAACGTTCATTGGTGCAAGTCATTTTATCAGATTTTAAATGACAGATAAACCTCAAAAAGTAGGTTGCAAGTAGCCGGCATGAAATATTTTTCTAAAATGTAGATCGAGGTTTAAGTTCAATCCGAAAAGATTTTTTCGGTCCTTTTTCCCCAGGCCCATTTAATTTATACTTGAATTCAACAATACACCTATAAAAAGTCATGTGCCTTGAGTTGATATAATTAAATAATTTTTCGATTGAAACTGAAAGGAGTAAAAAATGTGCTGGTCAGACATGGAGTCTTATTTTGACACTTAATACACTCGGAAATGGAATCTTTAAAAATATTCGAATTAGTAAAAAACACCCACCTGTTAAGCCTGGGCATGTTGCAGTTGGCCGGACTGGTGGTGAGCAGGGTGATGTGGTGGTCATTCCAGCTAAAATGCTCTCCTCCAACTCATCATCATCGTCATCGTCGGCGGTCATGTCAGTGAAGCTTGTGATGTTATCAGCCGAGGAATCGTCTTCAAGCTCCTCTTCTTCATCATCCAGCGAGGACTGGAAAATCTCGACAGGCTCCGCTGATGGCCTATCACCCAGGATAATGTCCAATTTATCTTTGTATGGCATCTCTTTTCGAGCCACACCGCTCCTCTTGTTGTGGTCCACTATCTTCTTATAATCCGTTTCATGTTTTTCATTTTGTTTTTATTTCTTTCGGGTTCTTTCGAAACCCATCTCTGACATCTTTGACGCTATGTTTTTGAACAGTGGTGTTTCTGGGTGGTACCATCCAACTTACCACGAATCTCTTCGCTGGCCCAGATGTCCAAAAAAACATGCCAGCTCCCTCCGACCACAAGACCCGTACAACAGCAGCAGCTTCGGCCATGTCGTCGTACAAAATAACGTAAACAACCAACAACAAACCTTAACCTTAAGTGTTAACTACTATACTGCGACAAAAAAATACAAAATATGGATATACAAAATGATTTTCAAATACTAATGAAACCGTGGTATTATTATGATAAAAAACACGAAAGCCTGATGAGAAGGAAACTGGTCGATGCATAGAGGTAGAAATGGTCGAAGCATGTGGTTCGTCACGCACGGTTGTTGCATGCAGAACAGGGATGCAAATGCCAAGTACCATTCAAATCGTGTAATGTTCTTTTGTGCACAGAAATGCTGTGTTACGTGTTGGAACCAGTGTAATAAGGGACGCTCTCATTGCATAACCAACACTGGTTGTTTACAAACTTTCGCGGTTTATTTTTTTCAACTCGCGCTCCAGTCTGTTTGATTAGACCGGAAGTCGGTGGGTCAAATTGCGGGGTCTGATCCTGCGTTGCGTTCACACTACGTTTTTGATCCACCTTGCAGGATCAGATCCTCCTTTGATCCCGCAATAAAGGGGGATCAAAAAGGAGGATCAGATCCTGATCGCTCTTGCGTTCACACTAGCTGTTGATCGCCCTTTGATCGCCCTTGCAGGATCTGATCCTCCTTTGATCGCCCTTGCCGGATCAAGTGTGAGAATGGAGGTCTACATTCTGTTTATTCTACTCCTGCTATCCGGACCGTTGTGTCTCAATGACTCATCTTTAGAATATGGATACAGCATGCAACATACATCTATGCTAAAAAAAAAAAATTAAAAATCCGCCATCAATTCTTGAGTTGCCCTATATCATATTATGATAATTCATCTGCCACCTTTCACCTGGAACTCTTAATTTCTGGTGACATAAACCCAAACCCTGGACCTGAAACACTGAACAACACACCCACAAACGCCACTCATTGAGTCAATTGAACTGTCTTGGAATACTTGCCAATCAACTCCAAACATACCGCCGCACACAGAGGTAAAAAAGCTGGTCGCCGTTACCAACCCCCAACAGTGAACTTGACCACATCAACAAGCGACATTGGCATAACTTCAACTCCAAATGTTCATGATGAGTCTAAACTTCAGCTCTGTGTCTTGAATACTCAATCCATATGTAACAAATCGGATGAATTTGTTGACTTTGTACTTGCTATATCTTGTTGCTATATCCGAGACATGGTTTAAACCTGATGATGACTTGCTACCCCGCGAGTGCACTCCTGCTGGCTACTCTCTCCATCATATCCCCAGACCAAAAAAGACTGGTGGAGGGGTTGCACTTCACTTTAGGTCCAGTTTATCTGTCAGCATGAAAAGTGTTAACATTGACTACCTAACATTTGAATCTCTGCATGCTGAGGTAATGTCCAACTCTAGATCCGTTCGCCTTGTTAATATATATTAACAAAGGGATGTTGATGGTAAACATGTAAATTTCTCCATTTTTCTGCAGGAATTTGAGAAATTAATTGTGGATTATCTCTTGCATGCACCCATCTGACATTATTTTAACCGGCGATTTTAACATTCATATGGATATCACTTCAAACAATTATGCAAATCAGTTTAAAGATCTGCTCTCTGCTCTCTGCTCATGGACTTATCCAGCATATCACAGCACCCACTCATCGATATGGTCACTGTCTTGACCTCATGATAACGCGTGAAAATACTTCACCTCTCATCTCGAATATAACTATCCATCCCGGCTTATCTGATCATTATGCAATCATGGTAAATATGAACCTTAAAAAACCTCCCATACCTACCATTTCTGTAACTACTCGCCACTGGAAAAATGTAAATATTAAAGATTTATGTCATGATATTGAATCTCAACTGGAAAATGTAAACCTTGAAGATGGTGAGCTGGATTCTTGTGTCAGTCTATTTGAATCTACTGTCCGTAACATCTTGGACGATCATGCTCCGCAAAAAACTCGAACTGTTAAACTACAATCTGAATCCCCCTGGTTCAATGATGATATTCGTGCTGCAAGGAAAATCCGCCGTCAACTTGAGCGAAAATGGCGTGACAATGGGAAACTTGGAGTACATTGGCAAGAATACTGTAACCAACGTGATATTGTGACGAACATGATTAACCAGGCAAAAATAACTCACTACTCATCTCTTGTGGAAGAGAGCTCTGGCGATCAGAAAAAAACCTCTTTAACATTGTTGAAAAGCTGCTTCATAAACCCAAAACTCCAGTGCTTCCATCAACACACTCCGATCAGGACCTCGCAAATGCATTATCAGACTTTTTTGTCACAAAAATTGAGAATATCCGTCGTTCTTTTCCCCAGTACCTGCCATTCTATCACAAACACCGCCACGCAAGGATCCACAATGTAGACTGTCTATGTTTGAGCCTACTAGTGTTACGGAGATCAAGAAACTCATCATGAAATCGCCATCAAAATCATGTGACCTTGATCCAGTACCAACTTCGCTAATAAAACAAAATATTGATGTGTTTGCTAAGTATATCACAATTATTGTAAACCGATCTCTTTTTTCCGGGTGTTTCCCTGATAGCCAGAAGGTTGCTCATGCTAAACCACTCCTGAAGAAACCCAATTTGGACAAGGAAGTTTTCAAAAATTACCGACCGGTAGCCAATTTAAAGTACCTTGGAAAAACAATCGAGCGAGTTGTTTCATCACGGATCTCTGACCATGTTCGTGCTAATAGCCTGTCGGACACATTTCAGTCAGCCTACAAACCATTTCATGGAACGGAAACTGCTCTTCTCCGCGTCAACAATGACATTTTATCTGCCATGGATGATGGAAAAATCACTGCATTAGTTTTGTTATTAGCTTTTGACACGGTCGATCACAAAATCCTTCTCTCCCGCCTTCAATATTATCTTGGAATACATGACACAGCCCTGGATTGGTGTAAGTCCTACCTTTTAAATAGGCCTCAGCATGTTTGTATTGGTAACGCTATCTCCGAGCCTGTTATTCTTGACTATTCTGTACCCCAAGGCTCCATGCTCGGTCCACAGTGGTTTACTGTTTATACCTTTCCAGTTTGTGATATCATTTTGAAGGATAATTTAAATTACCATGTCTACGCTGATGACACGCAGCTTTACATTAGTTTTAAATCTCAAGAACCTGCCGATTCGTGTATTACAACACTGGATAAATGTATTCAAGAAATTCGTAGTTGGATGAGACAAAACTTCTTGAAATTGAATGACGAAAAGACAGAATTTGTTCTATTTGGATCACGTCAGCAATTATCTAAAGTTTCTCTTCCATTTATTACAATTGGTGACTCGCAGATAACCCCCTCATCACAAGCACGTAATTTGGGTGTTATATTTGACTCGACAATGACTTTAAAACCTCATATCTCCAACATTGTTCGCATATCATCATTTCATATCAGAAATATTAGCCAAATTAGGAAATACTTGAATAAAAGTGCTGCTGAACAAATTATACATGCGTTTGTCACATCACGGCTCGATAACGGGAATGCTCTCCTTTACGGTCTCCCGCAGAATCAAATATCTCGTCTTCAGCACATACAAAACACAGCAGCTCGTGTTGTAACTTTGTCCAGAAAGTCATGCCATATCACGCCAATCTTGAAAGAACTGCACTGGCTTCCTGTTTCACAGAGAATTGTTTTTAAACTTATGCTAATTGTTCACAAATCTTTTAATAACATTGCTCCAATTTACATTTCTGAACTGCTTAAAGTCTACACTCCATCACGCAATTTGCGCTCCAGCAACATATCACTCCTAAAGGAACCAACTTCAAAACGGAACTGGGGTGATAGGTCTTTTTCTGTCGCGGCTCCGAGACTCTGGAATCAGCTTCCAACTAAACTCAAATCTTGTCATAGTATAACTAGATATACGTCGATGCTTAAAACTCATCTTATGTCACAATTCTTCAAAGATGATGTATATATGTAATTGCATTGTAGGTACATGTATCTCAGAACATTTTTTTCCTATGCTAACATTGTATATTTTTTGTAATCATGTTTTTTCTTCTTTGTTTTCGCGCCTTGGGCGCCCAGCAGGGTGGATATGTGCGCGCTACAAATTATTATTATTATTATTATTATTATTATTATTATTATGTTTAGTAACTTAGTCAGGTATTATAATGAGCTTATAATCTGCCAGATCCTGGTAGCCAAACAAAGAGACCACTTAACCGTGGAGTTAACCCCCCCCCCCACCCCTCACCCCCCTCACCCCTCACCCCTCACCCCCCATAACCCATGTGTCTGCTGGATTCAAGCTGAATTCAAGACTGGAACATAACTAATCCTATAATTCCTTGACAATAGCTATCAAGAGACTGCTGGACTCTTCTATTGCAATGTTCCAGTTAGACTGTGGCCTACTCTATAATGAGGCAATCCACGAGATTTTATTTGCAGCTAAAAACGCTCTCGTGTGTTCTAGAAATTCGCGAGAAAAAACGCGAGATAAATGAAGGTTGGGGGTAAATGCTCATATATAATTTTATATTATATATATATTCATAATATTGGTCTTGAATAATAAATGTTGTAACAGTTACTTATTAAAAGTTTTACCACCTGCTCAACACGAAGACAAATTTGGCACCGTACCGTGCCTTTTTAAACAGTTCATTCAATCTTCACTTCACTTCAAACATTGATTTATATTCGAGTTTAAACTGCCCAGAAACATCCATTGGATATTTGGTAAAATATGTATTTACCTAAAATTGCATTTCATAGGCTCTTTAATACATTGACTGGGTTGCTTTATATTATACTTTTCTATTTACCTGATAGAGATGGCGGCCATGCCATGGAGCGGTGAGACGCTTTTCATTTTGCAAGGCCAACCTCGGAAAGAAATTTGACAATTGATTTGGTTTGCCCAAACCAAACTTAACAGAATAAAAGTCATTTAATATAACAAATTATATAATCAACAATTCAAATATACAAAAGAAAAGGGAAATACAGTAATCACATACAAGGAAAATAATTATGATAAATAACAAAATGTTCATGGTTTTGAGGGAGGTACCTCTAATGAGAAACTAGGCTGGAGTTTTGTACTGACCGGCGGGTGCTGGTCCAGTCCCTGATTGGGCGGAGTATAGTCACGATTATCTTGTACGGCCGACATCGACGACTCGGGGACCGGAACCAGCGATACTGAGAGGAATGCTGTCGAGTCCGGCGTTTTCTGGTCCAGTCATTGGGTAGAGCCACTGGGATCTTGTATTACCGACGTTGACGACTCGCGGACGGGAATCAGCGGTAGGGAGAAGAGTGCGTTTATTGAGTTGAAGACGGGGCGATGGAGTAGCGTTGATGGTGACCGTGATGAATGTGGTGCCAGCGGGGACTCGACACAGTCCATGGGGCCATGCCTCACAGCAGCGACCCCGTCCGTCTGTGGTAAAACCAAAGCTTAGAATCTGGTGTTTGCAGGGATGAGCACTCCTTTTAATCAGTAGTCGCTCGAAGGAATTTTTAAGTGTTCCTGTAGCCCCTGCGAATAGGGACAATGACGCACAAAGGGCACCGTATCCCGGTCGCGA
Organism: Zoroaster sp. YZ-2022; assembly: GCA_029582265.1. NCBI lineage: Eukaryota > Metazoa > Echinodermata > Asteroidea > Forcipulatida > Zoroasteridae > Zoroaster > Zoroaster sp. YZ-2022. Next base: position 13,115,822 of record CM055823.1, read on the forward strand.
CCACCATGTACTTATAAAAGTTACATGAACTAATTCAAATTCTTAACACCCTAACCCAACGTATGTACATGTATGAAACACTACATACTCATTACTGCTTTCCGAGTGTCGGTGGGAAGTATCGATAATAATAATAATAATGTGTGGATTTATATAGCGCACGTATCCACCAACTAAGTGGTGCTCAAGGCGCATTATATTATTATCCCTGCTCATAAGGCTCATAAGGCTCATAAATCATTCCTGAAACCATCTCAGCTCCCTGGGGAGTATACAGCTCAATTGCTGCCATTTCTAGCGCATATAGAGCAAACCAACTCTGCCTTCACAGGTACCCATTTAACCCCTGGGTGGAGAGAAGCAATTATGATTAAGTGTCTTGCTCAAGGACACAAGTGTCACGGCCGTGATTCGAACCCACATTATGTTGCTAACACCAGAACTTGAATCCGGTAAGCTAGACCGCTCGGCCACGACACCCGATGCGAGATTCGAACCTATGACCTCAAGCGATTTATACAAAACGTATGACCCTTTCAAGCCTGGGGTTTAATGATCCCCCATGATATGTGTTAACATTTCTCCAGAACGCTTCGAATAAAACAAAATTGTTTCAAATTTTGCACGACGCGAGGTGGCGCTGTTCGTGACGTACACCTGGGTAAGGGAGCCTTACGTTAGGCGGCTTTACGCTGGTGCGTTCAGTCGTCCCATGTGCTGTACATAATACAATCACTTCCAACTAGATTCCCCGAGAGAACAAAGCAAACAAAGGTTTTCATCGTTTGCTAGTATGCATTTTGACCCATTATTGTTGGCCATCGTTGTTGCCACTACAGGTAATAAAACAGTCATGAACTGCTGGCAACATGTGTACACACGACTTATGTAATAAACATGTACTTGCAAGCACCGATCACAGTCACCAGCCCTGCCATGCCGGCGGTACCGTGAAACGCAGCACACGCCTCCATTGAATCAGAACATACCAACGGACAACCGCAGGGCTTATTTGTGAAATAAAAATAATTAAATAATATGGACTTATATAGCGCACGAGTAGTTTAGAAGGGGCATATGACCTCCGTTTCGGCAGGTGGATCATGATCCACATGTGGATCATCGATGTGGATCATCGATGTAGATCACCCTGGTCCTCGATAGGGGCGGAGTTAACTGCATGTAACCGAAAGGCTGGGTGGATCGATTATAGAGATCGGGTTGGGTTGTAAATATTGTAGGTGAACGGAGATTACAAGTTGGCAAAATGTTGTCAACTATTTCCCCTGGTTCAATAATGTACGAGTCCATAAACCGAACAGTGTCGCATGGTTCGTTGTCGTCTGCTGTCTAGCTGTAGGAACGTGTTCGAACAGGCCCGCGTTTATGACCGAACAAATCATTAGTCAACAATGGTCGCGTGGCCTTTGTACGTTCACGCAAACAACACGTAGTGATTGACTGTGGTCAAGATTGTATTAGCCCAACGTATGCAATGAAGGTATGAAGTCGTGCACCACCACATCTAAACATGGAAGGATGGTCTAACATAATTGGGTGTTTACAAAAATACCCGTCTAAACAAGTACGTTTACCGCTAATTGGACCCGGCCGACAGGATGACAACCGAAAGTTTAACATTCACTCTTGCGAATAGTGCGGCAAATTTGTTATTCATTCAAATAAAATCTATATAGCTACACAAGTTACACCATTAACTCATATAACTCAACCTGTATAAAATGTTGTGTATTGTTAGATTTGAAAATATCAACTACACTTATTATTTTAGTTAGTTATGTTTCATATTTACGTGTATTTATCTTTTCTTTTCTTTACTGTTTTTTTCTTCTTTTTTTTGTATGGCCCATATAATGCATTTGGTACTTTATTCTACATACATATAAAATAATACATAAATAATAATAGTAATAATAATAACAATAAAATAAATAAATAATTTGGAAAAAAATCAAGTTTTAAACAGTGTTTGAAGTAACTTGTGATTAAATGAAATCTGAATTAAAATATTATAATAATAATAACAATAAAATAAATAAATAATTTGGAAAAAAATCATAAGAAAAAATAAACTAATAGTAATAAAGGGGAAAAAATATATATATATATATATATATCATCGCCCAGTCTGTGTTGAGTCGGGGTTTTCCAAAGATGACGTCACATACTACAACGCAAGTTAACAGGCGTGTCGGAACTTGTTCTCAGTAATGGCGGGAAGTTGGAAATAGTGATTCATTTATACTTAGTGAAAAACACGAGAACTTAATTATTTCAGTGCAGGAAAATCGGTCAGAAAGAAAAAGAAATTTTAAAAAAATAATTTTTATGTTAACGCAAAGTTTTAAACAGTGTTTGAAGTAACTTGTGATTAAATGAAATCTGAATTAAAAAGAAAAAACAAATTTCACTAATACAGCAATTAAACAGATCTGTAACTTACAAAATTTATATATTTATGTAATTATCCAAAAAAAAAAACATCTCTGTAACGTCGAACAGAACCTTGTTTGTTTCAATGGTTGTAAAGTTGTTAAACAGCCCTTGAAAAGCTTCATTTTGGAGATGTTACATTGTTAAGCAAATTTGTAAATGTATTTTGTTACTTATTTTTATTTAAAAATATATATATATATATATTTTTATTTTTATTTATTTATTTATTTTTTTTTAATTTATTTATTTATTTATTTTTTTATTTATTTATTTATTTATTTATTTATTTATTTATTATTTAATTTTTGTTTTTGTTTTTTGTTTGTTAAATCATAATATTGCTCATGTAAACATGAAGTTTTAAATTTTTAAATTATTTATTTTCAAACTCGGTTGGTAGTAAAGTTTTGGTAAAATTTATAAGATAGACCTTTCAATGCTTTGGAGAAAGAATGTCAATACACTCCATCAACAACACGCAGGAAGGGTACAACAAAGGATCGTGAAGACCCGTTGTGCTGACCAATGTGACGTCACATCGATCGACGAACCGTGACGTCACCAGACATGTCTCGTGTCGGGGCAAGTCCTAACACGTCTGGATGTCACAATACAATTTGTAAATTCAATATCCTTTCTCCCGCCCAAGACGTCGAGTCCTAACACGTTCGAATGTCACAATGGAGTTTGTAAATGCAATATTCTTACCTTTTCTCTTACGAAACAACGCGGCTTAGAGAGATAACTTTGACACCGGGCAAAGTAGTATACATCTGTTTACCCCGTTCTGGCTCACCCGGCTCGGTAAAAGCTTGCCTACGCGCTTGCCCTACAAGGCCGAGTCCGTAACGTCCGTGACGTTACGGACTATACTATACAATGGTTTACCCCCTTACTCCCAAAGTTTAAGGTTAACGGTCCCACGCGTTAAATACCACGTTCATTGGTCAATTTTTCACTTTCTAGCGCAATGACACGTGATCCCGTGTTAACATACTCTTGGGATAGAGTGGAGTGGAAAGGAGAATACTCACACTTGTACTTCTCTGGATTCGACACAAAGTATTACCATTAATACAAATCTAACTTCATTTTATCTAGTCCCCTTCCGTACACCACGCACGAGAGCCAGAATAGTATAGATTACACTCCTCTTGGGATAGGGTGGAGTGGGAAGGAGAATACTCACACTTGTACTTCTCTGGATTCGACACAAAGTATTACCATTAATACAAATCTAACTTCATTTTATCTAGTCCCCTTCCGCACCCCACGCACGAGAGCCAGAATAGTATAGATTACTCTCCTCTTGGGATAGGGTGGAGTGGGAAGGAGAATACTCACACTTGTACTTCTCTGGATTCGACACAAAGTATTACCATTAATACAAATCTAACTTCATTTTATCTAGACCCTTCCGTACCCCACGCACGAGAGCCAGAATAGTATAGATTACACTCCTCTTGGGATAGGGTGGAGTGGGAAGGAGAATACTCACACTTGTACTTCTCTGGATTCGACACAAAGTATTACCATTAATACAAATCTAACTTCATTTTATCTAGTCCCCTTCCGCACCCACGCACGAGAGCCAGAATAGTATAGATTACACTCCTCTTGGGATAGGGTGGAGTGGGAAGGAGAATACTCACACTTGTACTTCTCTGGATTCGACACAAAGTATTACCATTAATACAAATCTAACTTCATTTTATCTAGTCCCTTCCGTACCCCACGCACGAGAGCCAGAATAGTATAGATTACTCTCCTCTTGGGATAGGGTGGAGTGGGAAGGAGAATACTCACACTTGTACTTCTCTGGATTCGACACAAAGTATTACCATTAATACAAATCTAACTTCATTTTATCTAGTCCCCTTCCATGCCCACAGAGAGCCAGAATAGTATAGATTACACTCCTCTTGGGATAGGGTGGAGTGGGAAGGAGAATACTCACACTTGTACTTCTCTGGATTCGACACAAAGTATTACCATTAATACAAATCTAACTTCATTTTATCTAGTCCCCTTCCGCACCCCACGCACGAGAGCCAGAATAGTATAGATTACTCTCCTCTTGGGATAGGGTGGAGTGGGAAGGAGAATACTCAAACTTGTACTTCTCTGGATTCGACACAAAGTATTACCATTAATACAAATCTAACTTCATTTTATCTAATCCCCTTCCGTACCCCACGCACGAGAGCCAGAATAGTATAGATTACTCTCCTCTTGGGATAGAGTGGAGTGGGAAGGAGAATACTCACACTTGTACTTCTCTGGATTCGATACAAAGTATTACCATTAATACAAATCTAAATTCATTTGATCCAGTCCCTTCGTACCCCACGCACGAGAGCCAGAATAGTATAGATTACTCTCCTCTTGGGATAGGGTGGAGTGGGAAGAGAGAATACTCACACTTGTACTTCTCTGGATTCGACACAAAGTATTACCATTAATACAAATCTAACTTCATTTTATCTAGTCCCCTTCCGTACACCACGCACGAGAGCCAGAATAGTATAGATTACACTCCTCTTGGGATAGGGTGGAGTGGGAAGGAGAATACTCACACTTGTACTTCTCTGGATTCGACACAAAGTATTACCATTAATACAAATCTAACTTCATTTTATCTAGTCCCCTTCCGCACCCCACGCACGAGAGCCAGAATAGTATAGATTACTCTCCTCTTGGGATAGGGTGGAGTGGGAAGGAGAATACTCACACTTGTACTTCTCTGGATTCGACACAAAGTATTACCATTAATACAAATCTAACTTCATTATATATAGACACTTCCGCCCCCACGCACGAGAGCCAGAATAGTATAGATTACACTCCTCTTGGGATAGGGTGGAGTGGGAAGGAGAATACTCACTTTGTACTTCTCTGGATTCGACACAAAGTATTACCATTAATACAAATCTAACTTCATTTTATCTAGTCCCCTTCCGTACCCCACGCACGAGAGCCAGAATAGTATAGATTACACTCCTCTTGGGATAGGGTGGAGTGGGAAGGAGAATACTCACACTTGTACTTCTCTGGATTCGACACAAAGTATTACCATTAATACAAATCTAACTTCATTTTATCTAGTCCCCTTCCGTACCCCACGCACGAGAGCCAGAATAGTAGATTACTCTCCTCTTGGGATAGGGTGGAGTGGGAAGGAGAATACTCACACTTGTACTTCTCTGGATTCGACACAAAGTATTACCATTAATACAAATCTAACTTCATTTTATCTAGTCCCCTTCCGTACCCCACGCACGAGAGCCAGAATAGTATAGATTACACTCCTCTTGGGATAGGGTGGAGTGGGAAGGAGAATACTCACACTTGTACTTCTCTGGATTCGACACAAAGTATTACCATTAATACAAATCTAACTTCATTTTATCTAGTCCCCTTCCGCACCCCACGCACGAGAGCCAGAATAGTATAGATTACTCTCCTCTTGGGATAGGGTGGAGTGGGAAGGAGAATACTCAAACTTGTACTTCTCTGGATTCGACACAAAGTATTACCATTAATACAAATCTAACTTCATTTTATCTAATCCCCTTCCGTACCCCACGCACGAGAGCCAGAATAGTATAGATTACTCTCCTCTTGGGATAGAGTGGAGTGGGAAGGAGAATACTCACACTTGTACTTCTCTGGATTCGATACAAAGTATTACCATTAATACAAATCTAAATTCATTTGATCTAGTCCCCTTCCGTACCCCACGCACGAGAGCCAGAATAGTATAGATTACTCTCCTCTTGGGATAGGGTGGAGTGGGAAGGAGAATACTCACACTTGTACTTCTCTGGATTCGACACAAAGTATTACCATTAATACAAATCTAACTTCATTTTATCTAGTCCCCTTCCGTACACCACGCACGAGAGCCAGAATAGTATAGATTACACTCCTCTTGGGATAGGGTGGAGTGGGAAGGAGAATACTCACACTTGTACTTCTCTGGATTCGACACAAAGTATTACCATTAATACAAATCTAACTTCATTTTATCTAGTCCCCTTCCGCACCCCACGCACGAGAGCCAGAATAGTATAGATTACTCTCCTCTTGGGATAGGGTGGAGTGGGAAGGAGAATACTCACACTTGTACTTCTCTGGATTCGACACAAAGTATTACCATTAATACAAATCTAACTTCATTTTATCTAGACCCTTCCGTACCCCACGCACGAGAGCCAGAATAGTATAGATTACACTCCTCTTGGGATAGGGTGGAGTGGGAAGGAGAATACTCACACTTGTACTTCTCTGGATTCGACACAAAGTATTACCATTAATACAAATCTAACTTCATTTTATCTAGACCCTTCCGTACCCCACGCACGAGAGCCAGAATAGTATAGATTACACTCCTCTTGGGATAGGGTGGAGTGGGAAGGAGAATACTCACACTTGTACTTCTCTGGATTCGACACAAAGTATTACCATTAATACAAATCTAACTTCATTTTATCTAGTCCCCTTCCGTACCCCACCCACGAGAGCCAGAATAGTATAGATTACTCTCCTCTTGGGATAGGGTGGAGTGGGAAGGAGAATACTCACACTTGTACTTCTCTGGATTCGACACAAAGTATTACCATTAATACAAATCTAACTTCATTTTATCTAGTCCCCTTCCGTACCCCACGCACGAGAGCCAGAATAGTATAGATTACACTCCTCTTGGGATAGGGTGGAGTGGGAAGGAGAATACTCACACTTGTACTTCTCTGGATTCGACACAAAGTATTACCATTAATACAAATCTAACTTCATTTTATCTAGTCCCTTCCGCACCCCACACGAGAGCCAGAATAGTATAGATTACTCTCCTCTTGGGATAGGGTGGAGTGGGAAAGGAGAATACTCACACTTGTACTTCTCTGGATTCGACACAAAGTATTACCATTAATACAAATCTAACTTCATTTATCTAATCCCTTCCGTACCCCACGCACGAGAGCCAGAATAGTATAGATTACTCTCCTCTTGGGATAGAGTGGAGTGGGAAGGAGAATACTCACACTTGTACTTCTCTGGATTCGATACAAAGTATTACCATTAATACAAATCTAAATTCATTTGATCTAGTCCCCTTCCGTACCCCACGCACGAGAGCCAGAATAGTATAGATTACTCTCCTCTTGGGATAGGGTGGAGTGGGAAGGAGAATACTCACACTTGTTCTTCTCTGGATTCGACACAAAGTATTACCATTAATACAAATCTAACTTCATTTTATCTAGTCCCCTTCCGTACCCTACGCACGAGAGCCAGAATAGTATAGATTACTCTCCGCAAGCTGTCCTAAATAGGAATTACACACCTACAGATGGTACAGACCATTTTTGTGTACACTCTTTATGCACCCAATCAAATGATATTTTTAATCACTGTACCGCCATCTTGTTTTTTTTCTTCCATACAAAACAACGGAACCAAACTGAGGCTAGAAAATAATGAGTCTGACCCCTCTATCTGAGAATTACCAGCGCTGTAATCATACTCACGTGCAGGGATTTTAACAAAAATGGTCGCGACATGAAAAAAGGTAGTAGAAATGTCGTATACAAAGACATTTTATTAAAGGAACAATGTCGTCACGATCAACAGGGCACTGAATCGGGGTGCAAGTTTTAGATTAATTCAGTGACTGCAAATAATACCCCACGTGATAACCGTTGCTGCTGCATAGATGAGCCAGTATAAATTCCCATTCACTGTGTTCTTCCTAAACTAGGACACCAATTTCATGCCCTGTTGAAAGTCTGCTTTGATCGTGACGATACTGCCCCTTTAATGCATTTTAGGTCTATTGAAAAGCAGTCACAAACTGAGATGTTAATAACGAAGTGTTGTTCATATTGCATGGGGCAACTCGTGCAATATGAATACCATGCTGACGAAATTGGTGTTACTGTAATAGCCCGGTTTTTGTAAAGAGCAGACATGCAGTTTGAATGTACATGTGATATGAAGCTTTGCATGATGGATAGGATGAGACAATTAAGTTTTAATACAGGTAACACCATGTGTAATCATCTCTTATTGTTTTACAGTTTGCAGTATACAAGTAATTATTTTTTCAATTCAATTCAATTCAAATCGATATTTATTTCCAAAATACAACCAAAATGTTAATCAGTGTACAATATTGGGCGAGATTTAAAGAAAAATCAATGCAAGAACGGCAAAAGGATCAAAAAATTACAAAAGCAATTATGGAGTCATAGTCAAAAGACCTAGGACTTATGTAGAAATGCCTGTAATAATATCATCGAGTATACAATGGACAGGAGACTTGACAAAACAAAGAAAACGAGGACAAACAAAACTATATTACAGAAACTAGGACAATCAGACGGGCAAAGGGACATGAAAAAGACAACGAAGGGACATTTATATTAATTTATCATAATGATAATGTGGCAGGGATGGATTTTAAAAAAGAGAAAATGAAATAGAATGGTAATAACAAAAAATACGATCTCCAAAGTAAGGCCTTTCGCGGCCTCATAAAAAAATGATGACCTGTTATAATGGGGTAAAAAGCAATCAGTCTTGTTTTGACAAAACGCAATAAACAAGTTGATGACATTTGGACGAATTATAATAGATAATAAATAAATTAACATAACGAGTGTTCCTTTGTCGCCACTGTTCTGTTAAGCAAAGTTTAATATCTACGTCGCGCGACATTGTACTTTTGTCGCCATTGTATTTTTAAGCAACGTTTATCAACGGAAAAAATGACACATACAATTTGTATCAACCTAATTTTTTTTAAAGTAAAACAAAAAAACAAGAACTACGGAATGATTCAAAATTTCTAATTTTAAATCCCCCATGCTAAATTTAAGGACCTTGAAATAGTTAGAAATAAATAAATACAGGGTTTTTTAGAATGAAAATTCATCGGGGAATTTCTTTAAGGAAATGTTTTATTTTTGTGTTATTTTCTATTTGACATTTCTGGGGGAAAATTGAATAATTTTTTGGGAAAAATTGAATTATTTTTGGAACATTTGAAAACAATGCTGTCCTTAAATAATTTGTAACCTTTATATAAAGTGTTATCAAGGAGCCTGGTCGAATTTTCTCCCTTAGCCCTCCAAAATTTAGGGGAGGGGTGATCCTACGGACAATCACTGGGCAAAAAGCTGGTGTGAATACACCCCCCTCCCCCACCCGGGTTTAAACCCATGTACAGAGCCAAATATGGCTCTTGTAACAAAAACCGTTGTAACAACAGCAAACCATTTCATTTTCATAAGATAGGCTAGGCCTGATGAAATACAATAATAATTACAAATCAAGTCGGACCCAACGATTGTCAATTCACCCCGACACTTATTACTGCTTTATTGTTCAGACATTCATTGCCCACAAACGGATGTGGGTATAATTGTTAACCTCATTGAGTTTTTCCATCAATTTGACGGACATTCAATAAAGTAAATTTTTGTGGGTGTATACCTTCGTACATGCTGATACATTAATATTTTCCATACATAATAATAATAATCATAATAATAATGTGTGGATTTATATAGCGCACGTATCCACCAACTAAGTGGTGCTCAAGGCGCATTATATTATTATCCCTGCTCATAAGGCTCATAAAATCATTCCTGAAACCATCAGCTCCCTGGGGAGTATACAGCTCAATTGCTGCCATTTCTAGCGCATATAGAGCAAACCAACTCTGCCTTCACAGGTACCCATTTAACCCCTGGGTGGAGAGAAGCAATTATGATTAAGTATCTTGCTCAAGGACACAAGTGTCACGGCCGTGATTCGAACCCACATTATGTTGCTAACACCAGTACGTGAATCCGGTAAGCTAGACCGCTCGGCCACGACACCTCATACAGTATCTTTTCTAGTATTAAAATGGTCTTCATGTAAAATTCTTTATTATCGAGCGCTCGAGTATAATAGGTCTTGTAAGTTTTAATTTTATGGTAAATGTTTCCCTGTCTCGTAAGCCATTTTCCCTGCATAATTCGGTTACACAAGAGTGACCTAAGTTCTTAGTTAAAGCTGTAACATATAGTTTCAAATAATATGATTAATTGTATTGTATTATATTTTGTCCCGAATCTGAAACAAACCCCTTTACCCGTTCAATAATAATAATAATCGCACTTGAAGGAGTGTTTACAAAGAGCATTTTGATTTACAAAGAAAATATATATTTGGCAGCGCAATTAATGGTAGCTTCATCTGAAGAGTTCATAAGGAAATTCTGTCTTTCTTTGCCATTTAAAATTCAAAGTGATCATTTGTTTTGATAATATCAACAAACATACATTTTCCTAAAGTCCTTGTATAGTGGACAATAAAAAAAATTCTCTGACTGGAATCTTGACCAATTATTTCCCTGTTTCAACATGGAACATGGAATGACGGTATGACGGTATGATGAATTATTATCACAATACAAATATAACTCAAACTCAAATTTATTTTCACGGTACGGTAAGTCCTGAGCTTGTTTCTCTGGTTAGGATTAATTCTGGACTCATATGTATATTAATCTATCAGACTAGATAGAAATGAACAAGTTTCGTTATTGCATAACAAACATATCTAGTACCGGTACAGTTAATAAAGATATTCATACATTTTATGCAGAACGCTTATTTTGTACTTTACATACTGAAATACCTGAAATGATGAAGGGACTCATATAATAAATACAAAAATAAATAAATAAATAAAAACACGCTGGGTATATACATGCAGATAAAGTCGGCACAGCATTTTATACATAAATTATTAAGTTAATTAGACCCCAAAAATATAATGTCATAATCCTTCTTGGTCTGCACCCATGAGAATCTCCTGGTTGGTGACAATTTTCATAGGAAATATCCTATTGTGTATAGCTACATGTATTCACATGTATTTGGTATATATATCCCCTGTATATCGATAATCCACTGCCCAAACATTAAGGGACTACTAAAATAATGGCTCAAGAGTTTATCGATCGATAGGATTACGGATGTCTGGTGTCCATACCCATCAACATGCACAGCATATAGTTCAAATATAATACAAGCATTTTGGAATACAGGCATCATGTACATGTAGTTTGATTTTAAAATTGATTTTAGGAGGAGGGTTAAGAGACAATGGATATACACATCTTTTCTGCACTTCTGATACATCTACTACACCAAGGACTTTGAACCAACGACTCTTGGTATGTCTTAAACGTGGCCAGAATGCCGGGACGTTGCTGCTGTTACTTGAATTGCCTGTGCCGTCAAGTAGGCATTTCAGTCATGTGTCAACAATGGACACGCCGATGGTGTGGAACTGGTCAGTGCTTAATATAAACAAAACTGAATCGGATGTGACCTATTAAGTTCTTATCACGAGCGCCGCTATACAGATAACAATAGACAAGTCCTTCGTCCATGCCATAGACGTGTCCTAACACGAACTGGTAGTTGTCAGGCTGTTGTTGTAACTTGTACGTATGTAAATAGTCTGTTCCACTCTGCTTTGCTACGTAGCCGGGATTTGCAACTGGTGATTTTGGGGAACTAGACTCTCCTTTTTGATGACTCATTGCATTTATAGGAATGATCCATTCACGTTTATCAATATTATTATCATAGTTATGCATAGGACTTTATGTAGGTATTTTATTATTATTTTTTATGAAGGGCCATTTAACCGTACATACATAAGGTTTTAAAATTTTATTTTATGAAGGACCTTTTTAAATAAGAACAGTGTAGATGGTATTTTCAAACCTAACAATACACAACATTTTATACAGGTTGAGTTTATATGAGTTAATGGGTGTAACTTGTGTAGCTATATAGATTTTATTTTAATGAATGACAAATTTGCCGCACTATTCGCAAGAGTGAAACTTTCGGTTGTCATCCTGTCGGGGTCCAATTAGCGGTAATCACACTTGTTTAGACGGGTATTTTTGTAAACACCCAATTATGTTAGACCATCCTTCCTCCATGTTTAGACGTGGTGGTGCACGACTTCATACCTTCATTGCACACGTTGTGCTAATATAATCTTGACCACAGTAAATCACTACGTGTTGTTTGTGTGAACTTACAAAAGCCACGACCATTGTTGACCAATGTTTCGTTCGGTCATTAACGCGGGCCTGTACGAACACGTTCCTACAGCTAGACAGCAGACGACAACGAACCATGCGACACTGTTCGGTCTATAGACTCGTACATTATTGAACCAGGGGAAATAGTTGACAACATTTTGCCGACTTGTAATCTCCGTTCACCTACAATATTTACAACCCACCCCGATCGCTATAATCGATCTACCCAGCCTTTCGGTTACATGCAGTTAACTCCGTCCGTCCCTATCGAGGACCAGGGTGATCCACATGTGGTAAAGCATTACACAGATTGCCACGTAAACACAGGCTAGTGCTAAAATCTCTTAGGTGTACGTCACAGATATTATGTTATAAGGAGGAATGGGAGGAGCGCGGCGCCCCCTAAATTTAGATTTTATTTATTTAATTGTACAAACGGACGCAGAAAAAACGGGCAAAGGGCAAAGATATTGTATAGGCATACTTTATTGTTTACACTGTTAAAACGGTCTATTTCATAGACCCTTTAATTTTCTTAACTTTTCTTCAATTCAGTGATGTTAGGTGTTCATGGCTGTCATGGCAACCGTTTATATTGAACTAGCCCAATTGAATCCCCACCTTAATGGTAAATACTATCTTTTGTATACTGTTGGAAATTGACAATATTTTTATTTATTTATTTGGAGGATGTTTTGTCTTTGGAAAAAATTCAGTCGGGTGACCACTTCCAATGGATTATGTGACTCCAATATGGCCGCCATTACTTTAACATGCAAATCCTATTTGGGTTTATATTATTTTAATTATTTTTTGTTTTGTTTTTTCTGAACCTTGTTATCAGATGATTTCATCAAAACTTCCATTGGTCACCGTAGGGGGCGTTATACATTTTTAGATATGTTTTAAATTTTAGTTTAAAACAGTATTTTCCCCATATTTTCGTTAATTTTCATCCGTTGGCCACTAAACTTGTCGCAGATGTTGTCTTTAGTACAAGCAATAATTTAAAGCCATTTTCTCTTTACGGCTCTGATGAGAGTGAGCGATACCGCCCTCTGTTTTAACTGGTGGATGGATCAATGGGCGTCTTGGCACTGAGACAAGTTTTTCAGGTAGATATATTCGTATTGATGCCAGTATGATGTGTCCCACGTTCGCTGCAGGATGGTGTAATATATGGTGCAATTTTCATTCCAGTAACGTATCCAAAGAAACGTCATAGGTTATTCATCATCATCTCATATAGTCACCAGTGGTTTACTAATAACTGCAGTTTAATCAACACCAACATCTGTACAAACTGTAACATTAAAGCTGTTGATCATCCCGAATAAAAAAAAATTCCACAGTAGTTTTACTATATTAAATCTATAGTTTTACTGTAGTATGTAAAATTTTACTATAATAATTGTAGTATTAAAAATACAGTTTCCTTCATAATATTGGATTAAATTTGAAGTAAAAATTAAGTAAAACGTGAAAAATAGTACAGTTTTACTACAATAATACTGTATTGTGTACCGTAAAACTGCAGTGGATTTTTGTAAGGGATGTTTCGTCTTCTCTTTTTGGTGATCACGCATTGCCTGTCTGCCCAGGCTGACAGGTCATGTCAAAACGCGTCCGTTGCTATCTCGTGTAGCCAGTATTTCAGTGGCATAGCTCAGTGGCGGACCGTCAGGGGGGCTGGGGGGGCAGCCGTCCCCCGGCCCGGAGGGGGGGGGGCCCGGACCCCTCCCCAAAGAAAAAAAAGAAAAAAAAAGAAAAAAAATTAACATTCTGGTGGAGGGGGGTGGGGGTAATTACCTATTGTTTGCGGGCCTTGTGTGTAAGCTTGTTTGTTGGCAGTTTGTGGTTTGTTGACGCGGTACTGTTCCTCGTCACGTGTCATCGCTTTTGAAGTTGCAGAGGTAGAACTTGTTTTCATGGCGGCATTTTGATATGAGTTCGGGTCGTTTGTTCAGGAGTATCCTCTTGTCGGCGTTTATGATGGAGAGCTTCTCTGTGAGGCAAAGGTTGCACCGTTTCGATTCACTGTTGTATGCAGTGGCGGACCGTCAGGGGGGACTGGGGGGGGGCAGCCGTCCCCCGGCCCGGAGGGGGGGGGGCCCGGACCCCTCCCCAAAGAAAAAAAATTAACATTCTGGTGGAGGGGGGTGGGGGTGGGGGGTGGGGGTGGTTGGGGGACCGGGCCCGAGCTGGAACTTACACAAATCAACCGGGCCCTTTCTTTAGTTTGAGCTCCCCTGAAAACATGAAGTGTAATCATGACGGGTCTCTCGGAAATCACGTGTGGTTAGGGAATGATGCCTGGGGGGGGGGGGGGGGCGACCGTGCGCTCTGCCCCCCGGCCCGGCGGTAACTTGTTCCGCTACTGGCATAGCTGACCTAATTATACAGGGGCACGGATACCGCAACTTGACGGGGATTTAGATGAGCAGGTGCGGTACTTTGTGTCTGTCTAATACTCGCTGGTTCTCTCTCAACGACTCGCACCGGGATAAACTGTGTGAGCTGAACAGCGTCGTAGTTCCCGCAGCCCCTCGCTGAGAATGATGGATTTGCAGCTGATTTTGGGTTGATATGGCACTTAGTGAAAATAGTGACGTGGTGTACACCTTCATTGTAATTACCCAAAAATAAACTGACATACTGTTATCATTGTCGATGAAACATGAATACAGATTCAAATCGAAAATATATAACCTGCCGGTGATCCATTTCAATATTTTAATGAATAATTTGAGTGTATTCTAACTATTATTTCTTTCTTTCTTTTCTTTGTTTTTCTTTCTTTCTGGAATAGCCTAAGCTGAAATTTCCTCAAGGGGTGGTGTCTACACATATACTACTCAAAACAATTTAGGGAACACCGGATTTTTAACATCAAATAGGTTTGAAATGTTCCATGAACCGGGATTTTCATTTGCAACCCCCTCTCTCTTTCAGTAGTCATGTCATGAAATGTGTAATCACTACATGCATCCTTTATCATCTGTTTCATTGTGCAGTTGTTTCTAATCAATTCTGTGAAACATTGTGTTTATCTGAAATAAATGATCTTACTTTAACTGAGATTATTCCGGTGTTCCCTAAATTGTTTTGAGTAGTATATATGTTAGTTCTTAAATATGGATGCATTTACATACATTGCTGATTATAACAATTATTAATTGCACCATTTTCATCCACTTTGTTTTGCAGCTCCTGCTTTCACTGTCGGAAAAAGGAGGTATGTACATATTTATGTATATTCATAGCTTAAATAAGTATGGGACTTGACAAATGTTAAGGCTTCCTATTCTCACCTCAAAATAATTTGCGATTTCCGCGAGCTCCAGAAATTTCTAGACGCAACAAAAAACTCGAACAAGGTTATACTCTATAGTTTGATGAAATTCTTGCGTCGGGCGATAAACAATTGACCCAATTCTGGCCTACACCGACTTGTGTTATACCAATGTATACTCAGTACTTTCCGAGTGTCTGTGAAAAAACTTCACAGGCGACACGTCGGTGTCGGGCAGAATTGGGTCAATTGTTTATCACCTGACGCAAGAATTTCATCAAACTATAAATATCGCGGCACCCGCTGCTATATAGGATTCTAGCCAGCCAATCGTCATCGGGCAAGCTCGGTGGTCGAGAGGTTAAGACGTCTGCACTCGGTTCGAATCCCGCCCGAGTCGCCTGTAAAGTTTTTTTCCACAGGCACTCGGAAAGCACCGAGTATACAATGCTATACACACGTCGGTGTAGGGCAGAATTGGGTCAAAGGTTATACTCCTTATACTCGACATTTGAAGATTATTACAGAGTTTAAATCAAGATTTATACAATGATCGTAAGTAATCTAAATTACAATTAAAATTTTAAGCCCTCAAAGGCTGTCTACTCGAAACTGCAAAAAGTCCGATTCTTGACTAGCTTGGTGACTTCAATCAGCAATTATACGATGATTTCCAAACATACACAGAAATCGCCAAACTGTCCAGTTCACAAACTTCAATAATAAGAGTCTCTTCGTGGACTTCTAATAGTCCAGTAGATATGTGCAAGAATTGTACTTTTGGTGATACAAGCATGAGATTTGGTACACATCTTGGGGATGTTCTTAGCTATATATAGCGCCATCGCAGATTTGTAACAGGATCACAATGGCAGCCATCCGTTCATATTTGGAGTATAAAATTCAGTCTTTGCTTATACAAGAATTCAATATGTTTCAAATATCATGTCCTAAGAGAGTTTAGAGCATTATAAAACTTGTCCAGGTACCAAAATGGCAGCCAGTTACCAATGTGGCGGCCAATTTACAAAATGGCGAGCAGAAATTACATTTTACGTCTTTTTGGTGGTATTTTATTTTTATTTATTTATTATTTCTTTTTACAAAGAATAGGCCTGCAAAAATGGTTGTGATTCTAAAGGCGTGACATGTAGAAAAGGCCCAACATGTCCTGACTTTTGACAATCATGGATCCCACCTTTATTCTTCTGAAAATGGCAGCCATTTTACCAAAATGGCCACATGCATATTTCTGTGCTAAATACCATGCATATATATAGATTCGTGAAACTCTTGCGTCGGGTGATATAGTTGTATGCATATAGTTGAAGGCAAATAGTCCTCGACACTTGCACAGACTAGTTTACCGAAGTTCTGCATTCAAGCATTTGCACTGCCCTCTGCAACAATTCTCCTTCTTACAACCACAGCACGGGAGCTCTGGACAAGCTTGCTTGGGTGTGTAGGTGCTCGTTGACATAGTTGTCATAATGATCGCGTCCAAGTTTAGCAATCTATGTGCTCCATGACAGAGTGGAAGATGGTATGCTCCATTAATCTATATCTGAAGAGTCCTCTCGCTTGGTGAACGTTTGTACACTGCGAGGGCGATACGCTTTGCCTCAACGACGGAGTCATCTCGCTGGACTTGGCTTCAAACCAATCATTACTCTTAGAGGTTTTCCTCTCAAAGGTAGCGAAGGCAGTGCTGTGGATAGTCTCTCGCAGCTGTCCCATTTCTCAGTGGCAGAATCTCCAGGTCGTGCAGCATTCAGAGCGTCTTCAAGAGATTTGGCGAACTGCTCAACTGTCTCTGTGTGTTGCATCTTGATTGTGTCGATGCATGGTTTTCCCTCTTGCTTGGAGCGATGGAGCTTCTTTGGTTGCAACCTGATCTTGCAGCAGAACAGCGCAGCGAGTAATCAGTGTCACAGTCCGCGCTGTGGTACGAGCGAATAAGGAACACTAACTTTAGGCAAGCGCGTCTGATGATGACCACATCCAGCTGGTGCCACTGCTTCAATCGAGGGTCTCTCCACGAAACATTGTGTTGAGGCTTAGTCTGGAAGTAGGAATTAGTCGCGCAGAGGTCGTGGTAGAAGCCGAACTCTAGGAGCCGCTGTCCATTCTCGTTGATCTTACCAATTTCAAAGCGGCCCAGGCAGGAAGGCCACGAGTCATGATCAGCACCCACTCTGGCATTTAAATCGCCCAGGAGAACAAGTTGTCCATGGCTGGGGATATTCCTGATGGTTGCTTCAAGGTTCTCGTAGAACTCGTCCTTTGCCTCAGGTGTGGAGTCAGAGAGTCAGCAGTCGCTCAGATCCGTTGTCACCTGGTTCAACCATCTTCAGCAATGAATTCCTGACTGAAAAGCCTGCTCCGTGTTCCCTGGGGTCGTCAGGGTCTTTTTCTTGTCAGAAGAAGGTGTAGTCCCTTTCTTTTAGCGTGCCGGTGCCTGCAAGACGTGTTTCCTGAAGTATGACTATGTCCACCTGGAGTCTCTTCACCTCGTCCTTGATCGCAGCCGTCTTACGGGCGTCGCTGATGTTTTGGAGGTTTTCAGAGAGGACGGTCATCATTGTCCGGACGTTTCAACGTGGCAGATTTAGAGCTGGTCTCTTTTTGTTTCTTTTCATACTTTTCTTGCCTGGTGCAGTGTTTACAGTCCGCTTGTCGGGGTGATCCCTAATCCCCATGCACCCAATGAGGAAGGCATACTGTGGCGGGACAAAACCTTATTTGCTGGCGCCACACTCTACGCCAGTTGAGCAAGGCTTATAACCGGTGAACTGCTGCTTCCCGTGTTGTGCTGCATCCTCTCCAGGGCGCAAGCCTGGGCAGAGTGATCATCTCCACGCAACTGATGGATCCAAAGGAACGACGAAGGCCGATACAGTTTTGCACCAGCAGCGTCGCAGAACTACATTTATGCATTCAAGAACAGGTTTTTGAACACTTCAACATCAGTTAATTATAACAAATTATAACAAATCGACCTACACAGACGTAGATCTACAGTATACATTACGTTTAGAGCACCAGTCCGGCAGCACTACCTTCTGTTACTCACTACTGTCATACTGTCATAATTATTGTTATACATGTACCAGCTACCGGTTTAGTTTGGACTACCGGGGATTTGTTAGCATCCAGCGCCTCTTTCTGACTATTTTGGCTGGATAGTTTGTACCTGATTCTGCATTTTTTTGAAGGATAAATTTCTGCTTGGTTTCTGATGCTTATGGCTTCTACACAGTGGACTACTACACTCAGTGTGCCCATGCACAAACAGTTGCCTGGCCTGACCGCCCTGCTATTGTTTATTTCTATTCAGCTGACCCTTCTCTGTCAACACAATGTGCTATTCTTGAAATCAACTCAAACAATTGAATACAGGAACTGTCCAGCATGCCAGACTTCCCACAGATATTTTCAACCATCGCAGACGCTGGTATCTATTTTTTTTTAAACGTCCTACTACTGGTGTCCATGTGATTAATCCCTCTTACCTCCCTATGCGTTAATCCAACCGTATGAATATTAGCATCTGGAATTCCCAGTCCATAAGAAACAAAACTGATACCTGTGTGAAATGATCCTTGAACGGGATACTGATATCATGGTCTTAACTGAGACTTGGCTGAGGGAAGATGATCGGGTAGAGATAGGGAACATGTGGCCACCTGGTTACTCGGTACTGCGTGTACCTCGTCAGTCTGGTACTAGGGGCGGGGCATGGGAATTGTCTTTAAGAGTCAACTGAATCTACAGCTGAGAAATAATGTGCTGCCTGAAACATGCACTTTAGAACATGCACTCGTCTTCGCGATAATTTACAGGCCCCATTCCCCTCTGTCACTAACTTTCTCGGTGAATTTGAGGAGTTTGTGCTTTGGAACATCTTCCAGGAAGGACATTGGTTCTTGATGATTTCAATCTTCATTATGACTGTCCATCCAAGCCTGAGGTGAGAACATTCGCTAACCATCATCGCTTCTCTGAACTATCATCAGATAATCAAAGGCCCAGCTCACACAGCTGGTCATACTCTTGACTTGGTTCTTGTCAATGATGACTCTGAGTGAGTCATACACTCTAGAACAACCTCATATGTCGGATCACCATGTCATTAACTGTATTATGGATCTCAATAAACCCCGCGAAATAAAAATGACGTGCATATCTCGCAAATTCAGATATATTGTCTCTGATGCCCTTGAGCACGATCATGCTGCCAAAATGGAGAGTATATTGGGTGACTATGATGACATCGATGACCTCGCCAAACGCTTTATTGTCGGGAAGTTCTTGGTGACCACGCTCCGGCAACCATCCGTTCCCGTTCCATCTGTCGCAAACCCTTGTGGTTCAACAAGTCTGTGGAAGCTGCTCGTCGTGCACGGCATCGCAGTGAGCGGAAATGGAGGAAAACCCAAGCAGAGGCTAATCATCGAGCCTACGTCCAGTCACAACGTGATGTATCTGATGCCATTATTCAAGCCAAGATTGATTACTTCAATGAACAATTCTCTAATTGTAACTCTAAAAGTATGTTTAAGACTGTACATAAATTACTGAATAATAACCAATATCAATTACCTGATTCTACCTCTCCAGATAGACTTGCTAATGATTTTCGTGATTTCTTTTTGAGTAAAGTTAGTAACATTCGATTTGAAGTAGATAGTATTGCTTCTAATACCGGTACACACGTTAAAACTGGTGATAATAATCCCTGTACTTTGTCTTCCTTTGATCTTATTACTGTTGATGAATTAGAAATGCCCATCCAAATCATGTGATCTTGACCCCATGCTCACATGGTTAATCAAAAAACACTTACCAGCTCTTATTCAGATTTTGTGTCACATCGTAAATGGCTCAATGTCTTCGGGCGTGTTTCCAGCTGAACTCCTGTCCTAAGAAGTCATCCCATGACAGTCAGCAACTTACTAGTTACCGTCCTGTCGCAAATTTACCCTTCCTGGGTTAACTTATTGAAAAAATTGTGTCCTCCCAGGTTGCTTCTTTTTGGATTCCAATAACCTTCTCACCGTTCAAGATGCTTTTCTCGGAGCTATCGGCAAACAGCAGGGTGTTTTCCTGGTCATGATAGACTTATCGGCTGCATTTGATACGGTAGATCATAATATCCTCTTACAGCGTCTCACTAACAACTTTGGTCTAGATGGTGCTGTCCGTCACTGGTTCCACTCGTACTTGAGTGGTAGAACGGGCAGGTTCATGTGAAGGAAGCTCTCTCTCTGCTGAAGCCAAGCTCAAATATGGTGTTCCCCACGAATCTGTCATTGGTCCGCAGGTTTTCACTTACTACTCCTACATCAATAGTTCGTCAAATAGTTCGTCGTCACTCAATTCAATACCATATTTATGCTGATGATGTTTAGCTATTTCTGACCTTTGATCCCGCTTGGCCAGGAGATGCAGTATATATATCTCGTATCCAAAGAGTCAAAACAGATGTGGCAGGCTTGCATTTCAGAAGCCTTAACACACCCACACCTCTCCTCTGCTCAAACTGTTACACTGGCTTCCAGTCGCCCAACGTATTCAGTTCCGCACATTGGTCCACACTTACAAATCACTGAAATATTCTGCACCAGGTTATCTCTCTTCTCTACTCATAACCAAGAATTATTCATACTCCCTTCGTTCTTCTGATGGTGAAACCCTTGTTGTCCACAAATCATGTAAACAAGCTTTTGTCTTCTTGGTTCCTTTTTCCTTTCTTTGTTATAGCGCCTTGTATACTTTGGTAATTTGGCGCTCTGTAAATCCAGTTATTATTATTAGTAGTAGTAGTAGCAGCAGCAGCAGCAGCATATAAAAATGATTGTGGTGCATTAATTAGGCCTTTTATCTGGCATACCAAGTTCAAACTGGTTGATACCAATTTGTATGTCTTTTGCACTGTCTTTAGGTTGTTGTAGATGCCCTAATAATGTAATACAAATTTTGTGTGTTCAGGTGGTTATTACATGGGAGAATCGCATCATGTTTTGGTATACAAATAATAAATGTTTATAGGTGCAATGGTGAGAATATTTTCATGACTTGAAAGATGGAATGTTCTATTCAACGAGGCGAAGCAGAGTTGAATGGAACATTCCATCTTTCAACGAATGAAAATACTCTCTCCATTGCACGAATGCATTCCAAGTAGATCTTTGTCATTTGATTGGAGGATAAAACTATAAGAATAAACAAAATATACAAGATTTTATTCTGGCATCCACTACTTTATTTTTCGGCTTATGATGCACGGTTTGCTCGAATGGGTGTGTCTTGTCAAAAGAGGGCGTTTTGTACTGCTGTGTATATAACGCTTGATGTGGTCTAGCGTGCAATAGATCAAATGGGATGGAACAAATGCGTGACCTACAATCCTGCAATCAAATGACAAGGATCTACTTAGGTGTTATATAATATACATTTGTGCGCATGTTGTATATCGCACTCAACCAATTTGTATTGGGAAAGGGCAAATTGAACAGACTGAATGCATGAATTCCCTATAGCAACAAAACTGTTTTTTCTGTACATAACAACAATACTTACCATAGTGTTTGTTGTATCACATGATGCATACTGTTTGAATTTAATCTTGATATCTCTTTTATTGTAAGGTCTAATTCTGTTTATCAATTGATGTAATGGTTGCCGTTTGTAAATGGCTCGCTTGTAGCATTTTGATTGTATCATATAATTTATATCACCTGTTGAATGGATTGTTTTATTACCGGAATAGTCATCAATATAAGAAAGACTATAGCGCAGTGGCGTAACTAATGGGGGTACGTGCACCCCAGCCGAGGTCCGTGCCCCCCCCCCCCGGGTGCCCCCATTCAGAATTTTGAAAAATAGGTCCCTATTTGAGACTGCAGCATTCAAGTATTGACATGCCCCCTAGAAAATGTGGTGCACCCCCTAGTGCCCCCAGGAAAATTGGAACCTAGTTACGCGACTGCTATAGCGCTCCAAGAAGCTCAATTGCATGGAGTTAAAATTAATTATGTACTGATGGTGATGTGAGAACCATTATGGCTACAAGGAAAAAAATCTATAGAATTTCTATAGACGTTTCTATAGAATTTACATCCAATGTTTTTATAGAAATTCTATACAAAAGTGGGCCACTTTTGTAAAGAGTTTGATAGAAATAATTTATGTTTCTATAGAAAACTGTAGCAATTTCTAAAGTTTCTATGGAAATTGTGTTTCTTTTTCTATAGAAATCATAACATATTATATATAAAAGTTGCTTCTTTGTGGCTTTTTCGTGGCTTTTTCTATACAAAATTTGATTTTCCTTCTCTAGAATCCATATCATTTTTATCTTTAAAGAAATCTTTAGGAACTCATAACAAAATAAACATATATTTTAATAATTTTTTATGACAAATACCATTATTTGAATGAGAAATTCATAAACTTTCAACAGTTTGTATGTAAATACGTTGTACATGCACAAAATAATACTGTTTGATATGTTATATAATTATTTCAAAAAAATAAATAAACAGTACACTCACAAAAATTCTATGGGAGACTTAAAGAGATTTTTATTTTGGCAATTTGGCAAGTGTGAAAAATGCATTTTTTTAAATACTTTTACACATAAATCATTGGACTGCAGTGCGACAAAAGTGTGACTATAAATACACAGAATATACACACTATAGTTTTTAAATACCTGTTTTAAACAAATCTGATTGTGGTCTACGTGTATATGAAACTTTGATGGACAGCTTTGTGGTTTTGGCAATCAATGAACTTGGTATTGCAGGATAAACATTGAATTGTATTATAACACAATGGTATAATTGTGGGATTTTAATTTGTTTTGGTTTATAGGCAGTTCACACCTTTAAGGAATGTACAACATTAAATTAATAAATCATTATGTAAATAATTACTTGGTGTATCAGTTGGTACACATATCAATTATCATGAGAAATTAGTTCGTCTGAAGTACTTTCATGTTAGAGAAAACAAGAATTGAAAGTTAATTTACAAAACATTATTGCAAAGCACTGGTACTCTGCGTCACATGGCCATGCATCAGCTGCATGCGCATGCACACCTGTCCATCTGATCTGTATTATGTGTGTATACGTACATTTGCATGTGTGTGTACACGTATATGACCATATGTGAAATGTGTATCCCATTCCAGAAGATCATGTATATTGCCAGAGAAAGAGAGAAGCAATAACTGTAAACTAATTAAAATGCCTAAACAATACTGTTTATAGAAAACCATAAACATGCTTCCATGGAATGTTATAGATTCTTACATTATACAAAACTTTTAGCTCTATAGAATTATATAAATATTCTTACTCTATAGAAAACCTGCTTAAAATTCTATAGAAAGTAAATCATTCTATAGATGTCATCTAAATATTGTATAGAATTATTTTGTTTCCATAGAACTCTATAGAGCTCAATAAAGCATTATATGCCTAATTCTAAAGAACATTTTTGTATCGCACTCAACCAATTTGTATTGCAAAAGGTCAACATATTGAATGAATGTAGTCCCTAGCATCAAGACTTACCGTAGAGATTTGTTGTATCATGATGGTATAAATTTAATTTCTTACCAGGTCCACTGTTTATTATTTGACATAATGGTTGCCCTTGGTAACTGACTCCCTTATACCGTATCATAAAATTATATTATATCACCTGTTGAATGGATTGTGTTATTACTGGCATAGTCATCAAGCACGTCTACCGCTCCAAGAAGCTCCATTACTGGAATTAATGAAAAAATTGAATTATTTCTTACTGCTAGTGACGCGAAAACCACGATGGCGCCAGTAGGGAAACTCTATATAATGGAGACGTATACCTACAATTGTGTAACTGTAAGGCTTCATGAAGCAGATTGGCAAGCTGCCAAATTAATTCAGTCCAACAGCGGTGGAATGATTTTGAATGGGGGCTAACCAGCGAACGCTGGATCTTTACACTTAAAGACTAGAAACTAGAAACTTTACACTTAAAAAAGGAATTAAACATTAGGCATGATTTTATCTATTATTATTTTTGCGGGGGTGGGAACATTTCCAAAAGGCCTGGAATAAGGAAAACAGAACTTGGTGATACGTTTACAACACCGCAACCCCTCTACACACCTTGTATAAAATAAAGTATCCATTTCAGAAAAGAAAAAGGGCATTAAAACTTGAATTAAAAATCATAATGTGCAAACTGCACAAAGGCTTAATTAATGCAACCACAATCATTTTTATATTTTTATACTGTAGATCTACGTCCATGTATTTGTTATAATTATTGTTATAATTATTTTATGTTGAAGCGTTCAAAGACCTGTTTCATGCTTGAATGCAATATAGTTCTGACAAAAGGCCTGTGAATTGTTAGGAGATTAATTCATTGTTTGGGTAAAGGATTACTAGGGGTATCGTGCTGGCTATTGGAGTTACTTGGTAAACAATGAAAGGATGTGGAATCTGGGCTCTGAGCTTGGGTGAAAGAAATCCGTAATGACTATAACTTTAGACGGAGAATAAGAAAAGTAGTCTATAGTACCAAGACACCTTTATAATCGAGATAGAGCTAATTCAACAAAAATTTATAGAAAAATATATTTAAATTAAATGTGTATATTCACATGTGAAAAGCCACAGATATAGTTAAATACAATTATTGCTATTTTGTTGGATCCTATTTTCTTTTCACTATTTACTAATATAACAAAGAAGTAGGATATAACCCTGTGCGCAGTACATGCACAGCGCACGTAATTTGGCGGTTGCAGCGACAGTAGGTCTGCGATGTATTTCGCAAGATCTATTAGCCCATACTAAGTCTTTTTTCATGATTAAACATTTGAATTGTAATAGCTTTTTGTCAATACTTTCAATATTCACATGACATGGATTTCAACAGCTTCCTGTATTTATTTTCCTCTGAAAACTCTTAGCCAGCTAGTAAGTAATGAAGCCCACATAGGATTGGGTAACTGTAAGGAAATTGGGACGGTAGGGAAATTTGGACAATAATTTTCTAGGAGCTCTAGCTATTGCGCCCTCCCTTGTTTGGATGTGGAAAGGCCATAAACAGCTGCACTATTGCATAACCTCAATTTTCATGTGAATACATGCGACAAATTTTTGTGGCGAAAATCGGGAAAAAAAACTGACAAGGTAAGGAAATTTAGCGTCCTTTTATTGCCCTGATGTACAATAGGTTTCATAGAATTCAGTGGGAAAAAATTTAAACTCGGGAGTTCTTTGTACTTTTAGATTGATTATCAAGTGTTTTTTTGCATTGTTGACAGTTTAACGTGGAGAAAATGTGCGAATGCCACGTTTGCTGGGATTTAACGCCGTAAAACAGTGTAGGGAATTTGGGACAGCCAAGATGGCGGACATTGTGTACAACTATTCATGCGTATTTCACTGTACACAAACATATTGTGCTACATTATAAAGAGTTAATGCCTTATTGTGAAGTTATGAAGCATTATTTTGCACATTTTGTGTTATAGTGTTATGAATTGGGGTGGAGTGGGGGTGGGGATGGGGGAAGGCACTCATTAGCTAAATCCCCTACTTGTTGTTTTAATACAAAACTGTTACGATTACGTACAGTAAACTTGTGAGTTTAATTTTGTTAGATTATATTGCCATAGTAACGCGCGCCTGAAATGCTGCGACGTTCCTAAGTATAGAAGGGTATTTGCCTAGACCAATCCAATGACAAGGTAAGAAAAGAAAGAAAATCAAGCTGACAATTGATTTATCTTCAATTAAATTTAATTAATATTTAATTCCAAATTAACAAACTAAAACATTAAACCAGTAATTTTGGGATATAGATATCTATAATTAAATTAAGGAAGAATAACAAACTAGGTTATCAATTATTCATCGATTATGTCTTCAAATTCATAATATTATCTTTGTGTACACAATGAAAGTTTTAAATAGATAAATTTGCTTTTAAACGCTCTTACAGCTGGATTTGACTGTCCTCTTTGAATCTCACGGTGGTTTCATTTGGATAAACAAAATGTTTGACATCAAGCAATTCCAAATAAATTTACCACCCAAACTAATTGATAATTTGTCTGCCCAAAATTTACGTTTACTGTACCACTTTTATATAAATACGACCTCTCAAATTGGCCCTCAAATCGGCCACAAATCACACTTCTGACCATATATATATATATATATATATATATATATATATATATATATATATATATATATATATATATATATATATATATATATATATATATATATATATATACTTGTAGTAAAACTAGTGGAACGCTGGTAGTTGTAACTCCGAGTTTCACGCGTTATGCGATCATCAGACAACTGATAGTCACCAAGTGATTACTCCTATATATATATATAGGCGCACACGTACAGGTTACTCGCTCAATGATGCGTGGTAATTACCTATTGTTTGCGGGCCTTGTGTGTAAGCTTGTTTGTTGGCAGTTTGTGGTTTGTTGACGCGGTACTGTTCCTCGTCACGTGTCATCGCTTTTGAAGTTGCAGAGGTAGAACTTGTTTTCATGGCGGCATTTTGATATGAGTTCGGGTCGTTTGTTCAGGAGTATCCTCTTGTCGGCGTTTATGATGGAGAGCTTCTCTGTGAGGCAAAGGTTGCACCGTTTCGATTCACTGTTGTATGCTTGAGATCTACAGGCTACCGACCAGTTGATGGTGAATGGTTTCTTGTTCCTTTTCAATTGCCAAATGTGCTTGGAGAGTTCCGTGCTGTTCTGGTACTTCTCATGCCTGAAAGACTGTGTGTGGTTGCCGTATCTTAGCTTGAATGGAGGCGCGGTGAGACCTATGTACAGATGAGAGTTGTTTGGTTGCTTAACTTCGGCATTGTAGATGATGTTGCTGGCCTGGCACTTTCCTTGTAGAGGGCATAGGTCTTTCTTGCGGCAGTTGCAGTCCTTACGGTCGGTCCCTTTGTCGTTCGATGAGACTTGTTTGTTGTGTGCCTTGATGATACTGGCGATGTTGGGCATGCAGCTGTAACTGATCTTGACCGTGTTCCTGTTGAATATCTTGTTCAGTTTGGAGTTCCTCGGGAAGTGCTTGCCGATGAGTTTCAGGAATATACCGCCAATATCGGGCCAGAAATTGCAATTATGGTTAACATTTAAGCATTCAATTAACTATCCGACATTATTATTTATGTTGAAATATTTTCACTTTTCAATATACGTGTACAGTCTGTACTCTCAGCCTGAAGGAATTACTGAAGTTTCAAATAATGGGCTTTGAAATATTTAAACATGGCTGTAACAACTGATGTCCCCTTATAAATAATCCTTTAGTCAGACTGGTAACAAGTCTATTTTTCATTAATAAAGACGTGTACAAACGATTACGTGTTTATGCAAATTGTTGACCTAGTTTAATTAAAGAGCCATGGTGAAAGTGAATCTTGATTGTTTGTTGTGACGTATGTGTTTTCCGAGCGTATGATTGGCTAGAGGTGCATCAACAGCAGAATTTGAAAGTAAAAAGATTTTCACTGTTTGATTGAAGTGATATACAGTTGCTTGGGAAATGTCAAACGAAGCGCTGCTTTGCCTACATTTTCAGTTATGATTTTAGGCCAGTAAAACTAGTGGAACGCTGGTAGTTGTAACTCCGAGTTTCACGCGTTATGCGATCATCAGACAACTATATATACTCCTCAAAAAAAGTTCGGAAACTCAAGTTTGACTGACGATTTCTCTCTTGTTACCAACTCATTTTCCTTGCATTTGGTATCATTGGAAAGCCCTGTTATTCCTCTTTACAATGATGCGCCATTTGTTATGATTACGCAATTGGGGGATGTGCAGCACAGCTGAATATGGGGGTGGGTGTAAAGTGAAATGTTGCAAAATGCATTGCTATTGTCAAAAGTGTATTGACTGTTAGGAGTTGTTTGGAAGATGGATGTGTCTTGAATGATTGTCTGCTTACTAACCAATATTTCAAGGTTGTAGGCCATAAATGTGCGGGAAAAGTTCAGAAATCCACATGGCCTGTCACAATAAATTGCCTCCGCGATAGCAACTCTGTTGTTAATGTGGTTGAGTTTCAAACAGAGTAAAAGAATTTGTCATTTTCTGCACTCAAACACCCAGTAATTCTCCATCAGTAACAACAAATCTCTCTCACAGTACAATGAAACTCTCTATCACTAACAAAAGACAAAACAAGACGTAAGGAAAGTCTTTTTTTCTGGTTTAATCATTGAACAGCTTCCTTCATTGAACAAACAATGTTAAGTCAAGAGCCTCCTCCAAGCAAAAGGGGAATGCACTGTATGACAATAGCAATGCATTTTGCAACATTTCACTTTACACCCACCCCCATATTCAGCTGTGCTGCACATCCCCCAATTGCGTAATCATAACAAATAGCACATCATTGTAAAGAGGAATAACAGGGCTTTCAAATGATACCAAATGCAAGGGAAATGAGTTGGTAACAAGAGAGAAATCGTCAGTCAAACTTGAGTTTCCGAACTTTTTTTGAGGAGTTTATATATAAGTAAAGTACGCTGGTCAGTCAAAAAAAAACCGCGATGGGCCCACCACAATTATATCTTGTAATCCCGTGTTGCATCCCGGTGTTCTATCCCGTGTGTACGAAGTAGCTTATGGTGCTGACCTCTCTACTTTCTCGCGTTGATTTACATCGGTCGTCGGGCTAACGGAATGGAGAGCCAATCAGGGTGGTGGTTGTTATGCCCTCTCGCACTCTGGTCCAGCATATGAGCCATCTGGAAAATTGTTACAATTCCCAAATTATACACTCAGATTTAAAATTAAATTACTTAAACGTTATCTGCAACAGCGGCCATTTTTAACTTTTAAATAACCAACATGGCTAACGGTGACGTCATTTCTATTATATTATTTAACATAGGTATCTTGCCCCTTACTCTTAAAATAAAACATATCTAGCTTATGCTAAAACCCTTTGAAAGTAAGCATGTCTCTATAAAATATCAACAAATCAGGGCTTCTATAACTTGTAAAACTCAAGTAACAGTGGTATACAAATAGTAATTTGTCCATTATATATATATACTGACCTCAGACACAGTCCTTACATTATCACCCATAAAACTAATCATAAACTTCACTATATATTACATTATCAAATGCAGTTATATATCATCAAAATATTACTACTTACGGTTTTCAGGGCTTAACTTGGCCTAAAATCATAACTGAAAATGTAGGCAAAGCAGTGCTTCGTTTGACATTTCCCAAGCAACTGTATATCACTTCAATCAAACAGTGAAAATCTTTTTACTTTCAAATTCTGCTGTTGATGCACCTCTAGCCAATCATACGTTCGGAAAACACATACGTCACAACAAACAATCAAGATTCACTTTCACCATGGCTCTTTAATTAAACTAGGTCAACAATTTGCATAAACACGTAATCGTTTGTACACGTCTTTATTAATGAAAAATAGACTTGTTACCAGTCTGACTAAAGGATTATTTATAAGGGGACATCAGTTGTTACAGCCATGTTTAAATATTTCAAAGCCCATTATTTGAAACTTCAGTAATTCCTTCAGGCTGAGAGTACAGACTGTACACGTATATTGAAAAGTGAAAATATTTCAACATAAATAATAATGTCGGATAGTTAATTGAATGCTTAAATGTTAACCATAATTGCAATTTCTGGCCCTGCCTCATAAGACCTACGCTTCTGTTAACCACTTTTATATACACACATAACATCATTCTTTTTCGCGCGAAATTGAATGCTACTCAAAACAATCATTCAATTCGTTTTATGAGTAGGCAAAAGTACTCTCAAAATAACCATCCAATTTAACAATCCACTCGAACAGCATTTAAATTTGCAGGAGATTTTAGCCAACAAAGGTCAATTAAAAAGTGCGCATTTACTACCACTAAGCAATTTATCATCTATAGACATAAACCTAATAGGTGGTACCAATAAGTGAAATTTCAGGTCTTGGTCCATGGACAATGGGCGACAAGGCACGCACGCAGAACATTTATAGTTCCACAATAGCTGAACAAAAAGCTATAATTTTGTTTACCAAATTCCTCGGTTTTTGCTGGAGTAATAAAAAATCACATGGACTGCGTATAATGCTTTATGTGTATATTAGCTATGTGCTCGTGTAACCAACGTTGTCTGTGTATTTACTTGCGTTTACTTTAATGTATCATTCCAGGCAATGGGGGTTTCGTTTCTACTTGGTTTCGATTCTCTACTTGGGTTTCTACACTGAGTTTCTATTGTGGTTTAGGTCAATGAATGGATTCTGTTAATTACCCGGATTATCAAAGAATAAACTGTGATTGTTAAGCTTATAATTGTTTTCAAGTCCTACATTTTGTTACTGTACTCGTCCACATTAATTTGGAGACCGATCCTCCATGATATACCGTAATGGTATCCCGACAACAATATTAAGTATTTGGGAGATTGTAAGGCGGTTCTACAGTCAATAAATATTAATTGGAGTTTAATTTGTTTATGAAATAGTCGTAGGGGGTCTTAGCAAAAAAAGATGTAAAAAAAATAAAATCTGGTATGTTCACAAATGACTCCTTTTGGCACACTTTGGTTTCACCCTGCGTTACTCTGAGTTCACCCTGATACCTACTTCAAGATTAATTGGTACAACAGAATAGGACTGGGGTGAGGATGAAATCCTGGCGGATGCGAGAAGTGATAAGGAAAGAGCTGGGGACGTTGTGGTGCCTCTCGATGTGGTCCTGAATGAGTCGGAGCAAGAATGGGGGTACTCCGGTTGCCTCCAGGGTTTTCCACAAACGGTCCAGTCCACCGAGTTGAAGGCGGCCTTAATGTCAATATAGGCAACATTGATTGTAAAAGCCATCTTTGTCGGTGGCAGATGCTTCTTTGGTCGGTGCCTAGATCACGATGATGATGGTGTTGCCGTGTCTGTGGCACAGTCTAGCTCGGAGGATCCGGCTGGAGACTGGCTTCCACTCAGCCAGAGAGTGGCTAACCTTTCTGTCAAGGAGCAGCGCCACTCCTTTTGTGCAGTCCTTAACACCAGAGTGGTACATCGTGTACTGGTCAACGTGGCACTCTCCTGAACCTGGGATGCGTGCCTTGGTCATTTCAGTTATGTTGATCCGGTAGCGTGTCAGGTCACGGGCGATGGAAGGAAGTCTCATGTAAATTTTATAGTCCCGATGTGGTACGCGCAGTCGGCCTGGCACCGTCACCGGAAGGGTTTGAGGTGTAAGGCGTCATAGAACCACGATGAGAGTTAACTGATCGTGATGTGGCGCCACGTGCATAGCAGAAGTAAGCAGGAAACTTTAACCCTGGTGTTAACATTGCGTTTCATAAAGAGTTAGTTTGGGTGGTGTCCCTTAATACTCCGCCTCCTTGGGACATGGGCAACGTGGACCGCAGTGACGAAAGTCCGCTTCCGAAGTATTATCAGCGCACTTGTCTGAGCACTCTCGCCGTGTCTGACAAACCGCTGAGCTGTGAGTTGGCCTCATCCGCTTCGCAGCACAGTTTGGGTTACATACTAATACGGTATATGTGACACTTAGTAGACTTCTTTAACATAAAGCAGATTTCGTGAACATCGGCAACAAACTTCATGTAGACTTCGACAACATAAACATCTAAAACATTTTTACAACGTAAGCAAGAACATTAACGTTGATTTGTAAAAAAGATTCGTGTAGACTTGGACAACATAAAGAAAAAAAAGAACATGTATACTTACATGTTACAAAGGACAAAATACAGGAATCGTAGATTAAATAGAAAGACTAAATTGGACAAGAAGATTTGTCGACTTTAGAATCGAAATATACATTTAAAAACTAACTTGTAAAAGCTTATTACGTTATGTCGCAAACGAGAAAAATAATGAAATGCGTTCATATTTGTAATATTCATCTTAACGTGTAAATTTGCGAAAGAGAAGTCTTTCATTCAATTCAAACTGAGAATGTATTCCAATTGAAAATGTTTTCACTTTCTTTTAAATGACAGAACCTCAGACAAAAAATATATCTAGAGAAGATCATTAACATTATCACCTTTCTACAAGTATTTTTTTTAACTTAAATCTGAGAATTTCTTTTTTATTTGTGGATTTAACTTACCTTTTAAACATCGCCATCCTTTTTAATGCTAGTTCCATATGCAATATTGTAGCGTGGTTTTGTCTATGGTGTCCACACAGCCAAACAAAGTAAACCCCAACACAGGTTATCTGGTTATCTGTTGGCTTTAGGCCTTTTCTTATCAGAAAAACGACGATAAGCACTCTTTTGAGCACATTTCTTACTTTTAATTCGAGAACTCTCTCGAGAACAGGTCTCCCAATTTACCAGCAGGGGCGTCTGCCTGGACCCAAGCTCCACCATGATGTTACGCTGCCCTGACTGATTGGCCCAGACGTTACACTGCCCCTACAAGGACTGCTATTTGTCCTCAAATAAGCAGTGAACATCCGTACCAGGGTTGTACGGTCAAGACTCAGCTCCCAAGAGGAATAAAAAACGTTTTTCAAAAGTCAGAAGGGAAAACCTTGAGTGGCATCCTCTGCGTTCCTGTCTTCCGGAAGAGCTGTTCCCAGAACTCTCTTGTCTAGGTATCTGGAGGGTGGGGGCGTCCCAGGTGGAAGTATTCCTCCCAGCGATGGCTGGCCCCCAGCAGATTGGTCTACGTATTATTGTGCATATAGCCTCCCCGATGTATGGTTTCAGGCGGTAAAAGTGCACGACCTTGGATTTATAGCGAAGGGATTTCCCACCAGTCTCTCCAACCAGCGCTGCAGCTTAGGAGTGCGGCAGACTTTCTTGGATGGTGTATAGAGCCATACAGGTTGCCTGGCATGGGTTCATAGTCAGTGTCTCTTTTGGTGTAATTGACTTTTCCCCAAGTTCGAAACACAAAAGAAAAAAGAGATTTAATAGTGAAAAGCAATGAGCAGACAGGGGAGTAAAACAAAACAGACAAATATGCTAACAAGCAAAACAAATAAAATGAAATGTAAAATAATTGTAAAAATGTCTGTGGAGAAAGCTTAAAAGGGAGAAAAAAGGAAACATTAGTCATTCCTTTCCTGTATGTGGAGACCATGGGGTGTGTGGATACGCCTGCGGTTACCAAGAGTCTCAGTGCCCTGCAAAATTATATCGCAAATGGAATAATTGGGTAGATTGAAGTGCTGGCCCACAGGAGTGTCAAGCTTTTGGTTTTGACTGTGGATCATTGACCATAGAACCATTTCTTAAGTGAGTTCTTAGTCTCACTGACATACTGAATTCCACATATCCTGCAAGATATCAGATAACTTATGTTACAAGTAGTACTGGTAATGTGGCCCCAGATCTTGTGGTGGGCACCAATGGAGTGAGTCTAGAAGTGCACCTAAACATTCCATGCTGGATAGGAGGAATGGAACTGTCATTAGTGGGAGAGACCTCATCTCGGACAAGGAGAACCATTAGGCTGGGAGGGCGTCTGAAAGCAATCATAAGCTCCTCAGGGATTACACGTTGGAGGCGATCTGAGGTGTGGAAAACATGTTAGGGTTAGGGTTAGGGTTAGGGTTAGGGTAATCTGAGTATGGGGAAGTTAAGTTGACAACAAGAGGAACCTTCATATTGTCACAGTCTCGGGTTTTTGGCTTCTCAGAAAGTACTGATAGCCTGGGCATAGTCTTGACTTTCTTGATGGCTTGATGAAAAGTCCGTGAGCTGTGGCCTCTAGACACAAGGTGCTTCTTGATTACCTGTAAATGACGCAAAAATCAGAGTCATTAAGGGCAAATTGTCGTAGTCTAAGGGCCTGGCTATAGGCTATACTGGTCTTGCAGTGCCGGGTGAAGATATTGATGCTTTGGTTTCTGGTCTAAATAATAATATGTCGTCGATATCCAAGGTCTGCATGGGGCCAAAGCCAATTTGCGTTCCTCTAATTTGCCCATGAAGAGACAAGCCATAGATAGCGTCATACGTGTCCCCATCGCAGTACCATGTACCTGTAGATAATGTTTATCCAAGAAAGTGAAATTGTTCTTGGTAGGTACATGATTCATGAGGGTCACAATGTCTGTGATTGGGGTGAAACATGACCACTCTCAACCAGAGCTTTCACGCATGCATCAATAATAATGTGTGGATTTATATAGCGCACGTATCCACCAACTAAGTGGTGCTCAAGGCGCATTATATTATTATCCCTGCTCATAAGGCTCATAAGGCTCATAAATCATTCCTGAAACCATCTCAGCTCCCTGGGGAGTATACAGCTCAATTGCTGCCATTTCTAGCGCATATAGAGCAAACCAACTCTGCCTTCACAGGTACCCATTTAACCCCTGGGTGGAGAGAAACAATTATGATTAAGTGTCTTGCTCAAGGACACAAGTGTCACGGCCGTGATTCGAACCCACATTATGTTGCTAACACCAGAACTTGAATCCGGTAAGCTAGACCGCTCGGCCACGACACCCCTTCATCATGGGGAATGTTGGTGTACAAGGAAGAAACGTCAAATTTGCCGATGATGGCTGTGCTTGGGGCCTGGCGTTGGATGCCTGAAATTCTGTTGAGGAAAGCAGGAGTGTCATTAATATATGAAAATATCCTGATTATTAGTGGCGTCAGGAAACTCAATAAAAAGAGAGATATGTTCAGTGGGGGAACCATTGCCAGATATGATGGGTCTGGGTTGCCAGGCTTGTGAACCTTAGGCAGCAAGTAGAATTTGGCTGTTCTGCAATCTGTGGGAGAGAGAAATATTTTTTTCTTGTAGGGAAGTCAGCATCTCTACGATGTTTAATGAAAATTGGCAGAAGTATCCCATGCCATACTTTTTTCGTTTTCACGTAGGCCTGGGGGGCTCACTTCGTATTTTCCCATAACTTGCTTAATGTTCATCCGTTGACCATAAAATTTAGCACGGATGTTTTTGGGGGGTTGTGACGTCAACAATGTGATGTCACTTCAATCACCACTAGGTCACCGCTATTACCATTTTTCGGTCATTTTGTTCCAAAAACATTTTTAAAACTTTTTCACAAAATTGAGATTGTTTATCAAAAGTACAATAAAGGCAGATATAATAACATCCATGGTACTATTCATGTCATATTGTGCCCCTCTCCCAGGACTGATAGGGTTAACAATGTACTTGTTTTTCAGTTCTCACCAATGCTGCAACCTGTCAACCGCCATTACCACCTGCACATGGTATCATATCTGATTGTACCCACGATGGAAAGGAAATAATATTATCCACATCTGTTCAACTGCCGGTCAACAGCACGTGTGCATTTGCCTGTAACGACGGCTACACTTTATCTGGCTTGCCAAATCGAACCTGCTTAGTGAATGGGACTTGGGCTGGGAGTGACACCGAATGTATAGGTATGTTTGATTCGCCTATCAGTACTGATGCCCAATCCGCAATACCCCGCAAGTAGTATATGTGCCGCATTACGTACCCGGTTTGTGGAGCGTTGTGTGCAGTTTTTGTGGATCTTGCCACCGAACAAAAACTGCACACAACGCTCCACAAACCGGGTACGTAATGCGGCACACAAAATTTGGGCTAAGGGCGCGGGCGCGCGCGCGCGCGTGACTCCCTCCACACAAAAGGGGGAATGATTTGCTGCACACAAAATACGGGTTGAGACACGTCTGGGCGCGCGCGTGACTCCCTCCACACAAAACTGCACACAAAATACTTACTCCCTCCTCACAAAATACTTAGCGCGTGTTGACTCCCTCCACACCTCCTCAATTCCCTCCTCAATGAGACACGTCTGGGCGCGCGCAAAATCAGTTTGTGTGGTGGAGAATACATAATACATATATACATATACATATATATATACATATATATATATATATATATCCTCCTCAATGCAAGATTCCCTGGCGCGCGCGTGACTCCCTCCACACAAAACTGCCAATGCAAGATTCCCTGGCGCGCGCGTTTTGTGTGGTGGAGGGAGTAGTGCACAAGCGCAGCATGCATATTGATATTCGTCTGTCTTGGTCGTTTCTCATCAAATTGGAAATGTGCCAAATTGGAGCGTATAAGACATGTAGTGTCTTAAAATAGAATGGACACATATGAGCCGATGTTGTTGCTTAGATTTAAAATGAAGCTATTCAAGTATGATTTGTTAAATATAATTTTAACACCAACAACAATCTTTGACATCAATATATTTACAGATGGTTTTTTATATTGGTTTTAAAACTCATTGACTCATTGAGTCTACTCACTGAGTCTTTACTCATTGAATCTTTACTCATTGAGTCATTGAGTTCTACTCAATGACTCAATGAGTCTACTCATTGAGTCTTTACTCATTGTTTACTCATTGAGTCATTGAGTCTACTCAATGACTCAATGAGTAAAGATTACTCATTGAGTCTTTACTCATTGAGTCTTTACTCATTGAGTCTTTACTCATTGAGTCTTTACTCATTGAGTCTTTACTCATTGAGTCTTTACTCATTGAGTCTTTACTCATTGAATCTTTACTCATTTTGATGGAAACCAAAAAAGTAATAAATACAATGCTTACCCCTTGTGATTTTGATGGAAACCAAAAAAAAATATATAAATACAATGCTTACCCTTGTGATTTTGAGAAACAATTTAAATATATAAATGTGGATACGGTTGTCTCAATGCTACATATTTGCTTCTTAAATATATGGTTTGGATAATTTTGAAATCGAACATCCTGATTCAAC
Organism: Zoroaster sp. YZ-2022; assembly: GCA_029582265.1. Taxonomy (NCBI): domain Eukaryota; kingdom Metazoa; phylum Echinodermata; class Asteroidea; order Forcipulatida; family Zoroasteridae; genus Zoroaster; species Zoroaster sp. YZ-2022. The sequence continues at coordinate 13,153,507 of CM055823.1, forward strand.
GCAAAATCTCTAATACACTGTAATAAAAATAATACGAGGAAACTTTTCTTGTTTTCATGACCTCAGCTCTTGGCTGCTTTATTCAACTTCTCAATGTTGGAACATTTATCAAAAGTTACAATGTACATGTATTACTCCATCAATTCGGTTAGTTTAATGAAATTAAAAGGTAATGTTGAAAAATATTGACAATTTATTTACAATTAATTATGTCTGTATTTTCTTTTGACAGAAACTGTATGTTTTACCAAAACAAATAATAATAATAATACAAAATAATAAATAAAAACAACTGGTTAGGCCTTGCAAGTACAAAGTTACTGAAATTACGCACATTATGTGAAATACAAGTACACTTGTTTTCATTTGCCAGATCAGCACTTAATGATAATTGTTCCAAAAAAGGAAAAATAATAACTAGTATGAAATAAATAAAGTTGCATCGCCCGATTTTCGCAAAACACAATAATAATAATAATAATAATAATAATAATAATAATAATAATAATAATAATAATAATAATAATAATAATAATAATAATAATAATAATAATAATAATAATAATAATAATAATAATAATAATAATAATAATAATAATAATAATAATAATAATAATAATAATAATAATAATAATAATAATAATAATAATAATAATAATAATAATAATAATAATAATAATAATAATAATAATAATAATAATAATAATAATAATAATAATAATAATAATAATAATAATAATAATAATAATAATAATAATAATAATAATAATAATAATAATAATAATAATAATAATAATAATAATAATAATAATAATAATAATAATAATAATAATAATAATAATAATAATAATAATAATAATAATAATTAATAATAATAATAATAATAATAATAATAATAATAATAATAATAATAATAATAATAATAATAATAATAATAATAATAATAATAATAATAATAATAATAATAATAATAATAATAATAATAATAATAATAATAATAATAATAATAATAATAATAATAATAATAATAATAATAATAATAATAATAATAATAATAATAATAATAATAATAATAATAATAACAATTTGATAAACTGAAAACATTAAGTATTATTATTATTATTATTATTTTTTTAAATTTTATTACGGTAGTCTTTCTGAAACATCTGGTCTTTCATCATCAATCTTCCTCGTTCTCTTCCTCGTTCTCTTCATCCTCATTTAGTTGAAGTAGTCCGTCAAATTTGGTATGGAGTTTAGGCATTACTCTGTTCAGAGCTTTGTTTACTTCCATGCCTTTATTTACTTTTTCTTCGAGATCTTCCGCAATATCCTGATGAGTGTCATTATCTTTCAGATGTAGGTAACTTGACAAAAAATCCTTGTATTTGTTGAAAAGATTCGCTTGACTACCCAAAGGGTTTTCCTATTGGCTTTTTCTTTGGCTTGATCTTCACTCATACCCCCGTTGACGTACTTTTCATATTTTTCACACCACATCTCTTCTGTTGCCTCTTTAGCCTCTTCCAACCAGTCTCGAAAAGTGGCATTGTCTTCCAATTCAGAACTAGACTCATCGTCTTCCGATGATTCGTCATATTCAACCTCCGTATCGGATTCTGAATCATCTTCCACCTCGGTATCGGATTCTGAATCATCTTCCACCTCGGTATCGGATTCTGAATCATCTTCCACCTCCGTATCGGATTCTGAATCATCTTCCTCGAAATCTTCGTCTTCATCCTGGGTAGATTCTGTTTCACAAGTTTCTATTTCCGAATCTTCAAATCTATGCTTTTTAAAATCGGGTTCAGAATTATCGACGTCAGAATTGTCAGCTTGGATAGCTTTAATTTCAGAATCATCGTCAACTTCATTCATTTTAGATTTCTCTTCATTATGTACATGTTCTGCATGCCTCCGTAGGTTATACATCCGTTCAAAGCTTTTGCCGCACTGGTGGCAAGCATGGGGTTTGACAGCAGAAATAACATTCATGTTGAATCTCTGATGCTTAATCTCCGATTGACAAGAAACGGAAGAAATAGTTTATATATAGGCCTATAAATGAGTAAAGACTCAATGAGTAATCTTTACTCATTGAGTCATTGAGTAGACTCAATGACTCAATGAGTAAAGATTCAATGAGTAAAGACTCAATGAGTAGACTCATTGAGTCATTGAGTCGACTCAATGACTCAATGAGTAAAGATTCAATGAGTAAAGACTCAATGAGTAGACTCAATGAGTCAATGAGTAGACTCAATGACTCAATGAGTACAGATGAGTAGACTCATTGAGTCATTGAGTAGACTCAATGATTCAATGAGTAAAGACTCAATGAGTAGACTCATTGAGTCATTGAGTAGACTCAATGACTCAATGAGTAAAGATTCAATGAGTAAAGACTCAATGAGTAGACTCAATGAGTCAATGAGTAGACTCAATGACTCAATGAGTAAAGATGAGTAGACTCATTGAGTCATTGAGTAGACTCAATGAGTAAAGATTCAATGAGTAAAGACTCAATGAGTAGACTCATTGAGTCATTGAGTAGACTCAATGACTCAATGAGTAAAGATTCAATGAGTAAAGACTCAATGAGTAGACTCAATGAGTCAATGAGTAGACTCAATGACTCAATGAGTAAAGATGAGTAGACTCATTGAGTCATTGAGTAGACTCAATGACTCAATGAGTAAAGATTCAATGAGTAAAGACTCAATGAGTAGACTCAATGAGTCATTGAGTAGACTCAATGACTCAATGAGTAAAGATTCAATGAGTAAAGACTCAATGAGTAGACTCATTGAGTCATTGAGTAGACTCAATGACTCAATGAGTAAAGATTCAATGAGTAAAGACTCAGTGAGTAGACTCAATGAGTCAATGAGTTTTAAAACCAATATAAAAAACCATCTGTAAATATATTGATGTCAAAGATTGTTGTTGGTGTTAAAATTATATTTAACAAATCATACTTGAATAGCTTCATTTGTTTTTATTTATTATTTTGTATTATTATTATTATTTGTTTTGGTAAAACATACAGTTTCTGTCAAAAGAAAATACAGACATAATTAATTGTAAATAAATTGTCAATATTTTTTCAACATTACCTTTTAATTTCATTAAACTAACCGAATTGATGGAGTAATACATGTACATTGTAACTTTTGATAAATGTTCCAACATTGAGAAGTTGAATAAAGCAGCCAAGAGCTGAGGTCATGAAAACAAGAAAAGTTTCCTCGTATTATTTTTATTACAGTGTATTAGAGATTTTGCGTTGAATCAGGATGTTCGATTTCAAAATTATCCAAACCATATATTTAAGAAGCAAATATGTAGCATTGAGACAACCGTATCCACATTTATATATTTAAATTTTTTCTCAAAATCACAAGGGGTAAGCATTGTATTTATATATTTTTTTTTTTGGTTTCCATCAAAATCACAAGGGGTAAGCATTGTATTTATTACTTTTTTTGGTTTCCATCAAAATGAGTAAAGATTCAATGAGTAAAGACTCAATGAGTAAAGACTCAATGAGTAAAGACTCAATGAGTAAAGACTCAATGAGTAAAGACTCAATGAGTAAAGACTCAATGAGTAATCTTTACTCATTGAGTCATTGAGTAGACTCAATGACTCAATGAGTAAACAATGAGTAAAGACTCAATGAGTAGACTCATTGAGTCATTGAGTAGACTCAATGACTCAATGAGTAAAGATTCAATGAGTAAAGACTCAGTGAGTAGACTCAATGAGTCAATGAGTTTTAAAACCAATATAAAAAACCATCTGTAAATATATTGATGTCAAAGATTGTTGTTGGTGTTAAAATTATATTTAACAAATCATACTTGAATAGCTTCATTTTAAATCTAAGCAACAACATCGGCTCATATGTGTCCATTCTATTTTAAGACACTACATGTCTTATACGCTCCAATTTGGCACATTTCCAATTTGATGAGAAACGACCAAGACAGACGAATATCAATATGCATGCTGCGCTTGTGCACTACTCCCTCCACCACACAAAACGCGCGCGCCAGGGAATCTTGCATTGGCAGTTTTGTGTGGAGGGAGTCACGCGCGCGCCAGGGAATCTTGCATTGAGGAGGATATATATATATATGTATATATATATGTATATGTATATATGTATTATGTATTCTCCACCACACAAACTGATTTTGCGCGCGCCCAGACGTGTCTCATTGAGGAGGGAATTGAGGAGGTGTGGAGGGAGTCAACACGCGCTAAGTATTTTGTGAGGAGGGAGTAAGTATTTTGTGTGCAGTTTTGTGTGGAGGGAGTCACGCGCGCGCCCAGACGTGTCTCAACCCGTATTTTGTGTGCAGCAAATCATTCCCCCTTTTGTGTGGAGGGAGTCACGCGCGCGCGCGCGCCCGCGCCCTTAGCCCAAATTTTGTGTGCCGCATTACGTACCCGGTTTGTGGAGCGTTGTGTGCAGTTTTTGTTCGGTGGCAAGATCCACAAAAACTGCACACAACGCTCCACAAACCGGGTACGTAATGCGGCACATATACTACTCCCGCACTTACTCAAGGGATTGTTTCACATGCATGACTAAAATTCCCATTATGACCACACACAAAGAAATCGGGCTGTCATTTGATACCAGAAAGGGGACCGGAAAGGGGTTTGGGTCCGGCATCAGCCAATTTTTCTTTGCTTGCTTTCGTTTATATAATATTTCAGGTCAGTTTCTTCATATATATATATTTATTCTGTGTACAACCACGTAAAAGGCTTTTGTCCCGTTGTGTGATCCCCGCTACTGCCGTTACCCAGGTTGTTTGCATCTGACTGGGGCTTGATCCCTGGCTACTCGGCAGATATGGTTTGGCCTCTGACCTGGCCCCATAGAACAATAGATAATTGTCATCAGCCAATGTTTCTTTGCTCGATTCCCGTATATATATATATATATATATATATATATATATATATATATATATATATATATATAATCAGTATTATATTCGATATTAAGTAAGACTAATTGCGGTGACACCATGTGAAATTCTCAATTGAGTAGTAATTAGTTCTGAAAAGAACTGGAGGTACAATTCGACGTTTCGATCAGTGTGCTCTGATCGTCCTCAGGAGAAACATTCATTCTCCTGAGGACGATGAGAGCACACTGATCGAAACGTCATGTTTTCGGTAAAGGAGATCCGCCCCATTCATGTCGTACAAGCCCTTTATCCTCTTTTGCCCCTTTGCAGTTACTACATGCTCACAGTATCTCATGTAACGGTCCAGGGAACTTGCGGCACTAATATGTCCTGTTCGTTGTCCGATACGCTAGAAGTACGTTATTTTCAGAAAAAACTCTCCCCGATAGCTGTTTACACTGCTTGGTAAGAGCTGGTTGCATGTAAGACGCCCTCAATAGGTTGTGCGCAGAGCGGATTAGTATGCACTTATGAATAACTTTACCCTGAAAATACCCTGAAAATCTGTTTTACTGTGAAATAAATAGTTCACGACAATTTCATGACGACACAACACCGTGAAATTGCCATGAAATACTCTTGGAATTCCTTCGCCGTGAAAACGCTGTGAAAATGCCATGAACTTCTCGTGGCAGTTTTGGGGCAGCTCATTAATTCGCGAGAGCACCATGAATTAGCCGTGAAATCACCGTGGACATTATTGTCAATATCTGAGAGGAAGAGACACTGTGAAATTGAAGTGAAATTTATACGGTGAACTGTTATTTCAAGGCAAAAACGGATTTACAGAGTATTTTCAAGGTGAAGTTGTTCATAGTGATAGGAGCATTGATATTGTCTGTAATCCAATATGGGAGGGCATACATCGGTGATAATGGAAAGATCTTGAACAATGTGGAAGTGAGCGGGACTTTGAACAACAAAAATATGATGGGTTTATTATTTTTCGTCTCTGTCTTCGACAGTTTTCATATCATTTTAAACTTATAATAAATAACCATGAGACACGATATTGTACACTCAGTTATATTGTTTTTAATCTCATTTGCATGTACATGATTTCAAAATAACTATTAATAATATAAAATAATATTATCAAAACATTTGATGTAAGTAGATGATGGTACTTTTACCAAACATCATGAAAAATCATTCCGAATCTGGCATGCTGAAATTATTGTAAAACATTTGAAATGGATCAAAGTATTGATCCATTTATGCACTTATACAAACTAATACCTATTTATCAAACTGTTTGTCTTTGCTTTTAAATAGTCAGGAAGATATGCCCAATAGGGGAACCATTGGGTGACAACGACACCTTCTGCACGGGACAATGAGCAGCGTGGATGAACACTGCTGTTCAATGCAGTTTAAAAAAAACATTTTATAGTATGTACTATAAAAAATATATATAGGATTCTCGCCAGCCAATCGACATCGGGCAAGCTCGGTGGTCGAGAGGTTAAGACGTCTGCATTAGTAAGCAGGAGGTCGTGGGTTCGAATCCCGCCGGAGTCGCCTGTGAGATTCTTCCACAGACACTCGGAGAGCATTGAGTGTACAGTGCTATGCGCACGTCGATGTAGGGCAAAATTAAATAAATCAAATCAATAGTATGTACTGTAATAGCACTGTGAAGATTTCAAGTGCATCACTCAGGTTTTACGTGGACGCAGTCAATTAAAATGATTTAAACTTAAGTTAAATATCTTGAACAAACGTTCAAACAAAACAAATCTGAATTGTTTGTTCAGATTTTGTTATATACCCTACCAGGCCCGGGGAACTCAATGTGCCCCCATGATATTTTTTAAACGCTTTGTCTGATCGCCCTTAAATTTTCCACATTTCTTTGCCAAAATCAACAATAATGTGTACTCATGGTCCCATGGCAACCGTTTATTTCGATTAAGTCCAATTGAATTTCCACTTTTTGTTAAATATACTTGATTTTTGATCCTACATTTAATAACTTGTGTTTGGTTTGTTGTCAACTTTTAATTTGACAACTTTGAGTCATGTGACCACTTTCAATGCAATCTGGGAATCCAATAAGACCTTTATGTTTAAATGCAATCTCTTATATTTTGTCCCGAAATTATGATTTTTTTTAAGTTTAAATATTTATTTGCTCAATATATACACTTATGACATTAATAGTACAATGGATGTTATTATATCTGCCTCTAAAAAATCATGTTTTGACCCAACATGTTGGTTATAGCGGTGTAAGTGACGTCACATTGTTCCTTGTACTGCAGACAACATTTGTGCCAAGTGCTTGGGCAACGGATGGAAAACCTTTATAGTGCCCCCTAATTGTGACCTATGGAAGTTTTCATGGGTTCAATCGATAGATTGTATTGAACTGAACGTACCTACAAAGTTTCATGAAAATCGGCAGAAGAATACAGGGCCCAATTTCATGGCGCTGCTCACCACAGAATTCTGCGCTTACGGCGCCATAAAAAGCGTGTGATTCTATGCGCCGTAAGCTCAGAATTCCGCAGTAAGCAGTACCATGAAATTGGGCCCTGAAAGTATGGAGGGGCGAAAAAACCGAAGCTTGATAGGTTTAATTCATGATTAGGTAAAACTTGTAGCTTTGCATGGTGAGGATGATAAGTAAGACTAATTGCGGTGACACCATGTGGAATCTCAATTGAGTAGTAATTAGTTCTGAAAAGAACTGGTGGTACAACTCGACGTTTCGATCAGTATGCTCTGATCGTCCTCAGGAGAATCTAGCACGGCATTCATGATTGTTATATCAGCCCTTACTAAAAGGTATGAAAACTTTTACAGACAAAAACAGGATATGCCAGCTCTACGTGATGTAATATGCTAATATTACTATATTATAAATTACAGAAATATTATCATCATGCCGTGCTTATTTTGAGACTGGACGGTCTCATGGAAGTGGATATTACAAGATCATGCGTCAGTGTATTACCGGCTCCACTGAACCGTTGGATGTGTGTAAGTGTATAAGCTCATGTGTAGCTGTTAATAGTATTCTTATATTTAATGCTTCAGTGTTTACGTGTCTTTTTACTTACCCGAACACCTAGTTTTTGTTTCAACAAAGACGAGCTTTAGTTTTACTTATTTGTATAAAGCTGTTTATCAATTTTATGAAAGGCTGTCTATACTTGGCTCCAAGTGTTCACGGTTTCCAGGGTAATTGTTGCAATGTAAATCAAGTTTCAAAATGGCCAATGAAAAGAAAATCGTGTAGAAAAACTTCTCAAAGGCCTACATGTACATCGAGATGTTAATATAATAGTACATTTTTTCTTCCTATCTTCAGATTGTGAACAGGAATCGAACGGTGGAGGATGGATGAGGTAATATTAAAATAATTAGTAGACATTTTATGCTTTTTATGTTTTTTATGCTTTTTATGCTTTTTAATTGTCGGAATGTATGTGATCAAATACCATGCACAAATGTAGAATATTTTTCTAAAATGAAGACTTGTAATTAAACGAGCACGTTTCCTATACGAAAACACAGAAGGCCGGCGAAGTGTATGTTATGAAACATATTAAAACAAATTTCGGCAGGGGCCATGTCTGGAGTTTAAATTCGATATGCCAGGTGGTCCAATTTCAGAATGGGTATTTATTGCATGTCCAGGGAGACATTGTGAGCATCTGACTGGAAGAAACTCCCCTTCTCAAAAACAAACAAACAAACCACCAAAAAAAAAAAAAAATCCCCCTAGCTTCTTATCGTATGTGTATATCGAGTAACACAACGTTTAAATTTGTGCGCACATTTAAATTTGTGCGCACACATGTTAGTCAAAATGGTGTAGTTGCCACCACACGTTTGCCTGTACGATAATGTAGCTACATGCAATGCAATACTTACCTCATTAGCTTCATTCCAATACTGCACGTGTTGCATCGACTTTCTTATTTCGTTTGCGCCTGGAGCCTTACTGATTCACCTCAGTATTACCCAAGGTTGCCTCCAGCTGTATCCTTTATCTCCTCAGTGTTATCCACTGTCGCCTCAAACCTTCCTTATTATCTCAGTGCAATTCAGTATAATTGCCTTCAGCCTTCCTAATTCACCTTAGTGTTATTCAAGGTTGCCTCATGCTATCTTGAGGTAACCTACAGAAAAAATTATGTCTGTTTACAATAGACATCAGTCGAGATGCCCTGGGGGATTTGTTGATGGTGACGTCTAGGAAGTTCACGCTATTGGGAGAGTTGTTAGCAGTGAACTTGATGGTGGCATGAAATGAATTAATGTAGTTGATGAATTCATCTAGGCTATCTTGGCCACCACACCAGATGGAGAAGATATCGTCAATAAATCTCCACCATACTAGAGGACGGTGGGGGGCAGAAGATAGCAATCTGTCTTCAAGGTCAGACATAAACAGCGTATGATGGTGCCATCTTAGTGCCCATTGCTGTACCTTGTACCTGGAGAAAGTTTCTGTCTAGGAACGTGAAATTGTTTTTGGTCAGTATATGTCGGATAAGATCTGTGAGGGTTTGGTTTGGTTGTTGGATCTGAGAGCACTTATGCCTTCGCCATGGGGGATGTTAGTATATAAGGAGGAAACATCCAGAGTGTCAACGAACTCAGAGATACGTTCTGTTGGGCTACCATTACCCGACACAATGGGACGACCCAGGTGACCTGCCTTGTGTATTTTGGGCAGTAGATAGAAACGGGCTGTACGAGGATCCTGTGGGATGAGATAGTTAAAGGTATCCTTGGTAATACCGTTGCAATTATGAATTTTGACGAGGAATTTGTGTCAGAAATGTCTTTTGCGAAGGAGTGGGTAGGGTCAGTATCACATTCTGTATAGTGATCAGTGTTATTAAGTTGTCTAAGGGCCTCGGCTATGTATTCATCTCTGTTCATGACCACAACAGCAGACCCTTTGTCAGCCCGTTTGATGACTATGTTCGTGGCTTGTCGGAGTTCACCGATGGCGTCCCGTTCAGCACGGGAGAGGGTGCTGGTATATATATATATATATATACTTGTAGTAAAACTAGTGGAACGCTGGTAGTTGTAACCAGCGTTCCACTAGTTTTACTACAAGTATATTACGCTCTGTCTATGTGGCATTGAGCACTCTACTTCAAGATAGACCGCTACATTTAAGCATATATATATATGTATATATATATATATATATATATATATATATATATATATATATATATATATATATATATATATATATACATAAAAGGCTTGTGTCCCGTTAATTGTGTGATCTCCGCTACTGCCGTTACCCAGGTTGTTTGCATCTGACCGGGGCTTGATCCCTGGCTACTCGGCAGATATGGTTTGGCCTCTGACCTGTCGTCGTCGTCGTCGTCGTCTGCCGCTGCTGCTGCTGCTGCAATCAGGTCATTACCTTGAACCCCGAAAGTCTGACTACATATCTGTTAGCTGACTCTGTCTACAACGGCATCCTGACTTGCCTTATGTAATTAAGTTTATGTGTTTAATTCTTGTATTCTTGATGGAAACTTACCTAGTGTTTAGAAATCGGCAACAATAGTACCTGTTCCTATTAAGGAAAGAAACATTTTGTCATTTGATCAACTTCTACCAATTTCACTGACTCCGATTTTTGCTTGCATCCTGGAGCCATTCATTGCTAAATGGCAACTTCTAGATTTTGTTGGTAAACTTGAACCTAAGCAGTATGACAACATCAAGGGTAATTCTACTATACATTACATTGGGGACTCAAAATCACATATCCTCTCTTACTACCATTAGTCGCGGCGTTCCCCGACGTACCAAGTGGTGACCAATACTCTTCCTTGTCTTAGTCAATTATCATTGCTACGGGGAGGGCACGAGTCCCCCCCCACCCCCAGCCAATGTCTGTCCCCCCCGATGCCCCCTCCCACATTCAGAATTTTGAAAAAATAGGTCCCCATTTGAGGCTGAAGGATACAAAATTTTCAAGTATTGCGCATCACTTTACACGTACGCAGGATGAACGCCCTGAGCTTTGCCAATATTGAGTAATAAATCAAATCGAACGGTGTATAACGTCCACAATAAACGTAATTTAAAGAACACGTGCGTTCAGCTCAAGTTTCAATGGGTATACACATCAATAAAACGAAAACATCAGAAGCAAATTTCCTCGCTCGTCGAGAGTTCCACATGCACATGATAGGTTGTCAAATGTGGTCATCATAAGTACAGTGGGCTGTTATTGCAGCACTACATAGATCACACCAACGTACTACAACACTCTAGGGACTCCATGCGAGCACCAGCCTTACCTGGATGAGTGGCCATAATATCACATAATTTCAAGATAATTTCCCCTAAAAACAAATTTAAAAACCCAGGCCTGACGTACATAATAATTATTCCTTGTATACCCTATTAGGCCTAAGGTTACCCTACTAAAGCACCTATAATAATCCAAATGGTAATCTCTCAGAAAAAAGTAAAATTTTTATCTATAATCAGGGTCAACGCCAAAATTGAGGTGTCGATTGTTATCAGGCTTTATACCTCAAGACATGAAATATGCTAACATCATGACCCTTTGCAAGAACAAAGGTGATAGGGGTGACTGTAACAACTATCGAGGGATATCACTCCTCAGTATTGTTGGCAAGGTGTTTGCTAAAGTGGCCTTTGGTGGACTTCATGTTTTAGCAGAGTGAGTATACCCAGAATCCCAATGCGGCTTCAGATCAAATCGCTCAACTATTGACATGATCTTCTCTCTTAGACAACTTGAGGAGAAATGCCGTGAACAGCAAAAACCACTGTATATTACATTCATTGATCTCACCAAGGCCTTCGACCTCATTAGCAAACCAGGACTCTTGAAGCTTTTACATTGGCTGCCCTTCCCGTCTTTTCAACATCATAAGATCATTTCACGAGAATATGCAAGGCACCGTTCTTTTTGATGGCTCTTCATCTAAGTCATTCATGGTACAGAGCAGAGTGAAACAAGGTTGTGTGCTTGCTCCGATGCTTTTTGGAATTTTCTTCTCTATACTTCTTCGATATGCTTTTGGAGCATCAACTGAAGAAATCTACATCCACTCCAGATCAGACGGGAGGCTTTTCAATGCTGCACGACTGAAATCCAAGAAGCTGGACTCCAATCAATCATCGACCTGTTTGCAAAGGCATGCAACGTGTTCGGCCTTACAATCAGTCTTAAAAAGACCGAAATGATTGGCCAAGCAGTAGATTCAAACCCCACCATCAAGATTGGGGACTACTCTTTGAAGGTAGGTTCACTTACCCGGGATCTACTATGACAAGCACTCTGTCACTTGATGCAGAAATCAGCGCGCGTATTGGTAAAGCAGTGTACACTGCTTTATGGAAAAACATAAAGCTATCAGTTCACACAAAGATGAAAGTTTATCAAGCCTATATCCTAAGTACACTCTTGTATGGCTGTGAGTCTTGGACAACATATGCAACTCAAGAAGGAAAACTCAATAGCTTCTACATGCGTTCCCTTTGGCGTGTTCTGAACATCTCATGGTAAGACCACGTTCCTAACACCGTTCTTCTGAGTCTTCTGAGTCTTAAAGGACTTAATGTACGGTGAGGTGGCATCTGGTAAAATACCTACCCGACGCCCCACACTCAGGTTCAATGAGTCTTGTAAAAGAGACATGACGAGACATCCCTAGACGAGATACCACTCGGAGCGATCTCTGGGCCAGGGGTATGTGTCCGTTTTGATGGAAATCTACCACCAATTGTGACTGATTGTTAAGTCTATGCCAGCACACAATTACGTGGAGAAACAAGGCACCTGAAAACAGAATTGTCGGTACAACAATATGATTTATTCAAACTGAAATTAGCAACATTACTGTGATTGGGTTGGGATTGGTTCATTTATTTACACGGGTTCTCTTCCTGTTTAAGTTCAATGCATAATTGACAGGTGGTTGCAATGAAAAGCACGCAGCTCGCATTAGCATTACATCACCACGTCAGCAATGCACACTTCTAGCATCAGCACTGGAAGACTGGTATAGTCTTTCACTGGTATACACTGGTATAGTCTTTAACTTTCTGTTACAGTACTCTCTTTTCCTCAAGTTTGCGCAGTTTTTGGAGGAGGCATTTACTGTTAAGCGATGATATTGAAAATAGCTAGGTTTATGGAATGGTTCAAAAGATTAAAGTAATTTTCTGCTCCAATTACCTCCTCCTCCCTGGCTGAATAGTTACAGCCAATTAGTCATACATGAGGTCGTAGATATAAAAACTGCTTCTTCATCAGCTTTAAACCCCATTTAAAGATGCATCGTCCGTGTTTACTATTTATACAAATGTCAATACTATTATTATTTCAAAATGCAATACATTTTGAACACGTCCGTGTTCACTATTTATACAAATGTCAATACTATTATTATTTCAAAATGCAATACATCATAAAGTTCTCCTCAAAAAAGTGCCTTATTGAATTTGGACGGGCCTGGTATGAATTACTGCATGCCTTAAAACATATCCATAAACAAATAAAATAACCTGACAATACCATAATCTCGGCTTTATTTAAAATGAAATTAATGTTCTTACCATATAGAAAACGATACCAAACTCTAGCTCAGAATAAATTTGCTTCCTTAGTGCATAGTATTGTTTTCTTTCATCTCTTTGACAACAGATTTTACTACAAGAGTGGTCCTGAGACTTGTGTTAACTACGATTTCATATGGACTGGTGAACTGATCAGCTGTCTCGAGCTAGATAACCAAGTAATTGCGTTTGCAGTGAGTGATAGCGTAACCACTATCAACACAGAAAACTCGTGGATTCTGAATGAGTGCGCATGGGTGTTTTACCACTTTGAATTTTGTACTAATGGAGCATGCAGCACCACATTGCCAACTGGGTTTACCTACGCTGACGTCATCGCTAACTTGGCCAATTGCAAAACACTATTGGGAACTGACTGGTCCATGGCCTTTGACGGTTAGTATTTTGTAATTTTGTTAGTACGTTTCTAAGAATTTTGTTTTTATTTGTTTGTTCTCACCTGAAACAGTAGCTTAATGAACCTTGCCCCCTCAATCCTCGAATTTTGACAAAAACATAAGGGCATGTTAACGAAACTTGAAGAAAAATGCTCGCGACCAACTGAGAGGTTCTAAGGTCAGTTTTTTGATGCACTCATTTTGTGTGAGTGTCGTGGCCGAGCGGTCTAGTTTACTGGACTCAGGTTCTGGTGTTAGCAGCAGACTTGTGTCCTTGAGCAAGACACTCAACCATAATTGCTTATAGGGCAGAGGCAGTTTAACAACTGCTTGTTCTGACTCGTTACCCCTCCCAGTCCTATTCGCACCGTGAACTTGTTTCGGTGCGAGGGGCTGGTTCTTCAGTGTGGAGTTGTTGTAACAACTCAATGACCTTGGAGTGGTCATTGGCCTTGTGTGCAGCGACTTGCATACAAACAATTACAAAATATAAAAATAAAAAAAATAAAAATAGATAGAGTCCTTATGAAAGTGGAAAATTATCACGTCTCTTACCGCACATTAAAACGGTGTAAAATGCCATTGTATTTATATGTATTATACCCTTCCAGTGCGAAATTTGTTCACATCCAATGACGTCAAATTTCAAATATATGGCTCTGTACATTTTTGTACGGGGAATTTTTTGTTCATTCCTGAATCTCCATGGTATTCAATCAAAACGGCGTGGAATTTGACTTTATGAATAACGAAAAATTCCTATATGGAATGTACAGACCCATTTATTTTTGACATCCAAGGACGTCATGTTTCAAATTTTGCACTGAAAATGTATGAAGTAAAATGACATTTTACACCATTTTAATGTGAGGTTAGAGAATTATTTGTCCAATTTCATAAAGGGCTCTATTGGAAAATGAGTGCAGCATACAACTGAATTTGACCTTAGTGAACTGTTCAATGCGAAAAACAAAAACGTTTTCCCGATGCCCAAAGGTGCGATTCAGCAACGCTATTAACTTTAGAACGGTGAACCGCTCTTCCAACGCACTATGTACTACCTTTGTTTTCCCTAGTAGTCTGTGGGCTGGAGGGGTCTACCGTGCATCATCCCCAACCCACCTCCACCGTTTTTTGTGTTCCTTTGGATGACCTAAACACAAACAAATGTTAACAGTGAACATTTTGGGTCGCACTCTTCTGGCCCACTCTTTGCATTCCCAATGAACTTAGCTGATAATTCTTAGCACTAGGGGTGGAAGATCAAACATCCCGCCATTACTCCATCATGCTTTGACCTATTATAAAGTAACTTTGTACAATTAATATTCAGTCATATGTAATTATGATGACGTCATCGGTTTTCATTAAAACGACTGCTTGAGGGCAGTATCCTTAAAAATATCTCAATTTAAGTCATTTAGTTTTTATATGTGCCACCAGGAACAAAAAATACATTAATTTATGCCTTAAATGGTTTTGTGTACGTCTTATGTAACCACAAAACGTTTTAATTTAGAAGATATTTATATTTTTTATCTCTCGAGCCACTTTATTTTCCATGATATGCAGCTTATTTGGATGTCCATAGCACTAAAGATTGAATAATCTCGAACATGCTATGACCTATACAGTAACCACACTTACCACAATCAATGTTCATTTATATGTCGTCAAGATGACGTCTTTTGTTGCCATGAAAACTAACTCATCTTGGATGCATATTATGCGCACATAAATTAATGGATACATTTTTTCCCATTTTAGTACACAAGTTAACACTATTGGGATAAAGTATCATTAAGTTTTACCTGGCAAGGATTTTGTCAACTGTAATGTAAGGAAATATGAAAGATAGGCTAAATTTGAACATTTTGGATTTAGCTGTCTCTGGAGCTCAATGTTTAAGCCCCATCAT
Source organism: Zoroaster sp. YZ-2022 (assembly GCA_029582265.1). NCBI lineage: Eukaryota > Metazoa > Echinodermata > Asteroidea > Forcipulatida > Zoroasteridae > Zoroaster > Zoroaster sp. YZ-2022. The sequence goes on from CM055823.1 coordinate 13,169,400, forward strand.
GTCGAATTAAGCCGGAACTATTCAGTATTTGGGGTAGGAGGAAATTAAACAAACCTCCATTACTCCGGCTTGCTTTGACTTACACTTACATTGGACAGCTTGTTCTTTCCTATGCAGCAGAGCTAAAAAATCAAAGTATACAGTTCACCGTTAGTATACATAAATAGGGATGTGAGGGAGGTGAGGGAGGGGTGTGAGTTACCATCTTCAGTGATGTGCGTGTATACAATTTTAATACAATCTTCAAAATGTAAATAAAGAATATGATACGGAATATATAAATATTCATGTGCCAAAAGTGGCCAACTTATCTACATACAATTATCGTACATGGCAGGGACCAATTCAAACTGGGTGTTTGTGGTGCCTTCACGACCATTGCCAAAGCATGGGACGAAAAGTCGTGCATCATTTTCTAGTTCGATATAGGTACGTGTTTGCAATTGAGCTCAAATAACATATTTTCGAAATAGATTATCTGAATATTTTAAGTATCAGATAAGACGGTAGAAGAAACTGACCAAGTGTCAAGATTCTCTGGGACTTCAACATCCAGACAGATCATGTTATAGAACATAGACGACCGGATGTTGTTGTCTTGGATAAGCATGAGAAGATGTGTCATCTTATCGATATAGCTGTGCCGGGTGATATTATAGTAGCTTCGAAGGAGAATGAGAAGGTACAGAAATATCAGGATTTTGCGAGAGAACTCCGCAAGCTGTGGCAAGTCAAGGGTGAAGGTTATTCCTGTGGTAGTGGGAGCACTGGGTACAATCCCGAAGGCGTTGGATGAACATCTCAAGAAGGCGGCACTCTTAGGGACAGCAAGGATTCTGCGAAAGACACTCGAGACCTAAGGCTACGGGACGTAGCTTGACTCAAGGTGTAACCGGCAGAAAGGAAAACAAGATCTATCTTTTCATGCTGTGCTAACGCGAAATAATAATAATAATAATAATAACCCCTGTCATTGGGCCAGTTATGTCATTCCTAGAACCATCTCAACTCCCTAGGGAGTATGCAGCCCATGCTGCAAAATGTGTAGCGCTTCGAGCTTAATCAAACACAATTACCATCTCCGCCCTCACTGTTCCCCATTTATACTCCTGGGTAAAAGGAAGCAACTATAGTTAAGTGTCTTGCTCAGGGGCACAGGCACCACGGTCGCTGCCAGGATTCGAACCCACATTCTGACGACTCGGCCATCAGAATACAAGTTCAATACACTAAACCGCTCGGCCATGGCACCCTATAAGGACCTAATCACATTCCTAATAACATTCTTAATCACATATTTGGCATAGTTTTAACGAACCATTCGCGAATGCTTACACGTATTATTCATCAACAATTTAGAAGGCCTTGATGCGACGTGTCCTTTCTCTATGGTTCAAGGGTTATAACTCGGCCCCAGAATTTCACGCTATTGAGACTGCGTGGTTTAATACATGTATAACGTTAAGCATAGAGGAAGGTCAAGAGAGTAAATTAAACATTGTTATAAAGGCAGGATATAACAACGTTACGGGGTACATAACTATAACAGGGGCTAATAAAAACTTAGCCCTGATAGGACCCTATCTACAGTACACTTATACGATAAGGTCCTGACCAAGAGTTCTTCCTGTTCGTATACCTGTAAAGTTTGCACTGAATTTTCTCCCTTTTTTACCTGTCTTCGTTGGCTGAACCGAGGAAATGCAGGCACTGTAACTTCTTAACTGCCTCTTGGAGAAACGATTTTGGCTGAAAGGTGTCTAAAAAAAAGAGTATTTCCCAGACATTTCTCAGAGCAACGGCCAATCTGTGTACAAACTTTTCATGCCGTTCATGCTGAATAATGCGCATGAGCGATGACCTTGGGGTCAGAACATCGATTGCGCGGCAGAACACGTCTCAGCTCATTAAATCGCCTGCACTGTAAGTAAAGTCCTGTCGCCCTTGCGCAATTGATGTTCCGCCGCGCAATCGATGTTCTGACCCCAAGGTCATCGCTCATGCGCATTATTCAGCCAACGAAGACAGGTAAAAAAGGGAGAAAATTCAGTGCAAACTTTATAGGTATACGAACAGGAAGAACTCTTGGTCAGGACCTTATCGTAAGTGTACTGTAGATAGGGTCCTATCAGGGCTAATAAAAACTCACATTCATTTTCTCCTTGGGACCGCAATTACGAAAGCGCCATGTGGCCATCACCGCTGTTCAAAATGCTCTGCAGGCGACATGTGGTTTGGGCGCATGCGCGAGAATTTTGAAGGGTCATACAAAAATGCATATTCATAACGTGACCTTTACTTTTTTTTCCGTCGCGGAGTTCATTGATAAAAACGCCTGTTACATACTGAAAATTAATTTCAAAGAGAATTTTTAACCAATAGGATTAGAAAGAATATGTCGTCTGCAAATATTGAACTAACATTACAGCAATATGGGCAAACGCGCGAATTTCCTTTAAGTTTTTTTGTGCACAACTCTGGCCCTTGACAAGAGCGCGCACGCTGAAAAAGGTAATATTTCAAAGCGGATTTTCTTCCTGAAGGTGAATTTTCCTTGAGACATAAAAAGTATGGTAGGTGAAAGAACTCTTATTTTAACTAATTATTACTTTGTTATTTCAGCAAACCCAGTAGCTAACTTTTAAACGGTGGGATTCCCCTGCGGCTTTAGCGTTGTTAAACAAAAGATTTCTGGGGAACCCGTTACGGTTTTTGGGATGACATCATTGTGTATGCGTGTGCATACACACACGGATTAGATTGTGGGCGTTTTCATTGTAAGGGGGGTTAAATAATTTTTTAATAACGTTAGAATATAAAAAAAATGGGGAATGATTTGAGTTTATAAGCCAATATGAACCAATATTTAATACATATATTCTGTTCACTCTTCCATTTTAAATTAATTTAAGGATTTTTTTCCTTTCTATGCACTCCAAATCCATTATTTAAACAGCGAAGATTTAATCAATAGCAATATTTCACCTGTTTTGAATTGCTGCCCAGAGGCCGTTACTTGGGTTTGCTCAGGTATAATCACCATGAAACTGTTCTTCGTGAGTTTAACTACCCTCCTATGCTTGATTTTTCAAGAAAAAAATTCACGAAAGACGTACAATAACGTCAAAAATGGACCAATAATTAGCTTCTCTCGATCTGTAAAATTTAACGGATGCTCAATATTTGATGCACATTGAAGACGCTTTTTACACTTCGCGGGTTTCGATGAATTCACCCAGAAACGTGTCATCTTGTAAAGCCATGACTGTAGATTGATGTGTGATCTTTGTTCATTGAGGTCATTTGGCATTTGCACTCACTTTGATCGTACACCTCCAGTCGATTTGCCAAATTTCAAAAGACGCGACCTTGTTTAAAGTTGGTGAAACAACACCAATAGAGGGCTCTATACAGAGCAGAAAAAGGCGCATGCGCACAAACCTCTTGTCGCTCTGCATGCAGCGGTGCCATATGACCATCGGTACCCGATTATGACCCTTGAACCATAGAAAAAGGACACGTCGCATCAAGGCCCCCTAGATGAATAATACGTGTAAGCATTCGCAATTGGTTCGTTAAATGTCAAATATGTGATTAGGTATGTGATTATTTTCGCGATATCACAAATATTTGCCCAGATATTTGTGATTTGTTTCACGACATCACAAATATTTGCAAATATATTTGTGATTTTTATTGCGACGTCACAAATATTGGCGAAGATATTAAATTTTGTGATTTTTAGTGACTTTTTTGCAACATCACAAATATTGGCGGAGATATTTGTGATTTTTTTCGCGACATCACAAATATTGGCAAAGATATTTGTGATTTGTGATGTCCCTTTAGGGCCACCATAGATAAGTGAACAAATTGTACAGATGATTCCCACATGACACATGTTAGCGTTCAATGTCGCGATGATGACGGTGCCTATTCATTTTTACAGGCCTCACCCATTCTTGCCGATGGTGGCACTCTTAATGAGACATTTCAATTCAATATGTATAACTGTCGAAGATAATGGAGATTATAGTTGTACACAATATTTAAGCAGTACATTAAGTCATTGAAGTCCCTTGGGACTGTCCATGACGCCAAATTCTGTCAGGCTGTGTGTCATTTGCCGGGAAGCTACGCGGGATCGAACGCGAAATTATTGGCAACATGGCGCAAATGCGCAAATGCGCAAATGATTATGCGCAAGCGCTGCCTCTTTTCGCACTTCCATTGTTATTTACGTACTTACCGATCACATTCCCGTAAACGGACGTTCTGAAACGAGTCTTGTTCATGTGTGCACCAAAAATCACATATTATATGGGGCTAAGTGAGGGCGTGTGTGTTTGCATAATTACAATTGTTAGTAACAATATGCGCAGCTTTTTGTCTCCTTTTTGGCAGTCTCCGAAGGGTCTTTCTTTTAGGAGATTAACAATCTTGCACTATAGAAAACTCGTTGATTAACCCTAACTACCCCAAATCCTTCAAAATCCTTCTGTTTTTTCCTGATTTTGATGGATTCAGTATACCACAGTATAGCCCAGCAAATAGAGCATGTAGCCGTGTGTACCAAATCCATCAAACTCTGTCGCTGATTTTGTTGGATTCAGGACTGTGTATAACCAAGCCATGGATGCTTTGCATTTGCTATTGTATCCAAGTTCATCAAAGTCCATCAATTGGGGTACCTTTTTACTGCTGATGGATGTTGTTGGGTTTGGGATGGTTCCTAGCAAAAATGCCTAAGGAGTTAGGGTTAAAGTAATTTGACAGTCGCTCAGTCATTTTGAAATATTATGTATGCTGAGCTCGTGATTTCTTACGTTTCCGTATCCAGAAAAAGCAATCAAGGTAAATTGCTGAGGCATGTCGACAATAAATCATATTTTGTAGAAAACTTTGTTTCCCCCCTTCAGACCTATATTTCAAGCTTATTATAATGTACAAACGCTTCCATGATAAAAACCCAAATTATTGAAGATATATCAACCGTGTTTTTCATTAATTTATTTTCATTCATTTACTTTGTTTTAGCTGGAACATCGCTAACTTACTTTTATAAAAGAAAACAAATATTTGGGGAAAAAAATTCACAATTAATGTTAAGTTCACAAAATAAATGTCAGAAGTTTGACTGAAAAGAAATTTGGTGACCTTGTTGAGACTTGACCCACTATAAATTAATTTTCGGGACATGTACATCAATGCTCCTGATTACTATTTTGTGAAATACATCACATTTATTATAAATATGTGTAATGATTTTTTTAATGATTTTTGAATTTGTTGAAGGAGGTTATGCACCAATGTCTGGGATCCTCTCTACCAATGGAAACTGGCAGCGCATGTATAATGGTTGTAACAGATACCAGTACATAAACATTGGGGAAGAAGTGTGGCTACGGTTTGGTTCCTACCCGATTAATTATTTCAGGGGCCTATTCCTTCATACACAATGCATCGGCTCAACCACTGTTGCTGATAAAAACCCGACATCTACCTGGTAAATATTAAGAAAAAAATGTGTTTCTGATTGTTTGTAAACCTATCGAGCCTGTTTTGTTTTGTTTCGTTTCGTTCTCGGACCTGGGGGGAGAGGTTCTCATTTTGCCCCATTCATATTTTCTGTATTTTGTTATGTTGCCATAAAAACATTCCATCCGTTGGACATGAAACTTGGCAAAGATGTTATCTTTAGAACAAGCAATAATGCTCCGCCACTTAGATTCCTGCTAAAGGGCGCTATAACCAAAGGTTTGGTCAGTTTGTTCCAAAAACCTCATTTGTGAAGATTTTGACCTCACATTTACCCCCAGAAAACATTTAAATAAATCACGAAAATGACCAAAAATATACAATTTTCTTTGAATGTATTGTGTTCCCAGAATGAATTGGAAGTGGTCACTTGACTGACTTTTGTCCAGTTTGGCGTTTGAAAGTTCGCAACTAATCCAAAAACACATTACTACTAAAAGTGTCAAACGGTTGCCAATATCATTTATTTTGGTATGGGGTCCTAAAGAATAATTGATTTGATTTTGTACCTATATACTAACGTAATGTATGCAGCATTGTACACTCGGTGTTTTCCGAGTGTCTGTGGAAAAAATTCACAATAAATACAAAAGAATAATTAGGATAAGTCAAACATTTTAACGCGATATTATACAAAAAATAATGGGGAAACTTTGTGCCACCCCTGAGGCTTGATAGGGTTAAAAGGTTGATACTGTCATAAAATATCCGAGATTCAGTTAAAAAGGGAATATATACATATATATACATATATATGGGGAAAAACTCACGGGGTCACGACACAGCAAAATAATTGTAGATCAAATCCAAAATTTCTGTTCTGATTGTTTAATTACCACGAAACACTAATTAAATAGGGTAGTCCCATGAGGCAACTCTACAAAATTGCGCTATTTACCAGCTAAGAATAACGTCTGTCTAATACCCGCTAAACTTAAGGATTTACTATATAATGGGCAATAATCAAAATGACAACCCTAGATCCTGATTAATTAGCGAGTGTTAAGCCCTAAGGCCTGGAGGATTTATATCCCAACAGTTCGTACGTATAAGTTCGTTCTGCAGTTCCAGCTCGTATAAATGAACAGTTAGATCCCACCTGTGGGTTTCAAGATGGATGTCACACCCTGGTGAATCACTTGTTTGCCAGCCATGTCTTCGTGAGTAACGCGGTAGCCGCCCGGTAATCCAAAGGAACCCTTTGTGTAGATCTAGAGCTGTTCCAACCCTGGGTTTACGCCGATATGGTAGTCCCGTTCACTTTGGCTTTGGCAGAGATGAAACCGAGAGCCTTACGGCCTCTCGCCTCGGTCGATCATCTAAACATCATAACCAAATCTCAAATTAAGTATCTTTACAAAAGACCTATTATAAATAGTTCTCGTACGTGTTCTGCTGGTGAGGTACGTTAAGTGTACGTATGCGTTCGTTAGTCTCTCCATTATAAGCAAGAAAGCAATTTATTGCTTAAAATATACACCATTACATAGGATGATCCCCTTTTCCAAAGTCGTGTATCGTTTACGCTAAAAGTATACCAGTTTACTTATTTACAAATGACATGAGCTCTACATGTTCTGCAATATCTATGATTTAAAGAAACAACACATTCTATGGGGTAGATGTAAACCAATTTTCCTATAATTAACGGCGGTAATTAAACAAGTACATTAAAAAGGTAATTTTACAAAAAGTACATGTACTTACAATCAGTATGTCTTGCCTAGCAGAATAACAATCGAGGAGATCTGTCCGAGCTTCACAGCAAATTTGTAGAGCAAAAATATCTGCTTTAATTGCCGTTCAAGAATTTGTCGCACTCTCGCTTTTTTTTTACGCCGGATTTAAAAATAAAAATCACTAATATCTCAATCTGGATATGCTCTGGGAACCGGCTATACTGCTTGTATACCAAGTCTAGAATTCCTGGAATCTGCCCCGCCTAGCCAAAACAAAGCTCGCCTGAGTATATTGTGTCGTTCATACCCAGCATGCCTTACGCGCAGAGCACATGATGCAACACCTATTCAAAACTCCCGCGAAGAAAGAAAAAGAAAAACCAACCCTTTAACCTCACCACTTGACCACTTGACTATGACCATTCAACCTTGCGAGACATGCAGACTTTACTGCAAATTAGACTTGTACTAGTCCACAGTTAATAAAAATAAAATAAAAAGACATCGTGACAGTTAAACAACCAACCCTTGAAAGTTTTAGCTTGTAAGTTCGTTCACGCTTAAATGTTGAAAACCATTCTAAATTCGAACTGAATAAGTGTACACAAAAATTCGACCATTTGGTTATTTTTGAGTTACTTATCCTGTACCTTACATTTAAGTTAGTATTCCTAATGCTTTTTTTCTATTATGGCCGTCTTTGATTTAAAAACGACATCATAATTTTCGTTTGTGTTTATTAACTTATAATTAAACCAAATTATATATGTCATATATAAATAGGGGGTATTATTGTACTTTTTCGGGACTTTTTTATTCTGCCCCCCCCCAAAAAAAAAAAACATATCCATGCATATTCAGTAGAAACAAGACTAAATCATTAAAATAAAAAATTGATAAATTATTTGTAACCCCTGTACATGCCCACTGAAAGTTTTGGTTGAAGAGCGCCCTCTGCTTCTCTGCCTTCTCAGCTTCTTTCATTCTCTCATTTTTTCAGTGTCCTTTGTGAACTTTTGACTGGAGAAGACTTGAATTGCAGACTAGTTTTCTCCTTTCTTGTCTTTCTTTCTCTTTTTCTCAAGCGCATAGGGACCTCACGGTGATCTGCGCTATATAAAAATCGTCTTATTATTATTATTATTATTATTATTATTATTATTATTATTATTATTATTATTATTATTATTATTATTATTATTATTATTATTATTATTATTATTATTATTATTATTATTATTATTATTATTATTATTATTATTATTATTATTATTATTATTATTATTATTATTATTATTATTATTATTATTATTATTATTATTATTATTATTATTATTATTATTATTATTATTATTATTATTATTATTATTATTATTATTATTATTATTATTATTATTATTATTATTATTATTATTATTATTATTATTATTATTATTATTATTATTATTATTATTATTATTATTATTATTATTATTATTATTATTATTATTATTATTATTATTATTATTATTATTATTATTATTATTATTATTATTATTATTATTATTATGTCAGTTTATAGTAAAGGTTCCCTGACTCCTGACAGTCTGTGTATGTGATATGTACCACACATGTAATCTAGAATGGTTACTCATCAGCTGTTCATGGTTTGTTGACGTGGTTGATGGGTTTTTAAGTAAATTAAGACAATTATATATTTAGGTTAGTAAATGTACATACATCATATCATCTAAAAGGATTGTTTGCTGGCAAAGGTGGGCAATGACACTGATGGAAGTTATTATCTATGACATCATAATTATTTTGGTAAGTTCGTTTTTAATATTGTTATCATGAAATTTACATGGGAGTTGGGAACATTGTATTTGACATGCTTGGGACTTATTATTATCTTAAACATCATGAATTATAAACCCACTGGTTACTGTCATTGAACTGTAGTTTGTACAATCACGATAATATAATAGTAAGTAAGAAAAAGAGAACACAGAGTTGGCATTTCCCAAATAAGTTTTGGCAATTCCCAAACAACCATGTAACCCCTGAACCTATGAAGTTCTGATTTGTTTTAGGTAATAACTACATCTACAACAATGGCACAAGCAAGCCCAAAGATCTAGTGATCAGGATCCTCCACCGAGCGACCTAAGTCCCTCCTGCACCAACAATTCCGGCATTCTCAACAAGATGACCAAAGCATATGGATCGAAATGTTGAGCTAACCAAATGTTCTTCTCAGAATTCTTACTACTAAAAAATTATTCCAATACATGGTGTCATCGCAAATCTTACTAATATCTAAAGATGATGCTTCACATCTGCTAGCAGAACTTATTCAAGAGCATTAGATCTACTGTAACATTTAAAGAAACACATTTTGGCATTATACAATCTAAAATCCCTGCTAAGCCATGAATTATGTTGTTAATGTTAGTGTACGTGTATAAATATATTTTTGTACTATTTTATAAATAGAGAATTTGCTGTTGCAAACTGCTTACCAACCTAAAGGACCTGTAGTATATAATTGCAAAATAGGTTTCGAACCTAGGTTCTTTCTCTGAAAAAGAACTTGCTAGGTTCAAAACATGAGGCCAATAACTACAATTTTACATGTATATTATTTAATATTAATTAATTCTTTTCTAGAAGAATGTTTGATATAATGTTTGATAATAAAGTTTGATATAATGAAATAAAATCTTCAATTGCAATCCATATAAACCTACATGAACACTGTGTTTTATTTATACAAATGTTACTTTTTAGTCAGATTTCTTGTCAGGTAAACATGACAAAGTACTTTAAAATAATTGTTGACGTGATGTTCTCTTCATTGCTTCCCTATCATTGTGTTTTTAACAAAATAGACTGGTGCCCCACCAACGGTATTCAAGTAATCTGCACAAGAACACAAGATGCAATCCCGTTTCACAAGAAAACATCTTCATGGGGCATGTACAGGGGGTTAACGCTCTCAAATTATTTTTTTGATATTTTTCTTATAGGTTGGTACATATTTTGAGGGGGGCATCTAAAAAATTTGGGTTAATACCCCCCCCCCCCCCATATAAATATACACACCTCTTGGTGATTATTTATCCAAAAATCCAAAATGTTAAACATCAAGAGACGAGGCTCACATGTTGTACCCACGTGTGCCGTTTCTAAGCAGTAACTGGTGGGTGGAGTTTAACTGATCGGTCTATTTGTACCCAGTGGGATTGGGCTCTAGCACTAAGGTCAGTGGGCTAGTTATAGCACCCCCTTGCGGCTACTTTGATAGCTACAAATCATAATTCCCCGGTATGTCATGGCTTACCGGTGTGTTACCAAACACAATTTGACTGGCAGTTTTCGGGTACTTGCGCACGTCTATGCGCCCCTCGGCCTAGTGACCAACTTTCGTGGTCACTAACAGACCCTCGGGGCTCAATGTTGGTCAATCCTAAAGTGTCCTTTGGCCAAAGAAAGTAAACGCAGACTATATGCTTACCTCTCTGAATGTTTGCAATTATTTCTGTGGCAATTTAGTTCTGTAATCATACTCGTCTGTTTTCCTTATAAAAGGAAAGTAGATGAATGAGATATTTCACAAAATAATTGGCTGAATCATGATTGCAGTCTAATATCAGTGAAGTCTATGTGTGCCATATCACTTGCAATGGGCTATTTTTCTTTCGCTGAACCAATTCCCCGACCAATAATTTTTGAACAATTACATGAACGTCGTATGCATTATTTCTGATATAGGAACACCGAAGCTATATGCTATAATGGATAGAGATGGGCTATGCCCCCATCCCATTGCGAGCAGCCGTGGCATGATCGTTCTCCTCACTGCCAGATTTAATGCGCGTCGATTAGCTTTCGAAGCGGATTTCATATTATTTTCAGTGAGTCTACTGCAATTAGTAACTAAACAAATTATAAGCAATAACTTCTAACTACGCAAATTCTTAACTATGCTACATTCCATTGACGTGACCACTTTAATCCCTCTTCACACTACAGAGCCAATTCCCGGGGAAAAGTCCCGGGAAATTCCTGGAAGTTTTTAACCTCACAAATACCCCCCAGCGGCCGTTCACACTATACCTATCTGGTCACTCCTGGGAACATTATTTCCCGGGAATATGCACGCGGGTCGTTTCACACTCGCGATCAAATCCCGGGAAAATGCGCTAACTGAATTGGCCCATGCGGAAGTTGCAAAATGTTGTGGGCGGAAGTCCAATCCCAGAATAATAATAATAATAATAATGTGTGGACTTATGTAGCGCACGTATCACCCACTGAGGACGGGTTGTTGTGACTGTTTCCCATGCAACACGTCGCGACCAAAATGGCTCCTGCAAACGTGTCATCACATCATTTTCGCGTGCTATTATACCAATATATTATATTACAAATTATAATTGTGAGTTAAGGGAATATTAGCAAAGACACGTAATGCCACCATCACATGCACGCCGCTTGGCATGGTACGCTTGAGAAAAAAAGGGAGACTGGTACCATGCGGACATGCGTAAATGAGACGGATGCTTAACATAGCCTAGTCCGGGAAAATTATTTTATTCAATTCTAAAACCATTTGTTTGGTCACATTCTATGAAACTAAATATATCGCATTATTTACAGATTTAGATATTTATAGTTTAAGAAGGAAAGTTTCAAAAGTACTGAAATACAACACTAGATATTACCGCGCGAATTATTGGCGCGCTATTTGTGACCTCGCTGACCTTTCAAGACACGTTTGAAGTCCCAACATCTGCAACGCGAAACTGGGGTAAGTTAAACCCGCTTTCGTTTCACACTAGTTGCTATTTCCCGGGAAAAACATTTTTCCTGGGAAAAACTCGCTTAACCATACTCCAGAGCAGCGGTACCGTAATTATTTCCCGGGAGTAGCTTTTGAAGTGTGAACAGACCGACAACAATTTCCCGGGAATTTCCCGGGAAATAGTGTGAAAGGGGCTTTAGTTATAATAGATATTTTGACTTTTAACTTTTACAGTGGTAAAGGTAAGTGTTTCTACATGACTGTATGCATTGTGATAGAGGTTTAATGCAAACGTTTATTTGCCTTTTAATTTCAGGAACGATGACAATATTAGGACCATATGGATCAAGACCTAATTAGGCATAGGCCTATATCGAATAGAGAACAAGGATCCAATGTCGTGTGTATACACTACCTGACAACAAGTCATGTCACTCGTGTAGGCCTACGTCTCTCTAAAATCGTTATCAAAACGTTTGGGAAGAGGCTTATCAATGTTCTATATCAAGAAATGTACAGTTGTTATTCTGTTCTAGTTAAATTTACAGTCAAGTGACGTCATCAAAGTTTTACCATTAGAATGTGTACAAAATGTGCTGTGTTTACTCTGTCTTATAGCAATCTTGTAATAGATAGGCCTATTTTTAATTATGCAAGTGATACTCTCTTTTTGAATATAGCCGCTTGAAGTATAGGTTTTCCCAGTCATTTTCGGCAAATAAGAAGCCTATTTAAACACCGCGTCATTCTGTTTCGCGCGAAATTGAATACTGCTCAAAATCATCATTCCATTTCGTTTTAGAGGAGGCAATAGTACTCTTGCGTCATGCGATTTAAACAAAATAACCATCCAATTTAATTCGCTTGAACAGCGTTCAAATTCGCAGGAGCTTTTCGCGGCGCGTATTTGGTCATTCAAATTCATTATTGGGCAGGCATTTGTGAAATCTGTACAACTTAAACTTCGTTGAACTTTAGTTTCCTATAGATTTTTAAAGGTTCACTAATGATTGAATTGACAATGAGAAACCAGGATAAAAAATCATAAAGACACACTCAAACAATAAAACAAGTTATAATGAAACAGTCTAATGGAACATAAATGTTTCAATAACGCATTACAGAATTAGGCCCAGGTCAGAAAACTAATAAAGATTCTAATCAAGAATGAACAAAACAAAGTAAGACTGATTGGCCCTATATAAAGTGTACGAGAAACGCACATGAATAAAGAGTAAACATATGAAACGTATTCTGTTGTCTTTTTTGCATTTGTTTCTCGTATTTTTTTCTTTTTTTAATTCTCATTGTGCCAAATTGATTGCCTTTATACGAAAATGAAAGTAACATTAGTGAAAATCTCTAGTCGAACCAACTCTGGTAAATTGGATGAAGAATGTGCATTACTAAAACGAACGACGTATATGCTAAATTTAATATTAATGCCACATGAATTTGCATGACTGAACAGGAAATTGAATGCTTGAATTCTTAATTTGAAACAGTAACAACTGGAGAGGAAAAATCGCTTTAATGTGAACGTATGAAAGTGAAATTGGCTGCATATTTACCAAAATAGACTGGGAAAACTTATATCACAACACAGCACAAATATTTTTATATTTTTTAATCATGAGACCTCCACAAAAGCATACAAGCAACATCAGACAGCGGCCTCGTTTGCACAAATATAGTTATCATTTGCATAAATACAAATTTATTCGACACACATTCCAAAATATACTGACGGACCAACCAGGCGAGATGGATGGTTTGGCAATCGCTACACAGAAATGGTCTGACCAGGTATAGGCCTATGTTCATTTTACTGCTTTCTCACCAGAATATAAACAAGTTTCTAACACTAACAATTAACATTTATATTATGAATCGACGTGTTGTCGTTATTGAGCACAACATTTGTTTGACGGCATCTCTGTTCAGGCAATTTCTATTCAAAAATTAAGGATTAAATTTAAAATAAATATTAGCCCACCTATACTATAGCTGCAATTTGGTGGCAGGTAGTTAGCTATAGAAGTCAAAATCAGTCAACTGCATGTTTTGAACAAAATGTGCACACATGGGCATTTTTGACTGGTTTTTACTGTCATTTTGACCACCAAACAATGCTTTTACCAGTCAAAAACGGTCGACTCATTTTAACCTGTAAATGTACTTACATACTACACGTAAGGTTTAACAGTGTTCGACTTTTAAGTGAACTTGGCAAGTATATCAACTGATTTTGACCCTTGCAGTCACAGGAGGGTTAATGAAATGTATTTACTGGGCTGTTGTACTATTGTACAACATTATCATGTTAAACAATAGACTATTTTACCGAGTTAAAATTATTGTATGAATAGTGTTAGGTTGATTACAGTATATGTAAGTTTAACGGAAGCAAATGTTATTGGTTTAATACCCGGGTACACTCTTATTCTGTTTTAGTACGTGAATGAGCTCATTGAAATTCTCACATGGTAGCCTAATTATCGCCATAGAGGCTTGATGTAATTCAATATTATAACACAATGTATGAACCGTGTTAGACTTTAAATGACTTTTAAAAAACACAAAAACAAAATATGACAAATATAAATAATGGAACAATCATGTATAAATGCCCTGATATACGGTAATTCTGTACAAGCCCGAATATTCCGTTTTCTCATTATATTACTCTTGTGAATCCTCAAGGTCAAGTAACGTGCTATATTAATACATTATATTATTAATTAAGCGTGGTATTTTTTGTAATTCATTGACACAGCTTATAATTACTACAGCAGTTTTCTTCCGATTGTACCTTTATACCCCCAATAGTTTAATTGTATCTGCGAAACGCTACTGAGAACCATTAAACTTGGTGACTCTTAGGCCAAAAAAAAAGTCTCTGGTTTCTGGTCTGCGCGCGCGTCGCTTCAGAACCGCGCGTTTAAATTTATTTTATTTTATTTTTTAGGTGTTTGCGTGCGACAGCGCAAACACTTCTTGATATTGTTGGTGTTTTGTTTTTTTTGTTCGTGCGACAGGGCGACCACCTCTTGAAATTGTTCGTATTTAGGTGTTCGCGTTGTCGCGCGATCACCTCTTGAAATTATTCGGGTTTGTTTTCCCTCTCCTTCTCGATGAGACTTCAAACTTGGCACATACTTAGACCAAAACATGTAGTTGTCTATAAAGTTATGACATATAGTTTCAAATAAAGTTGTGACGTCATGGTGACGTCATCAGATATCGAAATACCCTAACATCAAATTTTAATATTTCAAAAAATCATATCTCATGTATTACAAAAGATATTTACACAATCTTTGCATCATCTTACAGATCTTGAATTATGTGACATTTCGTATACAAACAGGACCCCAATCTGACCTCTCCTTCCGGTCGAAACCGGAAGTGAAAAAATATTCTGAAGCACTTTTATAGGGTCTGCAGCCAACATGACATGGTATTTGGACATTAGTATGTGTTGAATTTGAACTTCCTGTTTAGACCGGAAGTAAGGTCAGATCAGGTGATTTGAAGGTCATATATATGACAATAAAACTTCCTCATGATCATGAAAAATAACGTTAGTACCTGCTTTGGTTCAATATCTGAGATTGGAAAATAATCTCTTTTTAAAAATGCCGGTGGGGGCGCTCTGAACACCTTGTGTTCTATTAAACACTTGATCTCTAGTTTTTAGGTGTTCGTGCGATAGCGCGAACACCTTGAAATTGTTGAATTATGTGACATGCCTCAGACCATACAGCAAGGACCAGAAATACTGAACGTGGGGCGTTTGTGCATGTATGTGCATATAATTATACACGACGGTCTTCGGCCACACGCTGTTTCTTACGTAACACGCTTGGCAATACAATGCACGAGACTGTCGGGGTTGACTGTGGACATTGAATACCGCCCTCTCATGTCATATGGCGCATATTCACCGTGCTGTTAGTTAATATTAATTTGGAAGAATATCCGTTATTATGGCAGCACATAGCAGCTGTGTACAAGCTTAAAGATTAGTTTGGAAAGTCATCCTACTCTACGTCGCATATTCACCGTCTTGTTATAGTTATGATTAAATTTCAAGAATATCCGTTTTATGGCAGCAGCAGATAGCTATTTTCAAGCTATGAGTTTGGAAAGGGGAATGAAATATCTAACATTAATCTCAAAGAAATTATGTAGCTTTCCGGGCATATACCGGAAATTTAAATTTAACATATTGTTTAACAAAATTGTTGTGTCTTTTGAAGCAGAAATTGATGTTATAATACAACATTTTAGATATTTAAAAAAAAATTATTGTGACGTCGTTAGTGATAATTTGATTGAACCGGAAGTTCACGCGAACGCACACAAAACCCAAAACCCAAAACCTAAAACCCAAAACCTAATACCCAAAACCCCAAAACCTAAAACCCAAAACCCCAAAACAAAAAACAAAAAACAAAAAAACAAAAACCCAAAACCAATACAAATACAAATACAAATAAAGTGCGTCACCGCAGCGATTTGAAGCCGACCGATGACCAGAAAGCGGAGACTTTGATATGGGGTGAAGAAGGCTGTTTGAGTAAATCGCACTGAATTTATTTCCGCTGCTCATTTGTTAATACATATATATAAATACAAATGTTTCATACGTTTTATTTGTGACCAACTATTAAATTTAGAGTTTAGAATTTAGTACGCAAATAAGATGGCCAACTGGCCAACTGTTTTTGATTAAACTTTATGAAAACGGGTGAAACACCACTTAGCCATGCTCCAAACAAAATATTGATCCCTTCTGAAAGATGTTTTTAAGATTAACAATCTTATTAAACATTGAAGTTTTATAACAATAAAGCAACTGGTCTGAGAAGATATTGAGAGGCACAAGTTGGTCACCCACAGGTCTACGAGTATTCACAAAACCCATACATCATAGGGTTTACATTCTTAGTGATTTTTGTTTTCGCTAATAAAAAAAAATGTTTGCAACAATGCTTTTACGAGTATGCTCTCTCTTTGAAAATTGGAAAGAGTTTTCTTTCCAGTAAACTTATTGGCAATAATGTAACTTTTCTTGGAAAGTAATATCTTTGCAATCATCAGCATTACACAGGAAATATGTAAACAGTTACAGGAAATGTGTAAATAAAAATTGTAACATTTGGTTATTTTTAATTACAAACTGTATTAAAATTAATAGGAACATTTAATACTATATTTGATATTACTTAAATCTTGATTTATTAAGTGATTTTATGGTATATATTATATTATTTACATGTTAATATTGTACATTATGGGTTGATCCATGGTGCCTGAAAAGAGCGGAATACGTCAACCAAAAGGGATGTTTTTGTTTAATGATTGTCTTATATTAAATGGGCATGGTATATCCACCATTCACCAATGCGGCACATACACCCATCACAACTTCTAAGTTCCCCCAAATATTTGTTTAGAATATCTCAACAAGTATTGCATGAATTTTTAAAAAATTCTAAAAGCAAATGACAGAATGACATGTTCTACGCAGCTCGTAATGAAATGGTTGAAATTCAATCATGCATGCACAATTGACAGTTATTTGAATGAAAATTCAGCTGAAAAAAAAGTTGCAGTACAAAGCATTGCTTCAAGGGCATGTTACACATGTAGTTTTCTGTAAGAACTCATGCATCAATAACAATGGTATTGATGGCTGTTTCATAATAAGAAAAGAATATTCAAAGAGCAACATGCAACATGCATGTCCATTGTTGTAGAAGGGTAGAGCAAGAGTTTAATATGGAATTTGTCCTCCATTATTCTCCATAACCGAGTTCTTACAGAAAACTACATGTGTAACATGCCCTTGAAGCAATGCTTTGTACTGCAACTTTTTTTCAGCTGAATTTTCATTCAAATCACTGTAAATTGTGCATGCATGATTGAATTTCAACCATTTCATTACGAGCATGTTCTAACATGTCATTCTGTCATTTGCTTTTTGAATTTTTAAAATTCATGCAATACTTGTTGAGATATTCTAAACAAATATTAGGGGGAACTTAGAAGTTGTGATGGGTGTATGTGCCGCATTGGTGAATGGTGGATATACCATTTTATTCATGTGTGTACTGTCTACAAACCTCAGAAGAAACACAATCCAGTTAATTTATATTCTTTATGCACATTCATTTCCAAAAAGGAATAAGGAATGAACTTTCTTTATTCACATACTAACCAAATAAGAAATTCCTTCGTGTAGTATTGGCATTTATTATAACAAGTAAGGAATTGTTCATATGCAATTATACAATTGTGATGTGGTACAAATACAATATATGTATTTAACTCTGTTAACCCTCCTATGGTTTGACCTTTCAAAACCTTTCAAAATCTGCTTACTGGCAAAATGGCTATCAATAATGTATGAACCCTTTAAAACCCTCCAGAATTTGTTGCTACTGAACTACCACACCTTTCAATACCCTTTGAAAGGTATTGAAACATTTCAACACCAGTTTGTTCAGAGAGTTGTTTCACCTTTCGAAACCTTTCATAGGTCCCTTTTGTCAGACAGTTTTCTCACCTTTCAAAACCCTTCAGTACAGCAAACTTGAAAGGTTTTGAAAGGTCTGACAATTCTATGGCAAACTGCACTGTACATAGGAGGGTGGAAAGTTGTACATGTTTTTATTTGGTTAGCTAGATTTATAAAAAGATGAAAACATTTCACACGATGATTGATAGTAGACACATGTTCTAACTTTACAACAAGTATTTTTTTTAATGATAATCTAGTAGTTACCAATGTAGTACCTTCCTTTTGATGGAATTGTTCTAAGCAACTGCAGGTTTAATTTAATGTGTATTGTTGGCATGATTATAGTAATACTGTTGTAATTCAGCATACTGACTGTAGCAAACGTTTTGAATAAATCATCTATCTATATCAAACATGAATTAGTCTTATATAACTTGAAGTGTATTTCAATTCTAATAAGTGGTTTCATTAAGAATGTTAATGCTTTGCAAGTCTTATGTAAGAGCAGATCGTTTGAACAGAAATGGGCTTAAAGAATGAATGTCAGAAAGGAAAATCATAAAACGTAGGCAATGGGTATTATAACAAAACAAACTAGAGGTATAGAGTTTGTAAAAAACAAACTCAAGGTGTTTGGGGGTTCATGTTATGGTGTCATCACCTAAAGTTGTTTAAAAATGCAAAATAAATCCAAAATGTTAACATTGTATAAGTTTGTATTTAACAGAAATAAAGAGCATATTTTAAGTGTACTATGAATTAAAGAGCTTTTTATTATCAGATTATTGTCTTTCTCCCAGTTATGATAAACAACATTTAAGAAATCTAATCCTTAATAGAACGCCCATTATTACAGCTAAAATGGGGAGACATTGCAGGAACGAGCCAAGCCAGGCAGCTATTTTTTCTGCAGTACAATTCCTCATTCACTTACAAATTCCCATAAAAATCTAATGTTACAAAGGTTGAAAGGTTCTTCAATAGTTAATTCACCACTAAACTTGCACGAGCATGTTAGTCTAGTGAGTAGAATGCTCGTTCTCAAGGTGTTTGGTTGTTCATCATGTTATGACGTCATCACCTAAAGTTGTTTAAAAGTACATTAATTAAGTCTGAACTTGGTAAATATGGTTTCCTCTTCAGAAAAGTTTCATGATAAAACTTGCATCCGTGGTGCCAAGTGCGACTTGACAAGAGACTACGGCTATGGAGTTAAGTTCAGCATGTGACTTGACTTCAGACTACTAGACCATGGAGCGTGCAATGAAAATGCATTCAGAAATTGAGTTTCGTGACGCATATCATGCATGAGCGTAGAAACAGTTTAATAGATAATTACATGTAAATTCTAATTATATAAATCCACTCACAAAACTTGCCAGTTTGGCAGATATTTGCATTTGAACTATGACATGAAAATAGCGCCCTCTTTCGGTCATTCTTAAAAAACTGTACATTTTTATGGGGATTTTTGTATAATTGAATAGTTCACATGGGCTATGTTTTTTATGTTTCCCCTACCCTAATCTGTCAAATCGGTCCAGTGAGGTAGGGAAGTTTGGAAAGGGGATTCCATATTTGGGAAATATTTGATGTCATTGTAAAGAAATGAACCAGTTTAAAAAAATATTGCCTTGAATAAAAGGTCTGAACCCGACTGCTCCCTGAACGTCCTCTACCCATTACTCCCAGGGTAGGATCTATGGTGTCGTGGTGTAGTATTCCAATTTAATTGATCATGTGAAAAACTTCTAACTTGTCCATACATTTCAATATTTTGGGGTTTCATTTCCCATCCCCCATCTCCTTACCTTGAGCTCCACCCTCTTTAGGCAACCCTGGATCTAACCCTACCTACATCAAAGACCAATTTATGAATCTTTTCTCATCTTTAAAAAGTAAATTATTGGTTATTAATTGTCAACGTTTTGTGTAAATATTTAAATTGATTAAACACATTCTTCGTTAATACATAAAATTAATAAGATATTTAAATAAAGGAAATGCGAAACAACATTATCTTTTGAATGACACTTCTGCTTTATTTTGTCATGGTCATGATACTCCTTTTCCATCCATTTTTGCACCCATCAATAATAATCCATTTCATACAGGATAAAGGTTATCCAAACTTCTGGGTCTAATTTGCAATGAAAAGAATACTTTTTTTCTGAAGTACAAAATACAAAATAAGTGAACCTGTAGTCCCTAACATTAATTGGATTTGGCTGGTATTGTTAAATCTTTGGCACTTAAAAACTTTTACTGGTGCATGAAAAGAAAGTCAACAGAATGTTTTAATTAAAGTTAATGGTTAAAGGAGCAACATTATCTCAATCAGAGTAGACTTTCAACGGGTCATGGAATCAGTGTCCTAGTGTAAGATGAACAAAGCGGGTGATTGAAAATTACTGGCTCATTTGTTAAGCAGTCTGCAAGGATAAGTCATCTGAAGTTGATTGCCAGGGTAGCTGTAATGCCATGTGATTTTGTTCATTATAAGTGTATTATATAGTACAGCTGATGCATTGAAAAGTGTGTGAAGATAGGCACTTTCATGTGAAAATCTCTGCTTCTCCAGCACCTTTACTGCTGTCTACACTCACTGGCCAAAAATATTGCAACATGCTCAAAATAGCACTTTACAGTAACAGGTGAGATGATCATTTCGTCTGATTTCATCAATTGTGTATTACATAATTTCCAAGCAAGAACAGTAAAAAAGAACATTGACTTCAAAACATAGGCACTTTCAAGAAGTCTTAAGTAGTGTAAATAAAATAAAATAAATTATTGTAACACAGTTCTCCAAACTGAACTTTGGTGTGTGTTGCAATACTTATGGTCAGTGAGTGTATATCAGTATCAGTACATAATGTATCTGAGCCAACTGCAGTCTCTACCAGTTCTTTTGCAGTGAGAGATTGGCTGTACACCATGTCAATTGTATTCTTAGTAAATGATCTATGAATTTCCAGCGTAGGAAATGTACTTTTCAGACGTGTTTTCAGATTGTGGGACCTGTACTTACTGCAGTCAACTCCCTCCACTTCTTGTACGCACTTGATGAACTTACGATATAATGACTTTGTGAAAAGTATTTCATTGTTTTATTATTTTCTTCTGGATGACTTCTTCACAGAATTTTATTTATGCATCATTGTACCAAATAGGTATTTCGTCTGATGGATCTGGCCTTGTCAAGAATTGGGTACATACTCATTATAGCAAAGACAATGATAGCAAACTTCTAAACCCACAAGATCTTTATCTTCGATTTGCAAAAGTAACCTCTCATCTTTCCATTGGGCTGCTTCAAACAGTTGGCATGCAATCAAGGTTTGGCACTGTGAATACAATTTTCGCGGTTTGTCAGGGAGTAACTCTGATGAAGACCACGGTTTTCTTCTCTGGGGTTCAGTGCTGCATTCTTACCACTCAACCTCATATTGACCTGAATATGTATGAAGAAAGAATGATAAATATTTAATAGAAATAGAGGAATAAGTGAGTAAGGGGAATGGGCATTGTAGACAAAAAGAGAGTGAAAATTA
Organism: Zoroaster sp. YZ-2022; assembly: GCA_029582265.1. Lineage (NCBI taxonomy): Eukaryota > Metazoa > Echinodermata > Asteroidea > Forcipulatida > Zoroasteridae > Zoroaster > Zoroaster sp. YZ-2022. The sequence continues at coordinate 13,191,486 of CM055823.1, forward strand.
ACAAAAGTAAACACACAAGACAAGGTAAACAGATAGAAAGAAACGAAAAAGCAACATATAACTAGAAACAATTTTACTGGATACTAAGCTTGGGCAATAAACATGATATCGAATATTGCGATAACTTTTTTTTGCGATAACTTTTTATTCGATTACAATATCGAGAACCTATTTAAGTTATCGGCATATCGCGAATACAAATATATCACAATAAAATATAAATTGACATTGTTAGTAAAGTCAGAAATTCCATGTAAATAAAATCATTATTATTTTGAGCTTTTATAAATGAGAAACAAAAGCAAACTACTTAAGAAGTACATATCGCTCTGCAAATAAATTAGAAATTTATTGTGACACTTGTAGGGGTACACACACCTGTGGTTATTGGCTCTAAAGCAATCATGCATGAATGCAAAAAAAGAATTGCGATATTATTGAAAATTGCAATATATGTTTGCCGATATATCGTGGATAAAAAAAAATCGTTATTGCCCAAGCTTACTGAATACTTGAAACTTGATTGAATTTTTGGAAAGAATGTCATATCCGACCGCCACTTTTTAAGGGTTTTTTGGAAATTTGTGCAACCACTAACCAGTTAAAAATTATTCTATCGATTTTTGGTGGTACAGAAAGCGAAAACTATCTTTAAAATCCACTTTTATGATGGTTTTCGGACTTTATTTCCCTTGTAAAAAATCCTCCCCTTCAGAAAATAGAACGATCATATTATAGTTGCCACTGCGCATGTACAATGACTGTGTTGGTCACTAATTGTGGAGTTTACAACATCAGACTGACATGACTGAGGAATTCATCATATAACAAAATGGATTATTTTTCATGAAATAAATATCCTGGAATAATTTGAAGTATATGTCCATCATCATCCATATGTTCTCCACCTTACTACATGAAGGTAGGTAAGATTACTTTATTGGTTATATTGAATGAGAAAAAGTGGCGGTTCGATACAACATTCTAACCGAATTTTTCAATATTTGCCTACCTTGATGTTTCTGTTTCTTCTCATGTCTTCCTCTCCCTGCAAATGGCATGGAAGCATTTGTACCACTCAGAGTGGTACCCATAAATCTGTAAATCAAATGGTAATTAATTTTAGGAATGTCAGCTATTCATCCATACATGTAAAATAATAAATAATTGGGTCAGCAGCCATCTTCATTGTATACACTATGAAAAAATAACCCAAAACTTTAGTTCAGCTTGAAGTTCATTTCCATGCTTATTTACACCGCCAAAGGTTGAATATTCTTGGCTCATGTACAAAGTTATGTTTGTGCAACTAGTATTACTTTTAACTTTTAAGTATCTGATAAACTCCATTATAAAGATACCATTTTTCAACAGTGCTGATTTTTTTCCTCAAAAAAGTGCCCCTTTCAGGATTTTGATGGATTTGGGGTGGTTAGGGTTATAGTTTATTTTGTTGGTCAAGGTTATTTTGTTGGTCAAGGTATTAACATGGTAACTATTGAAAATAATCACCAGGAATGATCTTTTTTTGAAATTGTCACAAAAAAAGTATAATAATGTCAATAACATACACAATACTGAGGGACAGACCACAATGAGATATTAAAAGTCTGACGACATAAGTTAAATTGTCAAGGATATTTTTCATATATGTTGTCTTGTTGATATAGGTAGGCAGATTCACGCAAGCCGCCGCTGGCGGCGCACTTCAAAAGCTCACTTTAGACATCGCGATTGTGACCGACTCACTCACATCCGGGTTCGCGCGAAAACGTTCCCCCTGGCTAGCTGTTTAATATGTCGTCGTAGCTCGCGTTGTCGCTGTGCGGATTAAGCGTTAATCTGTAGACGCCATCTTAGATTCATTCATAAATTTTGCTTCGTTTCAATGCAAAATATCCGAACTCGGACGTTAGAAATATCGCCGTGTTTACGACCCGTTTTTCATCATTGTGCATGACGGAAATTCATCATCAATTTAGAGGTATTGGATGGTCTTCATGAAACTTGAAACCACGAAAAAAGGATACACCGTATCGTGGTGCCAACTGTAACGTTGGTGGAAAAACAGTGCAACTCGCGGAAAATGATCCGACAGCAAATTTAAAAAAAATTCACCTCTATCGGCGATTTGACTCGGTGAATCGGGGTGTCACGCACGCTTAATCGGGGTGTCACGCACGGGTGGATTTTGGTATTCAATGAGATTTTTTTGTTTAAAAGGGGTACATGCTATAGACACTTTGTTAGTACTACAAGGATACGTTGCAGGCAAATGCGGTCACAACTTTTCAAATGAAACTGGCCTCCAAAATGACCAAATATTTAAATCAACAAAAAATCGTAACTTTGCACAGGGTTAACCTATCATGACCATTGACCCCTCATTTTCTTTCTAATTTTTTGCTCTATCCAGTGATATGACATTTAAAAGAATTGAAGCAACTTCAAATTGTCATGAAACTGCCTAATATAGGCCTAAGTCCAACTATTTTACAAAAAATATGTAGTCTGATTAGGTCCAGATATTTTTCAAATTCTTTTAAAATTAATTCCTACATTACCTGTAACGTTAGCTGTAACAGAGATTCTGTGATTGTTCATTACCAGCGACGTTGTTATGTACGTTAGCTCCAACAGCCCTAACGTTAGACCATTCCTTGCTCGGTGTCCTTTCTCTATGGTTAGACATGGACATTGGCAATATCACACTCAACCATACCGTCTATTGCTTCCATCCACTTGCACATGAAAGAAACTTTGTCCAACTCATTTCCCAAAATGATAACAATTTGGATTCCATGCTAGACAAATTATTATTAATAGTACATTTTCTGCGACGCATTTTCTGCAGACGGGCCCGACACTCAGGGAAGCCATTGTTTTTGCTGCTGCATGGTACTATACTGTGCGCGTGCATAGCGCATGCATGGCAGGTCATGACCTGCGCGGTCTTCGTAAACTCGAACTATTCTATTCTAATTAGATAATGCATATACACACAATATAGGCCGATATGTCTGTGTGTAAGAGAACGTCAGTATGGCTGTGCTTCTGAATAGTTGTTCGTTTAAACTTCTGTTTTCGACCGGAAGGAGAGGTCAAATTGGGGTCATGTCTGTGTAAGAAATGTGACATAGTTCAAGGTCTTTAAGATGATACAAAGATTGTGATATGATTTTTTGAAATGTTTAGAAATTTTCAACTTCCGGTTTCGACCGGAAGGAGAGGTCGGATTGGAGTCACGTCTGTGTACGAAAAATTACATAATTACAGATCTGTAACATGGTGCAATGACTGTGAAAATATCGTTTGTGGTTCATGAGATATGATTTTTTGAAAATATTAAACTTTGATTTAGTGTAATTCGATATCTGATGATCTCACTATGACCTCACAATTTGACATAAAACTACATGTTAAGGTCTAACTATGTGTGAAGTTTTAAGTTTCTGTGAACTCTGCAACTATGTTTTTGTCTCTGGATAATTCTTATTAAGAAGAAGAAGAAAAAAAAAAACCGAACAATATCAAGAGGTGTTTGGGCACCAACCCAAACACCTAATAATAAAAAACCCGAGATGACAAAGGCAATATCGAGATGGGTCTATTATAGTATACACACATGTACAAATACTATGTGACTCGGAGTCAGTGGCGGCGATTGCTTGTGACAGTTGTGGAGAACGTGTCGGCCGCGATATGACCTGACCCAATGATTGATAATATAAATAATTATTTAGTTTTTGTTTACACCAAAAATATTTAATTAATAAATATAAATATTGTATAAAAACACACTGATGTATCTAAGGCCAAATAAAAAACTCTCAACAAAAAAATACCCCCCCCCCCAAAAAAAATAAAAATAAAATAAAATAAAAAAAATAAAAATAAATAAACAAACAAAAAAGCGCAGCATCGCACCTATTTTGAAGCCGATCTATGACCAGAAACCGGAGACTTTTTTTTTTCATCGGATGAAATTATTACATTAGTCTCAAACACCTTCTGGTGCGTTTTATTGTATATTTTACAAAAATAAATATGTACAGGGCAAAGCTATGGGGGCATAGCCAGAAGTTTGTCAAGGGAGGGGCGGCGAACAAGGTTTTGAAACAAAGTAGCCCTGGAAAATATTGATATCACACACAAGAGTTACCATCATCCCTGTTTTAAGGATACAATTGGGGTAAAATATATACTTTTTAAACAATATAAAAACAACAAAATATACCTGGGGCGATCACCCCCTTGGCTACGCTGTGATTAAATTTTCAAAACCTGATGAACAAAACAATGACAATTTTACAGACTGAACTAAAATAAATTAATGGATATCAACATAGGCCCATATGGAAAAATAATTGTAGTTAATGTATATTAACTTTTTATAAAAAGCAAAAAGGAAATGCTTTGGCCACAGTTTAGCTTCACCATACTTTATAGAAAATATAATTTAACTATACAAATGTTTCAAAAGATTTCAGCTTTTAAAACGAATATAAACTTTGGTATATACCGGTATGTTAACTACTGAAAACATTATTGCAAATAAAACGTATTAATAAATAAAACATATTTTTACAGTTACGTACAAGTATTAAATTCTAATACACTTTTAGTAATTGCCTACATTTACAAGCATCATATATTGATCACTGTGATTGATATGTTTGCTTATGATTTAACTTTTTGCATAAACGAGTAGACAGAATGACCATGTATGTATGTATAAAAATATCTTGTCGAGTAGAATAAAATATAAATCTCGGTTCAAAAGAAATAATGGATGCATTAACTGACATTATTTTAACCAAAAGTGTAAAGGGGGTTGAAGATCGATGGACACATTTATGTGACATTCAACAACAAAAATAAATAAAAACAAATTAATTAAAAAAACGATTGACACACAAATACACTCACACTTTTTCTGAATGACAAAATTTGACGCTCATAAATATTCCTATGACACTAATTATATTTTATCACAATTAATCAAATTAAACATGAATGTTTGTCCTCTGGAAACATTGCAATGAATAGGAACATTATTCACTTTTTTTCTCGTTAAAAACACAATAATATAAAAACTTTTAAAGGTTGGTATTTATTCGAATCAAGATATACATAAATCAACCAATGTATAAGTTTCAGCTCAACATAGATTCTTGATTCATGAGAAAGGTGTGACGTAATAACATTGAAAATTGTCATGTTTATATGTGTTTTCTCTGATATGAAAACACTTCAGATATGAAATTTTTTCATGATGAATGTTACCTTTACCAACTTGTGTATTGTGTCAACCAAGGACCTCCTATTATTCCCTTTACTGTTGGACTTTTTTTAGGCATCTCCCATATGTGGAACCTCTACCTGAAAATACACATAATCCCTGTATCATCTGACACTATTACCACTTCCTTCTATCCTTGCATTTGGGGCAATGGCAATATCTGTAAGGACTAAACTGCTGTAGTACACCATTACTTCTCAATTACTTCCATTACTTCTCAATAGTCATGAGACTATATCTCCTACTCTCATTCCATATTACTATGTATATGCGTAGGGCCCCCATAAAGCTTTCTGACTTGGCACATACCTGGAGGGACCTCCCAGCAATACTTCTGTCCAGTGTATGTGGCCATTCTTGAATAAGACCACTACATAAAGTATTGCTGATCAAGTCCTCTTATTCTTTTTATTCTTTTCATCAGGTATGTGATGTTTTCATTATTCTTTATCAATTAAAGAACATCTACTATATAATTTTCATTATTACTGATCAGTAAAAGTTGGATTTATGTTTCTAACTAACTAATTACTACCACTGGAAACATTTCAATATTCTGAAGATCTCCTTTCGAAATTTAGGGAAGTTCAATTTATCATTTTCTTAATATCTTGAGAGTATGATTTCTTAAGACAATAGGAAACCAGCTTGTTAATTAATTTAATCTATAAAGTTCACTTTAAATATTTCCCTTATACAGTGTAGTTTTTTGTTATAGAACAGAAAAGAAATATTCGTAGTTATGAAACAAAACAGTTATTGTAGATTATGCCATTCTTGAATAAGACCACAACATGTACACAAGTATTGATCAAGCCCTCTTATTCTTCTCATCAGATCAATGTCTAAACCCCCTCTATCGGGGCGGGTCTTACACATGTACAGTGCAGCATGGTATTAGCCCGAGGGGTGTCTGGTGCCTTTAAGACACCCTGTTTCAATTTTGGACACCCTATTTCATCTGTCATTTACATGTGAAAGTATTGTAAGTGAACAATTTGGACACACTGTTTCATCTGTCATTTACATGTGAAAGTATTTAAGTGAACAATTTGGACACACTGTTTCATCTGTCATTTACATGTAAAAGTATTGTAAGTGAACAATTTGGACACACTGTTTCATCTGTCATTTACATGTGAAAGTATTTAAGTGAACAATTTGGACACCCTGTTTCATCTGTCATTTACATGTAAAAGTATTGTAAGTCAACAATTTGGACACCCTGTTTCATCTGTCATTTACATGTAAAAGTATTGTAAGTCAACAATTTGGACACCCTGTTTCATCTGTCATTTACATGTAAAAGTATTGTAAGTGAACAATTTGGACACACTGTTTCATCTGTCATTTACATGTGAAAGTATTGTAAGTGAACAATTTGGACACCCTGTTTCATCTGTCATTTGCATGTGAAAGTATTGTAAGTGAACAATTTGGACACCCTGTTTCATCTGTCATTTACATGTGAAAGTATTGTAAGTGAACAATTTGGACACACTGTTTCATCTGTCATTTACATGTGAAAGTATTGTAAGTCAACAATTTGGACACACTGTTTCATCTGTCATTTACATGTGAAAGTATTGTAAGTGAACAATTTGGACACCCTGTTTCATCTGTCATTTACATGTGAAAGTATTGTAAGTGAATAATTTGGACACCCTGTTTCATCTGTCATTTACATGTAAAAGTATTGTAAGTGAACAATTTGGACACACTGTTTCATCTGTCATTTACATGTGAAAGTATTGTAAGTGAACAATTTGGACACACTGTTTCATCTGTCATTTACATGTAAAAGTATTGTAAGTGAACAATTTGGACACCCTGTTTCATCTGTCATTTACATGTGAAAGTATTGTAAGTGAACAATTTGGACACCCTGTTTCATCTGTCATTTACATGTAAAAGTATTGTAAGTGAACAATTTGGACACACTGTTTCATCTGTCATTTACATGTGAAAGTATTGTAAGTCAACAATTTGGACACCCTGTTTGGAAATTTCCAGCAAATTTGGAGACCCTATGCAGATGAATTCCAACACAAAACCTCAACAGGTGGCTGGCTAGTACTATTTAACTTTTCCAAACCTTTCCAAGGTTTTTTTTTAGTGTTAAAGTATGCAAGGGTTTCACATTACCACAGATAAGAGTACACAGGAGTACACGAATACAGACAACATATTTCCCTCCTGATGAATGTCTATTACTTAAAATTGCTGCCACTGCTGGTTAAGATGGCTACTGTGTGATATAATCATAACTCAACATGATGAGAAAGTCAATCTTAATATATGACAGACAATGGGTTTGTCTCTAAGATCAGAGATTTGGAAATCACACTTTTGTCTGTATGAGTCATGAAACAACAGCTTAGAGTAACCTGTTGGAGGTATTTGAAATGAGGCAGATGGTGAGCCCATAAAGCTGCTGAACCACCCAGAGCTGTGTTCATGGAAAGGTTTAACTCTGCCACGTTAGTCATTTTACTGAGAGACAATGCAATATGCTCAATATCTTGACCTTTCAATGAGCAATTACTCAAATTCAGGTTCTGAAGGTATTTCATGTGATGCAAATGATGGGACCACAGTTTAGCTGCTCCACCTAATTCACTGTTTGTGGAGAGATCCAGGTGGGTCAGATTACCCATTTCACTCAATGACAAAGCAATATGTTCAATGTCTTTAGATATCAAAGAGCAACGCCTCAGGCTCAGTTTCTGAAGATGTTTCAAATGACGAACATGGCAAGACCATAATTCTGCCGAGCCTTGCCAGGCACTGTTCATGGATAGGACAAGTTGGGTCAGATTGCTCATTTCAGACAATGATGAAGCAACATGTTTGACGTCTTTACGTATTAACAAACAATCACTCAAGTCCAACTTCTGAAGGTGTTTCATATGAGACAAATGACAGGACCAAGATTCTGCAGAGCCAACTAGTGCACTATTCAGTGATAGATTCAGATCAGTCACATTAGTCATTTTACTCAAGGACAAGGCAACATGTTCTATATCTTTACATTTCAATGAACATTTACTGAAGTCTAGCTTCTGAATGCATTTCATGGTATGCAAATGACAAGACCACAGTTCTACCTTGCCACCTAATGCCCTATTTCCAGCAAGGACAAGGTCAGTCAGGTTGGTCAGTTTACTCACAGACGAGGCAATGCTTCCAATATCATCACACTTCAGTGAACAGAATCCTAAATCCAGTTTCTGAAGCTGTTCTATGCGACATAAATGACTTGACCACAATTTCGCCAAGCCACCCAAAGCACCGTTCATGGAAAGATCTAAGTGAGTCAGGTCGTTCATTTTACTCAAGGACAAAGCAACATGCTCTATATCATGATCTTCAAAAGAGCAATCACTCATTCTCAGATACTGCAGGTGTTTCATTAACAACAAATTACAACACCAGAATTTTGCCGATCCACCAAGTGCATGGTTACCAGAAAGATCCAACTCCGTTAAACTAGTGACTTCACTTAAATTTACTGCAATAGGTTTCATATCTTCTTTTTGCACTTGGCATCTGCACATTTTGAGCACTTTGAGGTTCGTCAAATGCTTCATATATACAGCCCACATGTCTGCAGTTCCTCCTAATGCATCATTACTAGACAGATCGAGTGAAATCAAGTGTGCGCTGTCTTTCAGATGTGAAGTAAATAGTTTGATATCACTGTCACCTAATGAACAATCAATGAGCTGGAGTATTGTGAGATTAGTCATGTTACCAAGAGCAACACTTAAAGATCGGACTGCTGGTGACCCATTTACACAGATACCCGATATGTGAAATGACTGAACATTAGCCAGATGCATCTGTCTGTCCTCTAACTTACATATGTGTGTCAGAAAATACATGAGTGATTGGAAATATTCAGTATGATACTTCTGAACACTGATGTGAGGAATAGCTAGTAACTGGATGTACGTACCTGGTGTTATACGATTTGATTGACCCTCAAAATAACAATTAAGCAACAACTGATGTAACCTTCCATCACCATCACTGGCTAATAGGTGATTAATTAAGGTCAACAAAATGTTACTTTGGCAGATTTCATCATCACCACAACAAAAACGAAGGAGATACTCAAAATGATGAAGGTCCTTCCCTGCACTGCATATGGTATCTAAAATCCTATGAAACTCCCTAGAATCCATTTGGAGGCTCTGCCAGTATTTTGCAGCACAAAATTCTTGTATTGTTTTGTGAATAAATTGTACGCTGTTGTGTGAGTTAAGATTCTTGAAAACCCTCTGACTGCTTAAAATGCCTACCTTCAATGCTGAGGCAAATACATTCCTCTCAAATTCCGATTCTGAAAATGAGAGTTTCTGATCAGGGGCAATGAGTCCCAATAGTGCGACTTTCCCAATTTCTTTTAACACTTTTGTCATCTCTTCTTCAGACACATTGCCTTTTCTTTTGAATATGTAAGTCAGTGCCTCAATATAAAGGCGCGTTATTGTTTCTGGAAGTCTTGACTGTTCTCGCCATATTAAACACATTAACAGGAGTATCATTGGGCTCCTTGCCAAGTCTGAAAGCACATCTGAGCTTTCAATCTTTTGAATAAGTGCATGAGCATTGTGAATTTCATCTCGATAAAATTTATTCACGTACTGTTTCACATCACTTTGGGTGAATCCTAGTACCTTTACATGTGTAAAAGGAAGTTGAACCAGAGATTCTGTCGTCAATCGCTCAAGATGAGAAGGGCGGTTGTTACACCAATACAACCTTGGTAATTTCTAATATTCAGGGCTTTTAGGATAGACCCAAATGAGCTTTCTGAGAGAGTTGTTGAAATCAACTCATCAAAACCATCCAAAAGAATCAAAACTTCATCAGAGTTGAGATAGATAAAGGATTTCAATGCTTCTTTAGAAATTCTTGAATTTTCTCCAAGGAGTTGATCAAAAATGGACCCAATAAGGTCTGAGCTTTGGTCTAAAGCACACATTTTCAACAGAATGACGAGTTTGTACTTTGTGAATACCTTATTGGTCCTCACAGCCCAGTCATATGCCATCTTATCAAAGAGAGTTGACTTTCCTAGACCAGCCATACCACAGAAAATAATCCGTTTTATAAGATCACCTTCTCTTGTTTTCATAAGGAATATCTTTTCATAATCACTGGAATCCTCAACAGTTACATTATCTTTAAGTGCACCTTCCCTTGTTTCCAGATGTAATTTCACATAGATATCCATGATGTGCATTTTATCATCATTAACCCATGGTATGAGCTGTACATAACTACCTGAGTTCTTATAACATGTTTTAATGATGCTTCACACTGATCAGCAGCCTGCCTGTAAGGATCTCTATCGTTGTCCTGTGTTCTTGATGAATGCCATTAGAATGACTTGGTTGATCATCTACATGTACTTGATGTCTTCTTCCTGTTATCAAATATTAAATGTTTAGTCAGTTTAGACAATCTGATTGGATGAAATGTGATCACATGGGAGAACATCTGCATAACATACAGTATTTTCCAAACATTTTATCAAAAGCATGTAAATTGGCTTTAAAAACCGGATATTCAAACCAACAAGCCTTTTATTTGAAATTTGGACTGATTTGAAACAAAACAAAACTACTGGTAAAGAGATGCTAAAACTCTAATGTATAAATTTAAATAAAATCTAAATTTTGGTATGGAATGGACTTATCCTTTGGATACGAACTATTTAAACAACTCACCTACTGCCGACGTTTCATCATGAAAATGAAAAGTTGATCCTGTTACAGGGCCCAGAAAAACTGGCATGTTCTGACCTTGGATATTCAAATTACCCTGTACGCCTGGTACCCTGTATTGATATGCTGCCAATTCACTTGATGCATGGAATGAACTTTGCTCTGTATATCAGAAAGTAGAATCAACATACATGTAAATGTTTATTAATATGACTTACAGAATGGTTCAGAAATCAGCTCAAGCAAGTAATTACTGACTCCATCTTTGTCAGATAGCCTGTATACACAAGTATGCTCATAGTGATGATCATTAATACATAAAAGGGGCCAGACTATTTCCCTGCCTATGTATTTGTATTTGAGAAAAACAGCTCTAGTATGATCAAGTTCTACACAGCATATGTTCTCACAACAACCACAACAACAAACCTGCTCATTACTTAAGCGATTCATTTTGCCGCATATTATTTCCAAGTATATTGGCATACTTGCTCTTGATAAAACACATATTCCTTCCACCAATGTAACCTCAAAACACACTGAATGAAGGAACAAATATATTTGATAACAATGATTATCCAATCGTATTCTTTTAACCTGAATTTCATTTATTGAGTCAGTTCTGTTCTTTTTCACTTCACATCAAAAATAGACTTCCTATTTTGTTAAACTGTCCAGAAGCATGGATATTTTCTAAAATAGTAGATGAAATTGCATTTCATAGGCCCTTCAAGCCGTATTACCTGTTGCAGTAGACGAGAGGTATATTTCAGAGGTATCAACTGATCTAGGTTCATTCTCCTCTGGTGTTATGGTTTCTTCATGAGGGTGTGACTTCATTGTACGTTTGTTCTTTCTCCTATTACGATGCCCTGTATCATGTTGATGATAGTATTAACAATTAATCATCACTAAATACATCAGTGATTTCAATAATACTTTTGTCTTGTTTTGATTCTTTACGTGTTAAATCTGCTATGTACTATTTGTATTTTATGATTATGATCGTAAAGTTAATGAGGTAAGTACAAATTCAATTATTTCATGTTGGAATTAATACGAACAATGTGAACGCATTTTCACTATTTTCTTGTTGTAATGAAATGAGCTGACATTTTCAAAGGTTGGTTTTTATAATTATCTCTGGATTCTTATAAACAATTGCTGCATCTACAAATATTCTAATATTAAAATTCACTAATTTACCTGATGATTTTTGCTGTACTTGTTTTGGGCGTACAGCACAATCCTGCCTGGATGGCTGATTGGGTGCAGTCTGCTGTGTGGGTGACAGGCTAGCTGGATGGTGGGCCTGGGATGGTGCCACAAGATCCTGCCTGGATGACTGATTGGATACAGTCTGCTGTGTGGGTGTCAGGCTAGGTGGATGGTGGGCCTGGGATGGTGCCACAAGATCCTGCCTGGATGACTGATTGGGTGCTGTCTGCTGTGTGGGTGTCAGGCTAGCTGGACGGTGAGCCTGGGATGGTGCCACAAGATCCTGCCTGGATGACTGATTGGGTGCTGTCTGCTGTGTGGGTGACAGGCTAGCTGGATGGTGAGCCTGGGATGGTGCCACAAGATCCTGCCTGGATGACTGATTGGATACAGTCTGCTGTGTGGGTGTCAGGCTAGCTGGACGGTGAGCCTGGGATGGTGCCACAAGATCCTGCCTGGATGACTGATTGGGTGCTGTCTGCTGTGTGGGTGACAGGCTAGCTGGATGGTGGGCCTGGGATGGTGCCACAAGATCCTGCCTGGATGACTGATTGGGTGCTGTCTGCTGTGTGGGTGACAGGCTAGCTGGATGGTGGGCCTGGGATGGTGCCACAAGATCCTGCCTGGATGACTGATTGGGTGCTGTCTGCTGTGTGGGTGTCAGGCTAGCTGGACAGTGGACCTGTGATGGTGCCACAAGATCCTGCCTGGATGACTGATTGGGTGCTGTCTGCTGTGTGGGTGTCAGGCTAGCTGGACAGTGGACCTGTGATGGTGCCACAAGATCCTGCCTGGATGACTGATTGGGTGCTGTCTGCTGTGTGGGTGACAGGCTAGCTGGATGGTGGGCCTGGGATGGTGCCACAAGATCCTGCCTGGATGACTGATTGGATACAGTCTGCTGTGTGGGTGTCAGGCTAGCTGGACGGTGGGCCTGGGATGGTGCCACAAGATCCTGCCTGGATGACTGATTGGGTGCTGTCTGCTGTGTGGGTGACAGGCTAGCTGGATGGTGGGCCTGGGATGGTGCCACAAGATCCTGCCTGGATGACTGATTGGGTGCTGTCTGCTGTGTGGGTGACAGGCTAGCTGGATGGTGGGCCTGGGATGGTGCCACAAGATCCTGCCTGGATGACTGATTGGGTGCTGTCTGCTGTGTGGGTGTCAGGCTAGCTGGATGGTAGGCCTGGGATGGTGCCACAAGATCCTGCCTGGATGACTGATTGGGTGCAGTCTGCTGTGTTGGTGTCAGGCTAGCTGGATGGTGGGCCTGGGATGGTGCCACAAGATCCTGCCTGGATGGCTGATTGGGTGCTGTCTGCTGTGTGGGTGACAGGCTAGCTGGATGGTGGGCCTTGGATGGTGCCACAAGATCCTGCCTGGATGGCTGATTGGGTGCTGTCTGCTGTGTAGAGTGTCAGGCTAGCTGGATGGTGAGGCCTGGGATGGTGCCACAAGATCCTGCCTGGATGGCTGATTGGGTGCTGTCTGCTGTGTGGGTGACAGGCTAGCTGGATGGTGGGCCTGGGATGGTGCCACAAGATCAAGCCTGGATGGCTGATTGGGTGCAGTCTGCTGTGTGGGTGTCAGGCTAGCTGGATGGAGAGCCTGGGATGGTGCCACAAGATCCTGCCTGGATGTCTGATTGGGTGCTGTCTGCTGTTTGGGTGTCAGGCTAGCTGGATGGTGCGCCTGGGATGGTGCCACAAGATCCTGCCTGGATGACTGATTGGGTGCAGTCTGCTGTGTGGTGTCAGGCTAGCTGGATGGTGAGCCTGGGATGGTGCCACAAGATCCTGCCTGGATGACTGATTGGGTTGCTGTCTGCTGTATTGGTGTCAGGCTAGCTGGATGGTGAGCCTGGGATGGTGCCACAAGATCCTGCCTGGATGACTGATTGGGTTGCAGTCTGCTGTGTTGGGTGTCAGGCTAGCTGGATGGTGAGCCTGGGATGGTGCCACAAGATCCTGCCTGGATGACTGATTGGGTGCAGTCTGCTGTGTGGGTGTCAGGCTAGCTGGATGGTGAACCTGGGATGGTACCACAAGATCCTGCCTGGATGACTGATTGGGTGCAGTCTGCTGTGTGGGTGTCAGGCTAGCTGGATGGTGAACCTGGGATGGTGCCACAAGATCCTGCCTGGATGACTGATTGGGTGCAGTCTGCTGTGTGGGTGTCAGGCTAGCTGGATGGTGAGCCTGGGATGGTGCCACAAGATCCTGCCTGGATGACTGATTGGGTGCTGTCTGCTGTGTGGGTGTCAGGCTAGCTGGATGGTGGGCCTGAGATGTTTTTTCAACATCTAAAGAAATTTTAAAAACAAGACATTTGACATATTTTAGACATCTTCATCCATATTAAAACCAGTATACACAAATGCATCTATACATAAAAATCAAGATATAAAATCAAGTTTCATTGAGTTGTTACAGAGAAAAAAGTGAAAATGCATTGAAGACTATTTGTATTCATGTCCAATGGCGGATCACAGGCATACATACATGTAAATGGCATACTACATGTATGTAAATAAGAAAAAAGGGAGAAAAGGTTAAAGCATAACATTTCATAATTTATTCTTGCATGAAATGACTAAATAGTCAATCGGTCCAGTCTATAAGTTAAAATACTTTGCCTTGTTTTATTATTTCCGACATTGAAAAATTAAAAAAAAAGGCAAGTTTGGAATTGACACAAAGGGGTCACTGGTATATAAACAATCATAATGTAGACGTAGGCATCAGCATAAAATGTTCATAATTAGGTGTTTGCGCGACAGCGCGAACACCTCTTTGAAATTGTTCGTTTTTTGGTGGTTTTTTTCTTCTCCTTCTCGATGAGACTTGTCAAACAAAAAACACATAGTTCCAAAGTTCACAGGGTCTTCAAAATTGACACATACATGTAGTTGTCAATAAAGTTGTGACAAACAGTTTTCAACTTTTCACAAGTAACTTTTATGTAAAACTGTGATCACTGAATTGTTTGGAGAATACCAATCGTGTGTACGGACTTCAAGCAGTATTACCTGTTGCAGTAGAGGAGAGGGATGGTTCAATGACCTCTTGTCTGACAGCAGCAGAGATATCAACTGATCTAGGTTCATTCTCCTCTGGTGTTCTGGATTCTTCATGAGGGTGTGACTTCATTGTACCTTTGTTCTTCCTTCTATTACGATTCCCTGTATTATGTTTATGAAAATTTATCAAATCAGTAACAGCCATGTTAAAATAGACAAGACCACATTTTTGTAGGAGATATTGAATTCGCCAAAGATGTCCGGGGGATAGCATTTATTGCGGTGTATTCCGGATTGCTACGTGGGCCTTGACTGAAGGCTAAGGGGAGTGGGGGAGGAGGGGTTAAAGTGTGAGCCATTTTCAGGGGTGTAGGTGTGAACAATTCGAAAAATTGCTGAACGAGGAGGGGATAGAAATTGACCCACAAAATTAAATCACATTTGCCACAAAAAATACAAGCCTGCTTCGATGGCGATTAATTGGTGGTTCATTTGCCGACTGAGGGCTTGCTTTCTGGGGGTGTTACACACCCCTCCCCCCTTGGCTACAGCCCTGCTTGACCTGATAAGCTGGTTTCATTATTCACAATATTATCAGTTATCAAAAATTAATTGTTATGTTGATCGAATACTAAAAAATTGCTGTCCAGGAACTCTTTTTTTCAATAAAAATATAAAAAGTCTGTATTTTTCTTCTTTTTTTTGTGATGAAACTTTCACATGTTAGTTTTATGATACATGTATATTATTTGAAAACACAAGGGTTGAAATGAGCATTCATTTCCAAAAAGCAGCTTTAATACCTTTAAACTCTACAGATACTTACTTTTAGGTCTTCCGCCCTTTAAACCACCAGCAAGTCGTACCTCAATGTTTTCATCTTTCTCAATACTGTAATCCTTCAATGACTGCACATTACAAAGCTGAACAAATGATTGAATGATCCATTGATTGATTATACATTGTACATATACTACTCAAAAAATTTAGGGAACACCGGATTTTTAACATCAAATAGGTTTTGGCCATGTGCAATGATGTCATGTACCAGCAATATTGACACAATGGCCTTGTTCAATCTGCCACACATGTCTAAATTCTTTGTTAACTCATCAATTCTGTGAAACTCTGTGTTTAACTGAGATTATTCCGGTGTTCCCTAAATTGTTTTGAGTAGTATATATCAGCCAAATCATTAATGGTATGACAGTATTTAGAGTATCATGTCTAATTACCTATATCACTGTGTCTTAGTTCACTTGATCAGACTGACAAACTAATGTTGCAGCCATACCATCTGTCCAAGTTTACCTCTGTACATATCATAACCAGGAAAGTCATATGTAGATTTACATGTACAACTGGTATATTGTACACATTGGCTGATCAAGGAGAAGGCTTGGGATTAAACCCCTTCCCCCTCCTGCCCTACTCACTATCTTCAAGATACATGTATATTAACCCTAACTCCCTAAGCATTGTATTAAAACAATAAAAATCCTTCAAAATCCTCCAACTGGCTTTGTTGTCTAGGGAGTTAGGGTTAAGGCCACCACATACCAACCAATCCAACCACTACTCCAAACTCAAGATCAGAGTCAGATCTTAGTATGCCGGCACACTTAACAACTGAAAAGAGTAATTACATTACATAAAATTATCACATGCGCATACATGCTTTGCTGTCTAGAGAATTAATGTCATTCATTTCTGAATGACTAATAGTCATTGTATATTGCAAAGACATGGAGCTGTGTGCTGTGTGCTGTGTGCTATAATAAGCATTGCAATATATGTCTAGACCATTATATTTCTGCAACCCTAAACAGTTCCGACGCGCCTTGACGAGGCTACATACCAGCTCATCAAATATTTCCCACAAATGAAAATCCTGTACCTCTATATTTTTCCTGGTGTAAAGTTGTTGACTTGATGGATGAATACCCGTCTGTTTCTGTATCAACTCTTTCAACTCCAAGATAGATGTCTTTGGATCAACTTGTAGACAAAGTGACTTTGATAAAAGAGGAGTCCGGATAAAGATCTGAAGCTTTGTGTCAACTGGTCTGTGTGAGAAGAACCATTAACCTCTTCAATTTAAATTCATTACCCATAATGCTATATTTCACCAGCTATTTATTCTTCTCTGAAAATTGCTGCTTTCTTTTAAGCCCCTATAAACACAAATGGTTATCGTGAGAAACATAAATGGACACAGAAAATTACATGGTGTATGATTCTCAGACTAATTGGAAATTAATTTGTTCATTATAAGTGATCAAAATATTGTCTGCAGTTCTTTTTTCTTTCTTTCATTTGTTGGTTCAACTGTGAATCCCTTTTACTTCTCATGAAGTTTGACCAAAGGACAGACATTTCGGATGGATCATGTATATGTTAGCATACCTGTGTTTGATATACAGGAAGCTAGTTCCTAGTCTTAAACTAGACATAGTGGGCCAATTGCCCAAACACATTGGCGCAGCAGAGATTGTACAACACAGTCACACAAATAAAGTGTATGGTGTACAGTGTTGCACAAGTAAGGTACATGTGGGTCACTCCATGTCAAATCACACACTTTCCGAGGTCAATCTCACAGATTTTTTTTTTACTTTCTAGGTAGTAAAACTCCAAATCTAAAATTTGAGTGTTTTTGGTTTGGTTGGTTTGTGAGTTACAGGTCATTGAACTTTTTACCTTTCATTTGACCTCTACAATTTGGAAATCTGTAACTCCGGTTAAGAATATCGTAAGAAAGTGATTTTTATGTTAAATGAAAGCTCTTATCATCACAAGTTATCCACTTCACAAATTGGAAAAATTTTTTTTTAAATAAGCAAGTAGTCAAGCAAAGTGTACTTTGACTTTTGACCCCGCGCGGGCCACAAAATTAAAATTCATGAAATTCTATCAAACAAAGGCCCAAAGTATACTCATTGTGTATACCAAATATAAAAAGTAATTAAGGTAGGGTGTACTTTTAAAGAATGGGCAGGGCAGTGTACATTATGTATGCATATATGTATAGTACATATGTATACTGTACATGATGTACATTGTATTACTGATTGTATGTATAATTTGATGTATAGCAGTGTGAGTAGGGGAACGAAGATTTACTTGGGGGAGTGGGAGCACAGATCTTCCATACCTAGGGGGTTAGGGATAATAGACTTAAATAATTACTTTACATGTACTTCTATTGTACTGAGTGATTCTGGGATATTCTGTGATCAAGTACATTGTACGCTACCATCATTTTCCAAATATTTTTTTTTCTCAATATAACTCGGTATGTACCCTAAGGAATGATATGGTAAACACAAAACACCTTAAAACACAGAATTCTGTACAGAAAATGTACAATAGAAGTAAAATAATTATTTAAGTAATTATGGAAGTGTACACACTGCATGAATCCCCCCCCCCCCCCCCCGACCAAGGTCTGTTCCCCCCAAGTAATCATCGGTCCCCTACTCACACTGCTGAACCAACCCCAGTCGCACTGCTGAACCAACCCCAGTCGCACTGCTGAACCAACCCCAGTCGCACTGCTGAACCAACCCCAGTCGCACTGCTGAACCAACCCCAGTCGCACTGCTGAACCAACCCCAGTCGCACTGCTGAACCAACCCCAGTCGCACTGCTGAACCAACCCCAGTCGCACTGCTGAACCAACCCCAGTCGCACTGCTGAACCAACCCCAGTCGCACTGCTGCACCAACCCCAGTCGCACTGCTGAACCAACCCCAGTCGCACTGCTGAACCAACCCCAGTCGCACTGCTGATTCAACCCCAGTCGCACTGCTGATTGTAGCTATACATGAAATGATGTATACATGTACAATCAGTAAAACAATGTACATCATGTACAGTATACATATATGTACTATACATATATGCATACATAATGTACACTGTACATCAGCATTGGAGTGCCCTGCCCATTCTTTAAAAGTACACCCTACCTTAATTACTTGAGAGCCCATTTTTATATTTGGTATACACAATGAGTGTACCTTGGGCCTTTGTTTGACAGAATTTCATGAATTTTAATTTTGCGGTCTGCGCGGGGTCAAAGGACACTTTGCTTGACCACTTGTTTATTTTTTATTTTTTATTTTCCAAATTGCAAAGTGGATAATTTGTGACGATAAGAGCTTTCATTTACACGTAACATAAAAATCACTTTCTTACGATATTCTTAACCAGAGTTACAGATTTCCAGAGTTACAGATTTCCAAAGTTGTAAAGGTCAAACGAAAGGTAAAAAGTTCAACGACCTGTAACTCACAAACCACATGACCAAAAACGCTCAAATTTCACTTTTGGAGTTTTTTCATACAACTAAACAAACCTAGAAAGTAAAAAACCTCAGAAAGTGTGTGATTTGACGTGGAATGACCACGATGTACATGTACGATGCATGTGTGATACACAGTTCTCTCACATGCCGAGTACATGTAATTGTCTCCCGGACTGCGCTGGTTCTTTTAGGACCTTGCGCATCAGTCTAAGGAACAATACATCATGAATGGCTCAAATCCATTATTCTTGGAGAACTATGCTATTGACTAGATGTTGGTTATTTCTTGACACTGAGTATGTACTTGAACATTCATGTATGGCTAAGCCAATTGTTAACAAGAATAGCATTAGGTTTAATAATAATAATTCTAATAATAATAATAAAATTGCATTCAAATGATAAAATATTTCATTTACACATCTCATTCCATCTACCTCATTGTCTCCTTTTTGGTCAAGTCCATACATTAAAGGGACAATATCATCACGATCAGAGTAGACTTTCAACAGGGCAGTGGAATCGGTGACCTAGTTTAAGATAAACACAGTGACTGAAAATCACTGGCTCATTTATGCAGTCAACAACGGTAATATGACCTTAACATGTGGGGTATTATTTTAAGTCACTGAGTTCATCTAAAACTAGCACTCCGATTCCATGCCCTGTTGGTCGTGACGATCATATTGTTCCTTTAAATATGAATATTATCATCGCATCACGAGGATGCACAGTCAGATAGTTAAGAGAAATGCTACTGGGTAATATACAATAAAATGTTACATCTTTTACCACTTCATGTCTCCTACCTATCTTTTTCAGCAGCTACACCTCCTGTTTGTTCTTGAGTCACTGTATATGACATCACTTCCTCAGTATGATGAATTCTACATGATGGTTTATTGAAGTGAAATATAGATAAGAAAGCCGATCTCCTACTGTGTTTGATCTTGTTTTTTCTACTGACTGGTTTTGCCAAAGAGTGATCGTAGACGGTTCGTGTTGTCCTCCTGTCTTCCTCCCATTCATCTAGAGTTATTAGCGGCATCTTGCTATGATAGTTTTCTCCAAAGTTGTTCTTTACTATTCAACGCACATGTACTGGAGAAAGAAACATAAACATCAATGAAAGACAAGTAATCAGACAAGTAATCAAAATAAAGAAGCAGATATCTGGAGTATGATGGTTTTGCAGGTCTCAATAAGTTTGAGGGTGCACTGATGTAGGGTTTCTTGCCAATGATTAATGACTCCCACAGCAAAGACCTTGTCCGCCAACTTAATAAGAATGTCCTTCCATGAATTTAGCAAAATGAGTGTCTCACGTTCCTCTCTAGTTTGTAGGTGGATTGATTAGTGGAGTCATTTGGGAACTTATAACCTAACCTGTATACAAGTTATTTTCAACGGATGGAACATCTTTGGCTTGAAATGGATCAGGATCCGTGGAGGTTAAATCCGGTATAAGAAATAAAAGAGGCTAATTCTTTGGTACATTGTAGTTACTCAGTAAGATCCTTCATTCATAAATTATGATCAATACACACAGAAACCAAGCTGGGTTTGGCATAGGGAGTGTGGTTAATTCTTTCAACTTAGTGAAGAGTACATTTTCCCAACATTTCCCACCATTTCCCAACATCAATTTTCTTCCTATTAAGTAATGATGTTTGATTCTATGAGAAAAAGCAACATGATGAAATTTTTTTTTTTTAATTATAATTTATTAGAAACACACATCGTGGCCCATATGCCAAATTACATGTGAAATACAGGCTTTTAAAAATGCTAACCCCCAAATGTTAGTGTTTGTAGTCAGCTGTTGTTTGAGTTACGTGCAATTTTCAATTTTTAACGTGTAAATTTCTTGAAATTTTTTGTTAATTGTATTGTAATGTAATTTGGCCTTATGGCCATGAGATGTCTTGAAATCAATTCTTCTAAACTCAATTCAAGGCAGAGCCATTTTAATTTAAATCACGTGATGATGGGTTGTTTTCATTCGATGAAGGTTGGTATCATCGTCTTAAGTAGGTAATATTGGTAGAGAAAATATATAGAAAACCATAAGACCACCAAACTGAAAGGTGCTTGTGGCTTTGCCACGAGCATGGTCCTTTTTTCGGGTGTGTAATTGGTTGCTGTGTGAGCCTTGGCTAAAGGCTACAGCATGGTCAGATAATGATGCAGTGACTTATGGGTTGACTGCAGTGTCAATCAGTGACAAATTATCATTTCTTCAAGTTCTTTCTTCTTTACATACGTGCAGATACATGCAGGTACCACATGTACGTGTACAACAAAATGATTTATAGGTAAAACTTGTAGCTTTGCATGGTGAAGAGGATAAGTAAGACTAATTTCGATGACACCATGTGAAATTCTCTATTGAGTAGTAATTAGTTCTGAAAAGAACTGGAGGTTACAACTCGACGTTTGATTTATTCATAAAATTTCAAATTTTATGACAAGTACTCTTGAACTTGCAGGATTCAGACAGTTAACACCTGTTGAATTCTGCAAATGTCGGTGACATTATGCCAACAGAGGGCGCCTGTATATTTATGAATCAAATAACTGATTATAGATCAAGCTGTTTTCGTGGTCAAGTCGTTCACATTTCATTTTTTTTGTATTTTATTTATTTTTATTTTTTTTAGTAGAGTGGTAATGTTCAGGAAGTGTTCTCACTGTGGGAGTCCATACATGTATGTGAAATCATTTTGTACTGACAGAACATGTGTAAAGATAAAATAGGGATTAAATATAGCATTACAAAAATATGTGAAATTTTATCTTTCACATATTCCTCACTTTTCACATATTTGGTTGCTAGGTGTAATCTTATCACATAAAAAAATGTGTGAAATATACAAAAAGGAATTGGCTTTGGCTTGTTGCACAAGCCACTGTTGACTAAAAGGAGGATTAACTTAAATATCACAAACAAAGCAAATGGCCTGCTGTACAAGTTGTATTGTTACTGATTTATTACACCCATGGAGTTAGACAATGAACTAGTTAGTACCACTGGACCAACACTGTTGGGACTGGTGACCAGTAAAAGCACCATAGAAATGGAAATACATAGTACTTCAAAGAACTTGAACAATACTTTCAAACAGGGTTAAAGCTATCTTGATTCAAACAAAAGCATTTTTGCCAACATTTTACAAAATGTTGTACCATCCCTTGACTGTACAGTAGAATAGTTACTGAATCTTGTATTTAATTCACTGTAATACGATGCGTGAAACCGTGACACTGTGTGTTACATGTGTACATGTAAGTTCAAATAAACTGTCACACAAACAGTTATTATATGTACATGTACTTTATTGTACATGCTCCCACAGTGTTTGGACATAAATGCTGTGTGCTTAAAAGGAAGGGACCTAGGTGTTTAAAATTTCTTTAACAATTTTTTCCAACACACACACACACACAATAAATGGCAGTGGCAGTTAATCAACTGTCTGCAAATTTTGTTATTGAGTTACGATTATAACTAGGGATGTTAGACCCAAAATTCAAATTCCTTGTTTCTGTACAAAACTCATATTGATTGAAAGGGCAAAAAATATTAAACTTTTTTTTTTAAATTAAACAAATTGATGAAATAGTTCCAAAGTTACAGATTTTTAAATAATATTCGGGGTCCTTCCTGAAAAAATGCAATGGAACTTTACTGTATAATTAAAGCATGGCAACGTGAGTGGAAATGTCTCAACTGATTCTTGTGGACTTTGTGTCTATTTATATGTTATATCTCCAAATACATTCATATAAAAACAACACTGAAATCTTAAAGGCTGAACATCTTCCACAAATGTGTTTGTGTTTTGTCCTGTACTGAGAGTTTACATAAAATATTATTCTTCTGTGATTTTTTTTTATATTCTTATTTCACGAGCTATATTCTTATTTTACAGTTGGAGTAAGTTCAACAGGTGGAACAGCCATAAGGGCCAAGAAGGGTGACCCTTCCAATCACTGAGTGCATTATGGACCACGTGATGCATTTCCGGCTATTCCGTGTAAAACTTACTCCCCGTACACATTTTTTTAAATCACAAAACATTCCTATTTAAAAACGTTAACACTTTATTATTCAATAAATTCCGATATTTAAGTAAATAATATTTATGTGAATATCTGTCACAAGCTTCAAAATTTCTTCGGGAGACCACATATCTGCTGTCAAATCCCTGGCTTAATATCGGCCACACACCGGCAAAATCAAAACGGGGCCCCACAAAAATGCATCAATCAAAATGTGATCCCGATTAATTATGGACCTTAAACTTGGTGAAAATGTACAAAAGATATTTCTAAGTACAATGTATTTGTGTTGCATGATCAGTTCGAAAAATTGTGAAAACTTAGGCCTGAATTGAGCATAAATTCAACCGATCCGTATGCCCGAAAACATGGCTTGTTTCAGTAATCGTCGGAACTGTGTTCGGATGTATTTGGTATGAATAGGACTTCCAAATATGAGCAATGAAGGAGTCCAGGATCAACTTTTGATTCATCCGTCATTGCCCGAGCTTGCAGAACAGCCGATTCGGTTTGTAGGTCAATTCCATAGAAAGGTTCCACATGCCCCAAATTTGTAAAACAAATTAATCCTCTAATTGCTTAGAACTGATCCCTAACAATATACATATCAGACTATCCAAAAACACTTTTTTGTCATCTGTAGGATGTCTATGCACACAATTATCACACATTGAACACGGAATTCTGTTTTTGTGTATTTTTGTTGTCATTTTTCATGAAACTTAAAGATTCAAATAAATAATTAGAATAACTGAAATATATTAATGTATATTGTTTTCTGAACAATTAGTAATATGTTAAACAATAAAATAATAATTATTTGTTTGTACATATATTTAACACACTGCTAATATTATGAGCATTGATCTATGACCCCCCCCCCCTTCACAATGTCCCATGAGTCACGAAAAAATGGTAAAAGTGGATTCTCAAAAAGCTGGGCAATGGGGTTATCATTTTTTTTCCTGGCTATCTCCTAGAGACTTCATCTCAATCAGGCACCATACTGCTTAGATTTTTTTATTACTATTTAAGAAAGTATGAGTATCCAAAATATGTCCCGTGAGTCACGATGTCCCGTGAGTCACGATATCCCGTGAGTCACCAAAAAATGGTAAAAGTGGATTCTCATAAAGATGGGCAATGGGGTTATCATTTTTTTTTCTTGGCTATCTCCTAGAGACTTCATCTCAATCAGGCACCATACTGCTTAGATTTTTTTATTACTATTTAACAAAGTATGAGTATCCAAAATATGTCCTGTGAGTCACGATGTCCCGTGAGTCACAATGTTGCATGATTCACAATCAGGCCAATCTCTGTTATTTGAAATAGTCACTTCAATGGAAATTTGTCTCCACATAAAACAGCTATTGAAGCAACAACATGTACTCAAGCTAAATGGTCTATAACCCCCCTCCCTCACCCTTCCCCTATTTAACACCATGGAAATCCTGAATAGTCCAGGAAGTTTGATGGATTTTTTTTCTCATGGATTTTCTGACAAGATATAATGCAGGGTTCGACCTTAGCGGTCGCCCGCTCGCCAAATGCGAGTGAAAACGGCGGCGGATGAGTCAAAACCCTTCCTTCAGTAGCCCGCTGGGCGAGTCAAAATATTGTCACCGATTGGCCTATATCAGCCCTCTGCCATGATGCCCTTTAAAAATGCCATTTTTCACGGCAACGAGTTGCTGTGCTTTTTCCCTGCATTGCCGTTGTGCCCACTTGTTTACACATTATTTACTACATACGTACATTCTCACGGAAAAAATACATCGCCGCCACGCTCGATTGCGCAACCGGTGGCTGCGCTGCTAAGACCAAGTTCACGCAATGACCATTTGGGAACAAAATAGTCAAAATTACCTGGTACTCATGACCAAAATGATATAGCGGTTACCAGGCAATATCGGCGGCTTGGTCGTTGTACGAACTTGGCCCTTGCTAATACTTTGGTTGGTGTCAACAGTACCCACAACATAAACACTACGCCAGGCATTCGCGGGTACCAGCTAAAAATAGCATGGCGCGGCGTGGGGGCGCATGCAACGTAAATAATACATGCCGAGATTGTACATACCTAGACATGCATGCAGCGTGTGTGTATTTTTATTTATATTTAATTGGTGACATAAACTGTGTAAGTGTTGCAATACTGTTTTCATGTAGGCCTACATGTAAAAACCCAAACGGAGACAGATAAAGGAAACAAGTTTAGTCTTATTGGAATGTGCTGAATTGGAGTGTGTTAATTTTTTTTTTTTTTTAAGATTGCCTTGGTGCCCTTTACGTTTTTTTTATCATTGCCGTGAAGCCCTTTGAAAATCTTAAAAATTGCCTTGGTGCCCTGTTTTTTTTTTAATGTTTTCATTATTGCTGTGTTCAGTTGGTTAGAAATAAAATATGAAATGAGCCTTCTTCATTTCAGAATTAAAGCAAAAGCATTACTGTACACTAATGTGCCTGATCTTTTCCTCTGTTATTAGAATAGAATCCGTTATTAATTAAAGAAACATTAGTATTGCCTCAGAAACAAATATGCACATAATAATAAGGTAACTGACAACTATTGTTTATAATGCACGTTCTGATGCAAAATGCCTAAATTACTAAAAAACAGTGATTTGATTAAAAGTATTTAAAAAACATACGGGCGAGTGAAAAGTTTGGTTTACTAGCCCGGCCGGCGAGTGAAAAAAAAAGTTAAGGTCGAACCCTGTATAATGATGCTTAATTTCAATCAACTACAATTTCTTTCTACTGTACTGTTTTCATTAAAGACCCATATCTCTTGTGCACAAGAGAATTCCACATCCCAGGATACCTAATTCTGTATTTGTCAATTCTCCATACATAATCCATTCAGCTGACCAGTAATGCAGATTTCTGACATAATTATTGGGGTGGGAGAAAAGGGCCTTTGAGCTTTGAAAATCCCAAACATTCTTGAGCCAGACAAGCTAACCACTGTAAACAATCAAAACATTTCATGGAATTTTCCACATGAGGTTCATGGAATTTTCCACATGTGGTTCATGGAATTTTCCACATGGTGCATGGAATTTTATAAGTGCAAAGGTCAATGAACTGCATACATGCACTGATTGGATTTGGAGATCTCATTCTAAATTGTTATCTCTTTAGTAGATGTACTGTGTGGGAGTATGTGTTCTAACAACAATAGTGTGTGGAGGTATGACTGATCAGTGTGTTTGCTAATGAACTTTGTGACAGTATGGCTAAGACTAATGCTGAGAGACAACGTAATAGGAGAGAAAGACTCAAAACAGAGGGCAACTTTGAACTGTATAAAAATAATAATCTTTTTAATTCTTGTTAATTTCTTGTTTTTACAACTTTAACCCTAACCCTACAATTATCAATTTCTCTAACCCTTGAATTTTATAGTTTTATGAGATATTTTATTCATCAAAGGGGTTAAACCAATGTCAAGGTGCACAGGAGTAGCACAGCAAAGTGTATTAACTAATTCTCAGCTCAAAAATTCCAACAAAACTCTGAACACAGATATATGTGTATCTGCTCATAGATAATGTCCCGTGAGTCACGCTCCCATGTCCCGTGAGTCACGTTACTTCATTTAGCAAAACTTGGATATGGCGGAAGATTTTTTTTTTTTTGCTATTGTATATTGTAAAGGATACAGTCGTGCAAATATTTCAATATAGTAATGGATATTAAGGGTATCAGAACAGATAAATTTTTGCGAACTTTATTTAGAACATGGAAATCACTGCCCTTTTTTGTCCCGTGAGTCACGCTAACCTTTTCCTTAGTTCCACACAAAATATATGGATGAATTTCTTAATACTTTCTACTATATTAATATCATCATTAGTACTTTATAATTGAATGAAGTTTCAGTAGTTACTCTGCTTCTATATTTTTGTCAGTCAGTTAAAAGATTCAAATTTGCTATCTTTTGTCCCGTGAGTCACGCTGGAATTGGCCTGTAGTGGTCACTTTCGATTTTAACAAGAGCTGCGCGGCCAGTGTTAAAACTTGAACCATTTTCAATCAGTACTTAGTAGCCCTTTCCTTGTTTGTTTTTTTAGGAAACTTGGTTTTTATTGAGAAGTCTTCCTCTCTTCAAATCTGGAATCATAATTGAAAACAAATCTCTTCTTGTACATGTACTTAAAAAAGATTTTGAAAAGGGCATGTTTTTGCACTCGTACTAGTTTCTGTGTGTGTCCGTAATGCTATGGTACATGTATTTCGGGATTTATTACTGGTTCCTGTGACATGCCTATTATTACAACTAACTCAACATTAGTTTAAAGTACTAATCATGTACTGTCATTTAATTTGGTGCACTTTCAACTGTTTTTTCGATTTCCGTTCACTATTGCAGAAAATCTCACCAGTGTATCCATGTTCTGTTAAATGTTGTCAACAAACTAAATAAAACTGGAATTTGGGCAGAAACTCAGCAGAGTGCTGTCTAGCATAGCACACTTTAAAAGTATACCATAACAAAAAGTTATAAATATATATATGTAAAAACATTTCCAAAAATTTCTTTTTTTTAATATGTTCTAAACTACATGTAGGACACCGATTCCATGCCTGGTTAAAAATCTGCTCTGATCATAAAGTTTATCGCTAATAGCACAGAAGCAACTGCCGCAAAGCATACTGGGATACAATTTGGGGCATCTGTTTGGTGCAGCTTGTGTGACGTCAATAATATTTTGTTTGTCCGCACGGCACGCAGTGGCGCTGTTGCGCCCACAGACATCCCACGATTCCTTGCAGCTGCTATTTGCGATAAGCCTTATGACGATATTGTCTCTTTAACAAAAGCTACAATGTAGTAAAAATCTTTATTCCTAAATAATTTCATGTAAAAATGTGGCTCATCAAGCCCACAACTGTGCAGTGCGTCACCTTGGACGACATTAACAACACATGTATAGAATAGTGCTATTCATGGTGCACAACAATGGATAGCACTAACTCAGTAACTGAAGACCAATTTTGTTACATACCTCTCAAAGTCTTAACTGGTTGTCCCACGAGTCAAACTCCAAACCCACCAATCCGTTAGCATGACTACAAACCTGCAAATAATAAACAATTTGTGTTCAAACAAAATAATAAAATTTAAAAAATTACGTGTACACACACCAATATATACAGCTTATGCATTGGCCCATGGAGGAAGGAAGAGACATTGCTGGCACAATCAATCATCACGGACATTAGGCCAATGAAAGTTGATTACTAGTTTCTCGTCAGCCATTTATCAAATTTTGGTGAGTTTTTTTTTTCATTATTCATTATTCATTATTTTTCATCAAGGAAAAATGCAACCCATACACATACACAAACTGCCATTTTGAAACAGATTTAGGTTCTATAGTAAATAATGATGGTGCAAACCCATTCAGTGACACCACATCTTTGTTGACTTTTGTTTTTGTTTTCCAAGATGTATTTGTCATACAAATTGAAATACAGTGAATCCGTATTTGACTATTTCCAAAATTTGTCAATTTGACAATGAGTTTTGTGGGAATAGTAGGCTTTTTGTATGAACGTACCAATAATGACCGATTGGTCAAATTGGGGGAATGTGTAAAAGAGACAGGATATTTTTCAGATCCTTTAGTGAATGCGCACATCAGCATGCAAACGACATGAACATACCTTGAAGGCATGACAACGATCGATCAATACCAACCTCGTACCACGGCGACAATACACGCACCGGATAGGCCGGGCACATAGTATGCGATCTGGAAACGAGGTTGCAATTTGTGACCTGTGAACGTCATTCCGCGGCTCTCAGCGGCTGCACCAGCTGCATGTACACTATATACCCTGCATGCCATGGGTTTTCTTTCGCAAATCTGTGAAGCTAGGCAGATCAGCGCTTCCCATGGGCCCAGCTGTATGGAAGGTGGGCACGACCGGTATGTTGCATGATACAGCGAAGCTGCAAAAACATCGACCGCGCAATCGGAATGGTTCCTTTTAGCTTGGGAGTAGTTTGCGTCGGATTTTCCCAAAAATGTTTTGCAAAATAATGAAATTTTGGCATAATGAAATTTTTTGGTGCGGGGCCAAAATCACGTGCGGGCGCTGACGAGAAACTAGTAATCAGCTTTCATTGGCCTTATATAGTGATTAGTATGGTCTGTTTTTGGTCTCACTGTACTAACGATGCATGGCGCACGTACCAGACATACAATGTAAGTTTACGCCCATTCCTGACAGCGTGCGTGAAGTTCGAGCGCTGGGTCGCAGACGGCAACGAATGTTCGAAATAAACAATTTTGCCCCGTCAAAAACATGGCGCATATTACCGTGAAAGGGTTTAATAAACAGCCACCTAATAATTGTTGAAATTCAAAAAAGTTTGTATCTTTGACTGCACTATTAACAGCACTGCAGTACTACTGTTTGGCTATACATAATTATGTACAGTATGCGTGTCAGTTTACTCACTGTAGTGTAGCAAATTTACTGTCGATCTCAGACATGACAGTGAGTAATATGTACGAACATACATGTACATTGTACATCTTCCAAGTTGGGAGCTACATACATCATACATGTATGTTTTGTGAAAGTGTTGTTATACCACGTACCTTCTTCATCTCTAACGTTACTATAAATGTTAGCTTACCTGTCCATGATTAGATTTTAAAGGCAATGGTGTAACATCAGAAACTGGAACTGCCGCCAAACCTGTCTTCGTCGTCCTTTTTTGTGTTTCGATTACTTCACTTGATTTGGTAGGACAGCCGCGCCGTCTGAGGGCGCGCGGCCAGGGCGTATTGAAGGGAATCCCCCTCATCAGATTTCAGAGCCGTGTATTGGGAAATAATGGTTCTGAATCCCGCCCTAGCCTGGCCTGGTTATGACCGTGCCCTCTTTTATATCCAGCCAGTCTAGAGATCAGTGGTCAACGTACGTTTGTCCCGCCCACGATTTTGTCTGCAGTATCCATTCTATTTATCACTGTACACTCACCTATGTGCATAGGCCCTATGTTTTCTAGAAAATAATTCTAGACTTTATTTTCGTTAACAAATTACTATATGGAAATAGCTTTGCTTCTAAATTAATTTGGTCAAAAAACTTTTTAAAAACCTAACAATTAAAATCATTAGGCTTAATTCCTTAATGATCCCATGGAACCACTTACAAGTGAGTGTTTTCACCGCTAGACTACCACTCGGTGTTTTTTTTTTTTTTTTTTACATCTGCTTTATTTAAAGTAGGCCTATAAGATAATGGCAATTCTGTCAGAAAAAAAACAATGCGGTCCACCCGCCGACGTACATCCGTTTGTGAGCCACTGGGAATCCCCTGCCATGCCCGGCAGCTGGGCCTTTTGTGGTTGGTAATTCATAATACCACAGGGCACAAGTCCCTCCCAAGATAGTAGTCGTATGAATAAAAACTAGCAAATGCTAATTATTTTGCTTCCTCAACAAAACATGTGGTGAATACCAGTGTTGTAGGTTTCCCTATCGGTCTCGAAGTCTCGAGACCGAGACCGAGACCTTGATACCTATTGTGTGTAATTTACATAATAATAACGTAAAGCAAGTTAAATCAGTATTACATGTAAAACAAACTTTCAAGTCAGATCCAAAAATATGAACCAATTGTAATAACCCGTGTTTCTGTTTGGTTTCAGGCATAAATAGTGCGATGCACAATTAATTTTATCTGTCAAAACACCAGCACCATGAGCAGGAAACTGTAAATCCTATATAAAATAGTTTAACTTGGACAGTTGCCATTAAACAAAATAATAAATAGAAAATGTCTGGTTGTTGTTGTTTTTTACTAGAACGTTGTTTGTTTTAAAGAATATTCTCATTGTAATTCAAAAACATGTGCACTGTAGTGATTGACAGTTGTGTCCGTAAATTGGATATATTTAAATGATGGTATAAATCAGCGTGAATAAAATTCAGGACATCGTGAATAATTTCGCTACGTCGCAAAAAATTTACCAATGGTTATGTCCCTTTATGATAAGACCATGCTTCTCACGACATCTTGAGAAATGTATAAAGAAATTTTCGGAACTTGCTGTTTAAATAGCAAGGGGTTAGTTTGGGGAGCAGGTCGTGGGCACTGATGACCTGCTCCCTACCGCCCCCACCCCCAGGGGCGTAGCGAAGGCATTTTCTTTGAGGTGTGGAAGCCAATTTGCCGACTGACGTATAGCCAGGATTTTCAGAGTGGGTAAATTTCAGAGAGAGAGGGGGGGATAGGTGGGACTGCCACCCGAAACCGGAAAACCGCAGCTCTTTCCGTGAGTAAAATATAATGTATTACAAAGTAAAAACAACTGATAACAAACAACTCTATGGTGTTCTAAAAAGGACACAGACACATTGCAAGAAGTTCACGCGTCGCACTAGAAGTGTGTAAGCGTCGCATTAGGATTTACGCGTTGCACGAGAAGTGTTATCTCGTCGCACTAGAAGTGTTGTCGCGTCGCACTAAAAGTGTTGTCGCGTCACACTAGAAGTGTTATTGCGTCGCGCTAGAAGTGTTTACGCGTCGCACTAGAAGTGTTCACCGTTGCGGTTTTATCTCGTATGAAGAGCCGTATGTGACTAAATTTCGACTAATTAATATATAAGACTAAAATAAATGCAAAGCCATATATTTACAAGCAAAACCAATTATACAAAAGCGGCGACCATACGGTACTAAAAATGAATTTTGGGATTTATATTCCTTTAAAAAAGTCCTCTACAGCCCATACATTATTGTTTTACAGAAAGGTTTTGTTTCTGAATTAGTGTTGTACATGTAGTTAACAAAAAATGTTGCTAATTCTTTTACAAATATTTACAACCTAAACCTAGTCTCGATCCCGATACTATCCACTACCATGCCACTTGAATTTGTTGGTGAATTAATTACAGAAGAACCTTTGTTAAATTGTATTTATAAAATAATATAAATTCTTTAATGCAGAAATTTTGCTCAGGCCTATTGGGTTCACTCGTCCCCACCGCCCGGGGCCGTAGCGAGCGGGGGCAGGGGGTGTGGGGTGTGACACCCCAATAATTTAACCTCGAGTGCCTGAATATAAATTCCAAAAATAATGTTTAGTACCGTATGCATGCTAGCTGCCGACCAGTCTGGTCGCCGCTTTTGTATAATTGGTTTTGCTAGTAAATACATGGCTTTGCATTTATTTTAGTCTTATATATTAATTATTCGAAATTTAGTCACATACGGCTCTTCATACAAGAAAAAACCACAACGGTGAACACTTCTAGTGCGACGCGATAACGCATCTAGTGCGACGCGATAACACTTCTAGTGCGAAGGGACAACACTTCTAGTGCGACGCGTGAATCCTAATGCGACGCTTACACACTTCTAGTGCGACACGTGAACACTCTTCTTGCAATGTGCCTATGTCCTTTTTAGAACACCATACAACTCAGTAAATCTTCAGCGCTTAGAAACACGATACATTTGCAGTCGGCAAACTCATAGCTCTAGGTATGCCGACTGCAAATTTATTCTCACGGGACCAACCCTTATTTTAGTACCTTTGATGCTTCATTTGCCGACTGAGGCTCTAAATAGCGACTGAGAAAAATGATTGGGGGGTGTCACACCCACACCCCCACCCCGCTCGCTACGGCCCTGCCCCCCAATGTTAACAAGCAATCTCCAACGCTGATCTGAAATGCAGCATGTTTAATTCTATCAAACATAATCAGACATCGAAACAATTACAGGAATTAATAACAAAAAGGAAACGTATTGGGGGTATAGCTGCATTGGTGCATAGAGGAATGAACACGTATGGCCCCCATCTATGGATTGTCTCATGGGCAAACTGGAGGAACGCATGCTGGCTTCGGCCCCATGCCAACCTTGGATTTGGTGGTGCTATATGGATGACATATTCTTCATTTAGACCAGTGATGAAGAGAGTCTAACCAGGTTCATTGACCACATGAATTCATTCCACAGGACTATCAAATTCACCTCAGAGTACTCAACCACATACACAGTGACCCATTTCCTCGATGTCATTATTCGTTATATATTCACTCTACTAGTACTGCAAGACCAGCATAGCCTATAACCAGGCCCTCAGATTAAATTACGACGAATTTGCTCTAATGACTCAATGACTGGGACTTTTTGCGTCATTCACAGGTACTCAAGAAGCACCTTGTGTCTAGAGGCCACAGCTCACCGACTGTAACCGCTTGGTAACCGCAGGGAATCGGTGCATCTCAGCAGAGAAAAGATGTGGATCACCATTCACCCCCATGGTCTCATCATACAGGAAGGGAATGACTAATTTTCCTTTTTTTTCTCCACAGAAACCATAGTTTTTACATTTGTTCAGCTTGTTAGTCCCTTTGTCTGTTTTGTTATACCGTACTCTCCTTGTCGGACTTTTTGCTTTTCACTAATCTTACACTCTCTTCTTCCAGCCAAATGCTCCTGCTTTCCCTATACCCTCATCCATTCACCTTTAATCTGTTTTTTGTCTAGTCCCATGACCAGTACCTGACTCTGCTGTTTATACTCTCTTCTTTAGTGTTTCTTTCACATGACTAACTTCCGCCCACTGTTGTGTTTATGTAGGCCTATGTCTGCATATTCGTATATTGTCCATTTTGCCCTTACGTAAGGCCAATAACTACAATTTTGCATTTATACCATAGGTCCTTTCTGTAAGCAACATGCAAAAGCTAATTCTCTATTTATAGTAATATTAACAATGGAAACATATGCTAGTTAGCATGTTCGTTAATTACGTTTCGTTGGATGATTTTATGCACTGTATTGTTAGTTTGACACTGATCTTTACCGTATCTATTATGATCAGATGTCAATGTCATGAGACAACATTTCCGCAGTTATTTTATGTCTTGTAATTTATGTTGAAGACTCATGTTTCGAGACAGGAAACATGTCATGTGTTTTTATAACAGTTGTCTTCCTCGTTTGTTGGATCAGCACTTTGGCTGAAAACAAATTACTTTCAGTTTTGTGCTAACATAAATTCAGGAAGTCGTAAGTGAGAAATGCACGTGACGAAATCTAATTCACTATAACCAATTGAAACTCTATGGACAAATACTTTGCAATTTGTGCAGATTCAATCGTTAAAAGTGAATTTCATTCTAAAACTTTACACGCACATAGTCAGGGGTGGCAAGAGGGCCCATTTGTATTTGTTATTTAAAAAAAAACAATATTGTCGCACAGCGAATTATTTGATCCATTGTACCCTTAGTTGTGTCACCTCAATCAAAATAAATTCCGGGCTACTTGTTTTACCAAAAAAAATGTTTTCGCCGCCCCTCCCTTGACAAATTTCTGGCTACGTAATTGAACTGCAATCTAAATGTTTATATGAAGGCCTATTCATTACAATATAGAAATAATTTAAAGGTTTTTAAGGTTTGTGGAATACCGTCGAAAACGTATAAGTTAAGAACTACCGGTATTAATGGTCCTTGTTTTAACAATGAATGAGTTGGAGAGCAATTTATTTGAGTGCGTCTTAATTTTAATTTTAGCTCAGCCACACTCTCTTTACTTTAAAGAGCTATATGGCTGACTTTTCTTTCTATTTTTTTTTTTTGGAGTGGAACCAACTCTGATTCGATTGAAAAATATAGTACAAGGCTACCAATTCACTCTTTATACACTACTAATTTTACTCTTTATCCACTCCAAAAAGACTTGTCTGCCATATAGCTCTTTGAAAGAGTGGTTTTACTCTTTTACATTAAGAGAGTAGATTGAGCCACATGCAGGTTGAGTGACATTTCTGTTCTTGAATCTTAAAATATCTTACAAATCAGAAACAGCCTTTCCCAGGATTCGAATCACTCCTAAGTATATACTGATTTTTCCCCGTTGGAAACATTGGAAAATGTTAATCATTTCAACAACCGTGGTACTTTCCCCTCATATATCCTGGTTCTATTAACTTGGTACCAGTAATGTTCCTCCCCTAAAGATGGGGAGCTTCAACGAGGTGAGCTACCACGCCAAACCAGAAGGGCCAGATTGAGCTATTTGTATTTGGATGACTATGACATGATGCACAGGGCACTTTGTATAATGGCAACCATGTTCGTGACTATTTTGTTCTTGTTAGTGAATTACTATACTTGGGCAATGAGGGCGCTACCACCGATCTCTATTATTCTGACTAAATAAAGGTCTGCAGCTATTCGGCACTTTACGCAATATACATTTAATAGTGAAACCACTACGCAACTACTTACATGAGTCAGGCGCGTGAGGCGAAACAATCTTCGTCACTCTGATTGGCACAAAGCCGCATCGCGCATCCCACAAAACAGCTGGCGAACAG
Source organism: Zoroaster sp. YZ-2022 (assembly GCA_029582265.1). Taxonomy (NCBI): domain Eukaryota; kingdom Metazoa; phylum Echinodermata; class Asteroidea; order Forcipulatida; family Zoroasteridae; genus Zoroaster; species Zoroaster sp. YZ-2022. The sequence continues at coordinate 13,227,501 of CM055823.1, forward strand.
CTGGCACCCCATAATGTGCTGCTCTGGGCATTTGTGACTAATACATAGCGCCCTCGGTAAAAAAAAATATGGCACGAAAAACTGTATTTATATGGTAATGGTATTGCTCAATTTTTGGACGATGTCTCACCCTCGTAAAATTGAATATCAGAAATCTTGAAACATATTTTGTTACTTTCAGTTTTGAGACCTGTACAAAAAACAGTAAGATTTTACTCCATCATTTGCATAAACACAGTTGTGCTTATGCAAATATTAGATGTATGCACTGTAAAAAGAAAAACATGTAAATTTACAGCAAAATGCAGGCAACTCTTTTTCCAACAATTTGCTGTATTACAGTTTTACATAAGAAGTGTGTTAAACTGATTTACACAATTTCTGTGAACGCTGATGCTATGGTCCCACAGAGATTTCGACTCTCTAGATCGTGTTTCGTCAAGATTTTAGATTTTTTACAAAATTTTTTCGAGAAAAGTCGAAATAGTCTAAAGAGTCTAAAAAAATCGAAACTGTCGATATTTGTCGAGATTTGTCGGGAAAAAAAATCATTAATCGAAAATTATTAAACCTGACCAATATTTTTCGATAAAGTTTCGATCAAATTTATCGAAATTTTGTCGACATTTTATCGAAACTGTCGAAAATGAAATCGAAATAGTCTTAACAGTCTAAAAGTTCGAAAACCAGTCGAAATAAATCTAAACTCTCTAAATAGTCTAAACAATCGTTACAGTCGAAATAAAGTGGAACATTTGTCCAAATTTTTTAAAACAATCGAAAATTAATCGAAAAAAAATCGAAATCAATCTGAACAGTCTAAACAGTCGAATTTTGTCGAAATGCCAGTCGAAATGATCTAAACAGTCGAAAGTCGTCGAAATAAAATCGAAAATGAATCGAAATTGTCGAGAAAATACAAAAATAAAAATTTTCTCACGGAAAACAGATATTTTGTCGATATTTATACGAGATTTTGACGAAATTATAAAAAAAAACTAAAAAAACAAGAATCGGAATATATTTCGACAGAAAGATCGAAATATTCCTGTGGGACCATAGCATTAATGATGAAACTGCAGTACGTTTCCATATTTATTTGTTTTACCCATTCTGATTCTCTTTTTCGGCCCACAAAGAATATGTCCAAACAAATATGGAAACGTACTGCAGTTTCATTATTAAGCGTTTACATAATTTGTGTAATACAGCAAATTGTTGGAAATAGAGTTGTCTGCATTTTGCTGTAAATTTACATAGTTTTTTACAGTGTGCCAATTACAATGAACTCCAATAACATCAATGTTTATTTCAATGGATTGCACATTATCTGAAATGCCTCTTAAAGTATTTGAGGTGACAGTTTCGGAAAATGTTACCTTTTAATTTCAGCACCGGCTTATAGCAAAAATGGTTTCAACTCCAAGAAGCCCACCCACACCCTTGTACGATGTGTAACGAGTCAAGCAATCCAAAACAGGTTCCATACTCTAGGCAACCTTCCGGAGGACGTGGAATCTGCTTGGGTTGGTCCTTCATGAGCTCAAGCATACGTGAGACGGAAAAAGCAGCTCATCATGCGCTGACCCTGGCTAACCGAGGCAAAGCTTTCCAAGGCTTTGGAGATCCTGACGATCTCCAGACCCTCAAACTCACCAATAAGTTGGGCATATACAGAACATGTGTCATTCCAGTCCTAATTAATATTTGTACGTTGCACGGTGAAAAGGATAAATAAAGACTGTTTGCGGTGACACCATGTGAAATTCTCAAATTGAGTAGTAATTAGTTCTGAAAAGAACTGGAGGATTCAACTCTTTTAAGACGTTTAGATCAGTATGCTCTTATTGTCTCTGGGAGATGCTACTGCTTTTAAAGTACACAGCTGGAGGATTAGTGCGTTGTTAGCGCGCAGGCGGGAAACGGTGGAACTGGGATCCTTGGAGTGATGGGGTGAGAAGTGTGCTCACTGAACTGAGTCTCTATCCTTTCTCTATGGTCAGTTGTTAACAAACACAGGGGGAGGGTGGTCGACTTAGGATGTAGACTGAGATCCTGGGGTGGGTTGTGGACTTTGGGTATAGAAGATCCTTCAGTCGTAGTAGGGATCGCCAAATATCGCTGATGTTATAAACCGATGCACAGTGGGCCAGGGCCAAAGTGCGCAAAACAAAATTGTCCATTTTGAAGGCATAAATCCAGATATGTTTTCGGACCCGCAGATGTCAATGGAAGCGTTTTTAAACATTTATGACATCATCTAAATACTGATTTCTGATTATCGTTAAATAAGTTTGTGATTTAAATCCATTATACACTATTGGTAATGTTTGGACAAAAATGTTTCTAAAAGTTTCCTTACTTTCTTTAAATCTGCATAGGCCTGTCCATTAAACAACCAACCAGTTTCAGTTTATTATGTGTCAATATCCGAGAAAATAATGAAAATACATTCAGGTGTTTCGTATTCATTCGTATGTTGATTTTTTTTTCCCGGAGGGACAGCAATATATTTTGGACATTATTTCACTATTTTACTAATTTGACAGCACATGAGACAACAATATTTCATCCCTGTTTGATACCATGATCAATTTAACACCAATAAGTTTCATGTAAAACTGTCATCATTTTTGTTTTGCGAATTTACCAATAATGTAGGGGCTTACTGACTGAATTTTACTTTTTAGATAGATCTTCATTTCCACTATCAAGCCACTGATAACAATTTTAACTGCGCAATCATTTCTCGAAATCATTTCGCAGGTCTTCTCTTTGTTTACGTAGCGGAAACCGCAAGGGAATAATTAACTGTGCGGCGCGCGCTGCTCATCATAGAGTTATAAAAAAGGTTCAAATTTTGTCGGGATGGGGTTTACAAAAACAGCTACAAAATCACAGGTCGCAGGTGGTCGCAGCTAATTTTGGTATCAAAATGTTGCTGAAAGGTTGAGCTTCAGAGAAAAATGAGAATTTAGGCGGGAATCGGCGGGAATTTGTAGCTCCACCATAGCTGAACAAAAACAAGCTATATTTTATAATTTTTTTACCAAATTCCTCGGACTTTGCTAATGAAATCAAAAGGTAATTTACAATCGACCATGCACTATAGACCATGCACTGGGTAAGGCGGTTGTACAGTCTTTAAATTTTAATTGGAGTTTAATTTGTTTATAAAATAGTCGTAGGGGGTATTAGCAACCTAAAAATTATAAAAGAAATACAATCTGGCACATACACAAATGACCCCTTTTTGGTTTCACCCTGGCCCACTGTGCGATGTCCTGTGGAACAGTGTTATGCTTGAAGATCTCGAAGGCTTCTCTGATGCGTCTGAGATGCCATGTGTTGATGGGTGTGATGAGTTGGGCTGCCTGCCAGTCGATTTGGTAGTCCTTGATGAGAAAGTGCTTCACAATGGCTGACTTCTCACCGTGTGTTTGGTGTTATTCAGTCTCGTTTCCCTGATGTAGACTTTGCCACACTCACAAGGGATCCAGTATACTCCCACTCTAGTTTATCCTTTTCACGTTTCGATCAGTGTGCTCTGATCGTCCTCAGGAGGACGATCAGAGCACACTGATCGAAACGTCGAGTTGTACCTCCAGTTCTTTTCAGAACTAATTACTACTCAATTGAGATTCCACATGGTGTCACCGCAATTAGTCTTACTTATCATCCTCACCATGCAAAGCTACTAGTTTTACCTACTAGGCTTTGATGTGTTGATCTTGCTGGGTTTGAAGCCGTTGCGCTGGAGGGTAGTCTTGGTGTGCCGTAGTTCACTGTGTAAACCGTCCAGGTGGCATAAGTTGTAGTTGTTGTGTTTATTGAACTACATGTTAATAAGTATAGCACGAACTGCACGTTGTGTGTATTCCATTAGTAAAATAAAGGGTCTAGTATGGCGGCCCCCACAACACGAGTTTGACAGTTAACGAGAACTACGGTGAGTCTTTATTTATTAGTGAAAGAGCCCCAGTGGCAGCGCTGGTTCTAGTACATATTAGCGGACATTATAATTGAGTTGATGAGACCGTATTTTGTCCTGTAGCTAAACGACAGACACAAACTTCACGTTCCGTGCGTCAATTTTATCACTAGTTTTTACCGTGTTTCGAGTACGATGGCGCAGGCTTCAGTTGGGGGCGCCCTCCCAGTTGATCGGTCGGATTGACATGTACGACCAGATGGAGGAAATTACTAATTATACAGTGTGTCTCAAAAAAAATGCAAACAAAATTTAACGGAATGCCAGACGTAGAATGAGTAACCAGCATAGATAATATAGGTATGGTTTGAAAGATACACCTTTCCACTTTAAAATGAGACATCAAACATCCAAATCTGATAATTTTTGACAGAGTTAGGAGTACTTTTCCAAGAGAGGTCAAATTGACGATGGGACCAAGTTTTCAATTTTAGGCATTGGGACAAAGGTAGCCTAATTGCCTCTGTGTGGATAATTGCCTGGCCTACAAAAATGTGTTTAGCGAGTAAACACAATTCTAAACACTTTCTTGCTTGTTTGTAAACATGTTTACATGCTAAACATTTTTAGCATGAGGACGGATAGTGTTTAGCCAATGAAAATTGATGTTTAGGAATTGGACATGTGCGTTCAGCTAGTAAACATGTTTACAAACTGATACCAAGAAAAGTGTTTACTTGCTAAACAGTTTTTTAGAGTATTATGTAATGTGCTTAATTAACTTGTGCAATTGTGTACTGTCAATTCATTTTTCGTCAAACACTGATCATGGTTGGTGTTCAGCTAACTATAACGAGCAGAGAGTTTTTTGTGCCATGGAGTACATCCGTACTGGAAGAGTAAATGGTGTTATCCATGCATTTATGCAGCGATTCCCAGATCGAGATCCACCTGCAGCCAGCACTATCTGGAGAAACCTGCGAAAGTACCGGAGGGAGGGTACCAGCCTCAATCTCAATCGAGGGCGTTCCGGGCGACCACATGCCACGTTCAATCGCATCACTCGGCTGGACCTGGGCATGCACCCCTACCAAATGCGCGTGCGACATCGGCTGCTACCGCTGGATTTGCCAAGACGGTTGAATTTTTGTCAGTGGGTCGTCGACCAGCTGCAGGCAGATGTGCGATTCGTCCATCATCTCGTCATTGGCGATGAAGCTGGATTTTCTCTCGACGGAAAAGTCAACTCACGCAATGTTTGAGAGTACGCCCCCAAACAACATCCACATCCCTTCAATTACGAGCACAACTTCCAACGTGAGAAAGTGAGTGTCTAGGTTGGCCTCTGCGGCAGTGGCCTCATCGTCGGACCGGTGTTTTTCAGGGCAACCTCAACGGCCAGCGTTACCTTGAGATGTTGAATGATGATGTCATCCCCATCCTTGAGGAACATTTCGAGGTTCAGGAGTGAGGTGTGTTTAGGTGCCTGTGGTGGGCTCAAGACGGCGCTCCGGCTCATCGTCTACTGGCTGTCCGAGACCACCTTCATGAAGCGTTCAGAGACCGTGTCATAGCGTTGAATCATGTGCATGAATGGCCACCGAGATCTCCAGACCTCACCCCGTGTGATTTCTACCTCTGGGGATACTTGAAATCCAAGGTGTACACGACTCCCCCTCTGGACCTGCAGACTCTCCGTGACAGAATAACAGCTGAGATTGACGTCCTGCGGCAGACTCCAGATGTTGTTAGGAGAGCGATGGGAGACATGGAGAGAGGATGTCGCCTGTGTATCGAGCGAGAGGGAGGGCATGTTGAGGGGGAAGGGATGTAATCATCAACAGTTCATCCACATTGCAACACTTGCACATCTAAACAAAATCGATTATCACTGCATTTAAAAACTTGGTCCCATCGTCAATTTGACCTCTCTTGGAAAAGTACTCATAACTCTGTCAAAAATTATCAGATTTGGACGTTTGATGTCTCATTTTAAAGTGGAAAGGTGTATCTTTCAAACCATACCTATATTATCTATGCTGGTTACTCATTCTACGTCTGGCACTCCGTTAAATTTTGTTTGCATTTTTTTGGAGACACACTGTATTGAGCGACTAGACCTGTATTTTGTCGCCAATGACATAGCTACAACAAAGAAATATGCAGTTTTATTGAGTGAAGTAAGACCATTAAAAGCCTATCAGAACCGACACGAGTATCAGAAAAAAAACATACATAGAACTTTGTGAGATGCCGATTTCACACTATGGACCGAAGCGTTTGGTCATAGCTGAACGCTTTCGCTTCTACAGCGTGCCCAGAAAGCAGGAGAATCAGTTGTCCAATATTCGGTTGAATTACAAACATTGGCTGGTCTGTGTAAATTTGGCACTTTCCTGGATGAAGCCCTCCGTGATAGGTTGGTTTGTGGCATCAGCAGCGAATACATACAGAAACATTTGTTAACCAAGGATGGACTGACTTCCCAGAAAGTCGTGGAGGTGGCGAAAACCCTCGAGATGGCAACCAAAGATTTCAAAGACATAAAATCTTCTGCAGATGGTCCCATAGTCCATGCAGTTAAAGTGAAGCAACACTCATCCAGGTTTTCTGGAAAACCTACTGCAGGTCGCAAAGGCAGTTTTTCCAAGTCACAGCCACACGGAAAGATTTGCAACAATTGTAGTTATGACACAGCTCATAAGACATGCCCGGCAAAAGGGCAGAAGTGTAACAAATGTTACGAGATTGGACATTTTCCAAAGGTCTGCACAGCCACACAAAAACAGCTGAGGGCCATTCTCCAAACTGACATGCCAGACTCTGATGTATGCTGCAGTAATGACGAAAGTGATTTTTTTCATTGAAACGATTAATCACAATCAACTGCACATCGCTGATGTATGGAAGCATGATCTGTACATTCATGGCCAGACAGTGTCCTTTCTGCTGGATACTGGTTCTGAGGTTAACATCCTGCCGATGGAGATCTACCATTCCCTCAATATTCCTGACAAGACACTGCATTCCCCTACACGACTGTTTGGATTTGTTGGTGGTAAAGCCACACCACTTGGCCAGACTAAATTGATGTGTCACAACAAAGGCAATACACAGACTCTCATGTTCCTTATCTTGAAAGAGGGGTCACCTATCCTGGGCAAGGGAACATGTGAGGCACTCGGGCTACTGCAGCATGTCTACACACTCATAAGCCACGACGGTGTTTTCGAAGGCCCAGGATGTCTTTAAGGTAAACCGGCAACTATAAAGCTTGTCCAGAATGCGACACCATACTGTGTTAATGTACCTCGCCGGATCCCCATTCCCCTCGTGCCTCAACTCAAAGAGGAGCTGGAAAAACTAGAGAAACAGGGAATCGTCAAACGCATCAATGACCCAACTGACTGGTGCTCACCCATAGTAATAGCACCAAAGAAAAATGGCAAAATTCGATTGTGTGTCAGCTTAACAAAGCCGTAGCCCGGGAGCGGTACCGTTGAGGAAGTTCTGGGTAAGATCTGTGGTGCTCAGATCTTCTCACTGGTAGATGCCAAGCACGGTTTCTGGCAGGTGCCGCTTGCAGAGAAATGTCAGAAGCTAACAACATTTATAACTCCGTTTGAACAATTTTGCTTCAAGCGCCTACCATTTGGCATTACATCCGCTCCGGAAATGTACCAGCGGATCATGAGTGACCTTCTGAAAAATCTACCTGGCGTTGTAGTCTACATGGACGATGTGTTGATAACCGGTCAGACAAAAGAGGAACACGATGAGCGACTACAGCAGGTGCTCCAGATTGTCCAGAAGGCGGAACAAAGACAAATGCAAGATCGCTCAGACACAAGTTGATTTCCTCGGCATGAAACTGGACAAAAATGGTGTCCACCCTGAACCCTGCTAAGGTAGCAGTAATAACGCAGATGGCACCACCAACATCAAAAGAAGATGTGAAATGACTCATGGGAATGGTAAACTGGCTTGCACGTTTCATTCCTAACGTATCAACGGTTGCCGCCCCGATCAACGACTTGCTGAAGGGTAACAGCAGCTGGACATGGGGGATCATCAGTGCTGACATGAGCAGTTATGGGATAGGAGGCTGTATCCTCCAACAACATGATGACCAATGGAAACCTGTTGCTTACGGCTCCAGAAGTCTAACAAGTGCAGAGCAGAGGTATGCGCAAATTAAAAAGGAACTATTAGCTTCAGTGTGGTCCTGTGAACAGTTTCATGTGTACCACAGAGGCCTGCATATCAACATCGAGACAGACCACAAACCTCTTGTCCCACTCATCAACAATAAGGATCTCTACGATTTTCCCCTCTGGTGTCAACGTCTTCTCATGCGAATGATGAAGTACAACTGCACTGCTGTGTACACACCTGGGAAACTCCTTGTTGTTGCTGACACCCTGTCACGAGCTCCTTTGAAGTCAACAGATGATTTTGACAACCTCGCAGATGCAGTAGAGGCTCATGTCAACATGATTCAGAAGCATTGGCCCATCTCTGATGGAAAATTAGTGGAGATAGAGCGCGAGACGACTGTAGATGATAACTTGATAGTTGTTACATCATACGTCACCGAGGGATGGCCCAAGTACACTAAAGATGTGGAATTTGCAGGGGGGGAATGCTACTGGGATCACCAAGATAAAATCAGTATGATCAATGGTGTCCTCACCTATGGTGATCGAATCATCATTCCAGAGAAGCTGAGACCAGAGATGCTTCAGAAGAGACAAGAGGGGCACCAGGGTATCTCCAAATGCAGAATGCGGGCTGACCAAGCAGTCTGGTGGCCAGGCATTGGTACCGATATTGCCCAGTACATCTCTAAGTGTGGGCATTGCCAGCTGAAACAGCTAACCCAACGAGCAGAGCCACTGATCTCTACACCACTGCCAGAGAGGCCATGGCAACGAATAGCCTGTGACTTGGCTGACGTGAAGGGAAAGCAGTATATTGTTTTGGTTGATTACTACTCCAAATGGATCGAAGTCCATCACCTCCACAAGACAACATCTTTGTCTATCATCAACTACATGAAGGCCACATTTGCTTGTTACAGCATCCCTGAGGTGGTAGTGACGGGCAATGGACCGCAATTCCTGAGTGATTTCAACCAGTTTGCGAAGGAGTATGACTTCAAACATGTCACATCAAGCCCTCATACCCCCAAGCCAATGGTCAAGCAGAGAAGGCAGTTCATATCGCAAAGATGATGCTTCGTAAGACAGACCCAGTTCAAGCCTTGATGATCTACCGTTCTACTCCTATACCAGGTCTCGGAGTATCTCCATCATGACTCATAATGGGATGAGAGATGCGCACCACATTGCCCATACTACCACATAATCTTTGTCCTAAGATCGCAAACTCCAAGCAGTTGAAGGAGGCCAACAAATCACGTAAATCCAAAAGTGAATTCTACTTCAACCAGAAGCGTGGCCAAAACAGCTGGATGAGCAGAAACCAGGTGACAGCGTGAGAATACGCACAAAATTAGGCTGGAGTGCATTGGGTGAGGTAATCTGGAAGGCTGGTCCTCCGCGTTCTTACATCATCAGCGTAGACGGTGTTGAGTATCGCAGAAACCGCCGTCATTTAATGCTCATTCCGAAACCTGTCCTTGATGTCCAGATCCCACATGAGAATAACCCAGAGGATCCACAACCACAAGTGACCAGACCTCATCGCATGGTGAACAAACCCATATAGCACCAGGACTATAATGATGTACTGGGAACTGAACTCTGAACATTGAATTTGCCTATTCCAAATTAATCAATCTCATATTATGTTGCGTGTTCCTTATGTTGATTTAATTGGAGAACTCTAGAAATTTGCATTGATCATATATAACTCTGAAAGCTAATTTGGAAAACAGATAGAAAAATACCTTGTGGACTTGAACATCAAGATGGCATTGAACATTCAAATGGACACAGATGTTTTTCAGCAACTTACCAAAACACTCATTCTGAGTCCTGTTTATTTCACTTATATTATATTAACAAGTTTTGTTTCCTTTTAGAAAGAAGGGGAGATGTTGTGTTGATTGAACTACATGTTAATAAGTATAGCACGAACTACACGTTGTGTGTATTCCATTAGTAAAATAAAGGGTCTATTATGGCGGCCCCCACAACACGAGTTTGACAGTTAACGGTGAGTCTATTTATTTACTAGTTAAAAAGAACCCCTAGATATAACAGTAGTCGCGTTGTACGAGGGTGCGGTTGGCCGATGACTTTATGCTATGGTGATGAAAGGCTTAGCTCTGGTTGAGGTATCAATCTGTATGCGCGAGCTTCATGTATATGTTGTGCTGCAAAGAGCCATCTGGATTTCTGAAGATGCCAACATCAAGGAATGAGATTTTGCCGTCTTCTTCTACTTCCATCGTAAACTTGATGATTGGATGTTGCTCGTTGAGGTATTGTAGGTCCTGAAGTGCATCTCTGCCATGTGGTTATACCACAAAGCTTAGGTATCATCGACATAGTGGAGCCACAGGCTGGGTCGCGTCGGAGGTCGGCGGTGAGGAGGGAAAAGGTTATTCCATGGAGGTCCCAGCTGTCTGCTCGTAGAACTTACCCTGAAATTGAAAAACCCTTTGAAGAAACACGTTTGTAAGAGATCATGTATTTGGGCAGGGGAGAGTTATGTGCAATCATCAAGGGAAAGGTCTTGTTTGAGTTTCTCCTTCACCAGGAGGCATTTCTCTTCAGTTGGTACATCGGTGTAAAAAGAGACAAACTAACCAAGATGTCGCTGGGTTGTAGAGTGAGATTCCTGGTGATCTCAACGAACTGTCTGGAGTTGGACACGTGCAGGGTGAGACCCATCAAAGGTCGGAGGATCTTGGCTTGGTACCGAGCTGTGTTTTTATGTGGGTGATCCTCTGGAAGCGACAATGGAGCGGAGAGGAACCTCAGGTTTGTGGATCTTCGGTTGTCCGAAGAACTAGAGGGTCTGAGGTGTCGGTACAGTTGGATGGCAAGGGCCTCGGCACGGTAAAGAGCAAGGAGTTTGCTGGCAACTCTCTTCTCGATGAGTGGAATGGGGTTCTTGAGGGGCGGTATATGGCTATATGGCTCAGGAACAATGAGGTCACCGTAAGAATGGCTCTCCCAACAATCAACAACCTAGTTGATTGTCGTCGTCGTGCTCTCATTGGCCACACCACCCGTCTTTCTGATAACATCTCAGCAAAGAAAGCACTCAGTATCACCAACAGTTCCAGGGAAGGACTCCCTCCTGCCCATGGCTAGTCAAGACCCCGAGGCCGCCCAAGATCATCTTGAATCAAACAACTGGGACGGCCCAGCGAAATGTACAGTATGGCATCAGGCTGTTAGGAGATCAGTGTGCAGACAAAATCTGTCTTTGCGGTCTTTGACCCTGTACATTGCAAAACAGTTTAAACAACAAACAAAAAAAAACAAAAAAAAACACTTGCTTCATCTGGGCACTTTTGCCGTAGACTCTTTGTTTATGAAGCCGCGTATCACGGCGCTTCGGGTAAAAATACACATAAGTGGCAGCAAATCTTTTTCAAAACTCTTGACACACCCTGACTGACTCGAACATAGGTAAATCTGAAAAACCCTTTCCTTCCCCAATGTTGGGCTGGATGCCTTGAATTGCCCTCCCCCCACCCCACCCTGGCTAGGTCACTGAACTCATGTCTTTCAATGCAAAACCGATTTATGCAGATGGCGGGGTATTAATGACGTACCAGTGTCCAAGATTGAAGATCCGCATGTGTAATTAAGAGGGCGTAGCAACAGCGTAGAGCCCGCCATATGTGATCACAATTTGTTTGGACTCTGGACGCTCTGCTGCGGTGCATTCTGCGCGCTTTATGGTTGTTTTTAGTGATTGCATACTCCTCAGTAGTCATGGTAGGCCCACATATTTAGTTATTTGTATTTATTTATGGGGAAGGTACATTTGATATACGATCCCCTCTAAAAAGTGGATTGTCCACTCCCACCCTCCATCGTTCCCACCGATTGACACCCATGAGGTTATTATTTGCAGGGACAATTTGGATTTGAAATCAATATTATTTGGCAGACAGTACGTTGCCCAATGTCTGTGGGCGTGCGGTGTTTTCAAAATGATTTATCGGATGCGTGGGATCGGGCGTTTCTACAACTGTCGGTGGGGAACTGCCGGTGGGGTTCACCGAACTATTGAGGACTCTGTACTTGCCTTAATTGGACAATGTTTTCAATTCCGGAAGCAGGAACTAAAAATAGACGGACTGTTCGCGCCGGCGGGAAAACGCCTGGCGGTAAGCCAAGATGATTTGTTCAATCAATCACATCACATTTATTTCCATACTTCCATAATTTTGTTTTACAAACTTTACATTAAAAGTGCATTAAACGATGAAGCAGTAAATATCAAATTAATAGCAAAATAAATTAATTAAATAGAGCATGGGGCTGTTTATATAAGCAGAAGCTTGTTAAAAACAGCCAGACAGACAGAAAAAACACAGACCGACAGACAAGAGACAAGACAATAGGTAGTTGACACAATACAGAGTAAATATACTGATGAAGGAGGCAATTAAAATAATGAAATGATATCAAAAGGCTGTTTAAGCAAAACAATAGACCAACGAAATTTAGATACGAGGATAATATGAACGCAATGGAAGAAAAAAGGTATTTGGGAGAGGAAGCTAAGACGCATAATGAGAGATGAGGATTCGTTTGTATTTAAGCTTGAAAAGACCCACGGACCGCTGAGATCTGATACTTTCATCTATGGCATTCTACACACGAGGACCAAAGAAGCGAAATGTTCATAGAATAATAGATGCGAGTGAATGGAACAAATAGATTGGTATAAAGGATCTTGTGGAGTGGCTATGGGTGTCTCGAACTGAGGTAAAGAAGGAAGACAAAACTTGGGGACGAAGATTGTTAGTGGAACTTATACATAAAAATCCCAATATGGAGTTTATTAATGTCGGCGATAGTGAGAGTGTGCAGTTGTGAGAAAAGAGGTGCTGAATGCTCTCTGGGGGAAGAGAAAGTACAGATGCGAATAGTCCTTTTTTGTGAAACGAATAAGGAGTACATCTTCGTGTTACTCTCAGAAGCCCAAACGATGTTACAGTAATTTAAATAAGGATAGATGAGGGTGTTATAAAGAAGAACAAGCGATGAAGCAGGGAGCAAATGGCGGATCTTAGAAATGACACCAGAATTACGACAAATAACCTTATTAACAGAAGAGATATGTTCCGACCAGGAAAGTTTATGGTCGATGATGATACCAAGACATTTTGCCGAGAACACTCTTGCTATAGAAATACCATAAATGATCACCTGCGGCAAATCGATGTCTTCAGGACGATAAGATTTGGAGAAAAAGATCAAATTTGTTTTGGCATGGTTTTAATGGAAAGTTTGTTTGCCTTAAACCATGAAGATACCTGAGTAAGTTCAATGTTGAGTGTGTTGATCAAGGAGGAGAGCTGAGGACTAGAGTAGAAAATAGTTGTATCATCAGCAAACAAAGTAAAAGATAAAAGGGGGAGGTGTAGTGGAGGTCATTAATATAGAGGAGAAAGAGGAGTGGGCCAAGAATTGAACCCTGGGGAACTCCATGCTTAATGTTTAAACGATCTGAGTCGCAACCCTTGATTGAAGTAAACTGGTATCTATTGGCAAGGTAGTCAGCAAACCATTGCAGTGCGACTCCCCTGATGCCAAAATGTTCAAGTTTAGAAAGAAGAATAGAGTGATCAATGGTATAAAGGGTTCAGAAAGGTCAATGAAAACACCGGCAGTACACATTTTAGTGTTCAATGCCTGGGTGTTCGATGAGGGCCAAGTCAGTGGAATGTTTAGATCTAAAGCCAAATTGATGACCAAAGAGAAGATGGAAACGAGAAATGAAACAAGAAAGACAATTGTACATGAGCCTTTCAAGAATGTTTGAGAAACAAGGAAGGATGGAAATAGGCCTGTAGTTACTAATGTTGCACTTTGAAAACGGGAATAATTTTAGCAACCTTAAGATTAAGAGACACATATCCACTGAGAAGGGAGAGATTAAAAATGTAAGCAAGAGGTTCAGCAATATAGGGAAGGACAGATTTCACAACGGTAGAACAAATGTTATCAAAACCGCAGCTTCTTCCTCTCTTCATGTCTTTGCCGATACGTAAGATTTCTTGAGTGTTAGTAGGGGTTAAGAAAAAAGGACCATTTTGGGTTGTGCAAATAGTCGGGAAAAGTGAGTACCGGAAGCAGGGTATCTTACTAGCAAGAGAAGACCCAATGTTAGTAAAGAATTTGTTGAAAGAATCAGAAATATCATTAGGTTGGGAGGCAAAGTGTTCACCGTCTATTGTGAAATTATCTGGAAACGAGGACTCTTTACGCTTACCCAAAATGTTATTTATTTCACACCACGTATTTTTAAGGTTGCCCTTATGACGATCGAGCTTAGTGGCATTATAATTTTTCTTGGCGGAACGAATAGTGGCAGTAAGACGATTACGGTAGATCTTATAAAACCGTTCGCTATCTTCTGAGGGCTTGCGTAGGTAACGCCTGTGGAGTCTTATTTTTGAATGAACAAGAAAGAATTCACTATAGACTGGGTGATTTTTCTGTGATTTCCCAGTAATTTTGGTGATAAGTGGGAAATGATTATTATAGCAAGAGGTAAAGATAGAAAGGAAAGAATTATAAGCAGGGTCAACTTCTTGAGCTTCATAAACCTCATGCCAATCAACACTTAAGATCAAAGCTGAATGAATGAAGGGAATTGCTATTAATGTCCCTAGTAACGAGGTTTTTTTTAAGAGGCGCAGAATTCTTAAAGCAAGATGCAGTCAACTGGAAAAGAGGATAATGGTCGGAAATGTCCGAATATAAAAGAGCAGTTGTGATATCAAGATCAGAGTTAGTAAGGATGTTATCTATCAGAGAGGCAGTGTGTGGGGGTGATACGAGTGGGTTTGGTAATCAGTGGGAGGAATCCATATGAATAAAATGTATTAACAAACAGGTCCGTGGGTTGATGACCTTCACAATTGAGCAAATTTAGGTTGAAATTATGTAACCCATTATGTAACAGAGCTTCCCCTCTGAAGTAACCTTTTCAAGGCAAGCATCAAAGCATCTGTGAAAGTTATTAAGACAAGTTTCAGGAGCCCTGTAGACATTCCCAACAATTAAGTTAGAAGCATTGTCTCGCTGAATTTCAATGAAAATTGCTTCGAAGTCATCTTGAGATGGCATAAGATCTTCACGAATGTGAAAATTCATCGAGTTGCTTATAAACATGGCTGCCCCTCCGCCAGGTTTTAAAGAACGCGATGTCTGAACAAGTTGGTAATTATTCATATGGACATACGACGGAGGGGATTCTTTGAACCACGTTTCGGTAAAGCCATAAATCGAAAAGGACTGGTCTAGAGTGGCCAAGAAATCTTGAATATCGAAGAAATGTCTACAAAGATTGATTGAATTGTGTTGTAAAAAGAAAAGGAGTTGTGTTGTTAGCTTTCGAGGCGAATGGACGTGAGTGTTCCAGTCCGAGTTCAGGGAGTGAGCATTGAAACAAGTTGCTGCATATGACTGAAAAACTACCGTGCATCTGCTCAACGCCGTCTGCGGCGACCTGTTCAACACGGGAAATTCCCATCAAATTACTACGCTCGAAGGATTATTTCCTCTATTTCCAGAAAGTACCTTTGTTAAACGTGTTAGATCGCTCGGCATTTGGAAATATTGTTGCATTCCACTATTGTGGGTCAACAAAATAATAGGGCGGACACAAACTTTGTTGTGACAATAATATGAAATGGGGTTGGTTTATTAAATTCTCTGTATTTGGCAACAATAGAAGGCACTAATAACATGTATAAAAAGAGTGGCAGCGTAGTTAAATGATTAGACTTAATACTTTTCTTGTACTTTACATAATACGAGTTCCGAATAGTGTGTACGAGTACCAACTACAAAGGGATCGGATACAGCCAGTAGGACCACCATTCGTTCATGCGGCTTGTCACTCGGTATACGGTACGAGAGACGGACGGCTGGTCAGTCTCCATGACGGGGACCACCAGGGCTTGACTACACGGGGTGTCTCGACGGGGCCAGAGTGTGTATCAGACCGCACTAGCTAGGCGAACCAATGGTCAATCGACGCATTGCATCACTGGTTCAACGAACGAGGCACTGGACTGTCATAGTTCGGTATATCGCACTGTCTTGAATCGGATCGAGTCACACAGATATCATTCGGAACCGCATTTCTCCAAGATCAGGAAATCTCTGGGTTTATATAGAAATCTGAGGCCTAGGAATGAATAAAACATTAGCCTAGTTTAGCGTCTTAGCCAATGAGAAGCTTGCCTTCCGCGTCTAAGGGTAGAAACGTGTGCAAAATCAGGTTATACAACAGGTCCTTGTTCCATATAAGGAAAGGTATTTGACGAAAGTAAAGTGAGTGACAACTCAGAAAGGAGGGCGTGTTCAAGGGGACAATGCTTACTTAGGTGCTAAGCTATTGCATGAGTGGAACAGCGGTTGCGCATGGGAGCACGGCACACGGACCAAGGCCTATGACGGAGCGGGTCAGTCACGGTGACTGTTTGTTAGCCGTGCTACACCCACGAACCGAGTTTGGTGTGTAGGGTGGACTCCGAGAAAAGTAGGCGAAAAGGTCCAAAGGACGGCTCCAAGCCACGTGGCGGGAGGGTGTGGCACGCACACAAGGCTCTCGCTGGTGTTGCATTATGCATTGCGTTGAAGCTGGGTATATGCATGAGCAACAGTAGCGGCCTTGTATAAGGATTGCATATTCATAGCGGACAATCGAGGGTCCGGGAAACAATCCCTGGGAATTAGAGGACAAGAAATTGCATCGTAGGGTGCTAAAATCAAAGGTAAGATTCGTAATCAAGGGGTAAGATTCGTAACAATATAGATATTCCCCTTTCAAAAGAGTGTAATTTCGTTATAATTATGTGACGGTAAAGAAGGGCACTTTTTCATTCAAAAAAGTGCTTTTGGTCTGAAATTCTCAGTTTTGTATAGAGGTCACCACACTTTTAGTCGTGTTTTCCGGGGGTCGTCTCACTAAATTGAATGGCAAACTCACCAGCAAGGTCACAGCAATTTAGATCGCACGGTTTTATAAGCTAGATAAAATAAGCTTTCAATCTATTTAAAATCTATTTTGATTGGTGGACTGGAAAGAAGGGCACTTTTTGTGTCAAATCATAGAGCCCGTTTGTGGTGAACATGACCTGTGGTTTATTGATAGCCTGGACTACGTTTCCATATTCACGGTTTCCGTGGGCGGAAACTAGACCTGCGTGTAAATACAACAACGTTGCATCTTTCAGTCCTGAAGCATTTTAAAAGCTATTCGGCGTTTCAAACCATTCTTTTTTTTTGCTTGAACCATCGTTTTATAACTTTGAGATGAACATATACCCTTTTTTGCACCCAAAGTCTATCGGATTGGAGGTATTTTCCCTGTTTTATTCGACCCATTATTGCTGGATCACCGCATTATAAGTTGATAAAGGTGTATATTGCGGATGATTTTCGATGACTTACAGAAAGAGATGATCGGACAGTGACACATACATTTTGCCATTTAAACATTTATCAAAATTCACGGATGTTTAGTCAGCTAGAATATTGCCAGATTTGACATTCAGTTTTCATTAACATTTTGTGTACCTTTAAAGAAATCCAATACAACATGTTAAACAGTTACATAGCATGACTTTTAGTTTTTCACACAAAATATTGGTATAAACGGAACATGGTACATTATGTACATGTACATGAAAAGAGTGTAACATTGTGTTGGTATACATTGATCTAAAGGTGTTTTGTATGTGTTCTATGTTATTGTTATAATCACATATTTATTTCTGTCACTTAAAACTATTATTTGATATAGTATATTTATCGTTCCTTTTTTATAAAAATAAATATTCGTTACAACACAGAGAAAAGAAAGAAATGATTTGTTTTCTGCCAGTTTGTATACGAACAGCAGTTTCGTCCCCTATTATGTTAATGGAATATTCCATTTATGGTTGCTAAGAGCAACAAGTGTGGTGTGCGCTCAGTCGTATCAAGGTTAGCGCACACAGTGAGAGGGTGCTGCATTTTTTGCACAAAATAGGTGTAAAAATGAGTTCTTCATATGTTGTTGAAGATAAATAAATCAGTGTGTTTCTAATTGTGAATTATTGAGTACGTTTGTTTTCTGTTTGGCGTTTAGCTACGGAGCAAACAAGGACCCAGTTTGGTGTACGTTACAATTATAATTAATTTATATTATTCACAAATACAACAAGACGGCCAATGTCGGATTTGATCTGCTATTTAATTTTAGGAAAAAATTAATTGACGTGATTCAACAAATCTAAACTGGACCATTGTGTTTGGTGCAGCAAAACACTATTGGTTTCCTATCATAAACTTTTGAATATGTTTGGTGGATGTGCTGGTGGGATTCAAACCCAGCCAGCGGCCTGGGCTCCTAACCAAGCCCGAACTGCCTAGAAGTGTTGGGGGGGGGGGGGACTGAAACAAACAGGTAGCAGAAATAAAACAATAAATAAACAATAAATAAATAAACAAACAATTCCAAATATTTTATAAATTCCGGTTTTTTTCCCGGTTTCCTTTCCTATGATTGCTACTGTGCGTTTCATATTTCATTTGAACAAATTAGGTGCATGGGGTCTGCTCCAGTTGTTTCGTCCAAATGGTTAAAAAAAACAGTTTGTTTTAAATTGAGTCTTAACGATGCCAACGAACCAGAGCCAACGAACCAGTGTTGCAACCAGAATTTTTGGTGGTAAATTTACCATCACAAAAACTCACATGAACCGACAAATTATGTCAATCAGAAATACCAACAAATTTGTAAATTTACCGACGGACCCCGCCCCCACCCTCTTTGGCCACGCCACTTCAACGAACCATGACCACCATGAAAGGCATTTATATAAAACCCACGTACATTCTGATTGGAAATGTATTTATGGTAACTACTACAGGATGTTAGCAACTAAATCAATCGTAGCCTTTTTGCATGGATTGCAGACAAACAACCACTAAGAATGTACATTGTAACACATGGTTATAATGCGTTCGACCTTGGAGTTGGACGCTAGCTTGTTACTGCCAGCGGCGTAGCCACGGGGGGGCCTGGGGGGACACGTGCCCCCCCCCACAAATTTCCAGTGCCCCCCCCAGGTGCCCCCCCACGAAAAATCCTCATAATGCCCCAAAAAACAGAAAAGAAAAAGAAAAGGGAAAAAACCCATACCCCTGGGCCCCCCCACTGAAAAGCAATGTTCCCCCTGTGCCCCCCCCCCCCCCACTGAAAAAATCCTGGCTACGCCGCTGGAACTTACTGCACTTTTAAAATTGTTCAATTAAAAACATGAGTAACAATCCACAATTCTTGCGGCAAAAAAAGATGTGAAAGAAGTATACACTTTAGGTAAAATGTTAGTCTTGTGCAAGACCATTATTATGCGGATCCTAGTTACACAATCCCGCGCCAGTCGTAAATCACCCACCGTAGCTGGCGCTAATAAATGGCGCCCGCAGCGGCGATTGGTTTATCAAATCACAGCGGATCGGCGCATGTACGTATAAAATCACGAGTAACGTCTTGCACCAAGACTAGTAAAATGTATGTATATGTAACCATTATACTTAATAATCAAGAGAGATGTTTACAAACCAACATGAGAAAGTTTCAGCTTATTTCATTGTGTCATTGACGAAAAAATAGTGAAAATGAATTCCGACTGGTCGTATCCATTTGAAAAGGCCTATGTCAAATATTATTTGCGAAATAATTTGATTAATTGTTCTCAAATTACAGCACTTCAGATATAAAAATCGACTAAACACTTTATAAAAATTCACAATAAATTGTAACTTAAGTGTCGTTAACAAGAAAATGATGAAAATGCCCTCAGATAATTTGTATGCATTATAATGTGGAATTTAGGATAGTGTAATTTTTCCCGAATTCATTGGCAAAACTAATTCCACTTTTATAAATTTAAAAAAAAAATTAATTAAAAAATTAATAAATTAATAAATTAAAATAAATTTTTTTTTTAAAGAACCTAAAACAAAAATATGTGGAAAATTGATTTTATCATCAGCTTTTTACCAAGTAAGTCTCCGGTTTCTGATCATCGATCGGCTTCAAAAGTGGTGCTGTGACGCGGGTTTTTAGGTGTTCGGGTATGCACCCGAAACACCTATTGTTTTTGTTCGGTTTTTTTTTCTTTTTTTTTTTCTTCTCCTTCTTCTTCTTCTCCGGATAGACTGTCTACAAAAAAACACATACTTGCAAACTTCACACGAACTTCAAACTTGGCATGTACTTAGAAATTAACAAGTAGATGAAACTCGAGTTGTGAGTGACCCCGATTTGACCTTACTTCCTGTCCAAACCGGAAGTCAAAGTTTAATATTTAAAAAAATCATATCTCAACAACCACAACAGGTAAATGGACATTTTTTGCACTATTGTATAGATTGTTAATTGTCGAAAAATATTTACAAAAACATGACCCCAATTTGACCTTACTTCCTGTCCAAACCGGAAGTCAAAGTTTAACATTAAAAAAAATCATATCTCAACAACCACAAGAGATAAATTCACAATTCTTTCACCATTGTACAGATCGTTAATTGTCAAAAAATATTTTCAAAAAGGTGACCCAATTTGACCTTTACTTCCTGTCCAAACCGGAAGTCAAAGTTTAATATTTAACAAAAATCATATCTCAACAACCACAAGAGATAAATTCACAATTCTTTCACCATTGTACAGATCGTTAATTGTCAAAAAATATTTTCAAAAAGGTGACCCCAATTTGACCTTTACTTTCTGTCCAAACCGGAAGTCAAAGTTTAATATTTAACAAAAATCATATCTCAACAACCACAAGAGATAAATTCACAATTCTTTCACATTGTACAGATCGTTAATTGTCAAAAAATATTTTCAAAAAGGTGACCCCAATTTGACCTTTACTTCCTGTCCAAACCGGAAGTCAAAGTTAAATATTTAAAAAAATCATATCTCAACAACCACAAGAGAGAAATTCACAATTCTTTCACTATTGTACAGATCGTAAATTGTCAAATAATATTTAGAAAAAGGTGACCCCAATTTGACCTTACTTCCTGTCCAAACCGGAAGTCAAAGTTTAATATTAAAATAATTTCTAAATTCAGTATTGTATTGTATTCAAATAAACTTCTCGCGAGAACTTCAACAGACGTTAACATTTGACTTCTCCAACACTTCGAATTGATGACGTAACCATTTTAACTTCAACCGAACACCTTGTTTTTGTTGTGACAAAAACTTATATCTAGTTTTTGTTTGTTTTTGTAATCTGTGTTTTTTATTTTATTTTTTTAGGCCAACGGGGAAATATGTGATTACATGATACGTGATGTATACGTGGGGACCATATTTCCCATAATACGAAGTGTGGTGGCTAAGAGAGGCCTCGAGTATATATACCAATGGTTCTTTTCATAACCTTTTACAACATAAAGATGTATCGCCCGTGTCTGGGCTGATTTGACAGTAAAAATAAATTTAAATGTTGACTTGCTATTTTCTGGGGTTAAGGAAGTTATAAGCTTTCATTTAAGACATTGAACAAAAAAATTCGTCAAGGATTGGTACCAATAAATTAAAAACTAAAATAAATAAAAGGCGGGACCCGTTTTAACCTCAGCTTGCACGTGACCACAAAATTTATTGTATGCAATAGTTTCCGATATCCGAATTTCATAATTTTTTTAATCGTTTACAACGTTTACAACGATATTATCATTCAAAATTCCTTCCCTTTATGAATACTCATTCTGTGGGTCGTCTTAGCCAAGCACGTCGATTATCTTTATAAGAGAGTTCCAAGGCGAAACAAAAGTCTCTTGTTTCTCCTATGAAACGATGTCCAATTACAACCAAAATTGCTGGATCGATTGGAATTCTGCCGCATTGTATTTAAAAAGAAACTTTCCCCAGAAAAAAAGAGGATAATGGTTGGCAATGTAGGCGACGAAGACGATAATGATGATGACAAACACCCTATTAATTAAAATCGTGTTTTATTAATAAGCCGATATAGTTTTTACATTTGAGATATGTGACATCCTTTTAATACAAAATGCAAACGATTTATCGCAGATACAAACTGTCATGACATGCACTTTCTAGTGCAACCAACATCTGTTCCATACAACTGCCGTTGGCATAACGAATTAACGGTTACATTGATTTCTTCCAATTCGGTGATCTTGACTATACCAACCTCCACGCAGTAGACGTAAAAATACTTGAGTAATTATAGAACAGCATTTTATGATATGCATGGGCATGGGCCACGAACAGTTGGCAACATTTTGTGAGCCTAACAGTGCCCTTAGAAGAAAATGAGCGAAATGTGTTTGTTCCAAATACTACACCAACCTTTTCGCAGCAGAAGTTTTGACGTAATTGTAGGCAGTGCTTTTCGAGTGCATGGGTATATAGGGCGGCCGTCTATAGACATTCACACGGCAAAAAAAAGGAGCACGTAACACTCAAAAGACGTATTGTGAATACACGAATGGTGAAAAGGGGCACATACGCTCTTTGTCTCCCCCACGGACACGCTAATGGCAACCGATTGTGAGCCTAACTGTACTGCCCTTAGAAGAAAAGAAGTAGAAATAGGCCTAATGTAAACTATTTAGAAGACAACCCTCCACGAACTCGTTGTCAACGGTTACATATAATGTTATGGACTAAATACTTTGATTTCCGAAATTAGGGAGCCGGGACTATTTCAATCAATGCAGGGCTTTTATATGGAAGATGCAGTATTGCTAATGACCAGATTATCAAATTAATTAATTGTTATTTAAAAACTGACTTCGTGTAAGGCCGGTGCAAGTACCAATCATCTTGATCTGTATTTTTTTTCTTAAATGGAAGGTATAATGTTGACAATTATCAGATTATTTAATTAACGAATATTATCTGAAAACGCATAGGTGGAAAGTTGGTTCAAGTGTCATTCATCCATAACAATTATGGATTAAAACATTAAAAACATGTAACAGTTGTTCGCTGTTCTCTCAAAAACATGAGCACATTTTATGATAAAACTTTGAAAACTAAAAATGTACCTTTCCTTTAACTGGCAATTCAAGCTATCAGTGAAACAAACAAAGAAAATGATCATGGTGCAGGAACACTTTTTAGATAAATCTAAGTGCAGTAAATCATCAAAAATGTTTAAAGTACAAATGCATATATCCTCTAGGCATTGAGTACATTGAAGGCACGTGATCAATACATATAATAATAATAATAATAATGTGTGGACTTATATAGCGCACGTATCCACCAACTGAGTGGTGCTTAAGGCGCATTATATCATTACCCCTGCTCATAAGGCTCATAAGGCTCATAAATCATTCCTGAAACCATCTCAGGTCCCTGGGGAGTATACAGCTCAATTGCTGCCATTACAGCGCATATAGGGCTAATCAACCAACTCTGCCCTCACAGGTACCCATTTAACCCCTGGGTGGAGAGAAACAATTATGTTTAAGTGTCTTGCTCAAGGACACAAGTGTCACGGCCGGGATTCGAACCCACATGCTGCTAACACCAGAACTTGAGTCCAGTAAGCTAGACCGCTCGGCCACGACACTCCACTATGATATATAGTCCCTCTCCCACCCCGCCAGTCATTGTATCAATAGAATTATCTTAAGCTACAATTAATGTTCATTCAGCGGCAGCAAGTAATATAGTAAAATGCAACAATATGCAGTCATCATCTATGTTTATGTACAATTTCAACACATTTGTACTTTGACATCACCTTTTTTTAAACTAGCAGTAAATTAGATTTGGGATATAATGGCCTTACAGTAGTTATTATAAACATAAAACAAAATTGGCATGCACCTCAACAAAATACAATATTTGATGGTACCTGCCAATGACAACGATACCAATATCTGATTAAGGCCACTGTTTGTATTAATTAAAAACAAAAACAAAACAAATTTATCACATCATCTTTAAATTTCATATTCTGACGAAATGACAGTATTGTTAGATCGTTATCCCATTCCTAAGAAATGAAAATGTGAAGCAAATATCATAGGCCTATATGTCAACAATTACCAGCGCCGTATGGTGTCTCGGTTTTCCTGATTCAGCATTTTGCGCAGGAAACATATGTTTCTGTTGCTGACACGCAGGTTCCAAAAATACCAAGCAAAATCAATATTTAGGTTAATTAGGCAACAGCATATACAACAACAAAACCTAAGGTAATAACTCTAACGCCTTGTTTTCTATTATCGGTACCCTCCCTCACTCTATGGCTGAATGTGTGTCGTGGCCGAGCGGTCTAGCTTACCGGACTCAAGTTCTGGTGTTAACAGCAAAATGTGGGTTCGAATCCCGGCCGTGACACTTGTGTCCTTGAGCAAGACACTTAACCATAATTGCTTCTATCCACCCAGGGGTTAAATAGGTACCTGTGAGGTCAGAGTTGGTTGATTAGCCCCTATATGCGCTGTAATGGCAGCAATTGAGCTGTATACTCCCCAGGGAGCTGAAATGGTTTCAGTCATGATTTATGAGCCTTACGAGCAGGGGTAATGATATAATGCGCCTTGAGCACCACTTAGTTGGTGGATACGTGCGCTATATAAGTCCACACATTATTAGGTGTTCGGGTATGTGCCCGAAACACCTATTGTTTTTGTACGGTTTTTTAGGTGTTCGAGCGACAGCGCGAACACCTCTTGATTTTGTTCGTTTTTTTTTTGTTTTTTTTACTTCTTCTTCTTCTTCTTCTCCCCAATAACTGTCCGCAAAAAACACATACTTGCAAACTTCACATGAACTTGAAACTTGGCATGTACTTAGAACTTAACAAGTAGATGAAACACGAGTTGTGAGTGACCCCAATTTGACCTTACTTCCTGTCCAAACCGGAAGTCAAAGTTTAATATTGAAAAAAATCATATCTCAACAACCACAAGAGGTAAATTCACAATTTTTGTACCATTGTACAGATTGTTAATTGTCAACAAATATTTACACAAAGGTCACCCCAATTTAACCTTTACTTCCTGTCCAAACCGGAAGTCAAAATTTTATATTTTAAAAAATCATCTCAGCAACCACAAGGGGTAAATTCACAATCTTTCCACCATTGTATAGATTGTTAATTGTCTAAAAATATTTACATAAAGGTGACCCCAATTTTACCTTACTTCCTGTCCAAACCGGAAGTCAAAGTTTAATATTTAAAAAAATCATATCTCAACAACCACAAGAGGTAAATTCACAGTTTTTGCACTATTGTACAGATTGTTAACTGTCAAAAATATTTACAAAAACGTGACCCCAATTTGACCTTTACTTCCTGTCTAAACCGGAAGTTACAGTTTAATATTTAAAAATAATAATGGAAAGTTTCTTTAAAAAACATTCTGATGTCATCATCACTGCCCTGACAAAACTCGAACACCTATGTGTTTGTAATATCACAAACACTGCCGTCTAGTTATTATTATTATTATTATTATTATTATTATTATTATTATTATTATTATTATTATTATTATTATTATTATTATTATGTGCGTTTTACCTTCAGATTAAGGACTGGAAGTAAATGTCTATGGATTTGTTGTGAGGTACCGGTACCCCATCTTACAGCAAATAGGAAAAACACAGGGCGAAGAGAGCTTTACTAGCGACTCGTCAGCTGCTAAAACAAACGACAAATAGGAACAAAACAACTGTGGCAAAACAAAAAATGATGTGAGCGAATTAAATTATTCCATTTGAAGTCTGTCAAGTCTGAAATTGTCACGTAATCAATTATTCTATTTTCATATGTGAAGTCTGTAAATAAAAAAGGTCACGTACACATGTAATTAGTTATGGAATATAGCCATTTGGTTCCATGCAAACTTCCTGCAAATTCAGCAATTCCGTTCGTCCAATCAGACCATATCTTTCAATACGAACATTCTCAACTGACCAATCAGGATTAAGCAACATCAAATTAATGCATAGTTCTAGTCAGTATATAATTACAGACCTATCTGGTGTTTGTGAGAAGAGTTGTGCCGAAGGAGACACAACCAGGATTGAGGGATTTAGGCATTCTTTCACCTGCACGTAGATACTGTACGACGAGGTCTAAACAAGAGTATAAAAAACAGTGGCGTCGCTATGGCACGCCTATTGCTTCACCAATTCTCAGCATTGGTTCTCCTCTTTGCGTGGACAGCAAGGTAACAATTTCTCTGTAATCTAGCTACATGTTTCTTTTAAAATTCATCTAATTAGTAAATTACTTTTTCCAAAGTAAAAGTAAGGTTTTGCAAAGGTTTGGGAAGCTATTTCCTTTCAAACGAGACATTAAAAAGCATAAGTAGGCCTATGAACGTAATTGAAATTATTAATTAAAGAGTCCCCATATAATTATCAAATTGTTATTCTGTACTACATTTGGGTAAATAGGTTAAAAAACATTAACCGATTCAAATGTTCATGAGAGCACAATTAATCAATTTTTAAGCGAATTATATACGTTAAATGAAAAATCATCTTTATATCTAGCCCTACAATGCGACGTAAAAGACCAGTACATTGGTAATCATTTCATTATCAATATTGTATACTGTTGAAAGTGGTGATTTATCATCTCAAAGCTTATACTTCATGCATGTTAAGTTGCTATAAAGGTACCGATCATCCCTACGAAATGCCGTCCGAACAGTTTTTATTTCAGAGAAAACACGGAAAACTAGAGCAACTTTAAAAATGTCATCCTGAAGACCTTTCAGATTTCGCCAATTATTTTCTGTAAAAATCGTGAATGCTTTCAGGAATTGTATTCAATTGTTTTATGTATCATTTCAAAACATATAGGTGTGGTATAGGTAGTTTCGCTAATTTTATCAAAGATAGGTCTTGTAATAAACTGACATTTAATTTCAACCCTTTAATTTTAAAGAAATAATATATCGGAAAAATAAATTTTCCATCGCAATTGGTGCTCACATGTTTTGAATGTTTTTTTGTGATGTACAAAAAGGCAACTTTTTGTACATTCGACAAAGCCATTCCCTTTTCTCTAAGATGAAAGTACTTAAGCTGGAATAATTTCTCAACACTATTGACACCAAGTATAGATAACAATTCGTTAACTTGATAAGTCGGTAGTTGCTAATGTTATACCTTCCCTTTAAGTGGGTATCGACGAAGACTTGTAATGACCAAGTTATAAATATGAATTATTATTATTTTAATTTATATTATTTACTTTCGCTTATTTTACTATTTCACCGGTAAGTTGTTGCTTTTGTATTTTCCTTTGTAAGGAAAGGTAAATCGCCATTCATTTAGTTTGTATTCTACTATAGCTAAGTTGAGATTTAAAAAAAACATGAACAGGAAAATAAGGATTCCCATGAAATATTCATCTTTAAATTACCTCAGACATGATTGGTTATGATACACTTTATGGGGATTGGGTAGAGTATTTATGAAACGAAAGGCAATGAGTTGGAATGCTGAAGTAATACACGTATAGCACTATCGTAGTCATATGACAATTATTATAATTCATTCATTCACATTGCATTTCAGATGCACCGCATCATGGCATGAATACACATCAATGCCATGTAGGAGGATAGAGAGAATCATCCAAAACCCAGATCTTGAGAAATATGATGCAAATGTATTCGAATGGAGGACCGCCCCGGAGGGACAAAGGAGGCCAAGTTATATGTTGAGGTAAGGACATTTTACATATGTATTGCCCATGTGTTCGCTGTTGCAACAACAATTTACGGAAATGTTATTATTATTATTATTATTATTTATTATTATCGATGGTTTATTAAAATCTGACAAAGCAGCCGGTGGGCTGAAAACAGTCAAATTTACATAGTTAAAATACCATAAAAAGTTATAAATAAGTATACATATAGATTGCTCTATAATAAAAACTTGAGGAGAAATTAAAAACACATAATCGTACGAAAAGGGAAAGCGGAGAGTAGGCAAGTAGAAAGGTTACAGGGAAATGAGAGAGGGGGCCAACAGGGAGGAAGGCTGGGTAAATTAGGGGGAACGGGCAAGGGGAAAGTTTACATGGAAACGAGAGAGGGAGAAACAAACTATAAAGCATTAATACATATAAATTGTTCCTTTAAAAATGAGAACAGCACATCTGAAGAAATATATCCATAAGGAAAGAGGAAGGGGAGGGCGGGCGTGGGGAGGTTGCAAGGAAACTAGAGAAGGGAGACAACAGGGAAGGAAGGCCGGGAGGATTAGGTTACATGTACATTTGAACAAAATAACAGCTGCGAACAAACAAAGTTTGACAATGACCAAATGCAAGCGAGACTGCAGAGACCTAACATTATTTTAGAATAATGCAAGTGAAGGTATTGTTGATTTCCTGTATCGCTCAGTGTTACACCTAGGTATTAAAATGTTTGAAACAGTACCTGATCTAAGTTCTCTACTACTCAAATTATTATTTTTCTGGTGGAAGCATATGCCGAAATTTCGATGAGCACAGTAGACTGTTACCGGTACCAAACTTAAAGATGGACTACAACGGAATAATGATAAGTGCTGTATTGCTGTTTTCGTTCGAGAAATGTGTAATGATTACTAACATATTATTATTATTCAATAAAACTTGTTCCTTCATGCAAAAAAAACCTCAATTTGATCGGCGTTCTACGACCCAGAAAAGCCCAGTTTCACCAAAAGCCCTCAACTCATGAATAATTCATACTTCGTGTGTGACGTAGCACCCATGACGCTTTGTTACCCGCCCCACGCACAACAGTCGATCGTGTGTACTGTATGCATTTACCATACATGCAATGCGGAACAACAGCGGACAAGCGACATCTTCTAGACCGAAAAACAGCGAAAATGTCCGATAGCAGCGAATATTGGGAAGATCACAGTATAGATGAGGAAGAGGAGTTTCATATAGGCACTTCTGAGGATAGTGATGTCAGCTGTAGCGATGAGGGGAGCTCCCCAGACGAGAGAGAAGGCGAAGACGATGACGAACAAGTCGAAGTACGTGGCGCTGAACCATACCGGTTCGAGCCACTTGCGGCGCCTGCAGTTGACCAGCCCGGTGACGGTGATCGTCAGGCCGAAGACGACGAACCAAATCCTGATGATAGACGGCTAAACACAGACTGGTAAGCCCACAAAATGATTAATGAATGAAATACTGAATGATGCTTCGTTTGATCAATTCGTTTCTGCTGTACAAAAATAGTTGTAGGCTATACTTGACAAAAACATGAACGAACATGATGGAGACCCAAGGTACATAATGTAGTAGTACATGTACATGTGTACAATTGTACATGTGTACAATACATGTACAGTGGAAATTTGGGGGTAATTACTATGTCTTGCGTTTTATGATATGTTGGCAATATTAGCCAGTATTTATGAAGACATGATGGGAAAGTAATCACTGCTCAAAATTCAAATAAAATCATGATCTTTACCATCATGCTTTAAGCATAATTGACATTTAGTCTTTCCTTCAAATCAAAGGTTGTAGCCCCTGCACAATAAAAATGTTTGATCTGCCCATGGAAAATGTATTCCTTCGTGATGTACCTGTCCTTGATCAGTTCATGGGGGATGTATTTCAAGATCAATTTTAAGTAGTGCAACCCAATGACAAAGTTACTAAAATTATATTTTCCAAACTTGTTTTTTTGTAATAGGTGTTCGTGTGGACATTGTGTTCTTCAGCCTTTGCTCGCAAACTGTATATGTTGCAAAGAAGTTGAGAAGACAGAGAACATGATGCGGCAGCTGGACATCAACGTGGATGATCCCAACCAGTGCCTTACCATCCATGATTGGTTTGATGCGATCTGCCTCCACCCAGGAGTGCTTGCAACAGCGTATCTTCAGAGATGCAGTTGAAGGAACGCTTGACCAGTAAGTGATTTGAGTGTTGACTGAATGTACAAAGCCAATGTACCATCAATTTCAATTAATATTTTAGAGCAATGTCAGTTTTGAATGATCTGCATATCAAGCAGATTACTTTTGATTGACCAGAATGAGCACCGGTGTTTACTTCAGACATGGAGGAAAAAATAGATTTTTTCCTCCATGCTTCAGAGTAACCGCACACAACTGAATATGACCTTGGTTGACCCACGTGCATCTATATCTTATTGTACATGCATTACATGTATGTAATTGTTTACTTTTTATCATGATTGCCTTTTGGTATGGTTATAGTTTTATAGCATTTCAGTTTCACATGGTGTTAACGTAAACAATATCGATACTCCACCATGCAAATCACAAATCTTATGTTTATAATTTTGTCTGATTTTTTGTTTTGTTTTACAGAAAATATCGCCATGTTGCATATCGGCAAGTGGTGAGGTGGTGTTGGGGTTATCTTGGCCGTTTCAACCGGGTGCCACTGCCATCATGTGTAATGGACGCAATCCGCAGGACGTTCCCAAACCCTAATGGACAGTACAAAGGATTTTCGTATCCACCACTGGATTTGGCCGATTTGCTTTGTTTTATTTTTTAAATTGGTAACATTCTTCCCTAGTTATAATGATCTGGAGGGAGTTACAAATTATTTTGTGCGTTCATAAACCATGATCAATGGCAGAATCAATTACGTGTGTATTTCATTTTGTGTCTTTTCAGGGGAGAAGTTGATTAATTTAGCACTAATGTGAAATAAACTTGTTTTATGTTGCCAACAATACACTATGGTAAAAACATTACAAATTCGGTATGGCAGAAAGATGCCAAGAACTGAAAATTTTACAAGACCTTAGTACTTTCGAATAAATGACAAGACAAAATATGTATGTATTTGCAACCAACAATTGAGTTTATTTTTGAGGTTAAAATATCAAAATTAAAAAGTTGCCTCTTGATGACGAAAACAACTTAATCAAAATCCTGTACATACTTGTTTGGAACTTGGCCATTGTTCTGTTAAACCGAACTGGAAATCCTTTGAAATTCGTTTCACACTTGCTGCTCTTTTCCCAGGAAAAAACTTACAATCGGCATAACTCTACTGCTGAGCAGGTTCAGATTTTCTTGGATTAAAGCTAATTCAATTAGGTTTTTTGGCTTTGCATCACAAAAGGGAGAAGTGTGACAAAAACTAATATTGTAAATCTCATGTTGGTAAATCTCATGTACTTCTGCCTATAAAACTTAAAACTTGTTCTGAGTGTACAGTGGCAATAAATTGTAAAATACAAGAATAGAATAACAATAAATGTGTACAGGCCATGTCATTCTGTCTTCAATCAAATATTAATAAATAAAAATATAAAAGACATGTATATAGCACCAAATCCATTTGAATAAAATGCTCCCAGGCCCTTTAAATATAATAAAATAACCTAAAGTAACAATAGCAAAGATTATAAAAGATTAAATACATGGGAGCCAGATAAAGTGATAAAAACAGGCAAATATCAGCAGGGGCGGATCCAGGAATTTTGGCATGAAGGTGAAATCCTTTCGTGTATTATTCACGAACTTCACCCATTCCTTTGATATCGCAGGATCCCGCGGAAATTGAAAAAAATGAGTCTCTGGATTCTTAATACTATTTCTAGTGCATCCACCAACAACACATGAAGTCGGCATTATAACTGTTAGACAACAACGTCGAAAAAAAGCTTCATAAAAACTTCATGCCTCTGCTGACGCATGAAAACGCATGTATAATATACACGGAAGTAACATGGCGTCTTCTGTTTACTCTCGGGTGCTCATGGGTTATACGTCATCCCTTTTCGGTGGTTTACAAGTCCGCTGGTACTATATCGTGGATTTCATAGTGGATTTTCAATGGGTCTTTGTCGGGAACCAGTGCAGGGCGGGAAATTTCTAAAATCGAAGAAGCGGGGTCTAATTTTTTCGGTCAAATTGCAACAAAATTATAAAGAGAAAAACGTGACCACAACAATAAATTGTTACCTGAACACAACATAAACAAGGTTCGATAGTCAATTTAATGTGCGAGTTCTCGTTGTAGTCCATCTTTAAGCAAAAGATTAAGCCGTCTGGATTCTAAAGTAGAAATATTGAGCCTATCGAGAGCATGGGAATAAGTGTAATATTCATGGCCTAATATGATACGGCTGGCACGTTTCTGAACACGTTCTATTGAGTTGGAACATTACTATTTGTAAGGAAGTGAAAACAAATGCTTCAAAAATTGAACAATTCTCAAAATTTTATTTAATTTATGTTGACACCTTTTTACCGTTAAACCAAGTTTCTGATAACTATTTTGTGAAATTTATCATTTCAAAGTATTTGTTTTCCTTTCCTTTCCTTTCTAAAAGCACATTATCAATGTTCCATTGAGCCCAAAACATTCCGGAAATTGCTTGTAACACACAGGCGATATATCTTTATACACTGCAAAACCATTTATTACACTGCAACTGCAATGTTAAAAATACACATGTAAATAAATTCAAATTTGTTCCGAGAGCTCATTGTGGACAAAATATTCCGACGGACGACCCATTCCAACTTTGACACCTATTTTTTCAACTCTGCCACAGTGACAAAAGTCCATTAGCAGTCGGAATAATTGTTTTTTGGACCTATGCACCTTTCTGTCTTCATTGTTTTAATTTAATTAGTTAACGATTCAATCCAACATAGTCCATGAGCCAGGGGTTGAAAATTAATTTGCCGGTACCATCTGGAGGGACTAAATCTATCATATATTTTCTACTTGTAAAAAATCTATTAATTGCCAAAAAGTGTGATAGCGGATGATGAAACGATTTTCGCTGTTTAATTTGAAAAAGCTTAACCTCGTTCAGTAAACCACTCATACGACTGTTTAATGATGGGTTACAGAAGTAGCCTAATTAAGCTAAATGGCTTTTTTTTTCAAACAGCCGTTGTACATGTTGTGCGTCATTTTAACAAAATAACTAACGACCAGAGCAGTCATCAACGTTGGGTTAAATTATCATTTGTTAGCGTTTGGAAACATAACGTCTATATTTGGGACCATCTTTTGTAACCCCTAAATATTGTTTTGAAGGTTTTATGGAAGGGTACGGTATTAATTTCACCCAAAATTTTATATATATATATATATAAATTACACCATAAATAAATTTTGAAAAAACGTGAAATTGAAAATCCGGTGACAATATGTATTTTAACTAAGTGGGAACCCGTATTTGTACAGTTTTTGTTTACAGTGTAGGTCTATATCCCGGTGACAGAGGGTAAACAAATCATCTTTATCCGACGCTAAACTTTTGATGGCTCTTTGAACATATAACCTATTTTGGCAAATACGACAATCATCTTCTCAAAGCTGACTATAATTCCTCTTAGACTGAGTCCATAAAATGATCAAAGTGCACCACAGAGTTGTCTGGGACCTTAAGTGGCCACAACCACTGCGTAAAACACTGGACTAAGGTGTAAATATTAGTTTTAAGAAGATATAAAGTTTGGTTCAGCAGCTCAGACCGTGAGGGTCCTCTTTAGCTCAAACTTGTTCGTTAAGTCGAAACGTTTGAAGGCTCTTGCAGCCCCTCCCTAGGAAAAAAAATCTCTAGCTACATACACCCCTGAGTATATAGGCATTTATTCTAAAGTACTGCTAAGAGGTATAAAAATTATAAATAAACAGAGATTATATACTGAGCCAACTAGGGTAAGTCTAATAACTATTCCCAAAACACAAGGTGATGGGGTATAACGTACCCTGGTCCTTTTCCATGGGAATCATACTCCCAGTCATGAAAACATTTCTTACTGTTTTGATCATTGTGTTCCATTGATTGCAGATGGGTATGCTGTGATGGAAATGAATATCCAGATTTCTGTGGAAAACGTAAGTTCTAATAATTATAGACGTATCGCCCGTTTTTCGCTTTTTAAACGAGAGTTTCCGACAGTTTTCCTTTTTATCAGGACATTGATAGTTTATTTGAGGAAAGGAAAACAAGTGCTTAAAAATTACAATTTTTTTAAAAATAATCTTGAGAAGCAGTAGATGAACAGTAAATAATGTCCCACAATTAATTTATGATTGGTCTCGTCATAAATTCATTTGAACACTATTTTACTTTTAAACCAAGCTTCATACAACTGTTTTGTGAGATACTTCGTTTCAATTTATTTTATTTTATATATTTTATTTTATTTTCTAAAAGGAAATTATCAATGCTCTGATGAAACTATGAATCTTTAAATTTAATAAGCAATGTCTTAAGCCTACATAGGTTAAAAAATAATATCACCTTTATTAGCCCTATCAAGCCTTTTTCGTTTTTAAACTGGTGGGGGCTCATTGTGGCCCCTCCGTAGGCCTATGTATTCTTCATTCGATTTTCATGAAACTTATTAGTAGTTGTGTTAAGTTCGATAGGATCTATCAGATGAGGTCATAAACAAATTTTCTAAAATATTTGGTTAAAAAACATAATTTCCCCTATAATTTCCTTAAATTTCATCTATTGGAAATGAAACAAGACACAGATGTTTTCTTTAGTAGGCCTGCAAGCAATAATGTGACGTTAGCTAGATCACCTCTACAGGACATTATAACCTTAATTGTGGGTAATAATTGTGGGATTCATAAATTAAGTAAAACAAAATAAACAAATTAAAATCCTTAAACAAAGATCATGAAAATGGAAATAGAAAAGGATATGGCAGCCATATTGGATTCCAAGAATGCATTTGAAGTGGTCACGTGACTCAATTTTGTCTAATTAGGCATTTGAAAAATGACAACCAAGCCTAAAACATATAATTATAAATTGTTTTATAGTAACTATTAAAAATCAAGTATTTACCACTAAAACGTTAAAATACAATTGGACCTTTTCAAAATGAATCCATTATCGTTGATTTTGGTATGAGTGGGGTCCTTAAGAATAGTTAGGAAAAAGCCAGAAAATGTGATCGTGATCGGTCAAAGCATGAGATATTAACAAAATATCATAGGGGCGCACAGTGCCTCCCCCCCCCCCCCCCCACCCCCCACCCTCACCCGCCCAGGTTTGATAGGGTTACTTTTTTTTTTTTTTTTTTTTTTTTTAGTGTTTAATTTCTTGAATTTCCAAAAATTGCTTGCAGTTTTGAATTACCCATTTATCTTTCCGTGTCGTCATTTCAGCTATCTGCAATCCATTTTGCTCCGAGTACACGGAATTGTGCCAACTGGACGATCGACGGTGCACAAACTGGCATGTGGATTCAATAGATGGATATATAGGTAGGTCTATCATTGGTCAAGGTGGCAGAGGTTATCGGTATCTACCCCTTTTAAAATTTAAAATGTAGGACTTCACGCAAACAAAAAATTACCGTCCACTTATTTCAAATGTTGAGCCAAATGTGCCCCTCCCACCCATGAGATATAATACTACCGTATGTATCTATCGGTTATACACTCACTGGCCATAAGTATTGCAACATTGAAATTCACACCAAAGTTCAGTTTGGAGAACTGTGTTACAATAATTTATTTTATTTTATTTACACTACTTAAGACTTCTTGACAGTGCCTGTGTTTGAAGTCAATGTTCTTTTTTTACTGTTCTTGCTATGGAATACACGATCAATGAAATCGGATTAAATGATCATCTCACCTGTTACTGTGCTATTTTGAGCATGTTGCAATACTTTTGGCCAGTGAGTGTAGGTGTATGCAAAGACGGACAGGTGGGAGAAGTGGTGTATGGCAAGGGGACATTGCCATTACCGCCCCCTGTCATAAATAT